>OX104134.1:49025299-49724142 GCA_944470555.2 Heterobilharzia americana
ATGAGGTGGAAACGAACCTTTGGCGACCAACTAAACCAACTTAATATCCAAACACAGATCAATAACCATAAAGTTTGAATTCGAGAGTAAATCCTACAAAACATTTTCATTATAATTAAACTTGCCACCTTAATAGAATCAATAATGGTGGTTAAAAAAAAATGTAAAATGACCCAAAAAGGGTTATGTAGAAGAGATTAGAATGAGAGTGAAAAGACTTTTGTTGACGCTTATCGTCTACAAAATGGGTCATTCCTGTTAAACGTTGGACATATCCAGTTTAACATAATAGAGAAAAAGAATGCTGCTTGCATTTGAATATAACCTTCCTTTCATTACAGATGAATAATGAAAGTAAGTAACAATGAATCAGTTGTCAACATTTTTCTGTGTAAATTTACCAAAAATGTTTCCCATAATTTAAAACAACAGCTAAAATATGTATTAAAAAACTAAGTATTGCGAAGTAAATGGAATCACTTTTTTGTGTAAAACATGCGAACTACTATGCAACACAAAATGCTCTACTGAGCTAGTTCGGATTTTAAAACTCACTTATTCATTGTGTGTTAGCATTTCTTATTCAACCTAATTGACATTTGTATGTGTGTGTGTAGTGCACTGTTTCTAATAATAACTTTTATCTCAAGTTATATATATAAGTAAGTCTATTTATATACTTCTTTTTCCTTTTATCAATTTCACATGATGGAAAGCATACAACAATGCCCGAATTCACCAGTATTGTCTGCTACCGGTTAAATATTTCGGAATGCACTTTATTTTCTACATGACTGTACTTTTAGAAGATGAAAAGACTCTCAATATTTCTGTCAGTTCACCATATAGCACAACTATCTACCAAGGTCTTCAGTTGGCATCCACTTCGCTTCCGATTAGATAACCCATAGGTTGCTGTTTCTCGTTGGAACTTCGGGACTTCCACCTTGAAACATGTCACTAATGAGTACCATACAGTAATGTCTCTCGAAGTTCATGGGAAGTTTCTTTTTAGTATATGGTTAATGCCTTTGCCTTGAAACCCGAAGTTCCCGAGTTCGATTCTTGGTGAGGTCGTGACTGCATACTGCTGAGAAGCTCCACACTAGGACGAAATAACTATCCAATCCCCCCCGATTTTAATGGTTTTCCAACTGATATCAGTCCGTAATGAATACTACCCCAAAATTAGAATCCCCATTCATCTCAAAAATACATAACTGTAAAGTGTTCATCAGTGACATACTTTCAGATTGATAACGCGAAGTTCTGATAAGAAGCCATGACGTGTGAGGTCAACCAGTCGGGAGGGAAGCAGATGCCATGTGAAGACCTTGGGCGGTAGTCACGTTATATCGCAAACTGACAGAAGTTGGAAACTATTAGCCTCTGAACTCCGACACAGTGGGTGAATGGTTAGCGTGTTGGTCGTGAAACCTGAACTTCTTGAGTTTGATGCCTAGTCGGGTCATGGGTCCGTACTGCTCAGGCGTCCCGTGCCATGAAGAGACAGCTGTTAGTGCTCCCACATTTTCAGCTGTACTGAAACTGAAATCAGTCCGTGATGATTACTGCCTAAAAAATAAAATCCCTGTGAACTTCAGACTACATTATTAATGTTGTTCATAAACTCATCTCCCTTTCCTAGTAACCTTTCATTGATGATAGATTATCTAATTGCGAAGTGCGTTGACAATTCTCAATTCAACAAAATTGGTGCTAACGTCCTGCAAATAGTTGAAAGGACTGCATCGAAAAGCTCCATTTACGGCGAAATTTGCGCTGTCTAGTTTATATTAACTAAGCAATGCACTGTTAACAAACAGACCCATTATCTCTAGGGTATTAGAAGAAGCAGAGATGTTTAAAAGTAAGAATACACGTAAAAGCATATATAAACGAAATGAGTTCATTATCTGTCGATGGATTTTATTGTCATGTTTCATTCCAAACTGGGATTATTTATTCACTATAGAATAAAGCCTCAGTATTAATACACACTGGATAACGCTTTCAGTATATTTTTGCTAATAATCATTTCCTGATATGCTTAGTAATTGTGCTCAGGAGGCCACTGATTAAATGATACTGCTTCGCTGTGTGCTAAAAGTAGAATTTTTCACTGCCCTAGAATTGGTGTTGAATTACACAAACTATACGTATGGGACATTAATTCACTGAATAAAGAAAGGTTCGGTGGTTGGCGCTTCGCTTCACCAAGCTGTATTTGTATTTAAGACTTTAGTTTTTCATATTCTGTTTCGTCAGTACATGAGTAGTAACACTTCAGTGGAGTCCATTATTCTAAACAAGAAGTTCATGTAGAGTACTCACTTATTTTGATAAGCTTGGGATTAAGTTTGCATTGAAACCTATAAATTTACTGAGAGATAAACTGAGACAAAATGATTCAATCTATCAAGTTCTAAGCGGCGACTGTGACATCTCTGAAATAGTTACAGCCCGTAGTCAGAATTATGAATTAGGAATATTATCAGAAAACAGGAACTTGGGGAAATTCAAAGCAATAAATCTCCATTAGGAAAAATAACTTAGACAAAAACCTGAGGTATCATCAAGAATTCATCCATGCCATAAAGTGAGAAAAGTAGCCATCTTAAAGAGTGCTACAGTTATTCTGAAGAAGATATTGATTGCGGAATTTCGGTTCATTGAATGTTCATTCAAGTAAACGGATAAGAACCAGTTGAAACAAATATTTTGAAGACAAGAAGAGAAAATGCATTAATTAAGTCCCAGATTTTTGGGACCACCTGTCTACTTTTCTGAGCGGTATGATTTACCCAGAATACTGAGTACAGAATGACTGAGTACAATTATGTGCTTCATCGGAAAGGTAATGTAAGTATGGAATTACCCTACGTTATTGCTTCGAGCGTTTTACTCCTACATCAGGCTTTCGGTTTTCAGTATTGAGAGCAATTGTCAGTTAGTGTAGTAACGTGACCACTGAGGTGAGTAACTATAAATTTAATCGCATCATATCTGTAGTCTTGTAATTTGAAACAATCTACATGATTGTTGGAATTTATTACAAAGATGCATCTGCTATCTCTGAGATTACGACCTGTATCACTTGAAAGCTCTTAGTCAATTATTCCATCACCAGAATAATCTGAATAGATGGAAGTAAACTCTTCTGGATTTTAATATTTAGGAAATCATTAGTTGGTAATATATATTCGAAGTCAATCGACAATAAGAGCTGAATTTAGGTTGCATGTTTATTGGTGCTCATCAACAAGATGTATTTTTAAACCTTCAGGAAACCGATACTCTTTAGGATATTTAACCAGTGTTATTCAGTCAGAAACGGAAACACTAAGCTACTTAGGCTACGATTAACTACCTATTGAACTGGAGTATGCAAAAACTTGATAATCTTGTAGTAAATAAGTTACCTATCAAGTCTTGGGTGTTAATTACTGACCAAAGTCAATTTATCAAAGTAATTGAACTTATTGTGCAAGAGACCAAACTGAAGTTATCTATTGTATTTCCTAGTATAAAGTTTCCCTTTTTACTGTTACTTATCTTGAGACTTTTTGCCAAAACTGTTTAGTTGCTGAAGTGGCGACAACAAACAATTCCACTACGAGATTGCTTTCAAGCCTTCCTTGTATATGCATTTAAAAAATCCTTGAAGAAACAACCGATGGCATTTACATTGTTTTCGGTCATACACTAAAGACTTTTTTAATGAAAGGAACGTGTAGAAATGAGAAAAATTCACTCTGTCATTCCCTTCAATTTATTATTTTCTATTATACTCAGAGTTCGAGTGTTATTGAAGTGGGATTGTTAGTCATTTTAGAGAATAACCCTCCCAACCCTCCAGAAGTAGTCAATGCTAGATAAAGGTATGATCTGTTGCAATGATAAATGACTACTTATTTGACCTAAGTTTGCAAACTTCAAATGGCATTAGATAAACTAAAGAATAACCTCGTAAACATCACGCTTAACGGGAAAAGAGTGTGGGAGGAAATTCAAACTGTATACAGTAGCAAAGTGAAACACAGAACAGATGGTGGTTTCCATGCTACCGTCTGCAGAAAATCAACACATTCTGACAGGTATCTAAACTTCAAGTTGTCCAATTATATATCCGTTACAGTGGTTGTAGTCAAATGGTTAAGTAAACAAAGCTAGGAAATTTAAGGAATTGAATTATTTTTGTTTGTGAAGAAGTTGGTAAGCATACGTACGAAATGAAGTAGTAAAAGTAATATGAATAATTATGATGATGAAAGCGGAAAGCTCAAGGATTCCATGATGTTACTATATAGGAAAGTGAAATCAGAAACTTTAGGTAAAAACTGTAAACCGGGCTGGAATTAAAGAGGCATTCAAACCTGAAAGCTAACTCAGAGTTAAAGGTCTTCGGCTTAAGGACCAGAGTTAATTAATAACTTGGTTTATCAAATGCCTTACAATAAATGTGAGGTCAGATACATAGATCAAGCCAACTAAACAGGGTTAGTTAGATTTTTGGAGCATAGGAATTTGACCAAACGTAGAATGATAGACCCCATTAGGCTGGGTAATGTAGAGAAAAATACGGTTATTATAATGCATGCCCTTACAATTGTACTTCAGTTAAATACATTTATATGGAGGTAAGATTGACTACAGAATCTTTATCCATTGAATCAACACCAGACACACTTAATAGGAATGATGCAACACATATACCGCAGATGTAGAAGATTTTACTACTAATAAAAACAAGAATATATGGTGAGAGGCTGCATGCAATATACTACTGACTGACTTGAGTAGTTGTAGGTCACTCACATCTATTAAACAATGCTCGCTAGTTAGATTAAGGTGATGTTACCATAAGGCGGTCGTTTCACTCGTTAGGGACCGAGTCTGCCAACGATGAACCCACACTGATTCAGGTAAGACAGTTGAATTGTTCAAATTACCTGAATCCTGGTTAGCCACTTGAGTGGACTGATCATACTTAGTCCGTAGTGATTCCGTATGATGATAGGACCATAAAAATCAAGTGTCAAAAGTTGTAATCATTTAAATATGATCAGGTGCGATAATTTACGCTCATCAAGTCATCAATTAAATAATAGTGGTATATTGTGTGTTACATCAAATAAACAAATGTAATATGGAATTGCGTGTAGCAGATTTATCGTTATCATGTTACTGGTTTCATACAGTATTTGTAGTCAGTTCCCGTGAAACCAAAAAGCCAACTAACTAGGGAATAGGATAGTAACTCATTTTCGCACTATCTAAGTGAACTTCGCCATGCATAAAAACATTTGAATCCATCAAATTCTAATCATTTTTTAGGTACTTTCTTTATCAACAGAGTATCATTGAATTTAAACGTTTATTGTCATTGGTAGGATTTTAAACTACGGAGTAACATGAAACATACGAAATCTGTGACATTCACAAACAGATGATGAGATACCTTAAAACTTCTGCAAGAATAGCTTCGGCAACGTGCACAGACATAAAGAGCTTTTCAATAATATTTTGGCGCAAGGGATAAAAAGACGGCAAAGAATTCTTGAAATACCCACGAAGGAAGTGATTTTTGGTGTGATAGGAATGACAGCAAATAAGAAATCAGTTGATAAGATGATCATATCATCATTAAGTCATCAGCCTTTTAAAAGGTTACTTGTTGTTGTATAAGCTTCATAGAGTGATAAGAGTGGCTTACGTATTTCATACACATCCAAAGGTGAATGTAAGGATCTAAAATGCTGTTAGGAAACACAGCTTTATGGTACATAGCTTTTAGCTGCAAGTCATATGAAAAAAACCACCAAACAGATGATGTATAAGTTAACAAATTTGTAGTTTCGAAAAGATAACAGACTAGTAAGTAAGGCGAATATACGGAAAAGAGTTTAGCTGAATATTTAAATTACCAACTTATAGATAGTTTCTGGACGAGGGCAATTTTATTCGTCAACTTCAAACAATCAATTAAGAATTTCGTAACTTATGGATGGAATCAGTAGTAGGTATTCAATGTTCACTTTATGCAGAAATTCGATTTCCAGGGTTTGAGGGAGTGACGAAGTCTGGAACGTAAAAACGACATGTGTCTAGGAATTACATAGTGGATAAGTTTTATTAACAGAAATAAGTATTTTCTTTCATTAGCTAAACAAATGCACTTCAAACAACGAACATTCAGTTAGTTGTTTTCTGGCTATTTACAATTACTTTGCTGGTTTCCATGATGCTTAATTGGACAGTCCATAAACTAAAATTAAATGAACCCGAAGTATAGTTTTATATGTTATCAACAAGCAACTTATCCATACGGAAGTTTGCAAAACCGTGAGCAGTAACTATCCAAATATGATATGAACACGTTTTCTATTTGAAACCAGTAATTCAAGAGGTCTGTGATTTTGAGACTATCCAAATGAAACTGGTTTTTAATACATTGTGACCAGTTATTAATTAATTCAAAGACAACACTCATTATTTTACAAAAATCTCTTGCACAATAGTAATTAAGGGCTGGATATGGATATGGGCTGTCTCAGTATTAATAGATGCATGAGGAAACTGACACTTTCTAGAGTGAACAAAATCTTGTCCAACTATTTGGAACTCGGGGAAAAGAACAACAAGCTGAAGCTTCTGAACAGCTTGTCACAATTATTCATGAGAAGTCAAGTGTATTCAATAAAACTATCCACTTACAAATATAATGACATGACCTTTCAGTGTTATATAAACATTTACTGCATATAACTGAAATTAATTTATCATGGTTTCATTTTTATTCCTTTAATTTTATAGAAATAAGCTGCTTTTCTTTCGATAAATATTCTCTTTATATTCTACCTTCATTCCAAAATCTAACCAAACTAATCTTTTCATCTGGTCACTTCTCACTGGTTCATATTATCTGTTTCCCTTTTCCAATATATATATATATATATATATATATATATATATATATATATATATATATATATATATATATATTTGCCCTTTCGTGTCTGTCTTCTAAAACATAGATAGACATGCGAAAAAATAGATCAATATCATGAACGCTGTTGTCTTTTAGCCTCCATATTTTCCATTAGTGATCGATCGATAGTAAGCAAGTGCTCCTCCTTCTCCCCCATCATCCAATCCACCTATCACCTACTATCACGATTCGAATAAGCATAAGAAAATAAATTACTCGGATGATTCAGTTTAATTATAAGAAGTTATTCAAATAACTTTTAAAAAAAGCTTCATTTCATTCTGAAGGTTGAATTTAGATACTCACTCAGTGTTCAGTTAATTTATAATCTTACGAGTTACAAGGATATTGAATTCGTCCAACTAATCGTAAACGGTACCCTTTAGCATTAAAGAAGAAACTAACTGCATATTCTGACATACATTTTGCTATGAATTATCTGCCAGAGAATGTTAAATACCGTACTTATTGGTGAGTATAATCAGTATAAATCCACTTTAAAATAACGTTTAGTTTTTAATCACAATATAAATAAAATTGCTTTCTTAAGGTCTAAAGTTCAGTTGCAATGCTTTAATTTTACTTTTCCAGAAGATTTCATCCACTGACTAGTCACTGCAGACTAACCAATTTTATGATATCTAGTCTGAAATGCTCATCGAATTACATCAAACACTTCGAAACGTGGTTATCAAGTTAAGAGACAGCATCATGGTTCGCACCGACTGATGTTAGATGGTTGGATGTAATCGGCAGGACGTCAGGTCTCCTTCACCTGCGCACTGACCGTCGTCAGACTTGAGTACTGAATGTGCAGTAATTTAGAAGACTAGTTTCTGTTCATGAAAATAGTATGAGTTTGTTAATTGGTCTGTAAGGGGCCGACTGTGTTACTATTGTTTAGCATCTAACCAGTCTAACGTAAATTAATATTCGCCAGTACCAAACTAATCAGTACCGTACCTATTTGTTAGTACTGATAACAAAAGAAAAATAAGGAAACACGTTATATGGTTAAAAGAGCTTAGAAAAGGAATTTATTCATTAGTCTGAGATTAAAAACTTTTTTTGAGGGGAACGAGGGAGTCTGAGTGAGTTACCGCTGATCAGCACGAAGAGGCTGAGAAACAGTGAATATTGACGGGCGGTTGCCTTTACGCCAATACAAACTTATTGAAGCAAAGTCACCCGCCGACTCCGCAGAAGATTATTTACCTATTATTTAGATATTTTACATGCTTATTTATTGATTCATTTTTAAAGTAGCATTATTTTTAGTGTTGATAAAGTGTACTAAAAGTTTACGGAGGCAACAATATGTTTTATCAACATAAAAGTAAGACTTGAGTTCAACAACAGATTGTAATTCTACAATAGACTGAAGATCAAATGCATCACAAAGTGAAACCATATTATAATGGCACTGAAGTAATGTGGTTAGAACTAAACAAACTGTTATAGTTTATCCTTCGAATAACAGTTTAGGATTAAATCTATCGTTAAGTTTAATCACGACTACTCGAAGGAAGCCATGAATCACTATAGAGTGTCCACACAACAAACAGAGCCTCTGGCAGAAAGAGCGCCATGCAGTGAATCTGAGTTTATAAGGGGTGTAACACTGCAGATAAAATATTGCGTTTAGGGCATAAAACAAGCTTGTCATTGCCAACTTGTGACTTAATGTCCGGAACCATCAATAAATAGGTTTCCTAAGTTAAATGATTGTAGGTCATGGCAAGAAAGCATCCGACCGCAAACATAAGTCAAAGTGTAGCTTGATTTTGTATCTCCTAACCTGGTAACCATATTTTAAAATGATCGATGGAGTTCAGTGAGCACCTAAGACTGAACAACATGAAACTGATTACTACATGGAGACCGATCGATATAATTTTCTTAGTCTTTGCCAAAACAGTAGTAAAATTATTTCGATTGATGTAATTTAGGTACTTAACCTTAGACATATTTATGTCGCTACAGCTACAAATCCACATGGAGATAAATCTTATCGTCTAAAGGATCCTGTTAAGTTTATTTGACAAAACAATTTGGTCTATCAAATTCAAAGCATTTACTGTGTAGTCAAGAGTAGTAGTCCAGCCAACCAAATGAAGTCAACTAGGTAAACAGAAATAAGAAAACTAACTAAATATAGAATAGTAGACTCTATCAGTATAGGAAATTTTAGAAAGGAACTCAGTTGTATTTATGCATACTGTCATATAGTCATGATACAGTGAGAATCTTAAAACAACCTAGGTAAGCAGAAAAAGAAACTGATAACTGAAATCAAATCAAAACTTAACACATGTAATAGGAATGATTCAAAAGAACTGACTTATTTTAAATTCCACTACCATTAAAATTAAAGAATGAGGAACAGTGGAAATATCAAAGTAAGCCGGACAGCAAAGTGATTGCATTAATGTTATTAATAGTAATATATTTTGCAGGAGAAGTCATCCAGTGAATAAAACTACGTTATTGTGTATGTGTTCATTTAAAACAAATGGTTCACTTGTTCAGTCCGAATCATGCTGACTTCCCAAATATACAGCTTTTCAAAAACTAACCTTCACTTTATAGACTTGTTTGCTGCTCTAGTTAGAAATTAAGAGATAATATTTGAAAAGTTTGAATGATGATGGTTTTGTATGTGTTTTGTTTTAAATATGAACGAAAGACCAAGCGATTTACAGTCCCCCAGTTTGAATTCATGGGGACTATTAAACCTGATAAAGCGGAAGGTTTCAGCGTGCAGTAAAACAGACAAATCTTTGCAAAGTTGTATGAATATATATTGTAGTCACCTGAGTGCCTTAGATGTTTCGTGAGTTTTAAACTCAATTTCTGACGAGAGATGGGAAGTACAAAGATAGTTAAGTCATTTAAAATTTCCGATATCTGTTTAGACTAAAGTTTGGTGACGGTTCTTGAGACAAATCCTAATATTTTATTAAATTATCATTTATCTTTGTGTCAACCACTTGAATGCTGAATAGGATGTGGGTGACCGATTTGCTGAAACCAGTAGTACGTAAAATGTGGTAGGAATTTATCTATTTAGCAGTGAAATAACTTAATGAGATTTAAGGTTCTGTCTTAGTCAATTCAACTTTATTATTATCCACTAGGGTAAATGAACACTTAGTACTTGTTCTCATTAAATTACATACCAAGCGTAAATCTGAGCTTCCTCTCCAATAATTTTGAGCGACATGCCTATAAACAGGAAGCAAGGGTCATTGCCACGATTTTGTTCACTCCGGAAATAGAATAGTTTGTGGCAGATGCGGATTTACATGTACTTTAAAACAGTCACAAGCCAAAGCTCAGAAAGCCACAGCTTCGATAGCCTTCTAAGACGTTGCCGCAAGCCACAGGTTGTTTGTGTGCCTTTGTCATGCTTAAACATAATAACGCATACAAGTATTTCAGTAGGATAGGTGGTAAGAATATTTACTATGTAAAACTTTTTTGATTTTATTCCAGTGTGCTTCGAAGACAAGCAAAATGGTTTCCAGACTTTCACCGTGAAGTCACAGCTTCTTGAGGAAGATATTGTTTCAATTTTGCTAACACACTGAGATTTAGTTAGACGGTTTGATGCAGTTTGCGGAAAGGCCTTCATGACTTAGGTAGCATACTTGTTGGCATTTGCCAACAGTTGATATCTACAGACTAAAGCAAATTGATATCCTCTCAGAGATTCAAAAGAATGTGATTAGTATTTACGACCAGACAGTATGAAATTGGTTGATCTTTGGTGGCCAATCAGTGGATATGATCCAATCTTGCAGGAGGTGAATCATGACCCGGATTGCTCGGTGATAAAATTTGGGACTAAACACTGATTGACACTAGTTCAAATATATGAGGAGGTATCAGTTCTATGAGGTTGCAGGTAGACTTTCTCACAGCTGCCAGTAAGCAGGTGAAACGAGCCTGACATCCTGCTGATTGCATCCAACCATCTAGCATCTATCAGTGCGCACCATGATACCAAGTCTCCTAACTTGGTAACCACATTTTGAAATAATCGATGGATTTTGATGAGTACTTCAGACTAGACATCATGAAATTGGTTGCTTCTCAGTGACCAGGCAACGTACATTTAGATCAAGTCAAATATTTTTCGTCAGACTTTATGCTCAAACATCTCGATAACAGTTGTGTTTACTGTAATCTAGATATTTACAATAAGAATATTCGCAAAGCTGCTAAGTCATTCAAACACCAGATAGAACATGCGCTTGTAATTACTAAGGGTTAATAATAATAGCTCAGTTCCTAGACTTTTCCGGGTTTTTTTCAAGTTTTAGTGTTCCTGATTAAGTAAGGTATGTAAATTTAATCACATATTCTTCCTCGTGAAACTATACTGAAATCAGTACAGAAATGGATGTTGCGTGCTATACATACATGAATACAAGATCTTAGGAGAATGAGAAGACTATTATATACGTAAACATGCTTTAGATAGATTACTATGGAGAATGAATCTGACTTTACTTCTGTGTTAGTTCAGACACGCTTCCCAGTGTCTGCTTAGTTATACTCAATTTTCTTATCTTGCATTTGTCACACTTTCACCCAGGGAAAATACTGAATGAATATATACTAAAGTGAAGTGTGAACTGAATATCTGAAATGTTTGGTTCTCTACAAAGTAGCTTTTCTTTTTCTTACACTTTAAGAAAGGTTTTGCCCTGGTACCCATAAAAGGTTTATATTCAAAGTGTTATACTTTTATTTTCTATCAGTGTTCATTCGACTATACGAGAGGTCTAAAGTTGGGAATATGATCTCAATGTTTAATGAAAGTTCAGACAAAAACTAGGGTCTCAACAAAACTTGTAGCTCAATCGGCAGAGCTGAATAACTCAAGTTTTCATCATTTGCATGAAAAAACCTAAAATGAAACCATTTTGCATATTTTATTTACAGAGTTACGGTTTGAAGGAAATATCACAGAATTATGTCAGAAGTGACAGGACGGATTAAATCTGCCTATCAGGAATTATACTGTTGAATTTCTGCATCATTACTTGTAATATCCATGGTTGATTTGTTTAGACCGAATCGACAACTTATGCTTGACTCCTGGCTGTGGATCTCCATCTAGAGCGTTTGAATGGTAACGAAAGTACCTTCTGGTCCATTCAGCTGACGAAACCTAAACTGGTTTAAGTGCGTGCCACCGGTCAATATTCATCATTATTTTGCTTACTTGCTTATATTTTCATATTATCAAGTGAACGGTTGTTAACGTTCGTAGCATAAAAGTAGATAAATTCATTTTGGAAGTTATGATAGCAAGCCTGACTTGTAGAAATACAGTTATATACTGTTAGCATAAGCATGAGTTATTTTAGGAGTATGTGATCATTGTTAGACTTGGGATACCGTTAACAACATGGTTTATTCATCTGTTATTAGGGATTTGGAAAAAATGTAGAATAAATATCACTATACAAGGAATCTGTAGTCGCTAACTTATTTACTGTCTTGTAATTTTGACAGAAAGAAAAAAAGTTTGATTAACTTTCACATAGATAATATTCACTGAATCTCTTTGTTGAATAAACTCATTTTCCTCAATTATTTCTGTGTGCAACCAAAAAGAAATTTATTTTATCATAAATTGACCTAATTAAATTGTTCACAGATAACCTAAAGCCATTTGTTTGATCTCCGTTAGTATATTTAGATACGAGAAGTTCGTCATGATCATCAGAAGGCTATAAAGTGACCTTGGATCAATACGTGGATATAGTAACACAGACATACTTGTAAGACACAAACCACTGGAAGACAAATTTGAGATATAGCTTTTTCTCAATATATCCTTAAGCTTGCAATATGTTTATTGTTTTCGGAACGCGTGTGTGAACTTCCGTTTTCGTTTTCTATTAGAAGCTTTGCGTAGTTTTTGAAGTTTTCTGATGGTAAAGAAGAGTGGAGGGTGCAAACAGTCACTATTTCTTGCTTGGTTTATTGACATCTACTTATAAGAGATAATATAATATACCATAATATTATATCCGTGAACAAAAATTCAAACACACCACATCATCTGTTTTGGTGCTGATTAGAATAGGCTTTTGTTCCTAGACAAATGTGAACCTCACATAGGTAATGCGTCAATATCATTATCAAGCAGAAATATCTGTCACATGTGAATGCTTTATGTGATTTTCATTTTTCTTAGTATCAGGTCCTACCTACTTGATAAAACTAGTTGTTAAAACGAATATCACCTGGTTCAAACTGCAGACCTTTGATGAACGCATTCAACTATCAAGTATAGGGTCATCAGTCTGCATCGCTATCAATTTCATCATAAAAATGTAAGTACATTATTGTTGGTTTTCGAAAAATGTGCCATTTACAGTTTGACGCACAGGCCATTTAGTTGCATTGTTACATATTCTGAAAAGCGACTGAAGGACTGTACTAAGGCATCAGAATACTATCAATTATTTGGTTCATAGTAAAAAGTAGAATAGACTAGTGGTCCTTTGGTAATTATGATAAATGACAAGTATGTTATCTTCAACTACGATGAATTACGGTCGTTTCAGTATAGAAGAAAATGCTTTGCTTACCACATCCTACCAATTAGTTTTGCTTAAAGCAGTGTTACGATTTGAATTTCGGTAGTTGAATCTATAATGACCATAGTCAGGTACTGTATAGAAAGAATAGTTTTTTTAGTACCTCAGTAAATGCGAAAAGACAATCGAAATGAGAGAACAACAGGATTGACTTCGACAGTTCTACATCATTTAGCCAACACAGTAATCAGGTGTACCAATGAACAAATTTTGCCAGTTAAGTGAAAGTTATGTGAACGTCGATAGTCTTTTCTCATTGACTGAGGTCAGGTTCATGGAAGTGCATCAGAACAAATTCAGATAGCATTGTACTTGAACTTTCCAATTTATTGGAATCTGACCATTTGAATCGGATAAGGCAATGAACCCTAGAATAGCTGTTTACCTAACCAACTGTTCACAGAGTGCATGACGCAGATTGACTTCTGCTAGAGGTAATAAAAACAACTCTGAAAAATAAAACCTCCGTATCGTGCTGAGCTGGTTAGTAAACTCTGCATATCATCATAAACAGTTTTCGAGTTCTTGGACTATTCAGTAGTATATTTCGTGAGTTCATGACACATATTTGTCATTGAATTGTGATTATTACTTCGTAATCTACAAATCAAGTATTTTGCAGATTGATTATATATTCGAATTTGTTTGCTGTAATAAAGTATATTACGTTCTGTTTTAAACTGATTGTGTTATTTTGTTATACAATCACTGGGATGTAACTTTCATCTACTAAACTTCTAGCATCATGGTGTGAAAGAGTTATCAGAAGAACTGACCTGTTGATATATGAAGAGGATCTCACTGAGTCATTTGTCGAAAACACTATGAAAACTCATGAATTAATAACTGAAGTGTACTAGTTTACTGAAATATGTGTTCCTGATAATTAAAAAAATGTTTGCAGCATTGTTTTAAAGAGCATCATTGCTTTCTGAAGGATCACAAGAGCTGATAAGATCAAAAGATATTTTTGACCCCCTCATTAATAATACTCGTAGTTGTCAAATTTACAAAGACACTGAATTTCTGAAGTGAGACTTTGCAACTGAAAATGTGAAAGTCACAAAATGAAACAATGTAACAATACACTTATAATAACGCAAAGTAAATAAATAATTAAATGATCAGCACTTAATTGTGACAAAGAAATTATTACGGATAATTTCCTTAGATACTAACAGTTAGTTAAAAGTAAGTTAAGTAATAGAAGAATACAGGAATTTCGTTATATGCAGTTCATCCCAGATCAAGCCAAGGTATTAACAGTTCGAGAATGACCGTTCGCTGAAATTAATACAGTGGCTTAAGAGCAATGATGTCCTCTAACGATGAGCTTTTCCGACATGAAATATTTAGGAAACACTGTATTGTGGCTTCAATTTTTAATAGAAACCAGTAACTTTCGAAGGATCATTTAAGATAATAGAAAAATTAAGCAATTTTCAACCCAACCTGTTTCTTATTCATAAGATATATTTAGCCATCTGAAATGGAAAGTGGTGAATAACTGACGGGATTCAGAATATCCTTGACTATTACCAGTTTTTATCTCCCCACGCAGCTGAATCCATCTTCTCCTTAAAGTAAATGATTGACAGTTTTATGGTCGACATTTCAACTTCAAATTTTCTACTGACTTATTTACATTGTGGCTGCTGTACTTAAATTTGTTTGTAGCTGGAAATACACCTCAGCCTGTGGAATATTCATCACTGTCCATCAAAAGGTGTTTATAGAACTGAGGTTTACAGATGACATTACTTCTATAAATCTGGCAGTAATTTCTACGATGAAGAAGAGTTTCGTTATATCACAAGATGGCTGGGACTATTAAATAGTACTGGACTATGCAGCTCAACCGGCCTGACTTAAATGTAATGTGAATTAGTTTTATGCATTAGAATGAAGAAGCTATACTTTTGATTTTTGTTTCCGTAACTTTTTATGCTCGAAAGAACCAACAGGGCAGTTAAGTTGTCAGTTAACTAGACATTTTACCTTCTTCTGCTATACTCTTTCGCAGTTTGCAAGTTATCAGATTTTTGAAATGGTGTTTCTTTTTACAACACATACTTTATATTATCATTCTTGAGAAAAAAAGATAAAAAATTTTAAAATACATGGCTTACTGAAACTTATTACTAACAAATTCAGTGTAATATAATTTCTACTCACTAAGATCTCCATGAGGTGGTCGCTCCGAAAAGCAAGCGTTAGACTAGAAATAAAAGTCTTTTTACCTAATATGTAATGGAATTCACAGAAAAGTGGAAGCTTATACACATATTGAGTGGCACTAAGTATCTGTCTCTCTAAATGGAGTGGATAAGGACAAGTCATGTGACTCACTGATTGAAAATCAAGCACTTGGTCTAAAGCGTTACAACTTTACTTTCGGTTTGTGTTAATTTAAGCTACGCTCACTTTACAGTACTCATGGGTAATAGAAATCGCCAACTGTCTAACTGATAGAGTAAACGTAGTGAACAATAGTTTGAAATACGCGAGCTGCAAATTGCATATTACAGAAAAAAACGGTCTGAAATGAAGAAGTATGTATCACAAATTTTAAAGAATTACTGTTATAGAGCCAATAAATTCCTAGATTTGGTGTAGGAAGAGTCCGCGTGTCATATAAAAACGTTCTCATTCTTCAGTGTATTCCTTTTACTGGCCCTTGTATCACTACTAAATTCTGTTAAATGCAGAGTCATAACTTACCAACAAATATTCTTTACATAATTTGTTACTTAGTCCCCTAAGTTGCATTTCTTCTGACGAATGGTTTTTCATTTGTGTAAATGTAGTCACTGATTCCCCAGAAATCCTCTGTTTGCAAAGGGTGGGTTTTGAATGTGTGCAATAAATTTATCGAATAACGTTATTCGATATCCACTGCACAAAGATTTATTTCATCAAGTAGTAATAAAAACTTAATTATTGTTTACATGCTAAGCACCACCGCTTCACCTTGTGGTTTAAACCTATTCTTCGTCAGATCATAAGCACGATAACTACTAGTGTATAATTGTCTCAAATAATATACTTAGATTTAAGTTTTTTTTCAGTTTATGCACACATGTATGTATAGGGTTGAGCGTAATGTACAACATGTAAATTTAAAACGTATTGTGCATAGAATATTGAACGTACTACTATCAGACAAAGGAGGTCAGGAAGTAGTATTTAGCATGCGAAAACCTAAATGAATTTTAATTTCCTGAGTATTTATATGGATAAAAGTGGTATAGAACAGAATAAACGCTTCTCTGAAAAAAGTTAACATTAGGATGCATATTAATTTTAAATACGCTTTCATTCAGTTGCACACAACCTGATGTGATTCAGCATAATTTCGCAACTGTGAACAAAATATTATTTTTGGGTAACGCTTCCTCTTAAAGATTTAATTCATTTTATGAGTCTATTAATTGTTGTTCTGGGTTATAAGAAAAAACAAATAATTACTAACTACTTGTATTATTGAAAGAGCCTTCGTAGACGAGTGAGTATGCGAGAAATTATAGATAGGTCACAGTGAAAATATCGAGTCAGTCTTCGAAGCTAAACAAAGAGCAAAACGTTTCATACTAAGCATCCTACTGTTAAAGATATGGGTTTCTTTAAGATAGCATTTGTCTTCAAACTACTGACTGAATTGATCTCAAGGTGGTGATCAAACTAACTGCAGGTTCAAAAGTCTTGGTAGAAATAGATAAAGCTTGATATCTGGTTACGATGCTGATTAATATTTCACAGTAACAGTTTTTATTTGATGTTAGGTATTTCTTATCAGTTGGCAGTAAGTTTTGTACTTCAACTTCCTGCTAGCTGTCACTCATGAGAAGAGAGTTTGCAAAAACATTTTGTTTACATTTGAAACTGTTGGGTACTTTCAGCATGCAAACTGAAACGAAACCCCTCAAATGAAGTAGCTTTTCGATAACTCTCTTTGTTTTAGAAAAGTAAGTAATGAATTGTGAACAAAAGTTGTTGCTTCTAAAGTGTACCACATCACTGGATTGAAAGAAGTGCAATCACATTAATGCATGTGGAAACAAACAAACAATTCAAAGTAGGTAGATCTTCTATTGTAGATGTATTTGGTTAGCGCCCCCGGCATGGGACATTTGAATGTCCCAGAAATAAAGTTTTGGATTTGATACCCCTCAAAAATTATTACTATTATTATTTTTCCCTTGGGTTCCTAGTAGAACATAGGGCTTCAGTAGCACGCCCACATTGCACTCTGTTCCCTGCAGTCTTTTGAACCTCGCCCCACGACTACCCACAAGCTCTCATTTCTTCCTTACATGATATCCTCCATGTCACCCTCACCTCGGACGCCCAACTCGTCGTTTCCCATCTGAGTTCCACTCGAGAGTCTGGCCTGGCCTGGCGCGTGATGTCCCCAGCCGGCCTTCTCAGTGTATGCCAAATCCAACTCATCTCCACTTTCTTCTGCAAATTTGTTGAGTTATAGGTTCTTGGTTGGCTCGTTAGCAGGCCAGAGTGAGTTCCTTGTCGCTTATTCTTTCTGGTCATCTGATCCTCAGTGTCAGTATCGAGTGAGCGTAGGCGACATTTGTTGATGAATGTCTTTAGTTTGTTGGAAATGCTTTTCGTGACGCACCAAGTTTCCGAACCATATGGCGGCACTGACTTGATATCGGTATTGAGAATCCGGACCTTGCTCGCGCTTTATGCTGAGTGCAGAAGATCTCCACACTGGTTTCAGGTTAATGAACGCCTGTCTTGCTTTTCCGACGCTGGTTTTGACATCTGCGTCTGCGCCTGTGTCGCCTGTAGTTGAAACGGTTTTGCCTAGGTAGGTGAAAGGGACTGCTTACTTTAAGTACCTCCCGTTGATGGTGATTGGAGCTTGTTGTTATTGTTGGCGGTGGTGTTGTTTGGGTATCGTCATCACCTTCCGTCTTCTCTATGTTCACCTGAAGTCCCGCTTTCGCTACCTCTCCTGTCAACTTCTTAGTTTTCGCCTGTAGATCTTCGAGTTTGTGCAACATTAGACAAAAATTATCTTCGGGAAAATCCAAATCTTCTAGGCTCTTTTCATACGTCCAACCAGCGTGTGCCCCTCTACTCGCTCCTCACAGTTTGTTGCGTGAACCAGGCCAGTCGACCACAATCACGAAGATAATCAGTGGTAGTGGGCGTCAAGCTTGTCTTACTCCTGTCTTCGCTTCAAAGGCATCACTAAGCTTTCCAATGTGGATCACTTGGCATGCAGCATCATCTTATCATATAGCTGTTCAATGAGGTCGACAAAGGTTTGTGGCGCTAAAACCGTAGTGTTGAAACAGCTGCCCGACAAATTACTTCTCGTTCGACGCCGTCAAAGGCACTTTCAAAGTCGATGAATTTGATGTGGAGAGTTGACTGCCATCCTGTACTGTGTTCTATGATGATGTGTAGCGTAGCGTTGTAATTTCGTCCGCACATGATCTGTTCTTCCTGAAGCCAGCCAGCCTGTTCCGGTCGAAGTTTTGAATCCAGTGCATCCTTTAGTCTCTCCAGGATGATGCGGTTTAGTATTTTGCTTGGGGTGGACAGAGACAGGAGCATGATTCCGCGCCAGTTCTTGCAAAGACTTAGGTCCCCCTTCTTTGGGGGTTTGACAAGGTAGCCCTCCTTTCAATCGCCAGATGCCTTTTTTCCCTTTTTTCCAGACCTTATGCAATAGTGGTACGAGCGTGTCCACTGTCGTCTCTGCGTCCGCTCTCAGTGCTTCTGGAGGGATTCCATCTGGTCCTGTTGCTTTCCCGTATTTCAGTAACCTTATGGCGTTCAAAACTTCGACTTTCGTCGGAGGGCCTGTGTTCACTTGTAGTTCTGTGGTTGCATGTGGTATTTCTGGACGAGTTACAGGTGATGGTGGTGGTCGATCCAAGAGCTGTTTGAAGTGGTCAACCATCGTTTCCTTTGTTTCTCTTCTTTGGTAATTATATTTCCTTCACTATCTTTTGTTGGTTTCCTCTGCGTTGATCTATTCCCTATCAGATAGTAACCTGGTTATTTGATATAATGTTGTCAGAATTCTCCTACATGCTCCTTGTCCTGCTTCACTTGTCAGTGTGTCGTGAAAGTGTCTTTGGTCTTTCCGCGCACTCTTCTTCACTTCTTTCTCCAATGTAGTGTTTTGTAGGATGTGTTCAGTTCCTTTTTTCGATGTTCATCCTTGCACTGCACTGCACTGCACTAAATTACACTGGTCGGTCTTCTGTTTCACCATCTTCCTCTCCCTGCTCTATCGGCTTCCATGTATCCATCGAGATCCATTCCTTATCTTCTTTCCTCTTCCTTCCCAGTAAGGCTAGGCAGGTTTCATTCCACATAGCTTTCAAAGAGTTCCAGTGTTCTTCCACACCCAATCCTTCAGGGATGTTGCTCAATGTCTCGCATTTTGTTCTGATGGCTGCAGTGAAGATTTCTTTTGTAGTTTCGTCCTTCAGTTAGTTTCTGTTCCGGGTGTTGAACTTGAACTGTAGTCTATCACCAACTTCTCTGAAGGCTTCCAACTAGATTTGGAAGGTTCCTTGCACTCGATGGCGAGTGGTGTGGTGCTACATCTGCTCGTCTTCGTGATCTTGTGTCCAGTAGACTGCGTCTCCACTTTCTTCACATTGAGATGAAGTCGATCTGATTTTTAGTGTAGTGTGTCCTGGTTTCTGGTGAAATCAACTCCATGTCGCTTTGTGAATATACTTGTGTTTGTACACACTGTCTCCAACCACCAAATCGTTGAATGCCCAGAAGTCTGCAAACAGTTCTCCATTGTCACTCATTTCACCGAGTGCTTCTCGGCGCATGATGAGTTCTCTTCCTGTATTGTCCGCTCCCAGTTTGGCATTCATGTCATCTATTAGAATTTTGATGTCGTCAACTGGAGTGTAGTCTTGTCCATTACTGATTGCAGGGCAAGGGAACATGATTGGCTTCTCATCCGTAATCAACCATTTTGCGTTACCTACTCCAATAAGAAGTCATTCTTTACCCTGATATCTCAGTGGTAACGTGGCTGAATACTACATTGTGTGAGTCGGGCTCGAATCTCAGGAAGGACAGCAGCTGCTTTTAGGTAAAGAAAATACCTTGCTTACGAATGTCAACGGGCAGTAAATGCAGGTCCAGAGCTTCTTGTCTACTGCTTCCAACCAACTAATATCCATATTAGTTTGTCATTTGAGGCAAGAGATATGGTTTTTTGTTATCGGAATTATTGACAAAGCTCAACGAAAAGCAGGTATAATCAATTGTATAATGGTAATGAATGAATCGTATATACTGGATTTCCCTGTTGGTCTCCACTAAAAAATTGGTATCAAAATGAAAGCTGAGGAGAAATCGAACAGCGCATACACTTAAGAAGAACAAACTATTATCTCAAGTGAAGTAAGTAACTGGAAATTTCAGTGATGAATTAATAAAAACAGTATGTGTTCATTATCACACATGAGGGGAACGATGCCAAGGCTAGGGACACTTTACACATTTCATATTATTTGAAGCTACTATCCCTAATGAGATATTTCTTACTTATCTGTTGCAAATTACTCCAGTTTTTTACAGACTTTGCTTGTTGTTGTCCATTTGCTGGATTCAGAAAGACTTGTAAGTTAACTAGTTAGTACTCATCATTTACCTCCCGAGTGGTAGAATCAAAAGCTCTTAAAAGTTTACATAAGAAAATCGGTGCTTATCTTACAAAGCATATGTCCCAAGAAATCACTAACTTTACACTACGAGACATTTAGAGACATTTTTCTATTTTATTCAACCTACAAGTATGAATGAAGAGACAAAAAGAATCGAAATATATGAAGTTTTTCGAAGTGTGTTCAGTTTGAAAATCACACTAAAGTGACTTCTGAACACTTTGAATTTTCACACTTTTGCTACTGAAATCAAATAGTTTTTTGTTGCCTGACTTACAGTATTCCATCAGACTAGTAGATGCGACATACGCGATGCATTCTTTGCTGAATTTTTCGCTGAAACCGAAGGTAGGTCAAGTGGATACAGTATAGAGTTGAAAATGGAGCTTAAGACATGATGTCGATGTAACAATACATTCGATTTATTCTATAAATTTTCTGGGAAATTTAACTGATCAGTAGGGTATGGAAAGCATTCATTTCATCAAAAGTCAATGAGGTGTACTCATTCTCAAAAACGTAATTTACCAACATCTAGAAATAAAGGCACAATGTAGGGGCCACAAGTAAACAAAATATTCCAAGATTTCTGGTATCCTTTATTTCAAGCCACATTTTACTGCATTTCAAGCCACTTGGACACATAATACGTTACAGTGCTTCAAAAAAGTTGTGGTGTATTAACATATAATTACCCTAACAACTAACCTTTATCTGACACCTTCAGTGCGAAAATGAAAGTCTATTTCACTCAATTTATCTCAGAGCTAGTGGAGTGTGAATTTACAACACCTCCAAAAAGGCATACGTCAAAGATGATCAAACCACTAGGTGAATGTTTAAAGGTCCCTTCATCGAATGAATGAGAATATTGATTACTTCCTAAGACGTGTTACCTCACGTCAGAATTTCTTTTGCTGTGTTGCCATCAAATGTGGAAAGTCCTTTGTAAACAGCGATGATCAAACATAAAGTCTTAGGATGTAGTCTCCTTGGTGCGACCAAGATACGTGGGTGTAAATCATGTTTACTACGCCAAATCACCTCACCTCCAATTACTGACACTCACAATGACCTTGCGATGGTATGAAAAATGAATCAAAGTAATGCAAAGCACAAATTAATGTGACGCATATCAATTTCCATATGAGCATGTCTAATCTCCATGACCTGCACATTATCGTTTGGATACTAAAGTCGAACAAGTTTTTCTTTTGGCAGTTTATCTACGTAACCTCTTGGATTCACCTCCTTCAGACTTCCATCGATGATAATCACCGATCAAAATGTCAAAATTGAACAGCCTTGCCTTACTTCAACGTTTAAAAAGAAAAAATAATAGACAGGTTGGCTTGTATAGAAAACTTTCAGTATGCAAATAAAATTCACTGTGGCATTCATTCTTCTGCAGTGCACTTCTATCCCACAAACTCAAAATGGCCTCAGTATCGATAAATTTTATATGTTTACAGAAAAGCTTTCTTCTCAAAATTTTATACTACATATTGCATTGAGCTTTAAAAAAAATATATGCCGAATACACCTTGTAATATATGACACTGCACACTATATACATACAGTACTAAACATTCTTTTTTAATAAAATTGTATTTTGTATCGCAGTGTGAAACGTAAGCATAACATGAAGCATGCTTCTATGTCTATTAAGCGGATGAGAGATTTTAATGTAAGTAATAAGTTAATTATATCTTGAAAAGTGTCATTCCATTAAAGCAATACGCTCTTAATAAAAATAGTTGACTGAATACACAGTGAACTGAAAACGTCAAATATAGAAATTGGACCTCCTGTATAGGACCTTAAGATACTCAATGAATGTACACTTCATCTTAAAATAGAGTTTTGTGGACAGTTAGATAGTATTGTTATAGAGAACCTCTAGGTTTGAACCTGGAAGATATTTTCCTACGAGTATTAAAAAGTGGCTGTTCGGTAGACATAATAAGTGAGTAACCACTTTGCTGACGTCACGTGAATGGCACATTCCTAGTTCTGAGGAACAGAAAGAACGTGGAGGTAATAGTGAATTAGTTTAATAGTATCTATCCACTGATTACCTTTACCACAGAGACAAAAAGTAAGAATAGAACTATCTTTTCTAGATATCTCATTGACAAAGAAAACAGATTCAACTATGAAAAGCAGTGTATGCAGGGAACCGACGTCATCTGATGAATATAATGGTTTTTTGAATTTTGTGCTCTTGCAATATAAACAAAGTTAGTAAAATGTTTGGTTCATCAGGTAAAGGTTATCTGCTTAGATGATACTTTCGATGAAGATACCAAGATTACCGATGATCTCAGTAACTACGGATATCCAGTGTAGTTTCTAGCTAGACCCAAGAATACGTGTGAAATTAAATTCAGAGAGAGATCACGGAAAATATGACAATATTTTATCAGTGAGGAAAGTATTTCACAAAAAGGCATTTGTATTACTTTGATAAGAATTTTGTTGCACGCAGTTCCTCTCACTTATATACATGAGTAGTGTAAGCATATATAAAGCATATATATATTGGGAGGACATATAGAAGCGTTCTTTTTTACCTTTCTAACCAAATCCCTAAGAACTTGAGGTTGAAGGGTACACAAGCACTTACCAGTGCAAGTGTTCGTCATCTGCTGAATAATGGACGGACATAATGTAGACAGTCTTAAATCACTTAAAGCAACCACTGAACAGAATAGTCTAAGTCTAATAAGATTTACTGAAGCCGCTCGTTAATCACTTCAGTAATGTTCACGTAACTATGTTATAAATAATTGGCTGTCCTAAAATGTACTCCTTTTTCACTGGTTTACATCATTCTGCATTCGTGCTACTTCCTGTTTCCATGAATAATTTTTTGTCAGCTTGATAACACTATGTGAATACTTTTATTGTAGTATTTACATTTTTATATTGTTGAGGTGGTAGTGGTGGTGGTGGAAGAGAATCAACGAGACAAAAGAAAACTCATAATATTCCAATTTAATTTTGGTTCCCGCTCGATTAAAGATTTTGATCACTCAAAAATCATTCGATTAAAAACACAGCTTTAAAAAAGTGTATTCATCCATCTGGTTATTTTAGATATTGTTTCTTAAATTTCCTGTTCAACTCAGAGAATAGCTGATTTTATAGCTCAAATTGAGGACTTTTGTAATGGTCATTTTGCTGAACTCGACATTTGCAGCAACCAACTGAAATACACTGCATGAGTTTCATAGCATAACTACTGATAGTAATCGTACCCATTCTAACTTATGTCTGATATAATGCTAAGCCTCTTATGCAGGAATTCTGTTGGTATACTCTTAGTATTAAACGGGTATCTTAGCTTTTAAAACATTTAGTTAGAAGGTGTATCACCCTAGTAGTCACTGTGATTGTTCCCATATGTTCCCATATGTGAACATCTTTTCATCTTACAAACTCCAGCTGTATCCAACTATTTGTCTATGATGGAGTAACATTCACATATTGATTAACTGAACCATTGAAACAAAAATTTACTACTTTGTGAGCTATTCATAATATATGTATATTCAGTAAATTTGTGTTGACTTCGGATTTCGCTGATTCTAATATCTGATGATCATTGATAATGGTTCACTTGAATAGGTAGGTGACGAATATTTACTTTTCCTATTATTGATAAAATGAATAATATACATCGATGGTGTACACTCAACAGGATTATTAGTTTCATGGTGATCAGGTAAAGTGATGATTTTCCAAGTAGTTATGCAAGCTGAAATACAGGTGGTTACTTAGTTGTAATTTTGTACAGTGGAAGCAAGGATTTAGGTGAGCGGTCAGCTGTACCCAATAACTACGTAAGACAGGATGAAATTTGTTTTGGTCATGTGGTACCGTAAGTTTCTAATGATTCGTTTTATTCATTTTTGTTCTGGTGTAAGGTAGCGTTCATCGTTATGTCGCGAACTGACAGAAGCAGGAAACTGTGAACTATTGAACTCTAACCCAGTGGCTGAATGGTGATTGCGTTCTTGTTGGGGTTGTGTTCTCTGAGTTGGATTGTTTAATCGTAGAGCTTTCGTTGTCGTTTTAGACGAAATCACCAGCACAAACTTCAGAAAGAAGTGAGCAATAAGCTTTTCTCTGCACTTTACTTAGTAGCTTATCCTGATGGCCTTGTGTGATTGGTTTTTTCTGCCAAGGCCTTGGGATCGTCCTTATGTTTATTTCGGTTGGTTACCCTGATGGCCTGAAATCTGACTTCGTTGTTAGTTGATAGGTTGGGTCATTGTCAATATGCGTTCTCCTTGATACCTTAAGGTTCTTAGTTCAATATTTAGCCGAGTTGTTGGTGTGTACTGCTGATGAGTCACATACTATGAAGAAACAGTTGTCCAATGCTTCCAGGTTTTCATTGGTCCTCTAACTAGTGTCAATCCGTAATGATTGCTATCTTAAAAGTAAAATCCCCATTAACCTCAAAATGCATTCATTGTATGTTAAAGAGCAATTCTCAAATTCTCGAGCAGACTCGATGAATTATGACAATAGCTTTCGAAAGCAAATTTTCATATCAGGTCGACTTAATTTCGACAATTCACGTGAATGTTCGGCTGCCGATTGCTTCCATTTGTTGATTTCTAACAAATCAAGGGTGGCATGCGGGTTTGTAAGCAAAGGCTGGTGTAATTACAAGGAGAGTGCAATCAACTTTAGACAGGCAGTTTAACAGGTAAGTACACATACGTAGACTAAAATAGGCAACTTGTCACGCAGCTCAAAAACCTATGTTTCTAATGTGATTTCAATCTACATGGGAATACAATATACACTGTTATGTGAAAGCTTATTTTATGCACTTTGTTACTATCCGAATCGCAGTACTATTCCTAAATCCAAGTTTTAAGATCAAAGTAGTATGTTTAAGAGATTTCTATGAGTTTGAAATTTCAGCACGACTATTGCTACTGACTCCTAATATCAATCGGTCAGCGATTACACTCACTTTAGTTGCTTATTAATACCTGTGAGTGATAGGTGTATTTTTCCAGTGACGGAAATGAACTAACGATTCTTTCAACGCATTTCTGAATGATTACTTCTCTTTAAGTTATGAATCTAAAAGAGACAGCTAGTTGGTCCTCATTGGAAAGTCACTCATGTTTTCAAAAACGTCTTGTCATCAGGATGAAAGAAATTGGTAACGAGTTTTGAAAATATTCCAGAATACATTTTACCACAGGAAAAGGTTTAGGAATATTTCATTTTACTAGGTGGAAAGTGTTTCTTCGTTGATTTACATAGAAACCTGTAGTTCCGCTTGTTAGTGTACTTTTTGAATAATCTTCATTATTTATAAATCTTCTGACTGTTTTATGATAAAAATGCTGAGTGATTCTAAAGACCACCTTAGCAACTACTGAACTGACCAACGTGATTCCTTTATTTTATGAAACATCTACCCTTTCAAATTACATAAGGAAATCGAACGGGTTATTTCTGTAGTTTTAGGAATGGCCCCTACAAGTCAGTCGAAAATGTCAGTGATATTCTTGTTTATCGATTTATCTGCCACTATGCTTAACAAACTGCTTATAAATTTCACAAAAATCGCTCAGTGCCACTGAAAAATTGTATGTAAATATGACCGAACAGCTCAGTGAATGAAATCACCAAAAAGAGTCTCGTCACTGAACAATTTTCTAAATTTTCCTAGAAGTTCTTGAATTATGCCTATGTTGACCACCTATGTCTACATACGTACTGATTCAGTAGTCAAAGCTTTCGATTTAAGGCGAACAAACATCAGGATTTTATGATCTACTACTTGTGGTTTTGCTGGGTTGGTGGTATCGTTAGGCGTTACCGAATTTTTATGGGGAGTAGCTTAGTGTATGAGGTCACGGAATTGAATTTCATTATTGTTTATATCTTTACCTGGAAAATACACTTAGTAGGAGATTAAAACTAGGAATCAGTACCATTTGATAAGCACCGTTCGAAGTGTCTCACTTCTATATTTCTTGTTTTAATATACTTTATTGAATAGGTTTCCATTGCCTACACAGGGCACCGGAATGCATTGTCAGTGACTGTTCAACTGAAATGTAAATGATTTTAAAATGTATTGTGCTTGTTCCATATCTGTGACCTTTGTCACATTAAGGTTCTCAAAAAGTATTTCTAGTGAAAACCAATGCTTCACACAAGTGGCTGTTGACGTAAAGGTTTACGTGCTGTAGGCGACTCGAGTCGTTTCACAATGTGTTTCAAGAAACCCAACTGGACAGATCAGTATTTTCTTTGAACCAATTACAGATCAGTCAGTAGCATCCCTACTGCAGTTTCACATGCGTTTATATTTTGAATATAATATTGTATTTTCACCTGATGAAAACACTACGAAATCTTTCAAAATTGCAACTACTTAGCATAAAAATTTGATTTTTCTCCCTTTTTTTCGAACAGCTGAACAATAAATGTACTAATCCCTTAGTTCTGTGAATCATGGTAGTAATGAACGCTGAGAAATGTTACTTTTTGTTCTCAGTGATAGTTTTCATCGACATCTCGATAGCATCTGCTGTATTTTATCACGGTAAGAATATGAATAAGCTTTCTTAATTTCTTTACAAGAATGAAATCAGATTCACTTTAAATTTTGTGTTGGTTGAAATAATTTTATTAAGTTTGTACATTCCTGTTGGCCGTTTTATGCTTAGCCTAGAATTGCATTAGAAGCATCTGCATATGTATGGTGCAAAAGTTCACGCTTTACAATTTTAATGCACAATCCAATAATCCCCGATTGCACAAGAATATGTGGTTTTATCGTTTATGTGTATTTGACGCTTAACTGATGTGAACGACTTGATATTTATAATACTACTTAAATGAGTGAATCACATTTTAAAATATTTAGCTAGTCTCAAGTTTCCTAACTTCCATTCGTTGTTATTGTGATGTTACCAATGGAACTACTTTATATTTGCAGCAAATATTACGTATTCTTTTCGGCAAAAACACACCTCTTCATGAACTGATGGAAAATATTTGTCTCTTAGGATGGGGATGATGGCGGTTCAATATTGTCTGAGCTTTGATACTTTGTTGTGGACGTTTCATCACCAGGCTTGGAGACATCTTCAGCCCCAGTGTCATAAGGAAATCATAGTAGTTGTGAGCTTAGAAGTTGTAAGTGATATTTAGTGGTATTGTGCAACCATGCAACTTGATTCGCAAAAGTGGGTTATTAAAATGATATTTATACTATAGAATTTAGCGGCAACCACTTTCTTGATGGGACACGCTAACACTCTTCAGTGTACAATTGCTGGTAAACTGATAAACTTGTTTCAAGGGTTAGAAGTTGTGCTTGTTTATATCAAACCCATCATTACTAGGTTGCTGCAGTCTAGAGTGCATTCCTATAGACCAAAACTGATCCGTAATCATTTGAATTTTTTAAATGAACACTTTCCCCTATCACTTGTTTGAAGTATTTTACTTTTGCCAATGTCTTTTATATATTTGTAGTGTAAGCTTATTTCAGGTTAAAAGAAAAGGTCGAAAATAGCTGAATTTCAGTGCATAGTGGAGTGCTGTTATTTCAGAAATATGGAAAATAGACTGTCTGAAGATCAGCAGAGTCTTGATGCTTTTTCATATCAGTGGATGGAACTTCAAGCGATGAATTACATCCGAACGGTAGACTTCTTTTTTAAATCATGAGCAAATTTCAAGAGAAAATTAAAGATCAGCCGGTTTAAACAAGTGTATAATAATGTCTTCCAACACGAAATAAACATAGGATAATAATTACAGAGTTCACCAAGCTGGGTTATTTTGATTAGCTGCATTATTCACTCAAAGTTACTGGAATGAATGCATCCCCTTTGCTGAGGAAAGTGCATTGGAATATTGCAGTTATCAATTTGATGCCACTTTCTAGAAAGCTGACATGATTACCCTTTGACCAATGAGTATTTGCAAAGTCCTTTTTCAACCTTATAAGTTACCAAATAAATTAAATATCTAGTATAACAACCCTGTTAGAAGGTCAGTAGGTTTTTGAAGCTTTATTATCTCTCTGTTAAATGTATGATACTGTTTTTCTACATTATAGGCACAAAATTTGTCATGAATGAATGCACCGAAGTGCAGTCACCTAAAATACCAGATAAAGTAGTTAAAAGTCTTATTTCCTTTTCACTGTTCATAGTCCACTCAAATAAATGTCTTGGAGAGCAAATTTTGGTAGTCTATAAAATATTAACAAGTACAGTTTTTTTGTAATCCGAGTGCAAAACCGTTATATATATGCTAAGTGAAACAAATGAATGACTTGAATTAGTGAGTTTAGTGCAATTTAAAAGTATTTTCCGTTGACGTACAGACTTTACCCTTTGAGTGTGTGAAAGTATTTAAGTGATTTCATCTGAGTAAATTCCAATCGTTGGTTTAAGTTGGCCCTACTCACTGGTAAAGACATAATGTACATATCGCGCTTTAAAATCACTGAATTGATGAAAAAGTTTAGCCTACTTACAAAATAATGTAGTAGTTAAAATGAAACAACTAAAATAGAGCGATTACATTCTTGTTTGTTTATTAGTGTCACACAGTGACGCTTGTCCCAGACATGTGGAAAATTCCACTACTCTTATCACAAGGAGGAAGAGGAATTTGGAGCTATGTAGAGTATATCTCAAAATTATGGAGTTTCCTGATATAAGTATGGATGACAAATTATATCTGAAACGTTATGTAGTAAATGATATTATATCACTTGTGTAACATTAATAAACAGACGAGAATGGAATCACTCTAATTCAGCTGTTTCATTTTAACTACTACAACATCTTGTATGTAGGCTGAACCCTTCTTGAATACGACCAAGCGGTGGTAACGCGTCACTAATTCACATGGCAGTCGGGCAAAACCATTGGTTATTGAAGTGAAATAAAATTCTGGTCAGCAGTTGGACCTCGTAGCTCAGTTGGTAGACCACGGGCCGGTAACCTGCTGGTTGCTGGTTTGAATGCGGCCACGGTTCAAACTTTCATCTCACCTTCAATCGTCACCTAGTATAAATACTAGTTTGCCAAACTACGGCTATCTTAGATAGTTAAATGATAAACCTTCTTCATCAATTCAGTGATTTTAAAGCGCGATATGTACATTATGTCTTTACCAGTGAGTAGGGCCAACTTAAACCAACGACTGGAATTTACTCAGATGAAATCACTTAAATACTTTCACACACTCAAAGGGTAAAGTCTGTACGTCAACGGAAAATACTTTTAAATTGCACTAAACTCACTAATTCAAGTCATTCATTTGTTTCACTTAGCATATATATATATATTGGAAGACTTTTTATAAGGGTTTTGCCGATCGGATTCCCCCAGTCTGTTCATATATGCTTTTGTAAACCTGAAAGATGTGACTAAATCTCTGACATTAACTTAGTTGATGTATGAATGACTTCAGAATCATTATCAAGTTTGTTTCTCACTGATCACAGTCAGATATTGATTCAGTTTTCAGTAAACAGTCATTTTAGTTCCTAAATAATCGTTTTTCAGTTGTATTTTGTTCGAAGTTATACAGCCTCTTGTTCCTATTTTTGGAACTTCTAACTGCAGAATTTCAGCAATTTCTAATTGGATATAATAAAAAATATGTAGATCTTTCATATTTCTCAGTGGCTGAAATTGCTAAAGACCAACCAATTTCATTTTGTCTAATCCTGAATGCTGATCCATTTCTGTCGATTATTCTGCGATCTGGGTACCAAGCCAGACGACTCACCATCGAGACACACTTCGATGGGTATTAATTGGCTTGAGGCAAGTGGCAGGAAGACAGAACCTTAGTTTAAAGCTAATTGAAACTTGTAATGCTGAGCATTCGAGCTTGAAAACTACACTATGAAATAATCTATGGAAACCGTCATCGATCGGGACTATACATCATGAAATTGGCTAATCTTTTGTAACCAATCAGTGTATCAAATCCAGTCGCACAGAAGGTCAATTGCTATCGGAATAGCTGACGGATGACGTTGCTGATACAGCACTGAGTGATGTAGGTCAAGATTTCATAGGGGCATGAATTCCCCCGAATCTCCAAACTAACTAACACCGGTCAGAACTCCAATGTGCCTAAAAGTTTAATTACACATCAAGAGGACTAACTGGTTCAACTACCAATAGAAATGAAGAAAAGTTCTTTAGTTAGAATAATTGTGTCCACAAAACAAAATAGCATTCTATTAAATATATGAAATTAAGGTTTTTTGTTTCTCATATGAATATTGGTTTATTTGATTAGAATCTAACTAGAACTGTTACTAGAGAATCAAATAGTCTGGTGAAGATTCCCTTCTTATACAATATGTTCACAACGTGAACGAATGTCAGAAACACTGTCTGAATTCCTAACAGTTGCAGAATCAGAGTAGTAAGCAATTGCATTCATAGGTACACCTTGTCAACTTAATGACACCTCTGACATCTCACCACAAGGCAGTTTAGTCCATTGAATATCACACTATGACTGTGAGGTAAAATACTAAGGTCAAAGTACCCGACTATTATCATCATGGGACTTAATATAAATCTGGAAAGATAAATACTACGAAAGGCTCAACCGTTCCTATAAAATCACAAGAGAATCCGATAACTAATTTTTGGTTCAGGGCGAGGCCAGTCACTTAACCTTTGTTCATAAAACTAACGCCTGATGCATCGTACTGATATAATAATATTGAGTAGATACACATTCTGTAAATAAGAAAATACTGTTAGCAACAAATCGCGTTCAAATGTTACCTTTTTATTTTGTATGATATAAAGTGAAAAGTCTGTAACTTTGAAAAATAAAGTGCCAAGCACCTATAGACCACCACAGAAGCATTAATGGGTGGTCTATCTGAGATTACAATTCAGTCTAAATGAGTTATTGATTAGATTTTAGGCGTCAGTTGAATGTTATCATGTGTGACATCTCTTACGTTAGACTACCTTACTTCCCAGAAAGTGGGAAATTCCTCTGTGATAAGCATAGAGGATTTAGCCCTACCACCTACGATTCCAGGATCGGTAAACACTCTTAGGGTTAACTGGAGCACTGCAGGGCTTAAGCCATTGGTATCAATGACACTTCCAACCTGTTCTATTTCTAGTAGATTCTGGATCAGATGTATGTGTAAGTGTCTGCTACAGATCCCATTTTCCTGCTTAAGAGATGCAATATTTCAACCACTTAACCCATATAGTGCTATTACCTCCTAAAAAAGAATGCCCAAGTGAGCATATTACGTAATGAAATATCTTCACTGTGAAAATTCTCGCTGTGTCAGAGCTTACAGTGAGCCATTCCGTAAGATGGATACATCTGTTATCGTGCATAAGGGATGTAAATGCTTTCCATCCTTCGATTTTCATAACGGGACATAAACAATTCTTCATTATTAGTTTATAAATATATCGTGAACACATAGAGAATATAAATCCATTAAACTCCCTAGAAGTGGTGTTATCTGATGTTGCTAACTTTCAACTCAGAAAGTTACATACAATCACTTTCAAGTGCACATAAGCTGGAAAATTCAAAGTTAAGGAAGGTACTTATCCACCACTTATCTCATATAAATCTAAGTGAACCGGAGATTTTATCATTACGGAAGGGTTTAAAGTTTAATTTGAGCAGAATACCATTAAGTATCCCAGGAATATCACTGCAAACTGAATAAGTGCTGCAAAAACTAGTCGACAAAAAGACTTACACCATGCAACAAAAGTCCTATGTTTTATCAAAGTAAATACATCTGTCACAGAAAACATATCTTTGCAACTTACCTATGGGAAAACCGATAGTAATCACTAAATCAGATAAGAGAAAACGTGGCAGTTATAAAGTAAAAAAACGTTTGTGACCACGAAACGCTTGGACATCTCAAAAGACTTCTTTCGAACAACCAAACCGACCCAGTGGCTGAAAGGTTAACGCGTTCGCCGTGAAACCTGAAGGTCCTGAGTTCGATCTCTAGGCGGGTCGTGAGTGCGTACTGCTGAGGAGTCCCGCCGTAGGACGAAACAGCTGTCCAGTGCTCCTAGATCTTTAATGGTTCCGCAACTGATGTCAGTCCATGATGAATACTACTTCTAAATTAAAAAATCCTCATTCATCTCAAAAAGGTCATAAATGTTGAAAATCTGACAAATAAGATCGAAAATTGTGCATATCATTGTTAAAGAAGTGGAATCTATTACACAGGATCTCCCTTATGGTCTAGACTGTATCCTATATGTTACCAGGGATTCAAAAACTTATTTTCTTTTAAGACCTGTGGTGAACTCCACGGATGCGCTAAATAGAAGGAATTATTCAGTAGGAAACCCCGGACCTAGGTTCCATGTTTGCTGCACTTATCAGTAAGACGTCCTTAGCCTTGATTAGAACCCTTTATCAGGTTCAGCTGTTGCAAAAATTCAGTTAATCAGGATGTGATCAGAGTTTGAAGCAAGTTCATGATGGCTCTAAATGTTCCATAAAATCTGACAAGAAAGGGTCTGAATATAAACACCAAACATAAGAATACAGTGCACCAGAATTTTGCGTTATTGCATTCAGTCATCGATATAATTAGATCAGTGTTACCTCTAAGGATTAGACAGCTACACGTTTAGCAACTGATTCTTGTACTCGATGCAGTCCTACAGGGAGTCAGTCATGGTTTACATATCTTAGTAGTGAAGTTGTGACTCTAAAATTGACTGATGAAGGTTTGAGTCACCTAGGGACACCAATGTCTCGATGTTTATAGATGCGTCTTGCTTATTAGAGCTTCTTAAAGACTTACTACAGTCAACGAACACTAAATTACGGTTCACCACAATGTTATACAACTTAGCTTAGTGGCCACATTACAAACTTAGTCTATGCACTTTGATGAGCGCTGACTAGATAACCATATTGATTGCCAACTGGTGGCCAATTCGTGTACTTACAAAAATCCCAGCTTATGCTTTCTCAATAATCCTTTATTCATGCTGACGTCTGTCTAACATTCAATTATAAGCTCAATCAATATCTAAACTGCTCGTTGCATTGAATTTAACAGTATAAATTTAAGATACAGTATCGTTATTTACTAGCACACCTATTGTAAGTTGTATAGATCCCATAAGTTACTTGCTTAAGGACGATCACACTCTCTCAACCAGATATCCTTTTAGTTTCATTATAACCATTAGACTACAACAGCTTTATTGAAATCCAGCTTGATCTATCTTCCGAGGAAGGTTGATATAGTCAGACAAATGGATCAATAATAATTTTATCTTCTTTCAAATCTCTTCATTTTCCACACTGAATAATCACCTCGGGCGAACCACGTATTAGATCAGACATGTTGATGGCACTTTTGTTGTAACAACAAGAAGTTCAACCCTGTAGACATTTACAAAACAATTCAACAAGCTTTCTCTGCAAATCAAATTCACTTGCTAAAATTAAATAAGTGGACTACCATTACTTAACTATTTCGTTAGAAATAATGTAAGGAGAAACTGATTTCGTCTGTCTATCCTAAACTCAACACTCTTGAATAGATGTCTTGATTTCAGCTAAAGGCATCTACTCAGTTCCAAAGTTTCATTTGTGCTTAATCCAGTCCAGAAGATAAAATGTTCATCAAGAATGGAGAAGACCGACAAATAAAGGTCGTAATATTCATACATGCATTGAATGCAAACACCTAGCCAGATAATATCATTCCAAAGAACATGAAGTACAGGTACATCCAAAAGTGAAATCAGGTTATGCTAGATAGATTAGAACAGTAACTCTTCCGCATAGTGAATAAACAACTGAAGGACTACATGGGATCTTAAGGATATCAAGAAGTACAGCTTGCTAAACATCAACTAACACTCTCACATGGGCGTTATTTCACAAGAAGGACTGGATACATTTCACCTACACACAGAAATGCATCATCCGGCTCTGAAGTTGTAAAGATGTTCGTCTCGTGAAATCCCTATACGCGATAGACACAGTTTAAGCGCTTCATCTTGTGAAACTGAAGAACCTGCCAAAACCAACTACTAAATAAGAAAAATGGATACTTAAGGGATCTCAGATTGAGTTATATCTTACTGCATTTAAAAAAGCAAGTCTAGTTACTCCGCTAGCTTAGACATTTATAAACACGTCAAAAGTAACCAGATGTTGGAAAAGTACATATACAGATAGCAGCGCTGATTTATGTTAGTTTTCTCAAACTCGCTGACATCTATGTTGTTTTCTTGTTGGTGACTAGTAAGGAAATCCAAAACATGTGTTTTGTCATATTTAGAACTCGCCAGATGGACGTGTCTGTACCTTAGTGAGTGATCCTGTTTCCACTGAAACTCTTTTTAAACATATGATACCTCATACGGGTTTTAATCTTTTAAGAAGCGGCTTCCACAAGGATACAAAGTCTCCAAAACTCCCTACTACTTCGTGAACTAGTATCTGCGTATAAACTTCATACATATAACTCAAGTATGCAGAAGACAGCAGTGCGGTACAGTCTAGGATCCATTTCATATCTTCCGAATGGAGGTTATTGTTTTGAGAACCGATGGGCATGATTTACAAATACTGTAGGTATTTTTCAACCTTTGGTTTATTAACATTGCTTGTTTGAGGTGCAGTCCTGAGCTTCCCTTATTTTCACTGGTTTGCGCCTTTTTCCTCATTATTCAAATGGATAAGACCTGTTGCCATGGTTCAATTTTAACTGAATGATGAGTTTTATCAAATCATTTCAATTGGAGTAGTCGTGAAAAATTCCCTCACTCATCTCCCATGTTTTTCCAAAGCAGATAACAGTTGTTTTATTCTCCGAAAAAAGGATCTTTTGATGAAACACTACACTCAGGGTCTGTACCAGATAATAAGTGCATGTATTTACGGTTTTATAGCAGTTTGTGATTCAACGAAGGGACGAGACAAGAAACATTTAGCTAGTGACAATGAATACTTTTTTATTCGGCAAAAAATGACTAATGATGGCATTTTTAAGATCCGATCCTGATAATATTATTACGTCACCATCCAACTTCAGTATCCTCAGCATTGGTAGTCTGATCTCATCATCACAATGTACAGAGACTTGTAGCTCAGATGACGCAGAGATATACTCGAAACGTTTTTCATTAATGTTACTGATTTTCTTTAAAAGTAGTTCGAATATCTGACAAAATCGTTTTGCTACGGTTGAAACATGAGTTGAGAATTTCCAAATATTTCCTAGATAGTGAAATAAGTTTCAAGCAAAGTCAGCTGTAGTTAGTTTGGAAGAACTTCAATTTAGACTCATTTCTGTCTGGAACATTGTGAGTAGTGAGACTTTTCGTAGCAAATATGAATTTCCATGTACATTACTGCGATGTGAATAGTTTATTTATTGGGTTTTGTGAAGAATGACTAACCATCAGTCAAATAAAATTTCGAAATGCTAGTGTTTAACTAATATGAATTTCATTCCAAACAGATACAAATGCAATGGGGTAGACTAATCAGTTCATTATGATTTATTTGTTGGTGCTCATAAGACGTTACTAGAAGTTCATAACGCTTTACACATGGAAAACACAACAGCTCAGAATAACTACCTTTTATCAGGAATTTAACTAAACGTGAATGAATAGTCGTTTGGATAAATACACTTACGGAAAAAGCACTCTGGTTTATACTGGGATAGCTGAGTGATTTAACACTAACCACTCAAATAGATGCGAACAATAAACTTTATTTTCTTTGGAAAGTGGTTGCTCAACTTCTGGAGGACAAGATAGCCGGCATTACGTCATAGGGTTTATTGTCCGCTGAATTATGTGCAAAATATATACAAATATGTACATAGAAGCCGTATTTGGTTTCGTGACTTTCTTAGAGAGTGCTTTTTCAGTGATTTTGTCTCAATTATTAATCTGATAATTAGCCATATAGAGGCATGGTGTTTTTTGACATTTCGTAGTTGTCTTCTGGGCTTTAAATATCTTTCGGGATCTCAAACTGATTTCAGGTGTAAGGCCAGTAGTGTTGCAGACTGTAACATCAGTGATGCAGAGGGTTATTTGACCCTTTAAATGTCATACTTGTGATGGCTCAGTAGTAACGGTTGTACTGAACCAAAGGATGTTTTTACTTTACCTATTACTTAGTATTACTGGTCGCTGTTTGTTAGTGCATCTAAGTGAAATTTCCCCGTCATGCTCCAGAGGTAAGCATCTTATCAGGAAAATCTGAGCCTTTGTGAGCAGTTATTTAAAGCAGTTGACAGCTCCTTAGCGAATGCTCTGGTTTGAAAATCTTTCCTCTTAAGTAGAAAAAGGAAGAACGTCTTTAAGTCTTTTTGTAAGCAGTTAGTCAGTGCTAGTTAAGATATTTCTCTCTTGTGCTAGAAAGCCATAAACACTGATTCTGCCAGGGTAATATCTATCTACATCTTTTCACTTTTTGTCACCATATTCCTCTTGGAAAAGCTTGACTGCATGACCGTTCTGTTCTGACAGATTTTCAACATTTTTCTATTTCATTATCCAATAGTTCAAGAGAAGATTTATTTCTAGTCTTGTTATTTGTACGCTTCAATCAAATTCTCTTCTGTCAGAATAGAACAAAAACACTTCATTATATAGCCTTTTGTATAACTCTTAGTTATGCACCTTGTTGTCCAGGCAAACAAACATTTAAAAGGAAATCCAATTTTGATTTTCAGTCTGATCAGTAAAAATGATCGGTTTGTTGTCATCCATGTACCATCACATTCAATATTTTTTATCATTGGTTTGTTTAAACTTGCTTACACATATTTTATATCGGATAACCTAGACAGAAAATATGTTATTCAAGACTCTGCTAAGTAAATTCATCATATTTCTCCTATGACTATTTTCACTGACTTAAACATAATAATCGAAGTGACCGGTTATTTTAAATTAGTTGGATATATTAGACCACAACGAAGAGAACTTACATTCTGCAAAAATATATGTCAGTTGCCTCGACTATACAATTATCTTTTGAAGAATATGCAGTCTCTGCATGAATACAGAAGGCTCAATCGGCTTACGCAAACTAACACCACTTATGCCACCGTGGCAGTATCCGATTATCTGTTCAGGGGAGTTTGCTCTATTCTATACATGGATGTGAAATATGGACATCAAAGGTAGAGATAGAGAGCTACAGGTATTTAACCACCATTGCCTTAATAGCATAGGCTCTGTGTGGTGACGTCACCACGTAAACAATGCAGAGGTCAGATTCACAGTTTTATTTGGGAGAGGAAACTGAGTTGATGAGGTTATGTACCATCACCTTCTCGTATGGCTAGGATATTTGTTAAACTTGCCTAGTCATAGTTTCCCCTGCCGCGAAATGTTAGTTGAAGTACGTTCATTTTGGAAAAAGGTTTGTGGTGGCCAGACTAAAATATGGCATCATTGCATGAATTATTCGACTGCTGATCCGCGCAGTGTAGGGGAATGTAGACTTCTTGGTTTCTGTTCGCATGGCAACAACATCCACTGGTTGGAGACTCTAGATGATATGACTCAGAATCTATCTCATTGGAACAGATGCATCCGCCCATTATCTTCATTTTAATCATCATACTGCTGTAAGTATTTTCTTATTCCCTCTTCCTTTAATATGCTGCTTTCTAATGCTATCGACAGATTCTTCTCCATTTTTCTTTATGTCATCTGACTGATTTGTTGCTTGACGTTCTGACATTAGATGTGGCGACTTGGACAGTAATGGGGTAATGCCTGGTCCTATGCTGATGTTGATGATGATAATGAGTTCCAAACAAACTTTATAAGTGGTCAGTTAAACAGTAAATAGAATGACACTCAGTCTGGACATCTCATGCAGCAGTTGTGGCATAAGAATCCATATTTTATTCTTAAACTTGATTATACAACACTGAGAATCTTCATAAACTTAGGTAAATAGGGAAGTATATTAGCCACCATAAGGATTTGGATATGCACAAAATTATAGCAATGATTGATAGTGGCTAGCAGTGGAATCCAGGATGAGCATTTCGTCCTATTTGTGACTCGTCATTAAGAATACTATACAAAAAAGAGTTGAAATTCTCAAAATACTTTCGCCCTGACAGAAAGAACCAGGCACTTCGAAATGGAATGTTAACTTTGAAAAGTTCAGACGAAATTCAAACTGCCCACATATGTTAATTGTCGTTGAGATACTCTTCCATATATTTACTCCGTCTTATTACATCATTCATTCAAAATCTGTCAAACCAAATGGTTATCTTGATTGGATGTAATAAATAATTTTTGGATAAAATACTTCAGTATGCTTCCGCATCTATCAATTCTTGCTAAATGAAATCTCTTATTTGGACTCACTAGCTAACTCAGAGAGGTCATTCAGTTTTAATGTCATAACGAGTATAGTTATCACTTTATTTCGTTAGTATAACTTGCTTTTGGTTTATTCTTGAAATAATCATGAGATACTGTGGACTATCAGTTGAAGCATATAACAACTTACTTCAGTTTGTTAACCAACCCATTATCCATGCATGTGATGTTCAGTAAATACTGAATTAACCAGTTATTCATTAGTTGAGACTGTAAAATTCAATACATTGTTACGATCTTTAGACAGTAAATAATGGTAGTTGCTGTAGACGTATCAAAGTAAGCAGAAAAAGACTGGTCCAACAAGATTTATCAAAGCGATTCAGTCACAGTTTAATTTAGATATTTTTAGATATTTCCACATTGCACATCGTAGTTCATTTGATAGAGCACCCGAGGCGGTAACCCTGTTGTCGCTAGTTTGAATCTAACCGTGGTCTAAAATTTTATTTCACCTACAATCATCACTCAATACTTAAGGTATATACCTCACCAAAAGATGAGTGCTAATCAATCTACATTATTGAATCGAGAATACACATACACTTGAACCAGCTAATGAAGGAATAAAATGTACAAGATAAAAAATTAATAGAATAAAACGACCAAATTCTTTTCTGATGTATAATGTAATGATTTACAGTCATCTTCACGTTATATCTCTGTTTAATAAACTGTTTTAGTCCTTACAACCCTAAGCATCAGTTATATCCCTTTTGTATATTCTATGCAGACCTTTAGTTGGTGTCAACACATGTACTCACCATAATTATGAGTTTTCAGCTGTTGAAAGTGTAGCCTTATCCTTCTGCTGCTATGGTTTATAGCTACATTCATCCTGTTTTCAATAATTTTATGAACTGGATATTTCTGAGAAGCTTGAACACGTTCTATGTCTCACACATTGCCATCAACCTTTGAGTAAACTCAGAGTTTATAGTCATTCAGTTAACAACTTATTGCAAGGCAATTTCATTTCTTATACTAGGTTAGCGTATACAACATATTTTTACCTGTTAAACATTGACAAAAGCCAAGATCGTCTCGAAAACTACAAATGACTGGTAAATTTCAACAGCACACAAGAGAGCTACCTTTGAACCAATGGAAAAGATTCTAACGTTAGTTTGCATGAAAAATTCACTTTTCTGGTGTTTCAATACAGTAGTAGTGTATTTAGCTTTTTTTATATTTTCCCCATAACTACGCATACATAGATTAAACATGCTTTAAGACTGAGAAATAATTAAGTTTATGATTGCACACTTTTTGGATCCTCCCTATAGAAAAAATTTCCAATAGTTTCAAGACTTGACTGATGGGTTTTTGCATTAACTACTTGCAAACTTATGGTAATGATGGATAGTAACTAGCAGTGGAGTCTAGGATATGCGTCTCTTCTAGTTTGGTACTCGTCAGCTGGGTTCATCTGCTTCCCAGTGAGTGATGTTGTTCCCACTAAGAATTGAGCCCCGGGATAGGTCGCGTTATTCACTAGGCCAACAGAGATTGGTCAATTCTGTTTACTCAGCTGTGGGATAATACAAGCATCACCATTGTTACTTAAAAATGTGCTAACAGATTTGACTAGCTACATTCCTGGTCATGTAGGTTACTGCATTGTGCAGCAGTAAACTGCTACGAGTTAACTATAAGTCATTACACGAGGAAGCCATTCATAGTTATTCACAGGACTTAGAAACTGCATATCATCTTGTCAACTTCCAGTAGTATATGAAACAACGAAATGAAAGTTAGTCTGTGTCATTCATTTACATTGAAAATTTTAAAGTTTCCTCGTAAAATTGGCAAATATATATCAATAGATAATATTGTCTTGTCTAGTTGTATGCATACTGTTCAAAATTTGATTGGTTATCCTTTTAACCAATCACTTTAAGATGTTAGATTATGTGTACACAAGTAAAATGGAATAACTGTAGAAGCATATAAAGGATACAACTGACACTGAAGAATATTTACTGAAAAGATAAAACAGCAAATGAAATGATCGTACCACTCACAGACATAAGATTAAATGTCATTTACGTTTCATGATACAATAAATTCTTGAAGAAGTATTGTGAACTGAAAACTCAGTCATCATATGGATTTACATATGTGGATTCATTTACTCTGTATATTCCTTATTCCAGGTAAGAGGGTAGGAATAATTCATGCTTGTAGGTTGAAGGTATTTTATGAAGGCTCACATTGTATCTGCTACTTCCGTTTTTTTCATTATTCCAATAAAATTTCACAGCAAAACACGAAACTGAACACTGCACTCAACTCAAATCACATATAATCACTTTGGTTAAGTGAAATCTTTCTCAAAACTCGCCACTTCATTCGCAATCTAATCTCGAGGGTTGAGTTACTTGAAAACATCTCATAGCAACAACTTAGATAACCAGTTGGTTTTTGTGTTTCTGCTGTAATGGTGATTTTATATGGAAAAAAGAAATGTTATCGGTTACCATAGTAGTCGTTTGGGTGACCTTTAGAGTCCCTCGGGGTTGCAACTCACTGTATTATAGTCTGTCCTAGTAACGGCTGAGATAACCATGCGAAAACTATTTCTTTAAGCCGGATTATTAAAAATATAATTGATTTCAGTAGTTACTAGGGTAGACTTTAAAGTCATTCATTGTTGCAGGCAATTATAAAGTGACACTAATAGAACAGTTTCTTTGAAAAATAAATACTTAGTAGGAAATATGAAAGTGCAGATTTATTTTTAAAGTATCAAATATTTAACACATTGCGCAGGATAAGTGACAATTTTCCATTTCAAAGAGAAAACTGAGTGCCTGCACTAGCTTTGTTTGTAATAGGATACACATTATGTAAGCCAAAAACTGTCGCATTGACTAGAAGAATCAATTTTAAAAACTTATTTTGCATATGATTTGTTATGTCTTCTGATAGAATGTAAGTCATTTCATGTAGTTAATTACTGTTTAATTAAAGTTTACACCGAACAATGGAACCACAGGTAACTGCTATGTGAACAGTATGTGATAACTTAACAGTCTATTCCATAAGCTTTTATTATTCAAAGCTGACCGAAAAGTTGCAGTGAACAAGTTGAGACCTTGATTGTTTTTTACAAATAAACTGGGAACGCGGCATCTGAAGATTCTCATTACTCATCTTGTCAACAGTCACGGGTAGCTTCTTCACGATTTCGTTCATACAGATAAGGCATACAAACTGCAAACTCTTTCAACTTATGATCAGTGAACATTTATTTCAGTGAGTCCCTGTGTATAACAGAATGAACTCCTCCCCTTCCCCCAGTCACTGAAGTATTCCATTAGAAATATTTACATGCTACAGGTCTGATTATCCCTATAGTCACCTTTATAAGGCCACATTTCGCAAAAGTTGTCTTGTCTAAAAGGCTACAAATACCTTTTTAGCACCAATAACGTATATCCATATTTCCGTGGAAAATATCTCCAGATTCTTTATCATCTAACGGAGGGCATCGGTGAATTGCTGCTCTGCATTTCATCTAGCATTTCTCTAAGTATGGAGCTGACACCAATTTATAATCAAGCCAACTAACATTTAATTGTCTCTCGGTATGATTATATCAGAGGTTTTTATTGATAACATTTACGAACACTAATCAAAATACTGATATTTGTAATAACCCTTACTGAATCGAATTGGTCAGTCTCTTCTACAAATAACTTTGTATTGCCTGAAGATTCATTATGTTATAATTTGCTTGGTGGTGGCTAGTAGTGGAACTCATATGTCAACAGAGATTGCCCAATTCAACCCAGTATAACAACGGAATCCTGCAAGAAATAATGAATAATAAGTGAAACCGGTTGCGAAAGGAATGACTCTCGTGTCTCATTGACTTAAGGGATAACACTCTGACGTAACAAGCGATGGGTTTTGGTCTTGGATCTTAGCAAAAGCATAGTCAGATATATTCAGCAAACAGGCTCTAAATAAGGAAGCAAGCGCTTCATGGATTCCCTGCTTATCTGCCAACCACCAAGCAAACAAATCAAAATATGTCAAAAAATTGTGCTACTTAATTTAACTGCTTCTTGTCTCGTGTCGAAGCTATTTTCTGTGAACTGATACAGATCATTTTTAATTCTTCTCCTTAGAAGAAGCATATTTTCTGACTTATCGATCCCATTGTAGTGTATAAACAGTTGTTTTAATCGATCAACACATACATATGATTGGCTAAGCGAACTAAATAACCTTATTCCTGTAACCAATTATTTCTTCGGTGCATTTATTATAATTGCACACAAACACTAAATTACATCTGGTGTACTTTATTGTAAGATAACCAGTTAACTTCTGATTCATGATAAGTTTTGTAAGAGAGTGATAAGGAAAATTAAAAATCTCTGTATTCACTAGTATATAATTAAAACTTTTTTAATTACAAATACAGAATAGAGGAAATAGCTCAGTATGTGTCGAAAGTAATTGGTGAGGGACACCTTCATTCAGATGAATGAAGGTTTGTAACCGGACAGCCGGTCTCCTTTCACACACCATAGAAGTTTATTTTTTCAATGGAAATGTGAGGGAGTTGTGCGCAAAGTAAAGGTTGGTTAGTCTGATCGACAGCATCGGATTGCCTACAATGAGAAAACGGTTCCTTCCATGCACAAAATGGAAGAAACTCCATTTTTTGTTCTCATCAGTTTACCGTGGAACCTTTCTGTCGATAAGGAATGATAATAGTACAACAAAGTGTAGAATCCAAAGATTGCTCATTATATTTAAAGAAAATAAAAAGAAGCTTTTAAGCAGTATTCAGTTATCATATAAAATTTTTGTAACTCAGAATAAACAAAAATTCAGCGATTATATGACATATCTTTCCAAATCGTAGGACAACCTGTACTTCAGTAGGGTTAAGTGTTATAACTAATTCTAATAGTCGGGTCTTTTCACAGTTTATTATTTAATTTCCGCAGCAGAAGACATGGTGAACAATCTTCGTAGACTAATCAGACTTAGGGAACAAGATAAACTGTTGTTATGAGCAGTAATAATGTGTTAGGAATCTATATGAATAAACACACAAAAGTCACTCAGAGTATTACTGCCAAAAGAGTGTGGTCATTACTAAGATACTAAACAGTATTGAAAACTAGAGTTCACGGCGACCACAAGTATGATAGATTGAGCGAGGAATACCTAAAATTTCGCAGATCTGATATAAGATAAGGACTGAACAGCACTCAAAACACTATAGCAAAAGAGAAAACAGGTATATGTCAGCCATCATAGGTGAACTATCAAATAAATTTAGAAAACAAACATAATGACTATTTGATGCATAGTTCAGACGAATCTCAAGAAAAATAAACAGAAGAACGAAAGCAACTGCTCAAAAACAGACTGATTATAATCCACAAATCGAGACCTATTTTTAAAAAGATTGTCGCCTAAGACAGTAGATAGCCACTGTCTCTACAAAACGCGACTGTCTACTGCTTGCTGATTTAACTGAAAATCCCACTGTGCTGTGTTTAAATCTGCTTGATGACATGTAATAAAAAGAGGTCTACTTGTGGTGACATTAGGTGATCTTCGATTTTGCAAGGATTAACTATTTTGTACATTCCTAAACATTGTTTCGCGAAGATCGTCACCATTCTCTTGACTTATGGACTAATGAAGGTACAAATAAGCGAATCATCATTTAGTTGTGAAGGTATCATGTTCAAGCCCGAGGTTCTCAGTATCTATTTCATATTGGAAATGAAATGAACACATCTTTTAAGTAAATATCTGTCTCCATCCTTTTTCATTTCAAGTATTTGCATACAAAGTGAAGAATTCTTACAGTTCATTTATCGATTAAAGCCTTTCTAGTTTCCAATTAAACTTTTTAAGACAATCTGGTCATTTTTAGAAACTGCATTATCACAGAAATTCTTTCACAGAAAATTATTGCAAAGCTGATAAATGTGGGGGAACAATACAGGCTGATGATAATTTGCACTTCGGAAGAAAATCAACCGAAATTCCAAGCAGAAAGGACTTATTTTGTTTCAAATAAATTGTGACTTACACAAATATAGACTATTTCTAATGCAAGTGATTGTGTGAATTCGTTGAGTCGATTAATAGTCAAAATGTAGTTTATTTTGTTTTACTATTCAGCGGAATATGCACATTACCCATTCTTTTAGTGTAGAAGCAAAATATCTTCACAACAGATGAATAATGTGGTTTCACTAATTCTATAAATGCAAATATTCCTGGAAAGTTACTCCATAAAATCGAATCAGTTAGCATCATTATTAATGATGATTATTTTTGAAATAAGAAACGCTTCAATCATTCTAAGGCAATTATTATAGAACTTTCTCGTTACTATGGTTGTTAATAAGTGGTGACCAATTAAATTCATTAAACGCATTCACAATGTCCAGTAAAAAAGGAGGTTTAAAACTTGGTTTACATTATACAGTGAAAGAATGGTAGATCATCGGTGTACACGCTTTATTGTATAAAAGCAAGGTGAATAAAACGATACATAAAATGGTTTTTTGATGTATTCATCAAAGTGCTATTAAAAAGGTTGCCTGGACTAAAAGAGATTTCATCTTCTGTTCAACATATATGTACACTTCTGTTTAAACCGTTTCAGGTGCCTCCTACTGTCTTCATTTATACAGAAGAACAAAAAGGTTTTTATATCAAGCATTTTTACACATACTTGCAAATTTTTCTTCTTGCACTTAGATTAGATTTCAACTCATACTGAATTTTAAAGGGACAAAGTAAGGATATCTTTAGATTGTATATAACGCCGGAAATGTGTCATGCTGAATTCCCACTTGTTTTTTAGTGCAAACTAGAAGGTTTTCAAGGTCAGGTAGTTTTAGCCATTCATACAGGCGTTGTGTTCAAGGGTTTGGAGAATTCCAACCTTGTTGCTGCTATCTGTTTATATATTGTCTTCAAATGTGAATATATAACTGGCATGAGAGACATAGTTGTACCTATAGCATGATTTATAGTTCATTATTCTGGTACCATCAATGTGTGTACGATCAAAAAAGAGCGCTTCTTTGACTTCTCAAACAGATATATTCATTGGAATCAGTTCAAAATCTCATTTCATTGGCATCGATATTATTTTCACCTTTTTTGGCTGTCTGGTGCTTCAGTTTAAACAAATTAGCCAACCTAAGTTCCTTATAATATGAAGTGTCTTAGCTAAATGTTTAGATGACTTCCTTAAAATTTAGGTTGGGCAATTCTAATCACTTTACTTAAGTGCTTTTTGTTAAATTGGAATATGCTGACTCATTTCTACATATAGGAAATAATTAATTCAAGCCATAACACAATGCGTAATTTTGGCATAACAGACAAAGTAATGGGATTATTATTTCCTGACATCAACTTACGAAATAAAACAAGTTTTAGAAAGAGTTGACATGAAGAAAATTTTAAAGTCATACAAAATTTCATTTTGTAAACTATTTTCATGAGTTTACCAAATGATAACTTATAGAAAAATATTTTTCATCTGGCAAGATGATCCCGAAATCAATCTCATTTAGAGACACCTATGTAAATGCTTCATATTTTCTTCTATTTCTGAATAGATTGCATGCAGTATAAAAGATTTAACTTCCTCAGAATATCCTTCATGTCACTGATCATACAGAGATATAAACTAGGGCGTATTCTCCAAAAATTCTAAATTGCCTCTTCATGATTCAAGTGATGCTTTACATTGGATAAGAATCCAAACATGCCGTACAATCGAATTTGAATAGTTTTGTACTTTGTTCATGCAACTAGCCTCCAGAAAGTTGATAACCAACTAATCCCTATGCCTTTATTAAAAGCCAAAAATGACATATGCAATTAAAATTTAACTAATTGTTTAGATACAGTTAATATTATCTCACATGAATGAATAATGTAACGTTTAGAGTAGTTTTATAATTGAATCTTGATAAGAAAGCAAAATTAGGGGAGAAAGACAAGCAGTCTGAAGAGGATAAACGTTTAAGTGCTTTTGTAAAAAACATTTCACTGTGACCATATGGCGTTCTGATTTCTTATCTAGGTGAAAAGCGTTGAATCAGTCTTTTCCAGGTCAACAAAAAATCAAAACGAGTGTGTACAGACTTCCAGGAAAGAGCGAATTAAATTTTGGAAGCTAGTTTTTGATAAATTTTCAAATAAGATGTATATCTTACAAGTTTACTCATAAAGTTATCATCTTGTACCCCTATTTTTCATAACTCAGTGGTTATATGCTGACCACTGGAGCATGGTGTCACGGAAGAGTATGAAACCGCAATGCAATAACTTACTGAAATGCATTAATGGACAACTGATTTCACTTGGAAACTCTAACATCAGCTATGTGGTATGTAGATAAATGATGTATCTTTAGGAATATTTATTGAACGACAGTGCAGTCTTATCATTTAATAGAGCCAGTTTCATTTTCATTTACATACTTCCGTACAGACTGGAAGTTCAGTAAGTCTCTGGATAACAGAAGGCTGCACTATTATTAACAAAACTAACAATGAGACCTAGGATTAGAAATAAATGAAGAAATAACCAGTCCGTGCAAGATTTTGTGGATTGTATCCACGTCAAAAGTATGTAAGCAAACTAACAGTTGGTAAAAAATAGATGCTTGTTTCATGCTGTACTGGTTCTTGGAACGCAAATAGAACTGTTCACTTGATAGCTCTAAATCTTTCTTTTCGATCATGTAGTGAAAAACTTTTAGGCAATATATCTGGCAATGTTACAAGAGAAAACTGAAACACTAATTCTGTCAAGGCAATCAGAACGAATTCAGTGGGACTGTTGTTCGATATCCTAACATGAAAGTTGAACATCACCAATGCCACTGTAGGACTGAGATAAATTCTAACATAAATACAAAACAGATTGTGGCAAGTTTCCTAGTCTCCATGAGACTTGAATAAATAACAAAATAAAACGTTTCTTTCTTAAAAATGTGGTAAAAAAAAATATGAGAATTAGTTTAGCGATGATAACCGAATTGAGTGTAACGGCTATTTTTTTCATTGTTTCCGGTCGACGATAATTTCATTAGTGGTGTTATGAAGGTGATATTCACTTATGAGGACCAACTTTGGATTTATTTTCCTCAACTTCAAAATTATCGTTATTTTGAACAGAAGCAAATGGTGATATTTTTTGATTATGTGCATGAGTGTAAGTTACGAACCGTTTTCTTTGGTATGAAAAGGTGTATCTTTGGTGCAATGCATCCAGTCTAAGCAAAATGCAAGAACTAGAGGTTGGAACAGGTCTACCTGTTTTCGAATCTACCATTTATAATAAAGTATATCCTGAATTATGCTTACATAATCCCCTCAGTAAATATGAATACCCTGAAACACCGTTAGCGTAAACATTCTTCTGCTAAAATACTAGACGCTTCTACTGTCTTAAAAAAGACGTGAGGACATTATGGTGGACATTTTTAGACTGACTCTGTTTCTTTTCACAAGTTCACTAACTACTGTGTACGTGATGAATTTTTCGTATTATTGTGATCGAACGAGACGTTTTTACGAAGAAAAGTTTATGCACATGATTAGTTTACACTTAGAACACTACAACCTGATCATTTCACCGAGTTCCTGTTGATACACTTTGAATGTGCATGATATATTCAGTGGTCAGTTGGTGTTACGCATGTATGTTCAGTGAGATAAGGGAAACGAATAGCAAGTAATTCACCTATCATCTAGATGAAAGAAGAAAAATTTTGCAAGTATGTGTAAAAATGCTTGATATAAAAACCTTTTTGTTCTTCTGTATAAATGAAGACAGTAGGAGGCACCTGAAACGGTTTAAACAGAAGTGTACATATATGTTGAACAGAAGATGAAATCTCTTTTAGTCCAGGCAACCTTTTTAATAGCACTTTGATGAATACATCAAAAAACCATTTTATGTATCGTTTTATTCACCTTGCTTTTATACAATAAAGCGTGTACACCGATGATCTACCATTCTTTCACTGTATAATGTAAACCAAGTTTTAAACCTCCTTTTTTACTGGACATTGTGAATGCGTTTAATGAATTTAATTGGTCACCACTTATTAACAACCATAGTAACGAGAAAGTTCTATAATAATTGCCTTAGAATGATTGAAGCGTTTCTTATTTCAAAAATAATCATCATTAATAATGATGCTAACTGATTCGATTTTATGGAGTAACTTTCCAGGAATATTTGCATTTATAGAATTAGTGAAACCACATTATTCATCTGTTGTGAAGATATTTTTGCTTCTACACTAAAAGAATGGGTAATGTGCATATTCCGCTGAATAGTAAAACAAAATAAACTACATTTTGACTATTAATCGACTCAACGAATTCACACAATCACTTGCATTAGAAATAGTCTATATTTGTGTAAGTCACAATTTATTTGAAACAAAATAAGTCCTTTCTGCTTGGAATTTCGGTTGATTTTCTTCCGAAGTGCAAATTATCATCAGCCTGTATTGTTCCCCCACATTTATCAGCTTTGCAATAATTTTCTGTGAAAGAATTTCTGTGATAATGCAGTTTCTAAAAATGACCAGATTGTCTTAAAAAGTTTAATTGGAAACTAGAAAGGCTTTAATCGATAAATGAACTGTAAGAATTCTTCACTTTGTATGCAAATACTTGAAATGAAAAAGGATGGAGACAGATATTTACTTAAAAGATGTGTTCATTTCATTTCCAATATGAAATAGATACTGAGAACCTCGGGCTTGAACATGATACCTTCACAACTAAATGATGATTCGCTTATTTGTACCTTCATTAGTCCATAAGTCAAGAGAATGGTGACGATCTTCGCGAAACAATGTTTAGGAATGTACAAAATAGTTAATCCTTGCAAAATCGAAGATCACCTAATGTCACCACAAGTAGACCTCTTTTTATTACATGTCATCAAGCAGATTTAAACACAGCACAGTGGGATTTTCAGTTAAATCAGCAAGCAGTAGACAGTCGCGTTTTGTAGAGACAGTGGCTATCTACTGTCTTAGGCGACAATCTTTTTAAAAATAGGTCTCGATTTGTGGATTATAATCAGTCTGTTTTTGAGCAGTTGCTTTCGTTCTTCTGTTTATTTTTCTTGAGATTCGTCTGAACTATGCATCAAATAGTCATTATGTTTGTTTTCTAAATTTATTTGATAGTTCACCTATGATGGCTGACATATACCTGTTTTCTCTTTTGCTATAGTGTTTTGAGTGCTGTTCAGTCCTTATCTTATATCAGATCTGCGAAATTTTAGGTATTCCTCGCTCAATCTATCATACTTGTGGTCGCCGTGAACTCTAGTTTTCAATACTGTTTAGTATCTTAGTAATGACCACACTCTTTTGGCAGTAATACTCTGAGTGACTTTTGTGTGTTTATTCATATAGATTCCTAACACATTATTACTGCTCATAACAACAGTTTATCTTGTTCCCTAAGTCTGATTAGTCTACAAATGTTGTCACTATTTACTTGAAACGGAATGCGTCCCTTCTGCTTGGAATTTCGGTTTGATTTTTTTCGGAGAAATAATTGAAAAATATATGAAAGACAAATGAATTCAAAGAGGTTTACTTAATACTCTTTGTGCGGCAATTGTTTTTTCTGAACTATAATGACCGGACATTCAATGTGGTAATCATTGTTTTTAAAGGAATTACCAAACTAAGAGAATTGTTCAAAGTCAATGACTACGCGTCGTTTAATTCATTGATATATATTCAATGTTTTAATTTTCGATTATTTTCCTAAAGCAGCTCCTAAAAGACTTCCGTACGAAACGTTGGAATTAGTTTATTTCAAAAATACTGTGATTAATACAAATATACTATATGTAATGTCAACTATTTACTCAGTGCCAAATGGACGATTTTCTTCAAATTCCACCATGAGTTCACAATCTTAACTCCTCACCTTGTTATTTGGTCCTAACTATTTAAAAGTGAATAATTTTTTTCTATGGGTAAGCAAATGGTGGCTAGGACAGAATTGGCTATGCTGAAAATCGGTTTGTTGTCGTACGTGAATATTGATGAACTGCTAGTCTGATCAGCTAAACATTTTATGCTTTCGATGTAGAAGATAAAGTGTCTCTTTTAGTCCAGACAACCTTTTTAATAGCACACACATCATAAAACCATTTTATGTATAGTTTTGTTAGCGTTGCTTTTGTGTCGCCATCAATTGCAGTACTTTTTCCGCTGCAGATAATGTTTGAACAAACTTTCTATATATCTTTTATTAAGAATTTTTAAAGTCTTTTCTCATTTGAATTTTTGACCACAGCTAATTGCATTCTGCAGAATATATAAGCTTATAATTTTTGATTATTTGAAGCTACTAGATGCAGGTAGGTTAGCTACTTCATACTGGCATTTTCACTTTATCTTATTTTGATACCCGTCTGCATCCCAAACATGGCGCCTTATTTTGAAAATATGTTTATCTTCAGCTTAGTTCGTTTTCGACTTTCCTCCTCTTTTGTAATAGGCCATAAATAATGCAATTTCTAATTTGCAACGTAGTAATTTTGTTCCCTTCTAAAGTTTTCATTCAAAATAACGGAACTATTTCTCAACCTTGTATTATAAAATAAATTCAAAAAGCTGTTGGGCTTAAAAGCCGTTCATGTTATTATTGATTAAATCACAGACATTTGGCAGAAATCCAGCCTGCTCTGCAGTTCTCATGCTGTGTGTCTGCGTAGCTCATGCTTCAGAGTATATCCTTTCAGTTTGCTGCTTTTTGTGAGTACAAGTTTGAATCCAAAGGTTCAATACTAAGGTACAATATCACCAGTAATTCAGTATAACTATCTCTTTTACCTCCGATGGCATTTCGCAAACACTTTGGTGGTAATTTTTCCTACTAAAGCTTTTGGAAGCAACTAGCTGAATTTACGATAATTAATTCTTTTTGGCGTCCACAGAGTGATAAAAAAAATTTAGGACAAATGCATTTAACTTCGTTTTATATTTAATCTAATCAAAAATGCATTTCCATTTAGCATACACTGAATCAAAAATATGAAAAGATCAAAACAAAATAAAAGTAGTTTTCAATTCTGTATATACATGAAGCATTTATTTTAAAACTAACTTAATGAGTTCAGTGTTTCATCATTTATTAAATACATATCTTAATATTCGCTATTTAAAACATCCTCAATTTTGAATCACCTTTTTATCAGCTTTAAACTATTGTTTTAATCGTATCATGTTTCTTATTTCTAACACGATATATATTCTTCTAGAACAAGTGATTCCATCATCTGAAAAGCGTTTAATTAAACAATTAATTGACAATTATGAGAAAGCCGGGAAAATTGGACGTCCTGTTAAAAACACTAAAGATCGTGTGGTTGTCGGCTATGGCTTGTCTCTGTTTCAATTATTGGATTTAGATGAAAAGAATCAAATACTGACAATAAATGTTTGGGCAAAATACGTAAGTTGTATTTTCCAGTTCCCATTTTAACGATTCATGACAGCTGTATAAAACATATATATATATATATATATATATATATATATGAGATAGTTCCAGAGGAAAAATTAGAACGACCTCGTGTCCTTGTTGACACTGGTGAGAAGCATTTCAGCCATTTCTTGAATTTTCGAGATATTTTTCATTGAAATTATTTGTAGCACTAATTATCTGTAAGATAAGCACATCTATTTATCTTAGAACCCTCACCAGAGGGCTTTAAAGTAAAACACTTGTGTTCAATAAACCCTGCTAAGCATATTCCATGAGTCATTTTTACGCAACAGCTATTACAACATGTATGAAACATGATATCACACTTCGGACCTAATGTTGACATTTTAAATTTGGTAACCATTTCTTTTTCATGATCTGGTATGTTCAAACTGACCTCTTGATCTTATTCATTTAAGTTAAGCTCAGAAGCTTTAAACTTCCAAGCGACATTTCTTTACCTACTGAGTTACAAAAGCATCCCCTTACACGGCCAGAAGTAAAATATATCTACCATCTACGAATGTTTACTGCCAAAAAGAACTGACCAACCTTTATTAGTCCATTGGACATTCATACGCCAGATATCAATTTTATGCATTGTGGATTTAAATTGTAAAAGTGTGATCGACCTTTCATTCGTTCTGCTTTAAACACGCTAAACACGTTTGACTGTAAGATGTAAAAGTTATTTGATGAGGTAGAAATGATGAGCTGTCATGAGCATGACAGCGTGACAGTAAAGTGAATGCAGTTATGGCAAGACTAAAACTACTTTAACAGTTGGCGATACGAATAGAAAGATGTGATCTAGCAGTACACTGCACAGAAGTACGCTTTTATGAATAAAACAGCTGACAGAAAGACGCCTGTCAGGTAAAGTGAAATAATGCAACTTTTTAACTAAAATAATGGTTATCAACTTCTTACTTTTCAAAGTGGTGTTCACTGAGGACTGACATCAGTTGGAGAATTATTGAAACATGACAGCACTGGAAAGCTGTTTTGTCCTAGTATGGGACTATTGAGCAGTGATCTTCAGGTCTTGTTGCCATTGAGACACTGGTTCAAAGTGCAATAGTTCACATCTTCATATCTCTGTCAGTTCACGATACAGCGCGACCTTTATCCATTGTCGCTGTCACGTATTTGTTTTCATACCCGAGTTGGTTAACCCCGCCGGTAATGACTTCTCACTAAGCATTTAGGTAAATCTCATCTTGATGAAAGGTATTTATGAGCACTAGGCAGTATTTAAGTCCAGGAGTTTAAGGGGAATTATTAATTTCATGACACACTACTCACCAGGCTTTGAGGTCAATTGGGAAACAGATGAAACTTGGTAGCACTCCCTATTTATTTTGTCCTAGTACTGTGTCAAGTTGATGTGACTGTGAGCTGTAAATTTCTCTCCAGATATCACCAGTAAATAGCAATGTTTTTCAATGTGGTACATAAATGAAAAACGCCGCAATGGAATTATACTCTAACGCAGCATCTTAACTCCATTTCCATATTCAGCTGACCACATATTCCTTTCATTATTTCGTACTCAGTCAATTCTTTGGATATGATAGTTCAATCTTGGTGTACTTAATTCGGGTAATATTTATTCATTGGAAAGAGCCTAAGTAAGAAAGAAAAGCGTGTACTGTTAGCAACCTACGAATGTTTATTTGCGTTGAGTAAAAACAGTTTCAAATTTCCTGTTGTTCCGTAGTTGATGAATCTGATTGAGCTTGCAATCCATGAGAAGCATCTTTCCTGAGTAATTGTGTAAATATCCTTCTACAAAGACTGGTCGCGAGTTAGTCAGTCATCTAACGGCCTAACCCTTTATGCTGGTTGAATACTGTCGATCATCTTTTTTTACATTGGCACTTGATAACGTTACTGAATGCTTTTAGGAAGTCGCGAGAAATCATAGATCAATCTTTATAGCTTGCTGGTTACCATGAACTGGTCGATTTGTACACTTAATCCTACTGAGGACTTAATAGATGGTTGACATGATTTGTACTTTAGGCAATCTGAAAATACTGAAGAAAATCCCTTTCCTCAAAACTGGTTTTCTGAGGCTTATCATCATGCATAGAATTTTAAGTTTCGCGGCTTTCTGTTTGTTGACTTCAACAAAACACCACAACCATATAACTTACTAAATTTGGCATGAAATAACATTGTAACGGTTTCTGCCGGAAAGACTGGAAAAGGCAGACGAATTAACCAATATTGTTGTGTTAAGTAGATAGATTGAATTCTGTCTTGACTGACAATTCAATAAGCAAGCGCAACCGCATAGGCCGATCTCGAAAAAATTTACTCCAGCGTAAATTTTAAAATAAACATTCACTTTCTTCATAACAGAACTAACACTTCAATGATCCCATACTCAAAATTACATTCCTAACACAATGTAAAAGAGGAATCTTTGGGAACTAAATAGATTGTGAATGTAAATAACATTGAAAAAGCTAGTGAACTGATTAATATGATGTTTATTTACACTGCGGTTACTACAGTAACATTACAAACGACAAATTCATTCACATAAAACAGAAATAACAGAAAAATATCCGGTTTATGATGAAAAAAGTAGCACATGATTTATTGTCTCATTTTACGTAGAACCATATGCACTATAAAGTCACTTTTTATTGTATTTGGATTGTTACAATATTTCATCTACTGTAGTGATATTCATTTCTAACGGAAAATAGGTTACAGTTTATATTATTTTTCCGTTTCTAAATGAAGTGAAGCTTGGATTTTTTTTCACTGTTATCGATATATAAAAAGTCTACTAATTAAAGTCAGCTTACACTCTTATAGTTAATAAATACCTTGTAACAGTTCCATAGGAGTAGTAAGAGACAGACGTTGGCCATTCGTACAACAGAGTGCCTTGGACGTTGTTCAAATGTTCCAGTTTCTTTTCTCATAGTTACTGTTTTTGTGATGATGCAACTCCAAATGACATTCGGATTTCTCTTCATCTACAGACGTCACTTATTACCATCAAAATGCATAGTTGCTTCGTAAAAACAGGTCACCGTAGAAAGTTAACATTATTAATAGTCAATGTGCACATTTACAAACCAGTTAAATTATAATGTTAATGAAATTCTAGAAACTATTTTGATGAGGGATTAGTGTTTGTCATTGTTAGGTTTTCAGGATAATTACTTCACCAGCATATTCACGACGTAGTATTAACTTTGCTTCGATTTTCTGTCTTTTCTGTAATCTTCTAGTTTACCTCAATTCACTGTAAATGACTACTCCAGAACTCACTAGTATGATCAAATTCTTTATTACAAGTTTTGGTTGCCTCATGTACTTATAGCAGCAGTTACACCCTTATTCAAATAACAAACGTCATCAAATGCTCCAAAATATGAAATTAAGTCGTTTGAGCAAAATGTCCAACAAAAAATTCGGAAAATTTTCTATCAACAGATTTATATCTTTCATTTTCTCAATAAAACATTCGCTTTAATGTTAAAGATGGGGAAGATTGTTGACTTAGATAAAAATTCCATTACTGTTCAAAGAATAAGATGAACGCATTTCAAGCTAGAGTTAACTTTTACGTCTGAGAAAATATTACATTGTCTTAGCACTTAGACATGTTATAGTAATAGAAGCTAATAAGTAACAATGGTCACTTATAATCGTTCTGCATTACTGAAATAACTCACATTGGAAGTGCAGAATCTGTTTCGAATAATCTCTTTTTGAAACACTGAACAGTTTCTGAATGAAGTGAATATAGATGAACCCACATAAACTGAAACAAACCTGAAAGTTCAGGAAAAACCATAGGGTTATAGTTTCTCAAAACTATCGGTACATTTTTTTGTCTGTTAAATACATTCATCGTAATAGTATGTTCATGAAGTTTACTGCACTGTAAACTGTTTGAATAAATATACTTTTGTAGTGATGTGTAACACCTGTACACATGTATACAATAAAAAACTGTTGATGTAAATTGTAGACATGGATTGATCAATTGTTACGTTGGGATCCAGCGAATTATTCCAACATACGTGAAGTACGCATTCCACCAAGTGTTATATGGACACCGGATATAGTACTTTATAATTAGTAAGTTTACTTTTATGTCTTTTTTCTCAATCATAACTGACTGATGAGTCATTATGAAGGACATGCATTATTGAATTAATTTACATTTCGGATATGAGATGAAGTCAAATGTTTTCCAATCAGACATTTCTCGTAGATAAAACAATGAAAACGACAAAGTCATGTAAGCATGCCTACCCACAGTGTTGATCAGAAATGACTACATTCTACAGGTATTGGGCAACTGATCGATGAATATTCTTTTTTAGTGGAAACAAAAATTAGAAATACCAGCAAGATCACTCTGAATCTCCGAGACAACTTAGATTTCAGGACAGTTAAACAAAAATGTTGACTAAATTGGTTGATAGTAGTCCTTGATTCAACTAAAGATGGGCAAAGATAACCTTATTACTGGTGACATTTCTTTTTTTCTGTATTCGAATTTATCAAAAATTCACTCTGTAGTTTATTGTCACTGACTCGCTTCATGGCTGTTGTCCTTCTCGAGTAAATTAAAACTGTCGTAAAAAAGAGATGACCAATGTTGTGATTTCTTTGATCTAAGCCAATCTGTTCAAAATGATCTTTACTCAGACATGATAACTAAGTTTTAGATCTGCTGTAATGTAAACGTACATGAAAAGTTATTTTCCACGGGAAATGAAAGTCCTTGTTTTACTTAGTTCGTACATACAAGACTTCTTGTGTTTATTTTAGTTGACTTTGTGAAGACAAACCACTTGCAGGAGTCCTTGATGAGTATACTTGATACATATTAGTCGTTAGTTCAGAATAAACTCTAAAACACAGTTATTACCATCCGTATGAGTACGGAAGTTTTCAATCACGATAAATGGAATTTGATTTTAAAGTTCCGCTCAGAAACACAGTACACACTTGTATGAGAAATGACTATTAAAAACAGAGTACCACTTTCGTGCTTTGAAATCTTTTCCCTGGTTAAGGTATCTAAGCTACTGTTTTGAAGACTTTTTCAAGATACTTATCTTTGATGAAACGAGACTGTTTTTGTCAATTACGACGAGCTGATACGGAAAGCTCCCAAACTTTACGACTTAATACAGGGAAGAGTGTATGACAAAAGAGTATACTTTTATTGACTCACAAGTGAAGGTCAAAAAATCTCTCACTATTTAATCCCAATAGCCTACTTTATTCTGTCGATAAGATCTAAAACATGGTCATCCAGCTAGTAGACCCATCATTGTGGTGCACTTTGAATGATACGAGTTGGTTGCAGCCAGTTAGCAGAAAAATTCATGAGTTTCACGACGCTTATCAGCAAGGTGTGAATAAAACCTCAGGAAAGTTGATTATCCTTCATAAATTCGAGACCATATAACCTAGTAACATAGTTTCACAAAGATGATTAGAGTGGGTAAGAGACTATAAGCATAAATTATTCCTTAACTGGAAAATGTTTTACTATACCTAACTCAAGACGAAAGTATACATATTCCTTACACCAGCACATACTTATTTAAAAAGACAATGCTGTCCTGTCAACGGCTGGTAATCCAAATTATGCTAAACTGAAAACATTCTTGTTCACGGATGATTTAGTGAACTGTTACCTATTATTTGTCTTGTTAAACAGAGAATCATTCAGTCAAGCAGTCAAGTGGAATGTAAAGTATGCTTCTTATTATGGTTTACAAAATTCTAAATATGATCTGCAAATAATAACTATCACGGTGAGCGGAACAGTGCATCCACGAATTGGTCACCAACTGGTAACTGGTAAGCTTTCTGGTCCTTAGCACCGATCTAAACCTATAGATAACGTTTGCAATGTGGCCAGTAAGCTGCGTGTCATGACACTGAATTCTGGTATGAAGTCAGTGAAGTCAAACACCTTCCTGTAAAGCTATTCAAACCAGAAACAGTGTTCAAGAAACCTGATTAGGGTAGTTAATACACTAATGAAGTCGACAGAGGTACTAAATGATAAATTGCACGCTATTTCATTTTTACTGAGTTCTATCTTGTTAAATTACTTCAAGTCATAGTTTCTAATTTGATCTGCTTTTTGTTGATATTAAAAAGTATGACGTGAATTTATTAGGCTATGGAAAGGATCAACAAATGTACTACCTAACCCTTAGACACAGTTACAATATGCATGTACTTGCATACAAGATTTATGATATTTTTTAACTTTCAAGAAATGAACAATCCAACTTTTCAGTAGGGTACTTTTTGTTTTTATATCAGGAGCTAATTACTGAAGCACAGACCATATATTTTGGCTATGAAATTTCCGTCACAGCAGGTGATGGTGCCATTGATATAATATGATATAGATATGGTTATGAGCAATAATTTATGCTCGAAACGCCATTAAGTAAATAATGCTGTATAACTGTGTGTTATAAATCAAATAAACAAGTCTAATATGGAATTAAATTCTACCATATTAACCAAATTTTACACCTTTATTGATGGTGCCACTACTGCATGAACAGGTTACCAGGTGGTAAATTTGCATTGACTAGGGCGTATTGATGGAACCACAAGTAGAACGATGCCATCTAGAGACCAGTGCACGTGCATAATCCGCTTTTACAGACCAATCGTGACCTGAATAGCTTGATAGTGATATAAATTAATAGCACTTTAAATCTCAAAATGGAACACTAGCAACTTCATTCTTGTGGATACATCTGAATGATGAGTCTCCACAGTCATCACATTTAATCTGGTGACTTCTGTCAACTGATTCTCAACATCAGACACAGACCTTCACACAGCCAGTAAAAAGGAATACCGTTAAATTTGCATTTGTTGTGAACTGAGCATCTTTCCTTGGAAACTAATATATTTTTGTCATAGTATGCAGTAACCATCAGTGTATCTGAACTTGACAGATAACAAGCCTTAAGCCTCTATTGAAGTATAGCTATTAATCAATTCATCTGAACGTGGATCACACTGAAAAAACTGTATATTCTACTATAGATATTAGGAAAATTCTGCTGGTGTGTGAATTCGACTCATTGCTCCACTAGTTTTGTTATCTTAGCTGAATGACAAGCCATCACATCTGCAGGTACTTAGAATCAATGGGTTTCATGGTAGTATTCACCAATAACTGACATCAATTGGAGAATGGCCGAAAACATGGAAACACTGAACAGATGTATGTCTTAGTACAAGACTCCACGGTAGTGTACACCCATGAACCCACCAGAGGTTGAACCCACAACTTCCATGTTACGCGGAGAGCGCATTACCATTAAGCCAACAGAAAGATATCTAATGATCCATATTCTCACATTTTCGTCAGTTCACGGTGTAGTGTGAACTTCAACCATCATCACTGCTGAGTATTTATCCTCACGTCCAACTTAGTTTGTCCCACAGTTGACTACATCTCACTAGAACTCCGGGAAATCTCATCTCTTAGCAAGTCATGAGTGTTGAATGAACAGTTACGCAACTTAGAAACGACATAGATTAATGACTTATTAGGCATAAGCTAAATTGACATGGAATACATAACCTACAGCCACTGCAAACAGAATGAATAACAACGAAAACTGGAATTGTGATTCGGTTTGTTTGATTAGGCATAAAGTTTAAGTTCATAAGTTCTCCAGGCCATCATCACTTGTTAATTGACTAAAAGAAGTTTTCATATATTTTTCACAGTCAGTCAGTTGTTAAGGTGACAGACAAAAGAATAATTAGTTTGTAAGATATGGAAAAAGAGTGATAATCAATGTACAAAGTAAAATCAAATTAAAAAACACCAGGCATTCTATTGAAAGCTTTACTTCGAGACAGAGAAATTAACGAGAACGAAACTTTGAGTACATGTTGTAAGTGATATCAGACAATGGATATTTTCAAAAATTAACCAGAAAACACTTACTAACAAATCTGAAGTCATCTCAATTCGTAAAGAACTCTTCCTTCAATAAGTTTCTTCAAAAGATGCTTTTTGCTGAAGTAGTCTTGCAGTGAGTTTTAGAGACTTTATTTTAACTTTTTCGTGCTCATCAACTTGTATCCATGCTGTTATTGTCACTGGAGTCAAAACGCGATACAAATCGCTCTGAAGTTTAGAAGGAAATTTACGTCGATTTTTAACATGTTTTCCTTTACATACGATTGTACATCATATTTTGTCAGCATGAAGTGTAGTAGACAAATGGATGCCAGTAAAAATTGTCAAATTAAACCTACTGCAGGTTGGCAGAATGAACATTCGCAAATTAACCATCTGAATGCAAATGTACGGGTGAATTTATTTCAGTCCTTTTCATAATGAATTCAAAAAGCCATCTGAAGGTTATTGTAAACGGTTTCCCTCAAAGGTGATATAAATCGTTAATCGCTACTTGAATTCATTCCATCTCCACCAAACTAAAGTGGGATTGACTTTTCCGGCTATCTCATTATAATTAGTTTCATTAACGGTATGAACAAAAAGATGGTTCCAATCAGCGATCCATTTTTATTAAAAAAGGATGTAATGTACTGATTGCGTATGACAATACTATCATAACCCAAACCTATTAATGCACACATCTAGTTTACTTTAAGCAGGAATTCAGTGGGCAATGATAACGATAGCTATAATTAATATCGTACTTTACATCCCTTGAAAAAGACTTTGTCTCACCGTACTTACTTCTGATGCTAGATCAACTTACTGTGTTAACCAGCCAGTCCCATTTTCCGCACAGATTAGCTGACTTTTTTACTTTAACAATTATGTGTGTACCTGTGATTAGTAGCACAAAAATTTTTAAAAAATGATTCAACTACAGCCATTGTTTTTTTGTTAATCTCTTACTTCGATACTTCTAGTGCCGATGAACGCCTAAAAGAGAAACGTGATGTCATGTTGAATGTTGACTACATGGGACGCGTATTTTGGAGTCCACCAGCTATATTCAAATCAAACTGCCCAATCGATATCAAAAACTTTCCATTCGATTATCAACACTGTTTTCTAAAATTTGCTTCATGGACTTATAATAGCGAACAATTAGACTTACAGTTTTTGGATAATCGCACTGAAGTTGACATTGATCAGTATACTTCAAGTAATGAATGGTCACTTGTTGCTAGACCAGCCTATCGGTTTATAATGCTGTCAGAAGAGTGTGGTAAAGAAATACCCGACTTAACTTTTTTCTTATTGTAAGTCACAGTTTTCTAGTGTTTGTTGGGAATATGTTAACATTCAGTCGATAGCTAATCCATTATCTTTTCTTCACGGTGTGTTATGGTGATTCTGTTTGGCGTTGATATATTTCGTGAGTTCCTCAGCTATGTCAAAAGTTTCATCCTCTGCTTTTTGACACCATGGGTAACGCATATCTTTAGCCATGGGAAGACTGATGTTTCACCATGACTTCAGCCAAAATCACTAAATATCGAAGTCTTAGAACTTACCACTAAGATAACCAGGTTATGCCGCAAATCTCTGTGGAATCAGATGCGTTTACACGAAGCCATAGTCTATATGTTTTTAGCGCTGTTAAACGTTCATACATCAAATTTGTAGCATTAGGCTCATTATCGAAGTTGATATTGCTGTTCATTGGGCTTGTTGTTAGGAGCCAGTTGAGAGGCATTTTTTTTTCAAGGTATACATCCGTTCATGAGTAAAAGAAAGCAATATTTGTGGTACCCCGGTAGTGTTCGTCTCTTCTTTTAGTGACCTGTATCAATTGACTGGGACAAGTCATGAGAAAAATAAGTACTTAAGCATAGATAGTTGGACAAAAATCTTTTTTATGGCTGTCGTTTCAAAGACAGATTCTTCATTAGGGTAATATGTCATGGGTGTAGTGGGCGTTGCTGATAGCAACGGATATAAGTAGTAAATATCGAGAGGGTGGCAGGAATCATAGGAAATTACCGGTAATGGGTAAGGTTTCTGCCAAGAGCCAAGGGGACAACACAGGCGTATTACAGGGGATGCTGCTGATAAGAGTGTATGAAAAGCCGGTCAAGAGCAAATCAAGACAGGAACGGAGAGGAAACGAAGACATTTGCAAATGGCTGTGTTAGTGCAAGGAGTAACATATGTAGCCACTACCATTCCAATTAGTCGTAATAGACATTGTCATCGAGTTGTATTCTGTTTTCTTTCTTCAATGGGGGCTGAATAGTCAATAAAGGTCCCTGAATATGAATCGAACCTCGTTTACTAGTCTAGAAAGTCCTCCATTGGCCAGTTTACTTGGACAATGTTGATGAAAACAGTTGTTTGTTCACATTAAGTAATCCTACTGTTCAGCACTGTGTTGGAGAGAGTTTCAGATACTGCTAATATATATTGAATGAGGAACGTTCATTAAAAAGAAAGTAGCTTAAATGATTTAGACGGATTTTACAAATCGACTTCGAAGTAAACTAGTTGAATAGCTGTAGTTTTCGTCATTGTTTAGTTTACTACTGACTGGATCACCCATCTAAAATAGTCAGACCTCCCAGCATTCTGATAAACTGAAACCTGTTTTTGAAAATATATTTAAGTTTACAACTTGTTAATGGTTCAAATATATAACCGATTTTTAAGAATAAAGCAAAACACTTATCTAGACTACGAAACAAATCGTTTTTAAAAAATGAAAAGTAGAATAAACAACAGTATTATAAATATAAAAGATTAGTTTAAATATTCTCTTCCAACACATTATCACCATTCATTTTTTGTTTGCCTCAGTTTTTTACTGCACAAACAAAATAGGAAAAGATTAAAGGTGAATAGCTAGACAGAATTTTGTTTTGTATTTCCCTACTGGTTGTTCAAAAACTCGGGGAATTCGGTATAAATCTTCTTCACTGATTTCAAAAGTGGATTAAATGAAGATAATTATATAAAATTTAAATAAACATCACTCAACATATATGTAAATTGCAGAATTCCCACCCATAATGTGTAGCGTGTAAATGTGTATTCAAAAACACACTTCTATTCGCTTACACATTTGTATGATATGAATACAAAAAGCGTTTAATGTTCAATTTCTTATTTTATCAAGTCCATTTGCGATCAAAGAAATTTCATCTAGTTACTCAAACTCAGTAACTTTTGTTAGTTCTCTTTAAGTCCTTCTCTTTGTTGCATTCTATCCTTGCAGTTATAAGATATCTGAGACAAATTTATCTCATTGGTAGTGTTAAAGGCAGTAAAAATATTTCTTTTATTTAGTTAAATATTCCTGAAAATACAAACAGTATTTGTCTACAAATCCTACAAAGCAGCTGACTTATCATTATCTTATCATTATCACTGACTTTCAGGGTAGAGAAATAAATGATCAAGGAAATAAACTTCGCACTTTTTAAAATTGCATGAATTTACTGCTTTTAAAAATATTCCAATTTTAATGAACTAAGTCAATGCATTCCGTTGAATTCTCAGAAAATGGAAACCGATAAACAGAGAAGTTACTCACCTTATTATTAGAAAAAGCAAATTTGGATTTTATGTAGCCATCAATTATGGTAACTGAGTGAATTTGAGAATGCTTTGACAGACAGTGAACACACACAGAAAAATGCTAGAGTAAACCATCAATCTCTTATTTGTGTGGTCAATTGTCCACAAAGTTCGATCTTTATTTTGGATGACTTGGAGCAAGACAGATATGAGTTCGCTATTGAGTTAAATTTCTCCAGCCATGTCACTGCATAACTAAGAGGTAAACAGTGTATCTTCAAGAAACCAGTCTATTCAGTCTTCTGAACAACTGAACCAAGGGAAATACGAAACTTTTTCTCATAAATAAACTCATTCAAGTAGTTAATTTAACACAAACAATAAGTGAATTTCGTTGACTTTTCGGTTAACTGCAAATAAACATAGATTAGTAATCTTATAATTTTAGAGTATAGTTTCAGTTAGTTCATTTTAATGACTGTTTTTGACAAACCGAAAGAAATAAGCCTAGGAAAGGTGTTATTTGTTGAAGTCAAGTTTAAATGTGATAAAATCAGATCAGCATTAAAGAGTTAAAAGAAAAAATTTGCTGAAGACGTAATACTTCATCCTACTCCGAATAGTCTGCCCATTTGTTTAATTTTAAGAAAGCTGACAAATGTATCTTTTGAGCTACATACACACACAAATTTAATGTAGATATGGAAAGATTTCAATTGCCTGGACAAATGTTTTCATGGCTCAGTCAGATAGTTTCAATAGTTATGACCTCTCTTTTGTCAACTTTAGTCTTCGTCAAATTGCTTCCTTCAGTTGATAAAAGTCTTGATTCTTTAAAGATGGATTCAACTGATTAAAATACGCCTGTTTGATTGCTTACTTGACCCATATCTTACCCTAAATTACACAATACCAGTGTTACCATCCTAAACAATTATAATGTTCATGGATTTCAAGTTGATGTCCATCAGGGACTGACATCAGCTGCAGAACAACTGAAAACATGGAAACACTGGACAGACGTTTTATCATAGTACAGCAATGCTCAATAGTGCACACGCATGACCCCACTAGAAGTCAAACACAGGATCTTCACGTTTTTCGGCTAGCGCGTTATTGTTGAGCCACCTGATCGGAATCCAATGACTTACATTTTCCTACTTCTCCCAGTTCGCGATATAGTTCAACTGCCACTCAATGTCGTCATTGAGTAAGTGTTTCCACATACGACTTGGTTTAACTTTCTGAGTGTCATCTTGAAGCAAGTCACCAATGAGCACCAGGCAGGCCAAGTAGTACATGAAGACACCTACTCAACAATGGGAGTGGATGGAGGTCGCGCTAAGCCGCAAACCTGCAGAATCAAGAAAACTGGAACATTGGATTTTGACGCAGCGGTTCAACGGCTGTGCGCTGGCCAGGGAATTTGAAAGTACTGGGTTTGACTTTTGGCAGGGTCATGGTTGCATACTATTGAGGAGTTCTATAAGCTTTGCTCCGTATTAAAAATTAATGGAATAATTGTGGAAAACTAATACTGGGAAAAATGAAATTTCTGACTGGAAAATGGATCGAGTTTTTTTAACCATCGTCCCCTAGCGATATATATATATCGTTTAAATAAAACGCTGATTAAAAGACTTGCATAGGTTGAATGTATCCATAACTGTGTATATTGAAGTAAAAAAAACCTAATTTATCAGCCTATTTTATCCATATGAATAGAAATTCATTTCTGATCAGTAATATTATACGAATATAAAGTAAATGCATGTCTCTTCGTATCTCTCTAGCTTGAAACGTAATCCTGCCTTCTATGGATACTTGTTGGTATTTCCATGTGTACTGTTGAGTGTGATCACCACAGTGATATTCTGGTTACCACCACAAATACCAGCTAAAATGGTTCTTAGTAAGTCATTGTAGCCATGTTTCGTTATTTCTGATAGTTTGTCAATTATATGTTTAACGTTTAAACAATAGTTTACTTCATGATTTCGCTTCATATCAGGCCTTGTGCCTTCATTAATCCCAATTCGTCCATAGGGAAAACAGGCACCAATTCTAAAGGTCTGCTTGTAATTGCGATACGAAGTTCTCATTCTCTGGCAACAGTCATGATTTCATTCTGTTACAACATTTCAGTTAAATGATTTAAAGTGAATTAATTAATTTCAAGACAACATTACGATTAAAGTCAGTTGTAGAACCACTGAATGCTGGTAAGCGCTCGACAAATTTCTACTCTACATTGAGATTCTTAGGCAGTCTGCACTTATAACCATGTGTCAATCTTAGTTTGTTTCAATGAGAAGCCATAGCTTTCATTTGCATATATTTTATCAATTCTGTTTAAATGTATGAAAAACACGTAGGGATGATAGATAAGTACATTGTCAATTGTTTTTTAATTGTTTCAACTTTACGTTTGAACTTTGTGCACGACAGTTGACACAAAATCTTACCTTTTGGCTCCAAATTTGATACTGTTCATGATCTACATTTTGAAGTGAACTCATTTCTAGAGAAATGCCAGTAGCTCGGAGGATAACGGTAATTTGAATACCTCCATCACCCATTTAATAGTATAAAAAGTACGAAATAATATCTACAACATTTATTTTGATACACATTTACTACCACGTTTTCCTCTAGGATGCAAAATGACCAACTAACTTTTGACGATGATGTTGTACCACTAAGATCCAGTATCGTCGACAGGTATCACTGCTCACCATTCATTTGTATGATTCAACAGTCCATTGTCTACATATATCTATGGGTTCATTTGCAGTGAATTTCTGCTGGATTCCATACCTTCCATTGCTTTAGTTATCAAACAGGAGTTACATTAATTCTTTGTAAACTTAAGGTGATAAAACACTTAACACATCTCAGTGGGCAAGATAAACCAATATATGGTAACCTATGATTTAAAAGGTACTGAAATGACAGTATCTGTTAGGAAATCTATGAATTTTAGTGTTCTTGAACTATAATTCGAAGGATCGTCACTCTAAGAAGTTGGAAGCATTCATCATTTGAGTAATAAAAAACTTACCAAACTTCTGTTGATCTTATGAATATGTTTATCTTCTGGCAAGCACTACATTTTAAAAAGCATAGATAGGTAAATGTCGTTGTCACATATAGATTGCCAGTTTGACCAAAGGACAACCAGGCTTAAGTTCCATGTAGTTCCAACTACTTTTAAACTGTGATTATAAAATATGCAATTTGTTGCGACTTAAGTGATCAACTGACCAACCATATGCACGTTTATGTAGTGGGCAGTAAGCCACTCTCGCTTTGCGGTGGCTAATTTTAATACCTGACTGCTTAACGCTGAGGAGGTAAAACAGGATTTGAACCCGTGACCCACTGGTTAGAATGTCAAGTGCCTAAACAAATGAGTCACAGCTGTACAACAAATATTTCACAAACATAAATCTACATCTAGCTACTTATCACCACAAGTGCAGACTTTAAATTATCATAGTCTACTAAATTAAATTTATTCAAAGACCAACCCCTTTATAAGAGCCAGACTCATCAAACCATTTGTGGTTATCGTTGCTCATCAAACAATCATAAATTGCCTTGGCCATTGCGTCACGAAACGGATATCCAATAAACTACAGACATTCATCAACAACTGCTTACGCTGGCTCGCTACTGAAGATCAGATGGTCAGAAAGAATAAGCGACAAGGAGCTCTGGGAACGAACCAACCAACAACCTATCGCTCAACAAATATGTAGAAGGAAGTGGAGATGGATTGGGCATACACTGAGAGGGCCGACTGGGGACATCACTCATCAGGCCCTCGAGTGGAATTCCCATGGGGAGCGACGAGTTGGGCGTCCGAGGTGAGGGTGACATGGAGGAGATGTTGCGAGGAGGAAATGAGGGCTTCTGGGCTGTCGTGGAGCCAGGTTCACAAGATTTCAGATAACAGAGTTCACTGAAGACGTGCTATTGAAGCCTTATGTTCCATTAGGAACCCAAAGGACTAATAATAATAATAATATTAAGAATGCAGGAAGTAGCTTCAAATTTCAGAATTAGTACCAACACCTGTGGAGATTGATTCATATTCATTTGAATGTGAGAAAATGAGCATCCTGAAATCAACTGCTATGCCTTTCGAAATTAAAACACGATATGGCCGTAATTAACATACAGAAAACAGTACATAAAGAGAGAATATACTAAGGGCGAAGGTTAATTTATTTTCGTAAATAAATAAATCAGGAAAAGTCAAATCAAAAGCCCCCACAGTAAATTCATTTAAAATCCCGCTCTCTTATTTGAATAATTTTTAACCTTGACGAAACTTTTCTTTATAACTGAAGGCATGAATATATTTGTGGCATTCTCTCTGCTTTTGAAAATACTTGCTGTTTCCACACCGTCGGCTTCAACAATAGTACCGTATTTAGGTAAGTTTACTTTCAATCTTAACTTTTCATTTGTTACTATTTATTCATCCATTCAAGCAACAGAAGAGGTTGGTCAAAGAACGGTCCTGATGAATTATAGTCAGTTTTTCACACAAATACTGTATCGCGAGAGAACAGTCATCTCCTTCTTGAAGATTTAGACTGACAGACTCTGTTTTTCAACATGGACAAAATATATTTCATTAGTTCAGTGATCATAGATAACTTGTTGAAAATCTCATTATCTGCTCCTACCATACAGCCCTAATGACTGTTTTCAGTATCATTTCCACAAATGATTTTTCGACTCCGTGACAAACAGATATAGGAATTTTTAGGAATGTGTTTGAGATTACTTCACACCATGAGTCTGAAAATCAACTGTGATAGTAAATTTCTGGAAAACTGTTTTTATTCTTATTTCAGACAGCGCAATGGGAAAATGAGTGTTATTTAGAAAATATGATATTTTAGCTCTGTACATTCGGCTTCATTTGACCTACTGCAACAGTATTAAGTCGTTATGCATTGTGAGATAAAGTCTGTCACTTTTGGTTCAAACCATGAAGCCTTGTACGGAGAAATGAAGTACTCAGAAGAAGCTTTTCAACACTGTTCGATCTTTGATTTCACTTTGAATAGTGTTGGCCCTTGGACAACTGCTTGCAAACCATCTTACTCAGATTACATCAGTGATAAATATCCAACAAAATATATAACTGAATCTCTATAAAAATTATAAAAGCTTTCTCTAGGTTTATTTATAAGTTGCTTAGTTGATTCTTTTTATGACAATAAATAAAGGAGTAAGCGGTATTTCAGCTGTTCACTCAATTAATTACTTTTTCATAAGTCTAAAAACAGTCCAAATATTACTTTTGCATGTATCGGGATCAGATAGATTACTTTGAAGAAGCCTGAGGATATATACGAAGACGGAAATATTGCGAAACTGCAATAAAATTACAATAAATATGTTATATAAGTCATTTAATAGACTAAAATTAGCACTGAGGTGTAATGTCTTTACGTAATACAGTCACCGTCACAGAAAGACGGAAATTAAGGCCTAATTTATTGATGAAGAAAACACCTTTGAAATTGTAGTTGGATTATATTAGGTACTAAAGATCATGTTTCTTTAGTCTTTTATTCATCTGCACCTTGCCTTAAAGTTGAAAGCAACTCTACTGTTCAACTTATTTGTGTTTGTTTTGTTTAACATAGATATCTGTAACAATAACATGACTGGTCGTTTTGTTCAAAATGTGACGTGCGTACATGTATCGTGCTTCGGATAAGTAACCCAGTGCCTATTAGTGCATTAGAATTAATAAATAAATTAGTATGTTTCAGGTAACCTGAGAATTTCTATCAAAATTTTCTGTAAGTCCCTTTGAGATCTATCAACTGTTAGAATACACAATTTATGTCATCAAACTGTTGAACAACTGACCAAAACGCTTCTTAGCTAGCTTTAAAGTTCTAAGCTGCAGATATCGTCAATCAAGAAGCAACACGGAAATATGTAGGGAGCAACCAAACAGAAAATGATGATTGATATAAAGACTCTTAGTCATTATTAATCTGAAGACAAACATCAATTTCTTTCATTCCTGGAGTCGTGCAAAACGACCTAATTCAATGAAAAACGATGAATCTAAACGAACAATGTTTTCTCTAAGATAAACTGGTTATAATTTTTTTATGATGAGCAGTTCTTTTGGTTTGCATACTCCGTTTGAAACGTAGTAGAAGTATGTGATTAGCTTACGATTTGTATGCTTGTCAAAAGCTACAAGAAAATTATCTTTCATGTGCAAGTTACCTTTAATAAATCGCAAAATACTTTTTGATGGGACTATCAGAAATGCATGTTTTCATTTGTTTTGCTAGAATGTTTAAGGACTAAAGTAATAAACTTGTTCCAACTGATGACAGAATTTCGAAAGACAACACTGTTACGCATAGTTACTTTGGAAAAAAACATTTTACGACTTCCTTTACCACATGTTAATTGCTTCCATGATAAATCAACGAGAATAAACGTAACGAGATGAGGAACATAACTATAATAAATTTTACTTATAAACTTGATAAAATTCAGATTGAATAACTAAATTCCGCTTTTAAAGTACATTATTATCTCAGGCTGAATAATTTGTCAGGATGAATAAAAGCAACACCGAAAGAATTCTTATGCACAAATGACTGAATGCATCGATGCAGATCATAGCACAACAGTCCGTCAATTAACATTTACTCACTGCTTAAAAGTACAACAAAATTATTCAATCATATAATAAATGCGCATAATCTGGAATGAAAAATTTAGTGAATTTTAGTCTATTTTAACAAATTATATTCGGTTCATAGAACACTTTTAAAAAATCTCCTGGAATATAGGTTCCAAAAGCCTACACTTTTAGAATAAAGAACCTTGTTGCACATTTTTCAAGAATATGCGATGAATATATTTTTAGGAATCTGTTTGCAAAATGACTTGGACTTAACTGCTAAGTCATAGGTTCGAAATCCTTCCGACGTTTGTTCAGCACTAGTAACCATATGTGAATATTATGTACAGTCGATATGTTGGCACATGGCTAAGCACCTGACTGTTGAATTGTAACAATAGTCACGTTATAAGATTACCCATCATTTGTTACTAGTATTTGAATGTTACAAAAAGCTGTTAATGGTGCACTTTATATCCAAACGTGACTACCACATTTAGTTCATTATTTCTGTGATGCTAGAACCAGTGTAAATAGATATTTTTTCGTAGTTCGGTTTATGCTAAATCCAAGATTCATTCACAGGTAGAAAAATTATGCAGCTGTACAGTATTCTCTAAACTAGAAACGCATATCTCCAGCAGGAAATGGATTCATCGTACAAAACAAACTGTTCTATACCAAACTTCATCAGTGAACCTAGGAGCTGCTAGTCCAGACAGTTTGGTTAAATGAAGGACACAGTCATTAACTTCAGGCATATACTGGTCAAATCATTTAATTTATAATGACGTTTTACACTGAATGTCTAATAACCCAAAACTGTTTATCTAGACTATGGCATACACTGGGTGAAATGTCAACGTTTTTCATTGGTTATGTTAAAAACATTCTTTTACTCATTTAGATGTTAGGGAGTATATACAAGTGCATTATCTAAATATGTATAGTATCACACAGCAGTTTGATAGTGCATCTATGTAACTTCCAGCTTCATGAATAATTGATCAACTTCAAGATTAGGCTAGAAAACGTTTGTGGTTTCTAGTAAACTTGAATACTCTTCTTATGTAGACAAAATTCAGACAGAAATTTTCACTTATCTTTAAAACCAAACAGATGTAATGATTAGACTGTTTGTCTGGATTGATGGACAGTGCTATAACCAAGTTTTAGTCAGGAAAGTTAGAACTCAAAGGAAAAAAAGGATTCAAACAGACATCTCATTGCTTTGTGGTCTGTTTTTCTGCAAGATTGGATAAACTTAAACTATTCACTACATTTCCATTCCCTTTAGGAATATTAAATGTACTTTTTAATTCCGGAACTGCATGTAAAACACGAGAGTTGAAAATGCGACATTTATCGAAAAAACAGTACTCTATCAACAAGTAAAAAGGACGATGAATAAGTATGCAAACTTACAGTGTGAATCATACAATCAGAAATAGTGTTGAAGTCAAATTATAGTTAAAGTTTAGAAATGTGAGAATGCATGACATAAAATGAAGTGTGAGACAAACAAGGACTGAAGTACCAGTATGACAACTGCAAAACAGAATGGAAAGATGAAAATCCAACAAAGGAATAACATGAAAAGCTAATGTATCAAAATTTTAACATGCTAAGTAAAGTGAACTTTAGTGATATTTAATACTTAACAATTTGTTTACAGAAACAAAAGACGATGAATGTGATCAAGTGGCGCGAAACTCAAGTCACGGAAGCAGTGCAAGTACAGACCAATAGTCAAAAGATGCAAGCAACTGAAGTATAAAAAGGATTCAGCATTGTTGTTGATTGGATACCTCCTGTCTCCTCGGATTCCTTTTCACTGAGCAGCTTGCAGAGGCATATGATGTACACCAAACGAGTATAGAGTTGATAAACGATTACAACTCAGTCCATCATGATTATTAACACCAGCGTTTTCAGTACAATATTAATAGCCTTAAAACTTCTTGATTGTGGAATTTTACTTACGGCTGACATATACAGGCACTCTTCACGGTTGTAGGTCGTTGCTGTAACGCTTGAAATTTTGTCCATGAAAAGCTAAAAGTATATAAAATGAGAGAGGATTCTGGACCGAGGAACAAAAAAAGTGGAAAACGCAGTTTATAATGTCTCAGACTCTGTAATCACAGAAACCGTTTCAGATGTGCTTTCATTTTCTGAGCCTTACGGTCATCGTCATCATCAATATTAACATAGGACCAGGCATGGAAATGGCCAAAGTTACCACACCTAAGATCAGCACGTCGTTACATAGTAATAGAGTGAAGGATGAAGAAAGAACGAAAAATCGGCTATAAGCAGTAGAAAACAGTAAGAGAGGAAGGAAGGACGAGAGAACGCTGAATTCAGTATAGCAGTTAAGATGAGGACAAAGTGCGAATACATTTGCACCACTGACATAGATTCTAATCCATATTACCTAGAGTCTCTAACCAATGGTTTTTGTAGTCAGGCGGTCTCCAACCGGGAAGTTAGCACTTCCCTACACAGCTCAGATCAATATTCAAAGATGTTAAGGACTGATGGTATGTTTTAATGTAGCCAGGTCTAATCTTTTTCAGCCTAAACCTACTTTAGCTATCATTCACGAGGTAGACGGTTACTGGGCATGAGTAGAATATACCCTAGCCATCTCAGTCGATGAAGATCAGTAACATCACCAAATTACTTTCATCTCCTCCCTAAAACTCCATACTTAACTTTACATTACGAACACAGTGGCGAACTTCAGCCATTTTAAGTGTTTTCGAACTTCGGATTAAACATATTCCGACTAAAAATTAAAACATTTTAAATAAATTAATTTATAGAAAGCAGTTGATTTAAAAATAGTAATATCAAATGTTTCATTCGAAAACTGTACATTAATTCAACTTGTTTATGATTCTACTTAGAAATACGTACAATCAGATTTAATTTCCTATCTGCAGACAGTTCGATCGTCCATAAATTAAGGGTAACGGTAACCACCTCTAAAGAAATAGTTGAACATTCTAGAAACATGTAACTCGCTTCTGTGTTAAACAATGTAAACCAAGATATAACGCATGAAAGGATTAAAAATACAAGTTTTGGACTTTACAATTTATGACATAATTTCCACTTTCTGGACCAGTGATCACTTAACCAATTTAGGAGCGTAATCAAGCAGTTAAATATCTGTAGAACAGGCAGAAATCCGCTGTTTGTTTTTCATATGCGGTATACTTGCTTATAAATCAAACCACCTTAAGAATTTCCTAAATACCTGAAACTTACGAGCAAACAATTTTTTCCAATAGTGTTTAGGAACCCCAAGTTACTGACACTAACTTCCAAATAAAGCGAATGTCATGATCATAAGCATTTAGCCAGTCAGCATAATATTGCCTGCTTTCCTATTTAGAAGGTGCACAAAATGAAGTAAATCTGATCACAAGTTACTTTGCACATCCTAGAATAGTCGAAGAAAATGAATTAAAAATTCTTAACCGACCACTTTGCCTAAGCAAATATTAGACTATGTAAGAGTAAAACTTCAACGTGGTGGTAAAGAATAATTTCATATTAAATAGTTTATTTAATGTAGCACGCAATGATACGGTAATATTTACTGAACGTCATTTTGATCAGAACTCACTACTCATACTCACAGTATATAACATTACTCTGCATTAAATTGCGGAATAGTCTTTACGTCTTCTAATGCAAAGTGAATTTTTAGTTTAAGTTCTTATGAATTACGTGAATAAGTGTTTTTGCCAAGGTGTACTCAAGTTGCATACAGTTGGTTTGTCACAGTTAAAACTGCATTAATTTCTTCTTTTCATTGTCTTGCTAACTTTGTACAATTTACTTCACTGATTGAGATGAATAATTAAAAACCAAACTGACCATTCAACAGTGTTGCCATCTAGATATGTTGGAGTGATTTGAAGACGTAACGGCCAGATAACTTGTCCGTAGCTGAATTCATCAACAATTTACTGAGGTGTATATCTTGTAATTTCTCTGCTTTCTTTCTGCATGGCATTCTTGGTATCCAGAATATTCCAAGTAATGGTCTAGAGGTTTTGTTATCCAATGAAAATTATGGTGTAGTCTTGCAGTTGGCTTAAATCTACTTGTATCCCTTTCACCATAAAATAAGTACTTTTTAAACACCTGCTTTGAACCTATATACAAGTTCTTGCTTAAGAAAACTATCAGTGCCATAAGACTGAATGCTTTGCTTTATATGACTCGACTTATTGCACAACTTTTGAGTTTATATTAGCGATTACATTCATTTATTTATCTGGCTATAAATATCCAGTTAATTCAGATTTCTGCGGAACAGCCCATGTAAAAGTGGATGTATTTGCTTGACGAACTTTTATCGGGAGGAAATCCAACTTCTGCATTATGTCGGTATTGACAACCATCAAAATATTTGAGATAGATATCAGTGGGTCAAAGCCAATCGATAAGAAGCCCTGGACCAGGGTTTCGTGCTTTTTTGAACATTATGATGTTTTTTTAAATTTATGTTAAAATGGACCAGTGCAAGTCAAAATTAGAACTCAAACCTTTTCTGTTTATTAGTGTGTCTAACCTCTGAAGAGCAAACTCCTCACTTTCTAATGAGATATTCTAGAAAAATCTTACATGTAAAAAAGTTTGGAATACAACTGAGGTGTCACCTGTGCATCTTTGAGTTGGAAAACAAGCCACATTTATTGTTTGAGAGCTAGTGATAATGTTTGGTTCTCTAGACCTCGGTAGTTGTAATCTGTTTCGAACCCGTGACTAGTAAGCTACAGCTCCATAGAAACTATGGGAAGTTTGCTACTGCCCAAATTCTATTGATGTACGTTCTCATGATATCTCAAAGAGAATTTTTAACGGGTAAGCTTATGAACTTTTTGAGCGCATAATAACAATTGGCCTAAAAAGTGGACTGAATCTAAAACTGAACACACGGGCATGACTACAAATCTGTGACCTTTATCATTTTCTAAAAAGGATTTTAAATGCCATTCTAATGCACTAAAATACACAGAATAATCACACTACTCTCCAATTTTGTACTGGTAAACCCACTGAAGACAATTTGCTCGATACTTTTATCTTTAACTAAAAATAAACTTTTTACAAACTGTATAACACATGACATTATTATTAAGTGGTTGGAAACAGTCAACAGTAAGCCCTGGACCGGGGTTTTATGGCTGTTGACACCTGTCAGCATGGTGTATCTACAAATTCAAGCTGTTCTATTAAGAAATCTCCTGCTGAAAAGAACTCAGTAAATTTAATCTACTATTTCATTGCCATGATCTCAATACAGGCTAGCGAAGTATGTTAGTGAACGAGAAATATGACTGTCAACCCGAAAAACTAGTGACCTACGGACTTAACACACCAGACTAATTAGAGAAAAAAACTGTGCAATCAGTCACTCACTTTTGGCCCTGTATAGTTGACTCATCAGTTGGAACTATCATATCATATCGCTTATCAGGTCCGTTGTAAGCGTATCAAACAGAACAGGTCCCCCAGATCTCAAAGACTTGTTCATAGATATAAGCACTGTCGAAATATTCACATATTTTCAGTAGTATAATCCGCATGATAAAAAATACTGCTTACTGAGACACAAACTTTAAATGACTAAGCACGTGTTCCATAATAGGAAAAACAGTAGGCAATTTTCAGTTTAATTTGATCAGCAAATTAAGTCTTGAGAATTATGAAAAATGGAACAATCCTATTTTGTGATATAAGTGATTCTATGGCAAAGAGGAGGAAGGGAGAGGAATTTATTCTGCGATAGTGAAGTTGATCAATGGCCAACACTTGAACGACAAATAGCGGGATTTACTGCGATTGGTAAACAATTCCTTAAAGCTGTTCAACTAAAATTATGAGAGTTTATTAATCTTGAAATAACTGATGCTTATTTTTGCCAACAAATTTACAAGTAATTGGTAGGTAAACAACTTTTCACTTCAGAGTTTCTAGTAATAATAATAGTACATGTTCCTCTAACCTCAAGTACATATTTCGATTAGACCCTCAACAATGTTTATACGATTGGGTCACATCCCACTGCGTTCAACAATAATAGCAGTATTTTATTAGCTATTTTTATTGCATTACTATAAACGCATTTTGGCAATTTTGGTTAAACTACATGTGGCACATCGATAAAATGTGTCGATCATCTGTACCTTCTTAGGTTACTGTTGTGACCATTAATAACTGGACGAAAACAAAAAATAAAATTCTTGTGTGCTATTTAATGTAAGGAAAAACCTTCTTAGATTAGCATCTGTTTCACCCATCATTTAAACTATGAAGTAATTTTCCCTTGACAAACATCATTTTCTTATTAAATCAGATATCGGAATTTTCTGTAACATGCAGGAGGTAATTTACAGGCCAAAAGACTCTGTAACTAGTATCTGATATACAGGAGTAACCACTATATAAAACGACTTCAAATCTACTATTTTACCTAAAAGTGTTTCATATATTAGCTTACTTATTTTACAGTTTGCTTGATGGATAAATGCGGCTTGAAGTGACCGCTTTCATTAGAGGCTCAATCTCATGCGTAAGGTTGTACGGCTTTTATGGTTCCCACTTCCTCATAACCTGATGGATTTCATTACCTCGAATACTTGGCACCTGAAAAGTTTCAATCAACAGTTGTATTCAGTCAGTTCCTGTCTAACTTTCTTTTGACGCTGCTGATGGTTAACTTTACTTATGGGCTCCCAACCCAGTCTATGTTAACGGTAATATTGTGTTTCACATCATCACTCTTCATAAAAGCGCTTGTATAACTTTAGAAAAAAATCTGAACGCAGATGACTAAAACGTTGGCAACTACTTTTGCACACGTTTTGCACAGGTAATTCAAAACTCTAAAATAAATGAATAGGTAATAAGCATGGATAAAATTTTCATTATATAATGCCTACTAAGAAAGAAAAGGGCTTGAAAAATGCGAAATAATTTAAAAAATGAAAGTTATTTATTCATCTTTTATCTTTTCAGGTTACTTTTATTGTTTAAATATGACGTTGCTCAGTTTGTCAACATTCGCGTCCACTATTGTAGTGCATTTGCACTTCCAGCGTGTCAAGTCAAAGCATGTACCACCATGGCTTGTTAAAGTCAGTTGCCTGTATTATTTTCTGTATTATAATATATTATTCTCTATTTTACTGTAAAGATTACGCTGATAAAATTAGCACTGTTTTCTGTTGTATGAAGATAGTCTCCTATTTCAAAAAGTTGCAAATCAGATTTACTGAACCGTTTTAATTTTATTCCATTCACTGCTGAGTTGTCTGATTGATTATGTTTCAGACTCACTGAAGTATTATTTGTTATATTTTTTAATGTTTTTTTCAGTGGATGGCAGTTATTTGGTGATCCGTTGAGGACCGCACAGCCAACAACACACTTTTTTTACCGTAGATTAGCACTTTGTAAAAGGCTAAATGAAACTCTGATCACTAAAAAGTTGCTTTCCCATGATTTATTGATAACGATAGGGTTTTCGTAACTTGAAGAAGTTGATTATAAGGGAAATCACCACAAAGTGGATTTCAAGGTGTACAAGAAATCTGTGTGCCAATTGAAAATTTCTTCGCTTAAAGGTTTCTGACAGTTTGTCTCTTAAAACTGTTTGATTTGTTCATTATTAGCAATGCAATATATCAGAACAACCAATTCGCTTAAGTAATTAACCCGGTTATGAGCACCGCGAAAGAAATAGATAATGTCTCGAGTCTATTTTCTACTAGTTTCTGATTATAAATTCAATAGTGGCCCAATGTATTAGCTTTGGAGCAAAGACGGATTCCAAACAAATGTTTATTAGATTTATCCACCTTCATTTCACGTAAATATTCAATATACGTTGAAGCTGAATCTAGAAGCCATGAAAATCTGCACTAAAACTGATTCATCACCAAGAAATATTTTCTGTATGTTAACTGACGTAACTTCCAAGCTGTAAATTTTCCAGATCTGCATTTTGATATTAGCTCAAACACTACAGTTTTTATATACCACATTTCAAATAGACTAGTTCAAACAGTATTGATTTAAAGTTTTGTGAGCAAATAGCTAGCACTGTGACTCTTCTTTCTTGTGCTTTTAATTTACTAGGTAGTCCGATTTTTCGCCACATTATTACATGTTTCGAAACTTGAACCATCTGTAACAGATGCAAATCAAAAACTCAGTGTTGTTGAAGCGCAAATTAAAGATTCTAGAATGAAGCAAACTATGAAAACAGATAATTTACTTGAAGCATGGCCATCACAACTTCAACTACTGCCACCACAATCTAACATATTGTACCCCACTGGCTTGGATTCACAATGGGATCATAAGACAAATATGGTGCTGAAACCGGAAAATTACCTTTTAAATTCCAGTAAATTACCTGTTTTCCAAAAGCAGCAGCTTTTATTGTTACAAGAGGGTTCACGTGTGTCATATCCTATTGGGTCTGATGTATGTCAAATACCAGGGCATCCAACAACTAGGACAAATAGCCACCAACAACAAATTATCCCATGGGGTGGGGATTATCCTGTCAATCAGTCAAATGAACTACTAGAAGTAAAGTCGGAAACAGCTAAGATAAATAATGAAATGCTTAGGAAATTTCAACAATCTAGACGACATTCAAGAAGACCTACAATTCAAATGGAGTTCAATTTAGGTGATTTATGCAGTGCACTGAAACAACTCATGCTCAAAATTGCTAAAAAAGATGAAATAGGACAACGTGATCGTGAGTGGAGGTTAGTACTAATGACTATTGATCGTTTATTCAGCTGGTTCTACTCTACCGTCGTCATTGTTGCAGGTATATATCTACTGTTTCCAAGAGGACGTTCACACACAGTTCAGGAGATTATAGCAATGCACCAAGAAAAATACGACATAAGAAATCAAGCTGTAGCAAGACAGTGCATGATGGGATATTCAAAAACAATATAACAGTTTCATCAAGCACTGAGTGTTTAACTACCACAATACAAAAAGTAAAAATTTTCCCTTCATTGTTTAGCTTAGTTATTATTAGTTTATAATTTAATGCCCCTGGATCAAAGCATTTCATTGACAACTGAATTGTTGAATGAATTTTTCTTTCTCATCTCTTTTCCCACATAAACCATATGAAATAATAAAGGGTGCTTTAAAATCATTTTGTTGAGATAATTTTTTTTCCTTTCACTATGTAACTGTTAGATTTTTACTCAGTGAAGGTAGACACTGATCAGGATTTCAATCGCTTGCTGCTGGTTTCATCAAAGTAGAGTAAAATTAAATCATAGTGACTTCTAGTCAACTTCAAGTTTGACTTCTACCAAGCTGATCACTCACTTCAGCACTCATGCAGAGCATTATGAGAAATAGGAAGAGTATGTTATCTTTTTACTATAAATCTGTTTTACATAGTCTATGAAGATGACTAAAGTCTGTAAGGAAGCATCAACTTTGAAAGTTAACAAGAGGATAATGGGTCCTTATTCCAGCGCCTGAGAAAGAATCAGTCAATTCAGAAAGTAAAATGGGTCCAAGAAGAATAGCATGGATTCGTTTTATTTCATGGCTCATCCTCAACTGCTCACAACCTTAATTATTTGAACACCAAAGTACACAAAAAGTTTATATTTCCAGATTATAGAGAATACTTGTAGCTCAAAAGGATATGTTTGATGGTTTTGTGTTCTCTGAGCTGGATGGTTTAGTCGTGAATCTTTCGTTGTCATCGTAGACAGACTTCTTCCTTAAGTTTGTTATGATGATTTCGACTGGACTAACAATGAAAGCTTCACGACTAAATCACCCAGCTCAGAGAACACAGAACCATAGAGCACAAATTAAATATACTTGAATCAGTTTGGTATGGAAATATCAAACTGGAAAAAAGATAAAATCTATGTTGAGTAATTGAAGTCACAAGAATCGAGTGGTAAAAACTAGGAGGACGAATAATAAAGAGATAAATCCGTTGGAACATGTGGTCAGAAACCCTTATCCCTATCCGCCCAACAAATGTTCTGTGGCACGTACACTTGAATTGGTACATGCAATTAGATAACGCGAAAGGACCTTAGACTACTGCAGTGAGAAATTCGTTAGGTATTGGCTGAGCTGGCAGCTGAATGGGTTCTCTATTCTACTGTGTTTATTTTTTGGGTATTTTCCCCAGAGACTTCCTCACCAATGAAGTAAAGATTCAGAAGTATAGGTTTTTTCCTAAATCCACGGCACTTCTCATCTTGAGGTGTTTTTTCATTGTACTTGCCGATGAATTTCTGAAGTTATCCAGTCTGAAGGGCGCAATTTTAGGCAGTGATCATTTCCTGTTTGAGTCTCTCTTTCAGCATGGATGTTGCATACCACTGGATAAAAATTGTCTTCAGCAACTCTTTCTTGCAAATTTTCGTGTGGGAGTTACTGAATTCAAAAGTCTGATCAACGAATCTTTACGATGGATGAATGTTCATTACCTATAGTTGGTTAAATTTCAAGGTTGAGGAAATAAAACTCATTCGGTTAATCTTTCTCTGTACTGTCTTTGCTGTGATGAGTTTTGTTGAGTGGACTAAGCAAATAAACATGTTTGGGGTGATTGCGATAAATGAATTCATCATCATAATATCTTCAGTGGAATACTATTTTGGCAACTGCACTCTGCAGACTCGTGTTCAAGAACCTCATGAAGATGACTGCCAAAATGAAACCCAAGAAAATGTCCGTCTCAATTTTATCAATTTGGTGATATATAGCATTGTTGGAACTAAGTTGTAAATTTCTGATGCACAAGAGTCGTGTTTCAATTCTTCTTTACATCAGAGAGCCAGAGTAAGGCCTCAGTGGTTTTTCCATGACGGACTGCAGTAAATTATTAGAACAGATCAAGGGACACCGTAAAATTCTGAGGAATGTCCATAGCTTATTTTCGAACTTTATCTTTCAACTCACTAACTCTTCTCAAATTTGTTATAACTTGTGTGATAACCACTAAATTAATTTGTGAAACAGCAAGGTCATCATTGTCAACACAGGTCTCGGTGTGTTATTGCTTGTATTATACTGTCGTTGATTAGAATGAATTGATCGGTCCCTATTTGCATATGGGCTCCAGTGCGGATGCCTCGATATACCTGTGTTCTAGTTATAGTAAAGATGGATAGTGCCTAGCAGTGGAATGGGGGATGCGCATTTCGTCGTATTTGGGACTCTTCAGCTGGGTGTAGCTGCCTCCCAGTGAGTGATGTTGTTCCCACCGGGATTCAGACTGGGGAGTGATGGCTTGAAACTCGAGAGCGTTATCCACTACACCACAGAGCCACTATAGCCACTTCTTGTGCGACGGGTATAGTTTTAGTCTTATTGCTTGTATTACACCGTCGTTGATTCGACCAAATTGATCAGTCTGTGTTGGTATATGGGCTCCTGTGCGGATGCCTCGATATTGCCTGTGTTTCAATTATGTATAGTAATGATGTGTAGTGGGTAGCAGTGGAATGGAGGATGCGCACTTCGTCGTATTTGGGACTCCTCCGCTGGATGTAGCTGCCTCCCAGTGAGTGTTGTTTCCATCTTTACTAGGTCTCAGTGGCTTAAAATTCCATGTTTTTGGAAAATATAACAGAATGCAGGAAACCAGTTCACCAACTGTCAGAATTCAAGCTGATGAGTCAACCGAAAGTAGTTATGCTTCCATCCAAACTGGCTGGCATCACTTATCAATCTGTTCTCTCACCAAATCCGCAACCCATAGTTCCACTTATTAATTACAAAACAGCCCGACCGATAGCTGTTACCTTGATGTGGTAGTCGGGCTTGTATATCACAATGACCAAAAAAGCTATGCTAGTGGAACCCTTGCCCCCTCGAGGTCCTACCTTACCAGGAAGGTCTGTTGAATAGTGATTGGACAAAAAGCAGTTACCATTATAGGGTTTTTGGCGGCGTGTTCCAACGAATTTATCTCTTTATTATTCGTTCTCCTAATTTTATCACTCGATTCTTGTGACTTCAATTACTCAACATGGATGTTATCTTTTCTCCAGTTTAATATTTCCCCACCAAACTGATTCAAGTACATAAACGTTTTTGTGCACCTTGACGTCTGAATAGTTGAGGTTATGAGCAGCTGATGATGAGTCTGTAAATAAAATGGACCAATGCTTTTCTGCTGAAAGCGTTATGGTTGCTGACTGAATTCAATCAGAAAAGCAATTCCAGGAAATTCTTTGCTACTGTAGATATTAATGTCACCGTAGTTTTAATGACTTTGCGACTTGCACGGAGAAATCCTTTAGAGAAAGGGTATGTGAAGCTACATTTTTAACCAACTACAACAGGTTTGTTATCATGGAGGTAGCAATTTAAAGTTATTCATTAACAAGTTAACTTCTCAGTTATAAGTACTAGATGTTTATGAAATTACCAATGTAATTAATTCATGTCTTGAATGAACATTGTCGATCTTCAGGAATCGCCCGTTCTTATGCAGTATAACACAGCTTTCGCAAGCGGATGATCGTGTTCCGTGACTGCACATACATTTGTCAGTTCATTATTATCTCAAAAATGATAGCCGAAGGATAAGCTGAGGTAAATAAATAGAATCCTTAGATGAAACACCAATCGATCTTTTTACCACAAGTCACTTCATTCCTTTTCTGGAAAGTTAACACTATTGAAGGATATGCATCTGCCGTACCTTCCAGAACAATATACCCAGTCCTCTGACTATATTCTCACCATCGTTAAATAGAAACGAGATTACAATGCCTGGGTTAGGTCCTTACGAACTTATGCTTCATTAAATGGGGCAGTGTCAGCTGACCATGGAGCACAAGATGTTAAGGTTGTTTCTAGAGTATTAAACTAACTGGATTGCTTACCAATATTCATGAAATTTGATGATCGGAGGAAAATCTGTTTCATATACTGTATATAGTCTTTACTTTTGATTGCACCATCTCATTAATTATTACTACCACTACTATTACACTTATTAATCACTACATAAGTAGAAATATACTTTCTACGATGGACTATTAACCACTTAACGATATTCAAGTTTTTCATGTGATTACACAACCGACTAGCTCTTAAACAATCCCTTCTTTTACACTGATTTTTGCTTGTTGTCCCCCCCCCCCCACTCCACAGCTCCAGAATTTTCTATCTCACCAGATATAAATTACCATTGATTTTGACTACTAGTCCCGTGTTTCCTTGACACACTACCTTATTGTTAATCCTGGGTTTCAAATCTCCATTTATTTCTATATATCTAAAGTATGTCATGCTATTATTACTACTATTACCTCATCTCAATTGTAGATTGTTTCCAGCTGATGAAAGGTCATGAAATGAAATGAGCTCATTTTATTCTGAAAGTGTCTTTGTTCTCGCATTGTCCAAGTTTGTCAAGGGAACTAAATGTATGACATTATATCAAAATGTCTAGATATAGACTATTTCCGTAATTTTATTCTTGCTTCTATCTTACTACATTGTAATGGTTGGGATACTTGGTTCATTGTTAGTTTGTACGAAATTCCCATTCCAAACAAACCTTAGGTAAAAAGTGGTTTTCAAACCTGGACAAAGTGTTTTGGAAAGGCTTCGTGGACACATACAGTAAGACCGAGTATTACCTACTATAATGCCTTGAAGTATATGGAGTTTTCTAAGTAGGTTTGTCTAACGCAAGGTTTTAAGTTTGTGGTGCCTTTGAATCGTAAATCATTAGCTTATAGTGGCTCTCACGTACAATTACTGTGAGCATTATTATCGCTTTTTATAAAGTTTTAATAAGTCTCAGTTCCACTGTGAATTGGTGACCAAGAAAGGTTGAATGTTCAACGCTTTCGTGGATGGGTTTTCCTGTCATTTACCTCAGAACACCAGTCTAGTAGTAAGGCAAATTGTTGCACTGTGTATGTCAAAAGGTGTGAGTTGCGCAATAGATTTGCCGATGGGAGGAAGCATGTGACAATGCATCTATCTTACTCCTTTCACCTATGTACAGTGTGCATGCACATTATATATCTCCTCCTCAGTTTTGTACACGATTAAATTTCATATAAAAATTTTTACTAGCAGAACTATGAGATTATGACAAAGAATGGCATCTGCATTTTACGTACAATATTGTCTTAACGCATCTTCAGCCTTCCGCATCATCACTGAAGTCTAGTGACAGTTCCAGTACTGCAAGGAAATGAGGAATTCCCCATTTACCGTAGTGACAGCAACTGACATCCACGACCAATCTCATCATATTTCCTCTAATTACAGCTGTAGTTATTATTATTATTATCGTTATTATTATTATTATTATTATTATTATTATTATTATTATTATTATTATTATTATCCATGCTGATCTGCAGCGCTAGTCGTTCATCCTGTCAGATCAACTTAGGATCTGGATGGAGGGAATCTAAAGGTCACTCTAGGAACTAGTCAAATAACCAATTAGGCTTCTACATTTTATGGAAAAATGACATACCAGCTGAAAAAACTTAACTATTTAGATTAGCTGTTGCTACGGTTGCCTTTAGAATCACACCTTGGGACACAATTTTGACAGTTGAAGTTGCCACACATCACAGAAGCATGTAAGGTGGAAATAAAAAGAATAGCAGTAAAGTAGACATTTTATGGTGATGTTAGTAAAACTGTCGAAAACTTCGAAGATGACAGAACATGCACACCCGTACCCTTCGACAGATTTTAGGCCGTACCACAAAACATTTATTCCTAAAACCATTCTACTGACTATAATACTAACTAAAACTTTAGCCTCCAAATGCAGATCTGTGAATAAACTCAACACTTTTCAGTTGTTTCCCCAGACATGAAAACGTCTCTTCATTTTTAAACCAGATCCATCACTCCTAAGTTTGGTGTATAGTGTGTTATACAAAGAAAATTGTGAGTTAGAATTGCAAACATCTCGACAATCACCATGAAAACGGTGGTAAAAACGACCAGCAAATTAAGAGGAGAAGCAGATGTAGGCTCAGACTACTCGCCATCTAGTGCAAGGAACCTTCAAAGTTAAGTTGAAAGCCTTCAGAGAAGTTGGTGATAGACCACAGTTCAAGTTCAACACACAGAACAGAAACTGAAGGACGAAACTACAAAGGACATATTCACGTCAACCATCAGAACAAAATGGGAGACATTGAGCAACATCCCTGAAGGATCGGGTGTGGAAGAACACTGGAACTCTTTGAAAGAGATGTGGAAGGGAACCTGCATAACCGTGTTAGCAAGGAAGAAGGAGTGGATCTCCACGGACACATGGAAGCTGATAGAGCTGGGAGAGGAAGATGGTGAAACAGAAGATGAACCAGTGCAATGCAGTGCTGTGCAGTGCAGGATGAACAACGAAAAGAAGAACTGAATACAACCTATAAAACACTACATTGGACAAAGAAGTGAAGAAGAGTGCGTGCAAAGACAAAAGACAATTCTACGACACACTGGTAGGTGAAGCAGAACAGGCTGCAGGTAGAAGAGATCTGACAACATTATATCAAATAACCTGGTCACTATCCGCGAAGAGATCAACACAGATGAAACCAGTGGAAGATAGTGAAGGAAATTTAATTACAAAAGAGAAGAAACAAAGAAAACGATAGGCTGATCACTTCAAAAAAACTCTTCAATCAACCACACCACCACCTGCAACTCATCCAGAAATGCCACCAGCAGCCCAGCATCTGAACAAACAGGATAGGATAGCATTGTTCTTGGTACAGAAGAAAGTAACATATCTCCCACTGAGGGTTATACTGTCCAAAAGTCAACACCGATAACATATATTTCACGATAATATGATAGACTGCAATACACATAGTGAATCTCTACATCCGATTCAAGCTATGCATAATTAGCTCTTCGTATCAACTGATAGCCAAACAGTGATTGACGATTGATTAGGCTGCACTAGTAATCAAGCGAATAATCGTTAGTTTTTTGCTCTCTAATAGTACTCATGATCAATCTAACTCGATCAGTCTACCCTATGATCTGGCCACTCAAATAAAGGCCACAAGATCATGATGGCATACGTTTGATGATGACAAGCAACAGATAAATTATAAACTCAGCTGGTGAATCGTCTACCAAAATTTAAGACAAATAGGAAAAGGTTCACTCAAAAGAGATGATATCACAGAATAAGAGGAAGGGTAGAAAACCAAGTTACCAGGCCTAGAAAGGACAGTTCGCTCCTCTTTTTTTAGACACACAATTCCGGTTTTAGTTGTTTGACCACTACGGCCCCAGTGAGCTTCAAAAAGTTCAAACTACGCCATACATTTATCACCGTGAAGGATTCAAAGATATTTACTGCATTGTCTATACTTATAAAATGCTCAGTGAATGCATTATTACTGAAAGGACTCGTTTTCCTGAAATGTAGGCTTTTTGATACATGCTCAAAGAATCTCAGGTATGTCTTTTTCTCTATTCTCTCCACATAACTTCTAGATCAGATGCACATAGACTTTAATAAACAGTTATAGGTGACATGAAAAGGAAACCAACTGACTTTTCATTGCACCAAGAAGCATATCATTCTGTAGAGAGAGACTGAACTAGCTAAAAGATGTGTTCTGTTCAATGCAATCTCCAACCTTCTATTGCTTTTTCCTGTGACATCATCACCTATGGAGTTGAGTTTGAAAAAGCCTAGCTTCCTACTTGCTATGACTTTCTTTAACTATCTTACATATGCAACGATAAATTTCTGTAGATAACAGTTGTCACGCAGGATCTTTCCAATTTTCAGCAATTCGTCTTCCAATGTTTTGCTTGATCATCTCCCATTACCTCTATAAGGTAGTTTTTGGACCAGTGCACATTTATAAGAGATTTGGCAGAATCCATTGAAATTTTCTTACAGTCTATTTTAATGTATTCGTTCGATGTAGCGTTTTCTTCTCAAAATAACTCATAAAGATATCTACCAACACTGGACACAATAGACTCTTACCCACTGCTACTCCATCAGTTTGGCGGCAAATAGTATTATCAAAAAGAAACTGGACGTCTTTAATGCACATTAACAGTAACCATCTGAATTTTAACATCGGCGCCAAGGAAGGAGGGATGTTGACAGATAATATCAACGGTCTCACTATTGGTTACCTTTCTTAACACCAAAAAAGCATCATGAACTTATTGGAGATCTTAATTTGATCTACATCTTCAACAAACTGGAATTAATAAGTTATAGTATGTGTAACAAGTCACTGACGCATAGGTTATAACTTTTCTGGAAACCAACTAGCGAGGACAGCAATTCATGGATAGCTAAAGTCTCAAGAAAATATTCTGATTTGGTACCTTCTGTGGAAGACACTTGCTAGGCATATGAGATCCTCGAGATTTCAGATCATTGTATGTAGAATTATCAGTCGGTTTCTTTTTTTTAAGAGCTTTTTGAGCATATTTGTGATTCGATTTTCTGTTGAATCAGTTTTATCTTTATCATTTCTGACTTGAATCTCAAAGGGTTGTTGAAAACCGAATTTATATTGTAGTTATTGTCTACTTAACTGTTTAAAACAATACCTGTATCTTCATTTAGTTTTAATATAACTATGCTCGCATGATAATAATCGCCACAATAATGACATAACTGAAGTAGCAATAACCAATTTATTAACAGATACTTGAGGATCCTAGCTACTCTTAATCAAGTAATACTTATTATCCCCCCTGTACTTAACCCCATGATCGGTCAGAATCACAAGTTTTGGGCCTTTTGTCAAGGCGTTAAATATTGAATATATGTAAGACTCGTTTTGCTTTGCATTAAACGAAGCCTCTTTTTTCAGGTTTCAGTTCTTTTAGAAGTCTGTCTGTGTTCACTTTCATTTTAGTTGATGAAACAAGAAGAAAATAAATATTCAAGCCTATCCTATTTTCAGAAAAACAGCCTACATAAACTAAGAATAACACTCCATAATTTTCAATTTTTGGTTGTCTCTAGTTATTTAAGAATGATATACATTCAGTGATTATGTGGAAACGAGAGGAAAGAAATTAACTTGATCTGTTCTATGAACTTCATTCGTAGAATTGAAAAAAAATACATGAGATTAAAAAATATGCTCTAAAATTTCTTCAGCCGTAGTCAAACCTTACTGGTTACAAAACTTAAACGAGATTGGGTGGCTGTACACTACAGTGCTCCACAGAACAGTAAACAAGGCGAAATATTTAAGACAGTTCAAGCGACATAATTTCTCAACCTTTACAATCTAGTTGTGTTTTTCAGATCAAACGTCAAGACTGACAGACCATATGCTCAGAATAAGGGTGATACATTAGCAATAATTGAAGTAATCAGTTAGACTTCGTTATTTTACGAAAATCTGCCTTTCTAGACGGAATAATTGTGTACTTAAGTCGATGCTAGGGTGGCTTTTAAGTTCAATCTACAGCGAACTCCTCATTATAACAGGGTTTAATAATGAAAACCGAAGGGCATTCTAAGTAATTTCAGAAATCAGAATAGCCCAGATACGAATGATAAGGAAAAGTGGCTAGCAAGTCTACCCAGTATGACCAGTCCAGTCGCTAAAGAAACTCCAAAGCATAAACAAAATATAAAAAATGAAAACAAACTTATTCCTCCCTGGGATCGAAGAGACGCAATGACGCCGGTTGGTGAAAGCCTTCGGGAAGACCATTGGCCAATGTGTCTTCTCTCGATGAAAACGAAAGTGGGAATTGGGACATGGAATGTCCACACAATGTTTGAAACTGGCTGGTGAGGCTGCCCAGATTGCCAAAGAGATGAGAAGATGTGGCATAGAAGTGCTAGGAATCTGCGAAAGCAGACGGAATGGAAGTGGACTCTCCAAACTCTTAACTGGAGCGTCAATGATCACCCAGACAACAACCATGAGCACACTGAGTTTTGGAGTGCCTATCATGATGTCTCCAACAGCACCGAAGGCTCTCATGTGGCGGGAATCAATCTCCTCCTGCAAGATCATGATAGCAAGATTCAACTCAAAAGGAGGGAAAGTTACAATCACACAACGCTACGCTACGCATCTACAAATAATGCAGACGAAGAGAAGAAGGAGGAATTCTACAGACAACTGCAATCGGTAATGAACAAGACCCCACCCCAGTTGGTGACATCAAAATTCTAATGGGTGGTGTGACATGAATGCCAAACTGGGAGCCGACACACATGAAGAGAACTCACCATGGGTCGAGAAGCACTTGGTGAAATGAACAAGAACGGAGAACTGTTTGCAGACTTCTGCGCATTCAACGATTTGGTGATTGGAGGCGAGGCAGTGTGTACAAACACAAGGATATTCGCAAAGCGACATGGATTTCACCAGACACTAGGACACACTAGGAATCAGATCGACTTCATCTCAATGTGAAGAAAGTGGAGACGCAGCCTACTGGACACAAGATGAGATCAAGAAGAGGAGCAGATGTAGGCTCAGACCACTCGCCATCTAGTGCAAGGAGCCTTCAAAGTTAAGTTGAAAGCCTTCAGAGAAGTTGGTGATAGACCACAGTTCAAGTTCAACACACAGAACAGAAACTGAAGGACGAAACTACAAAGAACATATTCACGTCAACCATCAGAACAAAATGGGAGACATTGAGCAACATCCCTGAAGGATCGGGTGTGGAAGAACACTGGAACTCTTTGAAAGAGATGTGGAAGGGAACCTGCATAACCGTGTTAGCAAGGAAGAAGGAGTGGATCTCCACGGACACATGGAAGCTGATAGAGCTGGGAGAGGAAGATGGTGAAACAGAAGATGAACCAGTGCAATCAGTGCTGTGCAGTGCAGGGATGAACAACGAAAAGAAGAACTGAATACAACCTATAAAACACTACATTGGACAAAGAAGTGAAGAAGAGTGCGTGCAAAGACAAAAGACAATTCTACGACACACTGGTAGGTGAAGCAGAACAGGCTGCAGGTAGAAGAGATCTGACAACATTATATCAAATAACCAGGTCACTATCCGGGAAGAGATCAACACAGATGAAACCAGTGGAAGATAGTGAAGGAAATTTAATTACAAAAGAGAAGAAACAAAGAAAACGATAGGCTGATCATTTCAAAAAAACTCTTGAATCGACCACACCACCACCTGCAACTCATCCAGAAATGCCACCAGCAGCCCAGCCACTGAACTGAAAGTGAACACAAACACTCTGACAAAAGTCGAAGTCCTGAACGCCATAAAGTCGCTGAAAGCCAGGAAAGCTGCAGCACCAGATGGAATTCCGCCAAAAGCCCTGGAAACAGACACAGAAACATCAGCAGCGGACATGCTCATACCACTATTGCAGAAGTGTGGAGGAAAGAAAGGTTTCTGCCGGTTGATTGGAAGAAGGGCCACCTTGTCAAACTCCCAAGGAAAGGAGACATAAGTCCTCACAAGAGCTGGCGAGGAATCATGCTCCTGTCTACACCAAGCAAAATATCAAGCCACATCATACTGGAGAGACTAAACAATGCTCTGGATTCAAAATTACGACCAAAACAAGCTGGTGGTTTCATCAGGAAGGACAAATCATGTGCGGATCAAATTGCAACGCAACGCTACGCATCATCATAGAACAGAGTATAGAATGGCAGTCAACCCTCTACCTCAAATTCATCGACTCTGAAAAGGCATATGGCAGCGTCGAACGAGAAGTAATTTGTCAGGCGGCTGCTTCAACACTACGGTTTCAATGCCACAGACCTTTATCAATCACATTCAACAGCTATATGAAGAAGCCACATGCCAAGGGATTCACAATGGAAAGCTCAGTGACGCCTTTGGAGTGAAGACAGGAGTAAGACAAGGCTGCCGCCCACTATCACTGATTATCTTCGTGATTGTGGTCGACTGGATCACGCAGCAAACCGTGAAGAGCGAGGAGAGGGGCATACGCTGGTTGGACCGATGAAAAGAGCCTAGAAGATTTGGATTTCACCGATGATTTATGTCTAATGCCTTGTCACACAAACTCGAAGATCCACAGGCGAAAACCAACAAGTTGGCAGAAGAAGCAGCGAAGACGAGACTTCCTTCAGGTGGACGTAGAGAAGGCAGAGGTGAAGATACCGAAATAACAACAAGCACCAATCACCATCAACGTGAGAAATACAAAGTAAGTAGTCTCTTTCACCTACCTAGGCAGCATCGTTTCAACTACAGGCGGCGGCATAGATGAAGATGTCAAAGCCAGAATCGGAAAAGCAAGAGAGGCTTTCATAAATCTGAAATCACTGTGGAGATCTACTGCACTCCACTCAACATAAAGAACAAGATCCGGATCTTCAACACTAATTCAGTCAAGTCAGTGCTTCTATGTGATGGTTGAGGGACTTGGCGTATCACCAAAAGCATTTCCAACAAACTACAGACATTCATCAACAGCTGCCACCTACACTCACTCGATACTGAAGATCAGATAGCCAGAAAGAATAAATATCAAGGCTCTCTGACTGGCAACGAACCAACCAACAACCTGTCGCCCAACAAATATGCAGAAGAAAAGGGAGATGGATTGGATATACACTGAGGAGACCATTCCAAGATATCATGAGTCAGGTCAGGCCCTCGAGTGGAACCCAAATGTTAAACGACGAGTTGGGCGTCCCAGGTGAGGGTGGCATGGAGGAGATCATATGAGGAGGAAATGAAAGCTTGCAGGCAGTTGTGGAGCCAGGTTGAAAAGACTGTAGAGAACAGAGTGCAATGGAGACGTGCAAGTGAATCCCTATGCCCCACTAGGAACCCAAAGGACAAGTAACAATAATAATAATAATAATATGACCTGATATTCCCTATTTTGAGAAACATCAAGTGGGTACTTTTAAATAAGTGTAAGCGCAGTAATTTGATTTGTTTGAGATACAGCTCATATTACCGGTATGTAGTTCAGGTGATCCTACTCATCACTTTAGGATCCGATGCATTACTGATTTGTAGTCAGAGACTTTATATCTCTCTTAGGGGAATACACCCATCCATTAGTCCATCGATCAACGGGGAAATCCAGCAATCTTCTTTGACATTTATGCAAACATCTTAGTCATGTTAATTGAATACTTCAAAGTATATACATCCTTTCGTAAAGTTTTGTCACAAATCAGAATCCTTTCACTTTTCTATTTCAAACATCTGTAGAAATGATGGCTTTCTTGGTCAAGATTGATATCATGATAATTATGAAAAAGATGACAGGTTGAAGGAATATCACTTAAGTCAGGTTAAAAAAAATTTTAGTCCAAGTAAAGAAAGTATATAATGCAACATGATTATCTGCAGCTCACCTGAAAAACCGTATATCGTTACGAAATCTTTAGGCGAATATATTTTTGATAATCAAGGTATAATCTTGTCATAGTTGCAAGCGAATTCAAACATAGATGAGAATACTAGTGCCTAAGCTGGTATACAAGAAAATAAATGGTCATTATAAGTATTTCTGCAGTTTCAAATTAACAGGACGTCATGATGAATTAAGCTTTCTTCTTAGTGTCATAGGTGAACTTTAATGTGAGAAAATAAGATGTGGTCAGTTCATGTGAGTTTATTCTTATAGGGACGGATTCTTGGCTCCAATGATAGAAAGTTGGGAAAAACGAATATTAGATATCTTGTTGCATGAAATATGAGTGCATACCAGTGTACTGAGTATGTCGGTGAGACTTTAAATGAACTTAACAGAACGCACAAAAATGAGCAATTTCAAAAATATTTGCCTTGGGATTTTGGGTGAAATCTATTATTTCTACCAGTCACCTGTGTAAATATTATGAGCTAAAAGTGTACTGTATGAGTGCCACAATTTGCTTGATATCCAAAACTCAATATGCACACTGGTTTGCAATATATCTATTGTTGTCAATGAAAAGATTACCGTCTCAATAGAACTTTTATTAATTACCAAACATACTTTCAAGGTAGGTGAGTGAACATCAAATAACCATAATTTATGTATAACTCAATTGACGCTACAAGCTGAACTAAAAAGCAAAATCTCACCAAAAAGGGAGGAAATGGTCATAACTGCAGTGTACATGCTACTTAAAAATATGGCTTTAACAAGATAGTGAAACAGTATATATTCACTTCATAAAAACATCTTTAAGTATAATTGGAAGAAAGAGCTCTATAGAGAAAAAGGAAGATATCGCTACGACTGTTTCAAATAAGAATACTTCCTCATGTTAACCAACACTAACGGTATTTTCATCCAAGAACTTGTAGTTAGGTACTTCCAAATTCAGAGGAGCAGGCCCTTTCCTGATGCGACCAGAAGCATCATAATGGCTACCATGACAAGGACAATAGTATCCTCCAGGAAAATCACCTGAATGTGCAATTGGGATGCAGCCTACAGAATAAAAGTTCAGTATTTAGAGGGAATGAAGAAAGCATACAACGCATAAATAGAAATTAAATTTGTAACTGTTACCGTGCAATAACAATACTCTGTTGCTAAGTACTCTTTTTCCTAATTTGGTAAGCGATGTTACGTTTGCTAGTTTGGCCAAAACTGTTATTTTGCGACGCATAATGCAGCCGACTTAAATGTAAATAATAACGTAGCTAACGAAGCGTTCAGCAACCTTGTACAAATTCGTGTAGTAGGCAATGAGCCACCCCTCTTGTAGGAAAGCTAATATTACAACCTGGTCGCCCAAACGTCGGTAAAAGCAGCGGAGTTCGTCTACTGTTCTCGTATTACGTCTGACTCTCCGCATTAACAGTAGACAAGCACACAAGTAGTTTCATTTTGCTATAAGCAAATGAAGGAAACACAACAACGACAGTTAAGTTTTAATCGATGAAGATATCTGTCTTAAATACCAAAACAATTCCATTTAAACATAGGAAAACATACGATTGTAGAGGAGAAATAATCTTTTAGCAATATTACAAAACGATGCTCTAGTATATTACTTTGTCTATATATTAGCCTCGCAGCTACTACTAGAATTTTACCACTTTTAATTGAAACAAAATTCATTTGTACATTTCGTATGACCACCAAATGTCAACAAATAACGATATAGCAAAACTGTGTATTGAGGCCAGTTTGTCACGCTTAACATTAACAAAGTGAGGATGAATAAACAAAAAAAGGAATGGAAATAACTGCAACAGCGGATGTAAGAAAAATAAAAGTGGAAAGCAATGTAAAATATGGGATTTAAGGACAGTGGGGTGTTCTGAATTTAAAAGACGATTCTGTTGTAGATATCTGCGTAACCTGTGAAGTTTATGTGATTATTAAAGCAACTACCATCATGCGTTCTCAAAACTACCACCTAAGTGTTGTGATCGACGTGCTTTTCCCCCTTAAATTCCCTACAATTACATATGCACTTCCAGCTTTTCGTAGGAAACTATATAGATCTAGTTTGAATCACGGTTAACGCGCACTACAAATGGGTATCCGGTCTTCCTAATACTGTACGGTGCCATTTGATCAGGCAATGCCAAAAAAACCTTGATCACTGTGCAGTAAGCGATTACTACGCTGAGATTTATAGATACCCCCACAATCAGACCACGTAAGATAATTAACAAAGCCTAAAATATCTGAAACGTATACCATATGGATCCTAAAGAACAAATGGGTAGCTATAGTTATGTTTCAGAAGTATAGCCAACATTCCTGAATTGGGATTAAGGCTTGGTTAGCAACCAGACAAACACAAAGTAATGAATAATTTTGCACACGAGAGTTTCGAGTGTTACTACTAGTGAATGATTACATTTACCCACATTCACATACTATGGAACGGTGTTTTTCTCGTGGGGTACCTGACTTTATCCTACAGCCTAGTAAGCAAATGTTTGGAGCAGATCCCAAAGAGACTTCCAACTAATTGGTGTTGAGTGCTGTTTTAAGACCCTACTATCAACCGTAGATAACTGTACAGTTAGTGAATAACTTTCGAACAAATCACTTCCAGACACCAGAACCACTGGCGTTTTTTTTTAGGTACGACTGACTTGTAAAAGGTTACTTTTACATTTGATTTTAATTACAGACACACGACGTATTGGAACGTATTCATGTTTGTGGACCATTATGCACAAGAAAACACTGTTCTTACCCAAATGTGTACAGACTCCTAAGCAAATGAGCCATTTGTCTTCTTTAACGCGATCCTCATCCCTTTGAGGATGCCTTAAGCTACTCAGTGGAACAGCTCGCTCACGAGCAATTTCCTCCGCAGATCGATGACGGATGAAGAGTGGTTTATTTCGCCATTTGACTGTGATATTTTTTCCTTCTGGAATGGCAGCCAAGTTAACTTCCGTGGTGGCTTCCGCCATAGTTTTCGCTGAAGGCCCCAAAGGTTTGATGAACGTTTTGATAGCGTACTTAGCTGATGTAGTAACCATTACACCAGATGCTACAACAATAATAAAACCAGCCATTGTCATCGATTTATATCAAACATCATCTGTTTATCAAAACAAATAGGAACAGTTTTCAAGGTTGAGAAAGTGCATGTGGAATAATAGAACAGGACGAAGCACAGATCAATGATGCAAAAGATTAAATTCTAAACAGGCATTTACAAAAGTAAACCAACTGGCAAAATTCAGTAAAATACATTAACCAATTTTGTAGTTACCACATTGAGAACGGAAACAAAATAATGTCAACTAAATATAAAATGTTGATTGTTTCAAAAGAAATATGACTTGGAAGAATATCGAAAGCGTATGGTTCAGGATGATTTCGTTGGACTAGTATTATCTTAACAACTTGGCTAAGTAATCGTTTTGCCGCCAAACTAGAAGGCGTAATCAGGGGAAGCTCCATATGAAAATGAAGCTGATAGATTTCCTGCAAGTTACCTGAATTGATGTCCCAAAAACCTTTAAATAGTTACTGTATTTCTTGAGTTACGCATTTCAATATCTTTTAAAACCGTGTAAGAGCGATGAGTCCATGACTAGACAAGAAAACACTTTTCCAGATAGCAGTCTATGCAGAACTTTCTTTTCTGCAACGAACACCTACTAAGTAATGCCGACTAGAAGCCACTTACGAACTGTTTCACAGGATGTCAGGTAGTGAAAAATGGAAGAGCACCTAATGGTAAAACTGATGCACATTATCGAATACAGAAATATCTTCTGAAGTAAGTAGCATAACTGTGGTTTGAGTACATGTTAACGCTAATGAGGACAATTAAAAAGCCAAGTAATCGGTTAGGGAAGAAAGAAGGTACTCAGTGAATCATGAAATGTGGGCGATGTTTTAAGAAACTATCTTTTGTCCAAGCTTATGTAGTAATTTTAGCCACGCACTAATTCTTCGTGCCTTAGATACCTCAAGAAAAAATACTGTACCAGTGCTGGCAACCAGAAATGTCAACCTCCTTCACAACTCTACTAGACAATAAGTCCCTTCAGATAATTACCACCTTCCATATCCTTAGCTTTCACTAACAACCGCAGAACTACAAGTGAACACAAACACTCTGACAAAAGTCGAAGTCCTGAACGCCATAAAGTTTCTAACATCCGGGAGAGCAGCAGCACCAGAAGGAATTCCACCAAAGCCCTGGAAACAGACACAGAAACATCAGCAGCGGACGTGCTCATACCACTATTGCAGAAGTATGGAAGGAAAGAAAGGTTTCTGCCGGTTGGTTGGAAGAAGGGCCACCTTGTCAAACTCCCAAGGAAAGGAGACATAAGTCCTCACAAGAGCTGGCGAGGAATCATGCTCCTGTCTACACCAAGCAAAATATCAAGCCACATCATACTGGAGAGACTAAACAATGCTCTGGATTCAAAATTACGACCAAAACAAGCTGGTGGTTTCATCAGGAAGGACAAATCATGTGCGGATCAAATTGCAACGCAACGCTACGCATCATCATAGAACAGAGTATAGAATGGCAGTCAACCCTCTACCTCAAATTCATCGACTCTGAAAAGGCATATGGCAGCGTCGAACGAGAAGTAATTTGTCAGGCGGCTGCTTCAACACTACGGTTTCAATGCCACAGACCTTTATCAATCACATTCAACAGCTATATGAAGAAGCCACATGCCAAGGGATTCACAATGGAAAGCTCAGTGACGCCTTTGGAGTGAAGACAGGAGTAAGACAAGGCTGCCGCCCACTATCACTGATTATCTTCGTGATTGTGGTCGACTGGATCACGCAGCAAACCGTGAAGAGCGAGGAGAGGGGCATACGCTGGTTGGACCGATGAAAAGAGCCTAGAAGATTTGGATTTCACCGATGATTTATGTCTAATGCCTTGTCACACAAACTCGAAGATCCACAGGCGAAAACCAACAAGTTGGCAGAAGAAGCAGCGAAGACGAGACTTCCTTCAGGTGGACGTAGAGAAGGCAGAGGTGAAGATACCGAAATAACAACAAGCACCAATCACCATCAACGTGAGAAATACAAAGTAAGTAGTCTCTTTCACCTACCTAGGCAGCATCGTTTCAACTACAGGCGGCGGCATAGATGAAGATGTCAAAGCCAGAATCGGAAAAGCAAGAGAGGCTTTCATAAATCTGAAATCACTGTGGAGATCTACTGCACTCCACTCAACATAAAGAACAAGATCCGGATCTTCAACACTAATTCAGTCAAGTCAGTGCTTCTATGTGATGGTTGAGGGACTTGGCGTATCACCAAAAGCATTTCCAACAAACTACAGACATTCATCAACAGCTGCCACCTACACTCACTCGATACTGAAGATCAGATAGCCAGAAAGAATAAATATCAAGGCTCTCTGACTGGCAACGAACCAACCAACAACCTATCGCCCAACAAATATGCAGAAGAAAAGGGAGATGGATTGGATATACACTGAGGAGACCATTCCAAGATATCATGAGTCAGGTCAGGCCCTCGAGTGGAACCCAAATGTTAAACGACGAGTTGGGCGTCCCAGGTGAGGGTAGCATGGAGGAGATCATATGAGGAGGAAATGAAAGCTTGCAGGCAGTTGTGGAGCCAGGTTGAAAAGACTGTAGAGAACAGAGTGCAATGGAGACGTGCAAGTGAATCCCTATGCCCCACTAGGAACCCAAAGGACAAATGATAATAATAAATAATATCTTTGGCTCATAGCCTTCTTTCAGGCCTCTCGATTCACATTTCCCCATCGTGTTTAATTTTTTCCGTTTTCCAGCTTTTGACAGGGACATGAGCTCACTAAACGGCAGCCTTAGTCTTCCGAAACCTAGCTGCAAAGTACACGTTGGAGCTTTTCATGTTCGCACCGTCGATCACGCTGGTTAAGAAGCTTCGCTAGCCAAGACTGTGGTTTCCCAGGTCAAGGATGTTTCGCCCGCAATCACCTCGTTCGGGGTGATGCAACTCCGGGTGAAGTGTTCGACACATCCCAGCACTTCACTACCTAGTTGGGGTCCGCGTGACAACAGAAACCAGTGGTTGAAAACACTAGGTGATATGACTCAGAACTGATGTCGGTGGTGCAGATGCATCCTCACACTATGCGCATCATCAATCCGTATTTCGGTATTCTCACATTCTAGTGTGCGCTACTTTAATGAATGTCTCCCAAATTTCTTCAACTTTCATAATAGTGCATTGCAGCTTGTTATGCTGGCATAAGGATGACAAACTGGGTCGCTATGCAGTAATGTTAGGTCATATGATGATTTTGTCTATCTACTCAAATAATACAAACAGTATCTCCACTCATTATTAGAACTTTCATACATTCACTGCAATCAAGTATCGTTTCTGGAAAACGCAAGACGAAGATATACGGATTATTCATGCACAACCAACAAAATCATAATTACAACACCAATTATTCCATTACATACAGAAGAGACGCAAAAGCTATCTGAATGAGACTCACTTGAGTACGACCGCACTGAAGAAAACCATCTCAATCTTTCAAGAAAACGGTTATCCGAACCTCATCGAAAAATGCCTAACCAACCAATAAATTGGACAGTTGGATCTAAATACAGAATGGTCCTGCTATGTGTATCATCATAGAAACCATGAGTCACTTATTTGGTAAAACATGAAACGAACATTGCTGGGAACCGACAAAGACCCTGGAAACAGTGCAATGTATATCAAGATATGTTGTATCAAAAGACGGCAAAACGGCTGTCAGCTACCAAATCAGCTGCATAAGGTGTGAAAACCAGTGCACTAGACATATGTTTGACAGAACCAGCCACGATAAGTCAGATATAATCAGGAAACTCATCAGCTTTGTTCTCAATCTTTCCTGTGGGTTTTCTATTTCAAACAGAACTCATCAACCAAACCATCCACCCCGAGAAAAAGTGACATAAAATGAATGAACCCATCGAACTTCGTTTTCTAACTTTAAAACTTCTGTTGCATTGCATGACTCACTTATAGATGCAAAGCGGAGTTATGGGTTCAAGCCCCACTCCTTTCACATAGGTTCGTTAAGCCAGGTAGCATCAGAGAATTAACATAGTAAGTGACCAACATTGCAGTGCACGAGCCTGGGGACAGTTGGTAGGCAATATAAATCCCTCGCCTTCACACTACCAAACTCATATTGAAGAAAACCCAGGCAGTTATAGAGATATGTACAGGGAACACAGGCCAAGTAGAACAGATGGATCACAACACATCTTTTGTCTCGTGTATCAATAAAAAATGAGACACTATTAACCTGAGGGAAATGTGTTTTCAGAACGATATTTTCGTAGCTTCCCAGCCTGACGAAGAACAAGTTAGTATGTGAAATCTTATTAAAACCCCATTAGTAGCACAAACAGCTGCTCACCAAACATCATTGTATATACATAAATTTTGCGCTGCATATCTGTGTCTCCAGTTCTTGAGTGAGGGTCTTTGGTTGCATCTAAGCGATAATCAGTGAAATCAGGAACACTTGCAACATCCGTATGAAAGTATCGAATCTGCATTGGGGCTATATTGTTGGCCAGTTAGAAAAAAATGAATTACCGTCTAAACTACATTTGCACGCATTAAAACAGATTTTGGAAGGGATTGAAGTAGATGTGGGGAAGATTTTACGATGGGTACCAGTGGTAAAGCAGATTTTTTGCGTGGCACAACTTCCACAAGTACACTCTTCTCAGAACTTAGCGGAATAGTTGTGAACTTTTTGACACCTTCCAAACTCTTTAGGTAACGCATTTCGAAACCAAACTTGAAATCACTGCGCTAAAGAAGTAACGCCTATCCAATATCTTTTAACTAGCTAGTGTAAACCGACTGATTTATTCGCGATCTCTACTAGATCTTGCTGGACGGTTCCAGGTCTTTGGTGGATCCCAATATCCAATATTGATAGTGCGAGCATAGTAAACTGGTAGTTTTGATCTCTCGCGTCTAGTTCTTAGGGCTTGGTTCCAGTTGTTCGGTTCACTCCTGCAGTGGACGAGGAAATCCCCTCTGCTTTTTTTTCTTTTAGCTTTGGTGAGGTGGATGTTTTGTAGGTTAGTAGGTTGTAATTTGCAGAGTGATTAGGGAGCTACGGGTTGGTGGGAAGTTAAGACAACTGCCGTGACTCCTGTCTGTGTAGGTACCTGAAGGAGAATAGTAAGGTAGTGGTAAAGGAATGAAGAGAGAGTAAAGAAAAAAAGAGAGGAAAAAAATAATAATACGGGGAAGAGGAAAGGGAAGGAGAAAAAAGGAGGGGTGAAAAGAGAAATGAGAACGAAAGAAAAGCATTTGGGAATTGCCCGAATGGTAGTGTGGGTTTTGTTCCTACAGAAGAATTAGTAGGTAATGTGGGTGTATTAAGGAGAGAGATAGTGAGTGGTAGTTAGGAGGGAGTTGGGGGGTACTGAGGTGCTCAGATCTCGACGAACTGGCATGCCCCACGCCTTTTGTCAAAACTGAAGGCACCATATACGTCCTGAGTAGCAGTACTGACGACCACAGGAAAGAAATCGATAACGTTGGGACCACGACGGAAGAGATTCAGAGAATAGTTGAGGATTTCCACCCATTAGCATATCTTCTAGGGAAGCATAAAAATTTAGCCAAAGACCATGTGGTGAAAGCAGAAAACTTAATTGACCACTTGGCAACGGAGGTAATGAAGAGACTATCGTCATCCCAATAGGCCATCGTTTATAACCTACCTGGTACCCTACCCTTGGATATAGTTAAGACACAGGTATCAAACTCATGCGGTTTGACACGAATATACTGTGACTACAAGCGCCTCCGCAAAAAGTCGGCACAGTCTAGTTGCCCCATGATTTTCAAGTCCACTGCTTCATTTGACATTAAAAGATTTATCAAACCACAAGACTACATAAGGTTACATAGCAGCTTTAAAAATATTTCTGTTGCACGAGACAACACAGCATGCCAACGTGGGAAAACAAAAAATGAGTAGTCTAACCAGTTCATCACAATTAACGTAGAGGCTGCTGTGTGCACGAACAGGCCATCAGAAAGTGCTGACATGGTCAGTAATTCTGTTGGATGTACCTCTTCCTCGGTAAAGCGGTCTCAATCAAATCTAGCTACAAGTGAACGCGATACTTCGGTTGCCCGTAAAAAGAAAACTATTTGTACCGTCTCCCCTAAGGTCACCATAAGTAGAAGCCCGCTGGGTGATAGAAGACTCAGAAATTCAGGCGAAACCCTACCATCTAAAGCTAAAACGTTCTTGAAGAGGGACCATTTCAGGCGCGTGTTTTCTAATGACGGAGAAGAATATTTCATAGCTAAGATATTGGCAACACACGAACCCAAAAGGCAGGTTTTCCATCAGAGCCCTTTTTTCAGAAATGAATACCACGACAACTCGAGGTTCCATCTGGCTAGACACCCCTTCGGACCACGTCCTCTTAATCACAGGCGTCACAAAGTGATGCCGAGTGGCATACCCAACCCTCAAATGTCCTACATATCACAAACACCTAGCCACTGTTCAGCTGTGCATCATAATAATATTAGTCAGTACTTTGGGAAGAGATGTATTACCTCTGCTGGAAACTTCCCCACTTATGAACCCTACCAAATTTTTTTCACATCCCACACAATGTGTACGGTCCATGGTGTTTAAGCTTGTTCGCCCTCCCGATAACACAGGGCTGGAACCAATTTCCTTGACTTACACAGGTCATAAACCGTACCTTACGCCAACAGTACAGAAGAATAGTACGTTAACAACCCGTAGGTGCCATGGAAAACTAAGTAATCACATACTTGTGAAAGACGAACTCACCAGTCACACTGGCACACCCCACTGTTGAGTCCTGTCACGTCCGAGATATAGGTAGTGCATCGTTTAGCAAACTGAATACCAGAAATTCTTCCGCTCACCGAGGCTTTAGAGACATCGTAAGTTGCCTCGCAAGCCACGGTAGCCTTTCTACGCTTCTACTTATTAGTGCCCGCTCGTTATTTAGAAAAATATCTGGCCTAAGGACAATAGTTTTACTGACCGAACCCGCTGCATTACTGGTTACCGAGTCATGGTGTACTGGCTCAATCCTAGACATGGACCCGTGTATAGGTGGTTATACTCTGTATCGCACTAATCGTGACCACAAGCGTGGTGGAGGCTGCTTGATCTATGTGTATAGCCTTGCTACCTCAAATAAGATTGAAGATGATGTCTTCAGTGATCTGCCGGATTCACTTTGGGTCGTTATAAGCGGTAGCAACTACAAAACCCCCATAGGCTGTGTGTAGAGCACCATATTCAACGGAAGAAAGTGATGAACTGATGGCTAGATCATTTGCCCACGCTGGATCCCTCACTGTTGACTTCAAACTGATTGCAGGTGACTTTAACTTACCTGAAGTTAACTGGGAGGCAGGTCGCGGCCCAAAAGGCTTTGATGAAATACTTATTGTCATACATATCTATGGCTGGAAGTAACACCTCCAGCAACCACGCGTGGAGATAGCATACTGGACCCAGTCTTTTGCTGTGACATCATCCCTGTCACTACCCAAGTTAGTAGCGAATTCTCTAACAGTGACCACAGGATGGTATTCTGTGCTTGCCAATTCTGCCTCCCAATGAGAAAAACAAAGGATCGTCAAATTATACTTGACATCAAAGCTACAAGAATAAAGAATGGGAAGTACTTGTCGAGCTCCTCAGGTGCTCTCCATGGGATGGCTACTTTACCACAGCACCATCAACAGACACCCTCACTTTTCTACAGAAATATAGAGCCGTGTCTAGATACTGTTGCTTCTATGAAAACAGTTGTGGTTTATAAGCAGCCAGACCCATATATCCCTAAAATATTCTGCAATAAACTTAGAAAACTATCATCACAATGTCACTCGTCAAAAGACTTCATGTCACTGCACTCGATTTATGAGACTTACTAACCTATTAAGTCATTACGTGCGAAACACGCAGTAAATATAGAGACCTTCGCCTTCAAAAGTGGCCCCAGAATACACAAGTTGACATCTCTTTTGAGTGAACTTCTGCAGCCATCGAGGGATGTAGCCTATCTACTGGATAATGGAATGGTACACAACGATCCCCTCAAGATTAGTGAACTTTTTGGCGAATCATTCGCCGATTTCAACTCTAATGCCTTCAACCCCACTAGTTTTACTCCAATTACCGCTAGATCACGTACTCAAGCGGAATTCAATGTCAAAAGTATCACTGAGGCTATAAAAGCCTGAGGCTATCGACGGGTAGGGGAATAGATGGCCTTAACTCAAAAGTCATCGGAAACAGTGATGATGACATGCTCTGTTCTTGCTTAAGATATTCACACTACCAACGGAAAGTGAGGAGTATCCCAGTGAGTGGAAAACCAGCTTTATAATTTCGCCCCACAAGTCCGATGACAAAGCGAATGCTGGTAACTACAGACCTACCAACATAACCCCAGTCGTCTTCCGAATTATGGAGAGTGATTAACAACAATAATAATATATTTCATACGACATAAGTTACGTAAAAACAAACCAGTTTACAGGTCTGATCATTTTGGCAATGTGAACTGACTGTTATGTACAATACAAATAAATTTTTATTCTCACATAATTAACATGAGAGAAGCCAGTTTACAGGCATCACGTTGATATATGTTGAAAAATCTAATAGATTTTACGGGTCCCGAATAGTACAGAGGGGAGATAGTTTAACTCCATCAAAAACATCAGATCGCGGTTGCGGGACAAAGAAAATATTACTTTCAGCATATGCAGCGCGTCAAAGTGAAGAAAATAAGAATTGCCATTCCCATATTATTGAATTAACATGACAGATACCAGTTCACAGGCACCGTCAAAATAATGATTTCGAAAAGTTACAGAATAGTGCTGGGAATTATATAACTCACACAGCAAGTTACTGATATGCATAAGCTTATGAAAACTTGCTGCAAATCGAGAGACGGGTATGGATTTCCATCTGTCATTACACAGATAGGATCCACTATTAATGACAAAAGCGCGCAATGTTCGAAGTTTGCATTGTAACCAGGCGACGTTGCTAGTCCATTTGCATAGCTTCTTATTTAGTAATATAAACATCCATTCACTCGAAAGTTCTTCACTTCTTGGCTTTACTAACCACAAAGGGCCTATTTATACAATCTGTAGCATCAGTAGGTATCCACAGTTACATGCAACAAACGCGGGCTCATTGAATGGTGGTGTTTTCACTCGTCTCTCAGCTTTTGAATTTTTCCACATTGAAAAACTCCCACTCGCAATACTCAATCCAAAAAGATCGAACGTCTGCAGCACTTCTGTCCGACCACGCACCTCACCGCTGCGTATTCGTCAGCTCACTTCTCAACAGTTGAAAATTGACATTATTATTCCTTTGAACCAACTGGTCTACCTCCTGTCAGTGGCTCTTGGGCGTTTCAACTGCCAAACTGCTTTAGCTCTCGGTTCTCCACGGAGGTCATTCCCCAGGAAATATCTTTCCTGATTATACATACACATCTGGAGCTTACGGTTTAACTCGTTGGTCAAGAGCAGAGGATCAAGTGACAAGTGTCTGAAGGTGAGCCAACATAAATTGTCTTCCCGTATCCATTCTGTCCTTCTGCTGCATTCAGTCTCCAACCCTCTTATTGTCGCTAGCTATTTGTCTTCCCGAGAAGTTTATATTATAGCAACATGTCTGCCGAAGTCGCTAGACCAAAGCTTTGACACGGATAAGGCGGTCGTGCACAAAAGAAGACAGTAACACCCGAAACAACACACTAGTCTGTACTAGAAGGAAAACAGAGGTAGGGCAGAATGCCGAACTTCTAAAGAAGTGGCCAACCCATGTTTCTAGAATTCCAGTCGCCATCAGACAGGTGACACAGAGTAGCATTAGCACGTAACAAACTAGTCCTATCTTGAGCAAGGATCATACCATGCTTGAAAATAGAAGACAACGTAAAAGGCTTCAGAACAAGGCAGCCACTAGCGGTTCACCACAATCCGTATCACCTTATTCATTGAAAGAAGGCTGTATTACGACATCCGATGGCTCCAGTGTTTGCACTAAAGTTGCTTCGGTAGTCGATGAGGCATTTACGTGTAACCTACGTCACCGATGGGCTCATTGCCACTGCGGCACCAGTCCCCCGACGATACTATAGGCTAATGGGAAGACAACCATGCAAGTGGTTCTGGTACATCTGTCCAGAGTGCAGGAAAATGCCCGCACTCCACACAGAAAGCCTGAAGGAGATGCTCTCCGCCACGCAAAAGCTACCAGTATCCTCAAATAAAGTAGGGTTAACACCGCAGGATAACACAGAGCGACCTGGAAACAGACCTAGAGCTCCAGCTGTGGGCACGCCACCTCGCGTGGGACCATATTGGGTCAAGTCTCCATACCCCCACCCGGCCCCAGGGGACGTCAAGCGCATGGCCAAAGACATCGACCGCTGAAGCCTCTACGAAACCCACTCCAAACATCCCACACACCGTGACTGAGAAACAACCAGTGAAATGCACAACACACCCATTGGGAATTCGGGCGTGCCACCCACAACGAACCCAGGTCACAGAGGAACCAACTCGATCATTTTGTTCAACGTTGATGTATCGACAGGCTCATTGTTGGTCGAGAGGGAACGGTTTGACAGCTGAGTGTGGACCGGCTACTCTCAGATGCTGGGACCCACTCCTCTACCTGTGATACTGTATCGCCTTTCTCGGGGAAGCCGGGCACCCCGAGATAAGCCACCCCCTTTACGTGTGTCCCTAAATACCGCCAAAGAAGCTGAAGACACACTCCTTCTCTCTCGACAACCGGACATCGTTAATACCTGCGAAATTTGGGCCAGGCCTGACAAGCCATGGTCAATAAGAGAGGAGGAGAGAAAGGCAGAGGTTGGAAATCCCAACAGAAACAACACTATAGTTGTACATGAGATTCCAGGATTGCCAAGTGGCCGCTCGGTCAAAGATCGGTACTTTCACGACGTCCAACAATGGCAATGGCTCTCAACCAAAGTTGGTCTCAACAGTATACCGGCCAACAGCGTCAGCATACTGCCAAGGCCAGCGCACCTGAAGACCATACCCAATCCCAGACTACTCGCCGTCCAGTTCGACTCATATGCCTCCCTCACAGACGTTCTACACGCACGGTATAATGCGAAAGATCGCATGGGTGGCTCAATACGTATGTGTGAAAGTAAGCCGAGGCACACAAGGCAAGAGGAGAGGCGGCAACCACCAAGACCTCTGGAGTCAGTGGTCGTCACACAGGCACTGATCAGTGAGTCAAATACATTGAGTAAAGAAGCCACCACTACCACTGCCCCCACCCCAGACCGATAGCTGCTACCTTGACGTGGTGGTCGGGCTTGCATATCACAATGACCCAACGAGCTATGCTGGTGGAACGCTTGTTCCCTCGAGGTCCTACCATACCAGAAAGGTCTGTTGGGTAGTGGTTAGACGAAAAGCAGTTACCGTTATAGTGTAAATTGCTACACTATGATGGGGGTCTGAGGGCGAAGTCGTACTGCTGCTAGCTGGATGGGGTGTGACAGCAGTAAGGTGTTTCCCTTGGATGACCAGCAGTGCCAAGCTGATGCTGCCTTCTCAGTGGAAGGGGGGGTTAGAAAAGGTCGGCCCCAAAAATAACACACTCCACCACGCCCCACGGTCTGCCGGGCCGGCGGTGTTGGTTCACTTGTCGTTTCCTTTCGCCCATCCGGCCCCAAAAATACAAAAATTCAAAATAATCATACTCAAAAGGCTGGGTGTGACAGGCCTCAAGCAGATGTCCGATGGGCTCTGCGGTCACACAAATCTCTTTCAGGTACCTTAAGAAGAAATAGCCTTCCACGGTGTGGGCAGCCGGGAAGTGTCAACCGCCCTCACAACTCTGTCAGCACCCAAGTTTCTTCTGACTGCTATCCTCCTCCTCCATCATTACCTTCTAATCTTCCTTCACGTCTCTTAATTAATGATGCTGCATCATCTTCAATTTCTCCTACCTCTGCAGCCTTCGACAACGATCTGAGTCCACAGAACAGCATCCCTGGTCTCCTTAAACCACGCTCCAAATTACATATTGGAGCCTTCAATGTCCGCACCCTCCGTCAAATTGGCCAACAGGCTTCGTTGGCAAAGACTCTAGCAACTCGGGGCATGGATGTGTGCTGTGTTTGTGAGACACGCATACAGGACCCAAGTGTGGTTATTCACCTGACCTCTCCTGACCAATCTGGTGAATCTGCAAAATTCACCCTTCGAGTTTCTGGAGATTCGATAGCTAGCTCTCGTGGTCTTGCAGGTGTAGGTATAGCATTAAGCACCAGGGCAGAAAACTCACTACTAGACTGGATCCCAGTTGATAGTCGCCTCTGCGCTATGAGGCTGAACGGCACAGTGAGAACTAAAAGGAATAGTGAGACTCGCCGTTGTCTCTTTGTAATCTCTGCTTACGCACCCACTGACTGTAGTTCGGATGAAGTGAAGGACGAGTTCTACCATAAACTGTCTAACCTCCTCTCGAAAGCCAAACGTTCGGACGTAGTGGTTGTTGCAGGTGACCTCAACGCACAGGTGGGTAGACTGAGTGAGGCAGAAAGGCACTTAGGTGGCACTTTCGGAATCCCAGCTGAACGTACAGATAACGGTGATCGCCTATTACAACTATGCTCAGATAACCGCCTATTTTTAGCCAGCACAAATTTCAGACATAAAGAAAGGCACTGTCTGACCTGGCGTCCACCGAGCTCGACTCAGCGATGGACACAGATAGACCACATTGCTATTAGTCATCGCTGGAGAGGATCGGTGGAAGACTGCCGCTCCTTCTGGAGTACGTGTTTGGACAGCGATCATGCGTTGGTCCGAGCACGTATATGCCTGCGTCTCAATGGACGTAGAAAAAATTTGGCAACAAAACCACTACGAGTTCTGCTGGACAACGAAAACACCAAAGCCGTGTTCAGTGAGAAGTTGGCTAGGCAGTTATCGGAACAAAAGACTGTCACTCATCCAGAAGAAGCTTGGTGCCATCTTCAGTCTACTGTAAAAGCAGCACTGGAGACTGTAGCCGACTCCATAATAATGGCTAAAAAGAGCCAGTGGATATCAGCAGCTTCTTCCAAACTAATGGATGCACGTGAATGCATCCCTGCAGGCTCTGAGTACAATGAAGAGCGAGCGCAACTTAAAAATAAACTGACGAAAAGTCTGCGCAACGATCGTGAACAGTGGTGGGCAGCAAAGGCTAAAGAGATGGAAAAGGCAGCGGCGATCGGTAACAGTAGACAGTTATTTAGACTTATTAAGGAGACTGGGGGAAATGGTCAACAACAGTTAGTGAGGTTATAGCGGAGAAGGACGGATCGGCGATTCACTCGCAGGGAAGGCGACTGGGACGATGGGCAGAACACTTTGAGGAACAGTTTAACTGGCCTCCAGCCACCATTGCGCTGCCCGCTATCCAGTCGGACCCTGAATGGGACATAGAGACAGGTCCCCCAACACTAGAAGAAGTTGAGAAAGCGGTAGGTAGCCTGAAACGGGGAAGGGCAGCAGGACCAGACGGACTACCTGCTGAGGTATACAAGAATGGTGGTAGAGTTCTCTTAGTCAGGCTAACGGAAGTGTTAGCCAGTATATGGGAATCAAATACGATCCCCTCCGACTGGTCTAAGTCACTGATCATCCCAGTCTTCAAGAAAGGCGAGAAGTCCTCTTGTGATAACCACAGAGGAATCAGCCTGACAAACATAGTGTCTAAGATCCTAAGTTCTATAATTCTCCGACGCCTGAGTGGAGCTCGGGAACAGCAAGCCCGAGAAAACCAGGCAGGCTTTAGACCTGGCCGTGGATGTATCGACCAAATATTCACACTGCGCCAGGTCCTGGAACATAGGCATGCTTACAGACGCCCGACAATAGCTGTATTTCTCGACCTGAAGGCGGCATTTGACTCCGTTGATCGAGAAGTCTTATGGCAGTGTCTGTCACTGAAAGGCGTGCCTAGTAAGTACATCACCTTATTGAAAGCTCTCTACTCGAACACTTGTGGGCATGTTAGAGCCTATGGTGAGTTGTCCAGGGAGCTATACTCATCAAGTGGTGTCCGTCAAGGATGCCCACTATCCCCATTCTTATTTAATTTTATCATAGATATTCTTATGGAGGTTTCCCTCTCGTCACCTAATTACAAAGACGTTGACCGGATCACAGGTGAATTTTCCTTAGATCTAGAATATGCAGATGACATAGTCCTGTTAGGTGAAGACGCTGACAAGATGCAGAGTCTTCTGAACACTTTGAGTGGGAATTTGAGAATGTTTGGGATGCGATTTTCACCACCCAAATGCAAATTTTTGCTCCAGGACTGGTCTTCAGCGGTACCGCGGTTAACAATAGAGAGTGAAGTGGTTGAGTGTGTTGACCACTTCACTTACCTGGGAAGTAGGATCAACCCGGTGGGTTAGTTGCCGATGAGATTTCTGCACGGATACAAAAGGCTCGATTGGCTTTTGCCAATTTGCGCCACCTATGGCGCCGCCGTGATATTCGTTTGTCTATTAAGGGTCGCGTGTACTGCACAGCAGTCCGCTCTGTTCTACTGTATGGCTGTGAAACATGGCCATTGAAAGTGGAAGACATGAGAAGGTTACAGGTGTTTGACCACCGTTGCCTTCGTAGTATAGGACGTATTCCGTGGTGTCACCATGTGAGTAATGCAGAAGTTAGGTGTAGAGTTTTAGGGAGAAGAGGTAAGTCAGTCGACGAGGTTGTGAACCTTCATCGACTGAGATGGTTGGGACACGTACTACGTATGCCTAGTCACCGATTGCCTCGTCACACAATGTTGGCTGAGGTGGGTTCAGGCTGGAAAAAGGCCCGAGGTGGCCAGACTAAAACATGGCACCAATGTATGAAGTCTCTGACTGTTGGTTTAAGCCATGTAGGACGATGCAGACTAGGTGGTTGGGGTCCACGGGACAAGAGGAACCAGTGGTTGGAGACCCTAGGTGATATGGCTCAGAACCGAAGTCAGTGGCGCAGATGTATACACACATTATCCTCATCTTAACAACGCTATACCGAATCTCACTATTTTGTCACTCCTCTTTCCTTTCTTCTCGTACTTTATATTTCTTTTGACTGCATTCTCTCACCTTCATCCTTCACCTCACTACATTTCTACTTGATGAATTGACGTGAGGTGTGGCAACTCGGACCGTTATGCAGTATGCCCGGTCGAGGCTGAAGAACGCAATTAAGGCTGCTGGCCTCTCAGAGAAAGTGGGTGATGCTACACGCTGGGGACTCAACGGAAACGCATCGCGCCTTGACTGCGTTCTGACGAACGATGAACTTCTCATTGAGGACGTTTGCATCCAACCTCCCCTTGGCCTCAGTGACCACGCTGTAATCACCTTCCCCATGATCACTGGGAAGGCTCTGCAACTGGAGACGTCCAACACCTTCCCTTGCTACAGCCAGGCCAACTATGAGCTCATGGGGGACCACCTCATGAATGCATCATGGACAGTGGACTGGGCTCATCTCACAATAGATGAACACTGGTTGGAGGTGAAGAAAATAATCACTGGGGCCATCAGTCACAGTGTACCAGAAGTAACACAGACAATCAATGAGAACCTCATGGTTAAAGCGTGGGACAGAGAGGCTTATCCAGAGCAAGAAGCAGGCTTGGTTCAAGTGGCGTGCATCACGCAGGGAGTCTGACTTCTTGAACTACAAAAGGATTCGCAACCGCTGCAACATTGGAGTGAGTAGCGACAGATTTTCCCATCAAACAAACTTGGTGGCGGGGTCACAAAGCAACCCCAAAAACTTGTACCGCTTCATGTCGAGAAGAAAGTCGACCAGTAGGGGAGTGAATCTTGTCACAGGCCATGACGGGAGTATACTAGGCAGTCTGGAGATTGCCGAGCTTTTAAACTCACACTTCCAAGCCCAACTTAGCACTGATACAAGATCCACACCGACTCGCTACGACGCCAACCAGGCCATAAACAACGAATACCTCTGTCATGCCTCTATTACAGATAAAAAGGTGTTCGAGAAGCTATCTAGGCTACGTCCGGGCAAGTCCCCTGGCTGCGATAACCTAAAACCAGTGGTTCCAAAAAACTGCTCCGAGGTTCTTACTGAACCACTTCGCAAGCCTTTTGAGCACTCAGTAGAGTCGTGAAAACTCCCTAAAGAATGGAAGAGTGCCATCTTGGCACCCATCTTCAAGGGAGGAGACGGAAAAAGCCCTAGCAGCTGCGGGCTAATTGCTCTACTCCCTATTGTGTCGAAAGTGTTGGAAAGCCTGGTAGCTGACGCTATCTGGGAATTCCTCAATAGGGAAAATACTGTGCATACTGCTCAGCACGGCTTTCGGAGTGGTCGCTCATGTGCCACCAACTTACTAACCGCCTGGGACGACTGGACACAAAGCTGGCATAACAGAAAACCAGTACATGTTGTATTTCTCGACCTGGCCAAGGCATTTGACAGTGTCCCACCCACAGTACTGCTTCACAAGATCATGTCAGCTGGTATAAGTGGACCCCTACTCTCTTGGTTCAAGGAGTAGCTGGAAGGGAGGCAGTTCAGCACCAAAGTGAACAGAATGAGGTCGAAGTGGAGACCTTCGACGTCAGGAGTATCTCAAGGAGCAATCCTAGGACCGCTTCTGTTCCTCCTGCTTGTCAGCGATCTGCCAGATAAAATATCCTCACCCGTCCTCCTCTTCGCTGACGACATAAAAATTTGGAGGGTGGTAAACGAAGAAGCTGATTGTACAGCTCTACAAAAGGACTTGCAGCAACTCGAGCTCTGGTCGTCGGAAAATGGCCTGAGCTTCAACCTGGAAAAGTGCAAAGTAATGCACATCAGTAAAAATGGAGCAAGTACGACCGACTTCCAGTACATGTTGAGCAACCGTGCTATTACCAGAGTATCCATGGCGAAATATTTGGGGCTCAACTTCTCCGACACCTTGGGCAGCAGCTCCAACTACAAGGGTATGACAACTAGAGCGAACGCCATCCTACACTCTCTGGGTAGGCAGCTTGGTGTCCTCACCCCCGGAACTCTTCTTCACTATTTTCAAATCCTGCATGTGGCCGCATATAGAGGTCTTCAATACGGTGGCTCCTCCAACACTCAACAGAGACTCTAATCTCCTTGAAAGAATACAAAGAATTGCAACAAAATCAGTTGTGGGGCTAAGGGGAAAGACGCATCCTGAAAGACTTAAACACCTAAACCTATTTACCTTGGGTTATCGCAGGAGAAGGGGTGACCCTATTACGACCTACAAGATCGCCCATCAGGCAGACCACGCAAACAAATCAATTTTGCCTGCAACCCAGCGGTCTTCACGAGGAAACCCCATTGAGATAGCACACCAGAGAGCCAACACCATACCCGAGGTCCAAATTTTTCTCCCTAAGAGTATGTGCTTTATGGAATGCCTTACCGTGACATATCGTTATAGCTCCCTCAATACACCCACATTACCTACTAATTCTTTTGTAGGAAATAAACCCATGCTACCGTTCGGGTAATCCCTATATACATTCCTCTCTTTTTTATTTCCCTTTTTCATCCCTCCTCTTTTCATTTTTTCTCTTTCTTCTCCTTTTTCTCTTCCTTTGTTTTCTTTTTCATTCTTTTACCACTACATTACTGTTCTCTTTCAGGTGCCTACGCAGAAAGGAGTCGTGACAGTCCTCTAACTTTCCTTGCAAGACGTAGCTCCCCAATCACTCCACAAATTACGACTTACTAACCCACAAAACATCCACCTCACCGAGGCCAGAAGCAAGAACGCAGAAGGGATTTCCTCGTCCACTGCAGGAGTGAACCGAACAACTCGAACCAAGCTCTAAGAACTAGAAGCGATAGACTAAAAACTACCAGTTTTCTACGCTCATACTATAAATGTTGGATATTGGAATATTATAAATCGGTTGGATCGTTTTCTCTCATCAAAAGATACTGGATATTGAGACCCGCCGTATTAAGTTTAAGCGTTACACCTGCCATTAAGTGGGGTTGGTGCTTTCTTTCCGTATTGTAACGTTGATCGTTCCTATGTGAAAATTTGTTGCACCTTGATTCTTGATGTGAAAAAATTACACAGTTACGAGGGTTCCATTCGGTCATAATAGCGATTCTTTGCCGTTCATATAAAGTAGTTAACTTAAAGTAACGATCTTAAGTGGTGTATTGGTTATACCTATGTGTACTTTGGTTTGAAGAGTTGTGGATCAGTTTATTGAGTTTTTGGCATTAGAGTTAAATTAACTTATGTGCAATAGCCTATGATGTGTTTAACTGGAAAACACTTCATTCTTACTGTTTTTAGGAAAATAAACTGCGTGCACTGAGGAACGTCCAACATTACTCTCTGAAAACCGTAGTTTACCTGGAAAATCCAAAATTCGTTAGATTTGCTCATAGATTATCGCAAAGAACGAAAAGGTGAATCCAAAATACTAAGAATTCTCAGGAGTATGCTAATTATCTAGGATTTCAGACGTGCACCTCATGTACTTCAAGATCTTGGCCTAATGTATTTAACATGCCCTTTTGGGGCTTACAGATGGTCAGATGAGCGATTGCTTTTATATGCCTAATTATGTAAGTTTATATCAGTGGTCATTAAAGATGTAGGATATAAATCGTTTTATGCAGAAAATGCATAAATTTTCCACTGAACGAATGGACGGACGAAACGCACTCAACCCCTTTGTGCACATCCGTGCACACCTATCGTGTGAGGGCTGGTAATACTACCTGGCTGTCTGGACTGCGGTAAGTAGAGTGGGGCTGGAACCCATGTCTTGAAGACGTAGTCATCTCCCTGGTCTACTGAGCCACAGCTCCACAATTCTCCACCGATCCTATGTAGCGATAACTGGAAGGAATGTGGTGTGTCTGTGTCCGCCTCTGAGTTGAGGTTGGTAGGTGCGACATCGGAGACTGTTTCTCTCTATGTCTGAAGTTCGTGCTGACCAGAAATAAATGGTTGTTTGAGCACGGTTGTAGCAAGTGGTCGCTCTTAACTGTTCGTTCAGCTGGGATTCCTAAGGTGTCACGTGAATGCCTTTCTGTCTGACTTCGTCTACCCACCTTAAAACACCTGCAATGAGAACCACATGTTGACGTTCAGCTTTCAGTAGAAAGCTAGACAAGTTTCGTAGGACTCATCCTTTACGTTATTTAAGGTGCAGTCAGTGTGTGTATAAGCAGAGATTACAAAGAGACGAAGGTGAGTTTCACTACACTTCCCAGTTTTCGTTGTGCCGTTCAGTCTAAGAGCTCATTGGTGACTGTCAACTGAGATCCAGTTGAACAGTGCACTTTCTGCCTTAGTATTTGATGCTGTGAATGCATGTAGAAGACCACAAAAAACTAACCATCGAGTCTCCAGAAAGTCGAAGTGTGAATTCTGCAGACTCACTATATTGACCGGATGAGGTCAAGTGAATAACCGCACATGAGTCTCGTATGCATGTCTGACAAACGCAACACATCCATGACTCGTAATGCTGGAGCTTTAGCTAGCGAAGGTTGTTGGCCAATTCGACGTGGATATTGAAGACTCGAATTTGTCGTTTGGAGACCAGTGGTCCTGCTGCGTGAATGCAGATCGTTGTCAAGCGCTGCAGAGCCGGAGGAAATTGAAGATAATGTCGGTGAGTTGGTAGACTGGCGTAAGAGAAGAAGCGTTTACGACAAAATATGGATCTCAGAGAACACCAACTCACCATTATGAGTTATATTCCCACTGAGGCTCGAACCCAGTACCCATCACTTCAAATGACAGTGTTATCCACTGGGGCACGAAGGCCACCACTTGTGCAATGGGCATCAGTTGTTGTTTATTGATGTTTGTAATTTCCCGTTGCTATGCCGAGTCAAATTGTTTGTGCTTTAGTGGTCTAGTGGATAACGCTCTGACGTTTGAAGTGATGGTCTCTGGGTTGGTGGATCAGTGGGAATAACAGTCACTGAAGTGCAGATACGTCCGGCTAACGGTTCCCAAGTAGGACTTTAGGCACTAATTGACCACAAATTAGGCTACAATATAATGAATATCAGGGCAGTATCGAGGCTTTTATATAGGAGCTCATCTGCTAACAGGTCAGGTGTTTCCACCTGGTATAACAAAGGGAACTTGCAAGTGCCCCAAGGATATCTTCACTTCCATCACTTCCACGTAATGGGGATATTTACATTCACAGTTAAAATTATTTTCACAGAATTTCTGTATGAAATACCAACCGTTGAAAACGCTGTTCATAAGAAGAACGGAAATAACGAGTATAAACACTCCTGATGAATACTCATCGCACAGAATTCATATAACAGTTCGTCATAAACTTAGGCGGATTTGTAAAAACGTCCAATTGCAGTACATTTTCGTAAGATTTCTTTTAGTGCACGACATATTAGTGGAAAGAATCACAGCATTGTTTCAAGAGATATTCTTTAGTACAACTCTGTTATATACGGAACTCATTCGAATAAAAAGCATCGGAACACGTTCTTGCTGACATTTACCGAAAGAGAGCATACACAAAACATGATTTATATCTCCTGAGGACATTAGTATGATAATAAATCTCGACTACTTCATTCGTTGTGATTAAGTGGTGTAGTGAGTAGATTTACATCAAAATTTGCTACAGCAGTTAGAGTTCTATATCTGTTCATATGGAAGTGAGAAAGTTTCATATGTTGTTAAACTAACTTAACGTGTTACCCCAAAAACCTAATGTAATAGATGATACGTAGAGTTCATCTTCCTTGAAGCAAGTGTATGATTTATTTTTAGCGCCTAGACTATCTCTATGGAATCATGACTAAAAAGGATGCATGCGGCTAACAGTCAACCAATATTGATATTTTTCACACTTCACAAAGGTAATGTGAATTGATTGCTTGTGATAATCTTTATAAATACTTCATAAGATGCATTGTAATATTTTTCCAGATGTTTTGTCTGCAACTGATAATCCCACTACTTTTTATGCCGAAGCCATCTAATCCGGCTGCAGATGTTCATCATACAATCTATATCCTATTGTTCCTTATTTGCTTCTTTCTAGAACGTAAACCATGTGGTATATGCGCCATCATTTTATTCATCTTTATTATCCTTCCGTGTTATAGTTCACTGGACAATTTATGCATTTTTACTACATGTAGTAAAGATCGAACTTTGACATAATCAACTGTTTATTTATATGCTGATTTGTTCGATTAGTTCACGTTGCTTCTTTGTATATTCATTTTGCTTCAATCCAGTGACAGAATACTTTGTAAATATCCTTATCTTTCGAGTAATGAGTTGTTTTTACCGTCGATATACTTTTCTCTTCCTTGAGATATTTGGGATTTTGTTAACTTAAGACATTTGAATCCTTTTTCGATCGGCTCCATTTACTAAGGTTCGATTATTCACTTATTACCAATGTATATATAGTCCGAAGCTTTAATTAACAATCTTTTATCTAACATAGAATGAGAACATCATAAAACTCGTTTTCTAGGTTATAAGTACCCTATTGTATTACTTTGCATACATATTGTACTTTTGTAGGCAATTGGCAGGACATCCTGGATACGGTTTTCACGCTTATCAACACCTATCATTAGTGAATGTCTGCAAATTCTGTGAAATCTGTGTCATCTCCTGGATTCGATTGTCGCGTTTAGCATGAAGCGAAGTGTGATTTCTAAACTGTTTGAGTTACAATCCATTCCTTGTTGTAGATTCCTATTGGTACTGAAGATCAAAACATTTTCATTGGCTGTAAACTGTTATTTCGTTGATTTGAAAGTCTTTTTTCTATACTTTTGAGTACACTGAATCCATATAACCACTATTAATTTGAAATTTGTTGCAGAAATAGTTTATGATGGGCTATCACAATGTTAGCGTACCTCATCAGCTTAAGCACTTAATATTTTCAAGCAATCGGTCGCACATCCGAATCCCACTCCACTTACTACATCTTGGGCAGGTGCTTAGTGTCACAAGCCTTCACACAATACATTTGACTGATAGTGACATACAAAAACATCCGACTGACTGTAACAGATGCACAGACAAAATCGACAAAGAACCACATACGTTAGTCCATCGGTTCAAGTTGTCACACTTCACAGTAGCATACACAGAACAGGGGGATTGAAAAAGACCCGTACCAAAGTTGTGTGAGAGAACAAACAATCTGAGGATAAGAGTTAGTGTGAAAGTTTAAGCTTCAGAAGATGTAAAAGAGTGTATAGATCTGCACCATTGCAATCGGTTTTCAACCATATCACCAAGTGTCCTCAACCACTGATTCCTGTCATCTCGCGGATCCCAGCCAAGTAGTCTGCACTTGTTCACACAGCTCAGACGACCATTCAGAGAATTCATACACTGGTGCCACGAATTAGTCTGGTCAACATGAACCCTCTTTCAACCTAATCAAACTTTCCCTAGTATGGTACGTCGAGGTAGGCGGCAGCTCAGCATGCGCAGCACATGTCCGAACCACCTCAGTCGATGAAGGTTCACAAGCTCATCAGTCGACTTACCTGTCTTGCCCAGTACCCTTCAACATTGCTCACACGGTGATTCCACCAAACGCAAACAATACTACAAAGACACCTATGATCAGACCCTGTAACTGCTTCATATCTTCTACTTTCAACAGCCATATCTCACAGACGTATAGTGGGACAGAAAGAACTGGATCGCAGTACAATCATTTTTTGATAGGTAGTCGGATACCTCACCGATTGGTGCCACAGATGACGCAAGTCGGCTAATGTTTGAGGCACCTCAGTCGCGGAGAGTCTGCAGTCTTATTATTTGACTTATCTTCTTTATCTATTACTTTATGCCTGGACTTAATACTACTTACATACTCACTCCACGATATGCAAACAGTGGTGCAAAGACATCTTTAATCAGAAACTTTTAATCTCTCCAAACCTACTGTCCAACCACATAGTATAGGACAGACCAATCTGCTGCATTGAGAACTCGCTGTCAGATAAGTAGTGGGACATCTTGAGGACGCTGAATATAATGTTAGTTGGCTTATGCTAAACTGGTCTTTGTATCTGAGCTGACATTTTGGCAGCAATCTGTTTAGGCTGGTGCAACTCCCCAAGTAAGTGAAGTGGTCAACGTTCCCCACCAGTTCACTGTATATCTTTAAAGGAGTCTAAACAGGCCAGTATTAAAACACCACCTTACGTTTGACAGATGTATGCCGCTTGCAAAATACTGATATTTCTACTCAACTCGTTCAGAAAACTGGATTTCGTCAGCGTTTTCAGCTGACAGAGCAATGTCGTTTTAGTATCCGAAGTCCATTAAACGCCCTCCACGGAGCAAGTCAATCCTTTGGAAGTCAGAAGTACTCAAGCTTAAGTCATTTTATACAATTTTATAAACTACAAGATCAAAATTTGACCTGATAGAATTAAATAAGTTGAGTATTGGACTAACGGATTATGAATGAAATATATTTGTAAAATCCCAAGGAGGTAGGAAAATTGATTTTTAACGTCTCGACTTTGGTCCACTTACTATTTAAAGTCGATAACCTGTACGGGTTTTTTCTCTAAAGAAACGATTTCCACGAAGTTATGAAACACCAGAAATCAATTTTTTTTTACAGTAAATTCTCTAAGTGTCATCCAGTAAATTATACTGTATCACTGTGTTAGGTCAATAATATTGAATTTACACTGTGCCACAGCAATCAAGTTTTAATTTTAGATTATAGACCCTAGGATTTTAGAGAAGGTATTAGTCGAACTGATTCCCTTGTGACTGTCACAAGACGACTCCTCTTCCTTCTTATATGCTGAGATAATTAACGGTGTGGATCAGTTTGACAGGGTTACCTCTTATTCCCACACGCCACTAAGTACCTCCGTTATTCTACCTAATAACTTACCACCTCTTTCCTTTAGAAATTCTGATGGCAAGTCGTCAATTCCTACTGCTTTGGTCGTTTCAAATTTGAAACAGCCTTTTCAACTTGGAAGAGAGTTAGAGAACTGACATCATTTTCCCATTCATGTTTAGTCTGTGTTGGGTAACTGAAGTGTAGCTGTAGGCCAGCTGAATGTCTTCCAAATCAAATTCTACCACAGTGCCTAAGTTATGCACCTATAATAATAGCTGAACTTCTCTTCAATTTATTCCGCCTAGCGTTCTATTGGCCTGTTATTAGGGACTTTAATAAACCCATCTTTCTTGGTGGTGGTCTCACTCAAGTTTGATCCCTTCTCCTTCTCTCTTGCTCTCACCACCGTAACCGATCATTGCTAAGCCTGTTAATTAATACACGTATAAATTGCTGTTGCTCCTTATCGTAGTCTGAATCAGCTGTAATCGGTCTTCTTGCATCAATTAGTCTAAGTCAGTTCATGGAAAACCCACTGGCTTTGCTACTCTTTGGATGCAGTTTTGCAGTTTACCACTGTTTCTACTGCCAGACTTCATCAGGATGAGAATTGCTCCCATATGCAGATTAATGCTCACTACCTCCTCATGTACACATTTGACTTTATCATCTTCCAATCTAGCATACAGAGATTTGTGTGTTGTTTGTTTCGTATCGAGGTGCAAACACACCTGTACCCTCACTAACGCGTGATCAAGTACTCCAGAAAGAGTGGTAACCCTCGACTGATGCTCTCCAACGGTCACCTGTAGCCATACGACCTATCTGCGTCCACTGTTAGTTTGACGGCGGTGAATGCCAACTGAAACTTCTTGCTTGAAGTTATTTCTGATCAGAAACAATTAACTGTTAGAACGGACTGGTAAAATACGATAACCATTGGTGTTGTACATCGTAAATATCTCCAAGATGCCTTTCCGATTAGCTTAGCTTTCGTACCTGAGCACCGAAGTCGCCTGGTACTATGACAGTATCTGAACGTTTTGTTCTGTGTACGGGAATTGACAGCTTTTGGTAGGAATACAGTCAGTGGGAGCGTAGGTCGAGATTGCTACTTGGTATTAACAAATTTCACGATCCCTCCCAGTTCTCATATATCCATTCTGTAGGGCAGTACACATGGCTGTTTACTTGGTATCCAGTTTAGAAGCGATTCTTATGGTCTAAAACAATACTGTACTTACACCAGCGAGTTCAAGAGTACTAGGTAATAATCTAGACAATTATGAAGTGAGTTTTGTAGAGCCACCACATTGGTTAGGGTTGGTCAAGTGAATAATCACACGAATCCTGTATACATATCTCAGAAACAGCATACATCAATGGCTAAGTTTTGGCGAGTGACATCTGTTATCCGATTCGGTATAGGGTTCGACGTTAAAAACTCCAATTTGAAACTAACAGTGTTGTTTTAGGAGACTAAAATATATTTTACTGACTTGGATTGGTAGCAGTGGTCACAGAGTGAGAAGGTGAGGAAGTTGTAAAGCGTCAACGTCGGTATCAGGAAGTCAAAGCAAGGAAGGAAGCTAAAGTAGGTTACGATTAGTTAGGTTTTGTGTATCGCTGAAAGCATGTAGGCACTCGGTACTTCCTGGCTACCTGCTCCGTGTAAGTTTTTTCCGTAAGACACCAGAAGGAAAAAAATAGTGGTGGTCATGCATGATCTCAAAGGTCCAAACACATCTTGAGGACCTTCACATGCGACCTTTTTAAAAGCTTTGAAGTGAATTACGTATTGTATTTGTTTATTTCATGTAGTACATAGTGAAACAGGATTACTTACTGAAGCGTAATTTATCGCTCATGGTAACATAAAAGTGAATACAACCTTTGACATTCTGATTTTTACAGTACTATCACCTCATATTTTTTGTTTTTAGTAGTAATAAGATTTTCCACATCTCTGGTATAAGTGTTGCATCTTTCCCACCAAACGTGTCTAGTATCGATTAGATGAACAAATATTCCATTGAAAACCTCTTTCTTCGTGTTACTATGTTAAACTGTAGTACGAGGCAACAGAACTGTAAATATCGTATGTCGAAAGTTGTGATTACTTTGAAATTATTTAGAGGGATAATTTATACTTGAAACGTCATTTAGTAAACAATACTGTATCTCTATGTGCTATATCGCAATCAAATGTAATATAGGATAACATTCTACCGGTATAAACGTTTAGCTGCTGTTTCTGAAACTATGCAATTTGAGGACTGGCTGGGGTTTGCTATATGGACCTGCATACTTGAGTTTTCGTATATTACTTGCATGTTTTATGGTATCATTATTATGTTGAGTTCCGTATTTGTGCGTGGTATCTCGAAGATACAAAGTTTATCTGTAATTTAGTACAACATACAGTGAAATATGAACTTAGCGTACATGTTCTGCTGCCTTGGAGCGAAGCTAGTATTTAAGTATTAAGTGTGAGTCTGTCACCTGCATGTTCATCTACTCTTAAGAAGTAAACGTTTTGTCATCAAATAAAAGGTTTAAATTCATGCCTTATGAATACTAGTATTAAAATACAGGAATCAGTAAAAATTAATGTAATCAATCATTATCCTCTGAAGCAAAAGTTTTCGGGCTTCGACTTTTATTCTATCCAGGATAATGTTGTTGAATAATTTGGAGTCTTGTTAGCAGAATCAGTAAAAATTGGTTATTCCTTCTGGCATATTGTTATTTATGCGAAGGCTGTGTGATGTATTTCCTCCTGAGACAACAGATCAGCCTTTATCTCCTGGTATTGCCTTGATTAGATAAAGATGAAGTTACTGGGGGAGAGGGCGATAAAAGTGGTTCAGTTTGATTGCATCAATGCATTCGGTATATGCATCCCATTCTAGTTCGCTTCAATCGCATCCGGTGATGATGCAGACTCAAATTCCTCGCTCATCCAAAAAGAGCCGGAAATGTGTTTGACTGTTTGGTCTTTGTGTAAACACTTGTGCAGGTGTCACAAAACAATAGTTGTTGAGTGATGAAAATAATCCGAAGTTAGGCGGAATGAAGATCTTCAGCGTTTTAAAAGATCGGTTGTTGACTATCTCCGTCACTGTAGTTCCGTTATATCCGATACTCATAAATGATGTCTTCTTTGGAATTGTAGGGGTTCCTTCTTGGTTAAAGCTCCATGCCAAAATCAAACCAATCAGTATCAACGTATGACCAGGCATTACTGCGCAATGGTTCAAGTTGCTACACCTCAATAAGTGACAAAGCAGTAAGATGAAGAAAGAGAGGAGAATTACTCAAAAGCAGTAGAAAGCAATAAAAGAGAAGGAAGAATTGGAAAACGCTGAATTCAGTATAGCGGTTGAGATGAAGATAGGGTGTGGATGCATCTACACCACTGACATCGATTATAAGCCATATTATCTACAGTTTCCAACCTCTGGTTTCTGTTGTCACATAGACCTCAACTAGTTAGTCTGGATCTACCAACATGGCTCAAACTAACAGCCAAAGACTTCATGCTGTAATGCTGTGTTTTAGTCCCGCCACCTCTAACCTTTCTCCAGCCTGGACCTACTTCAGCAAACATTGCGTAACGAGGCAGACGGCAACTAGACAGACGTAACACCTGTTACAGCCACCTCGGAGTCGATGACGGTTCAGAACCTCATTAAATGACTTCTTTCTATAACTGATCTGACTTCTGCCTAGCGGAGGTAGTGACGTCACTGCATCTGTTACGAAAGCAACGGAAGTCAAACAGCCGAAGATTTATCATGTCGTCTATCTGTTGCAAAGCAAGACAGCACGAACTGTAGAAAGTACACTCGATGCTTAGTAGACAGTCGGACATAATGTCATCGCCATAAGTGGCGTAAATTGGCGAAGATCCGTACAGAGACTTCGTCGGTCACTGACCTATCAGGGCTTCCAAGATAAATGAAGAGGTCGTCGCGCTCAATAACTTCACCGTCTTTTGTTTGACTGTAGACCAGTCCTGTAGCAACCAACAACTTGCATTCAGGTGGTGAAAAACTCGTCCCTAGCATTCTCAAATTGCCACTCAAGGTGTCCAGAAGACTCCATCTTGTCAGCGTCTTCACCTAACAGGAATACATCATTTTCGTACTTTAGGTTACTAAGTAGTCTCCTAAGATAAGATCGATGCCTGTGAAATCAGGCTATGAGAGGGAGACCTCCAGATATACATCTACGATAAAATTGAATAAAAGTGGGGAGAGTAGCCATCTTCGATGGACAGCAGTCAATGTACACAATTCACCTGACAATTGACCATAAACTGTGATATCCCACAGATGTTCGAGCACAAAGCCTTCATCAGAGTGGTGTAGTTATTTGACACTCCTTTCAGTGAGAGATATTGCCATGAGACCTCTCGATCGATGGATCGAATGACACCTAACCGATACACCCACGGCCAGATATGAGATGTCACTGGTTTTCTCGGGTTTACTGTTCCCGAGTTTCACTCAGACGTCTAATGCTTATTGACCTTAGAAAATCAGACACTTTGTTCGTCAGGAGGACTACTCACCTCCCTTGGAGACTGGGACAATCAGTGATTGAGACTAGTTAGAGGGGATTATGTCTGACTTCAGCTAACTTGACGAATAATCCTCTACTAGCGCCCTTGAATATGTCTTGTACTAGTCTGTGTGGCCCTTCTGGTTTTATTCTTTTCAGGTTACCTGGAAGTTTCTCGACCTCTTGAAGTGTTGGGGATCCTGTAGTGATGTTTCATTTTGGAGTGGGAGTGGATAGTGGGCAATGGAATAGTGACTGGATGCCAGTTGGACTGCTTTTGCTCGAGGTGTTTCACCTATCGTTTCAGTCCTCTTCTCTGCGTGTGAGTCACAGACCAATCCTTCTCCACTATATTCTCACTAAACACTGACCTTGTTGCCCCAGTTTTCTTAATAATTCTGATTAATTAACTGTCTAGTGCTACCTATCCTCGCTGCCTTTTTCATCGCTTTAGCCTTCCCAATCGACCATCACTCATGGTCATTATGTAACTTTATTAGTATGGGTTTTAGTTGCTTCCATTCCTCATTGTGCTCGAGACGCGCTATGGTTTTTTTTGCATGATTGACATTGCGTTGTTCCGATAACTGTCTAGTCAGTTCCTCACTGAGAGCAGCCTTAGCATTCACACAGTCGAGCTGCACTTGCAATGGTCTTGTTGCTACAATCTTACTGGGTCCATTTAAGCTCAGATACACGTGCTCTAACCAAGACGGGATCGCTGTCCAAACACACACTGCAGAAGATGCATAAATTTTCCACTGAACGAATGGACGGACGAAACGCACTCAACCCCTTTGTGCACATCCGTGCACACCTATCGTGTGAGGGCTGGTAATACTACCTGGCTGTCTGGACTGCGGTAAGTAGAGTGGGGCTGGAACCCATGTCTTGAAGACGTAGTCATCTCCCTGGTCTACTGAGCCACAGCTCCACAATTCTCCACCGATCCTATGTAGCGATAACTGGAAGGAATGTGGTGTGTCTGTGTCCGCCTCTGAGTTGAGGTTGGTAGGTGCGACATCGGAGACTGTTTCTCTCTATGTCTGAAGTTCGTGCTGACCAGAAATAAATGGTTGTTTGAGCACGGTTGTAGCAAGTGGTCGCTCTTAACTGTTCGTTCAGCTGGGATTCCTAAGGTGTCACGTGAATGCCTTTCTGTCTGACTTCGTCTACCCACCTTAAAACACCTGCAATGAGAACCACATGTTGACGTTCAGCTTTCAGTAGAAAGCTAGACAAGTTTCGGTAGGACTCATCCTTTACGTTATTTAAGGTGCAGTCAGTGTGTGTATAAGCAGAGATTACAAAGAGACGAAGGTGAGTTTCACTACACTTCCCAGTTTTCGTTGTGCGTTCAGTCTAAGAGCTCATTGGTGACTGTCAACTGAGATCCAGTTGAACAGTGCACTTTCTGCCTTAGTATTTGATGCTGTGAATGCATGTAGAAGACCACAAAAAACTAACCATCGAGTCTCCAGAAAGTCGAAGTGTGAATTCTGCAGACTCACTATATTGACCGGATGAGGTCAAGTGAATAACCGCACATGAGTCTCGTATGCATGTCTGACAAACGCAACACATCCATGACTCGTAATGCTGGAGCTTTAGCTAGCGAAGGTTGTTGGCCAATTCGACGTGGATATTGAAGACTCGAATTTGTCGTTTGGAGACCAGTGGTCCTGCTGCGTGAATGCAGATCGTTGTCAAGCGCTGCAGAGCCGGAGGAAATTGAAGATAATGTCGGTGAGTTGGTAGACTGGCGTAAGAGAAGAAGCGTTTACGACAAAATATGGGATCTCAGAGAACACCAACTCACCATTATGAGTTATATTCCCACTGAGGCTCGAACCCAGTACCCATCACTTCAAATGACAGTGTTATCCACTGGGGCACGAAGGCCACCACTTGTGCAATGGGCATCAGTTGTTGTTTATTGATGTTTGTAATTTCCCGTTGCTATGCCGAGTCAAATTGTTTGTGCTTTAGTGTCTAGTGGACAACGCTCTGACGTTTGAAGTGATGGTCTCTGGGTTGGTGGATCAGTGGGAATAACAGTCACTGAAGTGCAGATACGTCCGCCTGACGATTCCAAAGTAAGATGTAACGCGCTCTCTGATCACCCGGTAGACCCAGCTGAGGGTGATGAGCAAATCACTAACTGTATTCGTCAACGTTCTACGTGGTGCACAGTGTCGTAAAACGTCGGTCTGCAATGAATCGTTTGTTTGCCGTGGTCATGAAAGCCTAGCTCACTGTGACTACTAGATCATTGTGGTCAGTCGTTAGGGAAGAGGTGTCCAATGAATATTGTATGTGTTGCCATTGGTGTGCCATGTGTGCCTTCTTACACACATACCTACCTTGATGGATATCAGCTGCTTTCCTGACCACGTAAACATGCTATTTATGTCTGTCTGAAGTGTACCTATATACTAGTCATCCCTAATTTCCTGTTAGATATTTACATCAGCAGCGTAAAGAACCATAGGGGATTTCTTAATATTTGTCAGCTTATTTGTATATAGGAGAAATAGCAGAGGATTTGGGACTGTGCTTTGCGGTCCTCCACCTTCTGCTGACTTCCAATGAAGAGTTGAGAATTGATCCTTACTCTTTGTCTCCTACCAGCAAGGAACTCTCTGATCCATGCTAGCAAATTGCCAGTGATCCCGAAACTTTACAGTTTCTACAGCAACCTGGAATGAGTTATCCTATCTAATGCCTTACTAATGTCTATGAAAATGGAACCTACAGGTATACTGTCATCTTTAAACTTAACCTAACTTTCTCTGACTGTGAGAATGCTTGTCAAACAAGAGAAACTTCTGCAAAAGTTACGCTACAAACGAGACAACGGAGTGTTGCTCTCAAGGGGAACTCTAATGGCCTTCATGATTATTCTTCCTAGAATTTTTACTACAGTACTAATCAGACTTATTGATTTGTAATTTGATGGCTACCACCTAGAACCTGTAACGCATTCGAAATCTTATTCATTCACTTCTCAGTTTCGATTTCTAGACTGCCTCACTTCGTTGTCAAGCTCTACCGTTTGTCAGTTATCTTTTATTATTAAATGTAAGTACATCCTGTGTACCTGCTGATACACCGGCTCACTTTTTTTCCCTTCCTCCTTTCCCTTCCAAATTCCCGTGGTCACCACTAAACTCACACTGCCCTATGTACGTACCCTTGCAACAACGTATCTATCTACAGGCTAGACGAAAACGTATCAACAACTGGTCATTACAAACCTGCCTTATAGATATGTGTGACTATGGCGTCCTTCCAATCACAGGGGAGCGTGCCTTCACTGAGGAACTATCTAAATATAGTAGCCAATGGGCCGGTTACATAAAGTCTAAGCTTTCTTGCTGCAAATCAATTAAATTTATCATAGAAACTGAAAATAACTTAGAATTCCACTTTCTGGAGATGAAGCCACTAGGAAGAGTATTCATCAGGAATGCTTATCTTTCAAGGTTTGCTGCGAGGGAACATGAAGCCTAAACATTATCAAGAAGGAGCCCCTACAACTTCAAAGAAGACACTATTTATGAAATTGGATATAAAGAGATGCAATGGCAGGGATAGTCAAGAATCGATTGCGTAAAGCTCTGAAGAAGATCTTCATTTCCACCCAACTTCGAATTGTCTCCTCCAGTCAACAACTGGTTTTTATGTTGTTTAATAACGAAATTCCGTTACGTAAATCTTTTGGCTGATTTATTCTGATTAGATTAATTTTTTGAAATAATCTTCAGTCTGAGAAACTGCTTTGAATCCTTAGTACTGCAGGTAAACGATTTCATTGCCAGAGTTGGCTTACAATTTTTCACGAGTCGTCATAGTGATTTACGTTTAGCTATTTAACAATTTTGATGAAGTTAAGTGATAACAGAGATATCTTTGGATGGGGGCTCTCTGGTCTTATCATCTGTTTAAGAGAGATAGTTGCACTTAAGAGGTTTCCTTCGAAATTCGGTAATTAGAATTCAGTTTAAAAATGAATTAAGTATTTTGGAACACTGTTTCATTCTGAAAAATAGAACACCCATATTTTATATGATATAAACTTTGAAGAACTTCTCGAAAGTTGTTTTGTACGAAACAATTATAACGGGATTTTTCGATGTCGAGTCTGTTGCAAAGAAGACCATTGTTTTCAACAATGCTGAGTTCAGCCCCCTGATTAGGCCATTGTTTTACGGGCTATAGCTAAGGTACTTTTAGTAGCAGCACCATTATGATTTTTGGTAGAAAGAAGGTTGTGATATCTGAAATACTAGTCACTACATTCACACGACCGTTTGTGTTTCCACAAAATTGAGAGGACGAAAGTGCATATATGATGCATTCTATCGAATTGGTGAAAACGGAGGAACCCTAACTCAGAAATAGTGTTGCACGTGGGCTCTATGGTACGGAATGGATAAATAGTGTATGAACCTGTCTCGACCACCAGGGAACATGGGAATACAGCAGCCTTTATGTTGCTACGCTGTCTGGAGGATCTGACTTTAAGCCAAAGGCTAAGAGTGCGTTCCCCTATTAACACCGTCCGTTTCCGTCTGGGCATCCAGGTAGAATAATCCCCATACAATTCAGAGATCAACATTAACAATGAAGACTTTACTACGCCTACTAAATCTTATCACAAGTAACTTAGGTAACATTTTTACATACTTTATTATTATTATTATTATTATTATTATTATTATTATTATTATTATTATTATTATTATTATTATTATTATTATTATTATTATTATTAGTCCTTTGGGTACCTAATGGAACATAGGGCTTCAGTAGCACGTCTTCAGTGAACTCTGTTCACCGAAATCTTTTGAACCTGGCACCACGACAGCCCAGAAGCTCTCATTTCCTCATCGCACGATCTCCTTCATGTTACCCTCCCTCGGACGCCCAACTCGTCGCTTCCCATGGAGATTCCACTCGACGGCCTGACGCGTGATGTCCCCAGTCGGCTTTCTCAGTATATGCCCAATCCATCTCCACTTCCTTCTACATATTTGTTGAGTGATAGGTTCTTGGTTGGTTCTGTCCCAGAGCTCCTTGTTGCTTATTCTTACTATTCTGGCCATCTGATCTTCAGTAGCGAGCGTAAGCAGTTAATGATGAATGTCTGTAGTTTACTGAAAATCCCTTTTGTAACGCGCCTATTCCCTGAACCATACAGAATCACTGACTTGACGTTGATGTTGAAAATCCGGATGTTGTTCCACATGCTGAGTGCAGAAGATCTCCACACTGGCTTTAGGCTAATGAAGGCCTGTCCTGCTTTTCCCATCCTGACTTTGACATCCCCATCTGTGCCTGTGCTGCCTGTAGTTGAAACAGTGCTTCCTAGATAGGTGGACGAGACTACTTCCATTAAGTTTCTCCCGTTGATGGTGATTGGAGTTTGTTGCTGTTGTTGGAGTTGTTAGTGCGGTATCTTCATCACCTCTGTCTTCTCTATATTCACTTGAAGTCCTGTCTTCGCTGCCTCATCTGCCAACTTGTTAGTTTTCGTCTGTAGATCTTCAAGTTTGTGTGATATCAGGCACAAGTCATCGGCGAAACTCAGATCTTCTAGGTTGTTTTCCGCAGTCCAGCGTATCCCCCTCTTCTCGCTCCTCACTGTTTGCCGCGTGATCCAGTCCACCACAATAACGAGGATCATGGGTGATAGTAAACAGCCTTGTTTCACGCCTGTCTTCACTTCAAGGGCATCACTGAGCTTCCCATTATGAATTACTTGGCATGTGGAGTCTTCATATAGCTGTCGAATGAGATTGATAAAGGTGTATGGTATCCCGTAGTGTTGAAGCAACTGCCAAATTACTTCTCGATCGACGCTGTCAGAGGCCTTTTCAAAGCCGATGAAGTTGAGGTAAAGATCTAATTGACAGCCATTCTATACTCTGTTCTATGATGATGCGCAGCGTGGTGTTGCAATTTGGTCCGCACATGATTTCTTCTTCCTGAAGCCAACCAGCCAGCTGGCCTGTTCCGGTCGTAGTTTTGAATGCAGAGCATTCTTTAGTCTCTCCAGGATGATGCGGCTCAATATTTTGCTTGTTTGGGGTGGACAGGAGTGCAGCATGATTCTTCGCCAGTTCTTGGGAAGGCTTAGGTCGCCCTTCTCTGGGAATTTGACGGGGTAGCCCTTCTTCAAATCACTCGCGAGGTAACTTTTCTTCCTTACAAACCTTCTGCAGTCGTGGTGTGAGCATGTCCGCTGTTGTCTCTGCATCTCTTTTCAGTGCTTCTGAAGGACTTCCATCTGGTTTCGCTGGTTTCCCGGATTTAAGCAGTTTTATGGCATTCAGGACTTCTGCTTTTGTCGGAGAGCCTGTGTTCACAAGTAGTTTAGCTGCTGTAGGTGTTATTTCTGGACGAAGTGCAGGTGGTGGTCGACTCAATAAGTTTATGATTTGGTCAGCCCACTGTCTCCTTTGTTTCTCCTTTTTGGTAACTAGCTTTCCTTCACTATCTATCATTGGTTTCGTCTGCGTTGATCTCCTCCCAGATAGTAACCTGGTTATTTGATACAATTGTGTCAGGTCTCTGTCTGTCCTACCTGCAGCCTGTTCTGCTTCCCTTGCCAATGTGTCGTACAAGTGTCTTTTGTCTTTCCACACACTCTTCTTCACTTCTTTGTCCAGTGTTTTATACGTAGTACTCAGTTCCTCTTCTCGTCGTTCACCCTTGCACTGGTTCATCTTCTGTTTCACCATCCTCCTCTCCTCCATCAGCTTCCATGTGTCCATCGAGATCCATTCCTTATCTCCTTTCTTCTTCCTTCCTAATACGGTTATGCAGGTTTCTTTCCACATAGCTTTCAAAGAGTTCCAGTGTTCATCCACACAAGTTTCTTCACGGATGTTGCTCGATATCTCCCACTTTGTCTTGATGGCTGGCTGACGTGAAGATTTCCTTTGCAGTTTCGTCCTTCAGTTTCTGGGTGTTCAACTTGAACTGTGGTCTATCACCAACTTCCTTGAAGGCTTTCAACTTGATTTGGAAGGTTACTTGCAAAAGATAGTGGTCTGAGTTTACATCTGCTCCCCTTCCTGATCTTGTGTCCAGTAAGCTGCATCTCCACTTTCTTGAGATTGAGATGAAGTCGATCTGATTTTTAGTGTGTCCATCTGGTGAAATCCATGTCGCTTGTGGTATCCTTGTGCTTGAACACAGTGCCTGACTCCAATCACCAAATCGTTGGATGCACAGAATTCTGCAAACAATTCTCCATTCTCGTTCATTTCACCGAGTGCTTCTCGACGCATGGTTAGTTCTCTTCCTGTGTTGTCCGATCCCAGTTTGGCATTCATGTCACTCCACCCATTAGAATTTCGATGTCGATAACTGATAGAGTCTTGTCCAGTGTTGATTGCAGTTGTCTGTAGTATTCCTCCTTCTTCTCTTCATCTGCATTATTTGTAGGTGCGTAGCATTGAATGATTGTGACCTTCCTTCCTTTTGGGTTGACTCTTGCTGTCATGATCCAGATGCTGGAGGAGATTGGTCCCCACTGCATGAGAGCCTTCGATGCTGTTGGGGACACCATGATAGCCACTCCCTCAGTGTGCTCGTGGTTGTCGTCTGAGTGACCGGAGTAGATTATTGATTCTGCAGTTGACAGTTTGGAGAGTCCACTCCCATTCCATCTGCTTTCGCAAATTCCTAGCACTTCAATGTGATACATACTCATCTCGTTTGCAACCTGGGCTGCCTTGCTGGGTTCAAACATGGTGCGGACATTCCATGTCCCCACGTTTACTTTCGCTTTCATCGAGAGAAGACACATCGGCTAATTGGCGTCCCGAATGCTTTCAGCAACTGGCGTCATTTCGCCTCTCCGATTTCAGCGACGAATAAGATTGTAATAATAATGTAATATATACAGACCAAGCATTATATACAGTAATGCCCCGTGACACCATAGCTTGTTCTCAAAAGTTATAAGTAGATTGAATATGCTAAAGTCATCTGACAAAAATATATTCAAAAATCATTGGTTGGTTGGCTAAGGGTAGCCAGAAATAATCTATAGAGTTTATTCAGCACTTAGGACCAGACAACACAAAGTTGGTTACCCCCTGATGACCAACCAATGTACGTAATCAGTTCAGTCCTACATGAAGTCAGTCGTGGCTCGAATAGCTCAGTGTTAACGCCTCTGACTGCAGCACTAGTTGACACGGGTTTGAATCTCAAGCAGGACATAAGTTCCACAGAGGTTGCAGATACCCTTTGTTGATGAGTGCCTAAAAGCACGAATCCTAGCTAAGGGCCTCCTGTTGGTTGCCTTCATTCAACTAGCGTTTTCAAGGATCCGCAAACAAAAAGTAACATACACTTAACTATCTTGCAGTGTTGAATGCTTCCAAAGGGGTGGTTTTAACACTAGTCTACTAAGAGATGAGTTTAAGAACTAGTGGAAGAAAGAGATTATCTGTTTATGAGAAGAAAACACAAAATATTCGTATACAACGAGTCTTTGATCATAACCAAAAATGTGTTATTGATAACTGTTCATTAGTACGGAGTTTATTAACGGAAACTACTTACAGCACATTAAATCCAGCTAAATTCCTACTAACTATTCCATTTCATTGCATAGTTTTGATACAAATACGCTTTAGAATCAACATATGTTGTCTACACTGATCATTTGTTAAGATGAATTCCAAATTATTCTTTCCACATAACTTTTGCCCACTTCTCTGGAATACGTAACGAGATAGAAGTAAACCACCCTTTTGGTGAATTCATTGTCATGAGATATTCTTGTCAAAAGCATTCTTATTTCTAAGATAGCATGTAAATTCACTTATTTCGCCGTCAGCCACACTTAGTAAATTAAGAGTGAGTAGTATGAAAGACCTGCCTAGACTTTAGTAGTCACAGTGTGTTAAGAACAATGACGAAGAAACTCTCAAGTGGTTGTCAAGGTGACCAGAGTTAAACGAAAATTGATGTACATCATATTTAATGTGAAATTCATTTGGAAAACATGAAGTCATCTGAAATTTTATGACCAGAAAAACTCTGATTGTGGGGAATTGTTTTGACTTAAATGTTTATTTGGGTGATGAGGTGTTTTCCAAACAATCTCAAGAGAATACTCCAGAAACAAACATCGATCAATGGGGAATGTCCATGAATATTATGCAAAATTACGAGCAAGCTGAAACAATTGGAATTTTTATTTCTACGTTTTCTGCTTCGGCTTTATGTATGGTTTACCTTCCACCCGATCAATTATAAACGCACCCCTCATCAAATAAGTTTCCTGTATCCTCCTTAGCCAAATTGGATTTTGATTGTGGCAGTTAACAGAATCCAATCTGTCTATTGAAGTGACTGGTAATATTACTGAAACAAATAAGCCAAAGTTGCAATAAAATGTGGCAAATATTTAATCATAAATAAAAGTCAACAAATGGTCAATATTCCTGTCTTCATGCTTGTCGAAGTATAATAACAGGCACCTGGTAGTCACTGGCAGTAACATTACAAACAGAAAATCCTGTTGATCAACAGGTGTCATGTATCCTGCAGTAAAATAGTATGTCATTTCGAGTACTTCACTTTCCAACTCACTTATTTGATTCATACTCTATTTGCTTTAAATATCCTTTTATCTCTACCAGCGCAGTCAGATTATTAGTCGTGATAAATAAGTGCTTCAACTGATTTTCAAACTTATGCTTGACCTCTGATTGTAAAACCTTTCTATATGCACTGATACAATGCCATGAATCCAGGTCCAAGTTTTTCTAAAAATATTTTTGAGAGTTTATAACGCATTCAAAATCTTACTCACTCACCTTCCAGTTTCGTTTCCTAGACTACATCACCTCTTCGTTGTCAAGCTCTACCGTTTGCCAGTGACTTTTCTACAACCCGAATTGTATGAAATCAGAAGAAAAAACTGCTAAACCAGTGTTTTTATATATCATCCAGTAGTAAGAAATAGAACACTAGTGGACTAGAACAGTCACATCTATGCAAAATTATGGGCAAGTTGTAATAGTTGCAATGTAACATTGAAACAGCAAAATATTAATTCAAGGAAAATTTCTACTCATATATGTATGCTTTCAAATCTAGCTGCTTCAATAGAAGCCTAAGATACAGCATCTCTTCCACCAACCACAAATGGTAAGGGACTTCAAACTAAACACTCAACAAGAGAAGCCACTTACTCGCCGAACAATCAGTGACTCAATGGTTTACAAAATACTCTGGATTTATTTTAAACTCCCTACATAAATTCCTCAACATATCAACCTCCTTATTCTTGGTTGAATACATCCAGCTTTTGCCTTTTATGGATACATTTCCGAATTCAAGCAACTGAAATGTAACTTCGTTTACATCAATTATCAGACAGAATTCATGACCAAAAACATGATATTAACTTTAAAGAACTTCTCGAAAGTTGTTTTGTACGAAACAATTATAACGGGATTTTTCGATGTCGAGTCTGTTGCAAAGAAGACCATTGTTTTCAACAATGCTGAGTTCAGCCCCCTGATTAGGCCATTGTTTTACGGGCTATAGCTAAGGTACTTTTAGTAGCAGCACCATTATGATTTTTGGTAGAAAGAAGGTTGTGATATCTGAAATACTAGTCACTACATTCACACGACCGTTTGTGTTTCCACAAAATTGAGAGGACGAAAGTGCATATATGATGCATTCTATCGAATTGGTGAAAACGGAGGAACCCTAACTCAGAAATAGTGTTGCACGTGGGCTCTATGGTACGGAATGGATAAATAGTGTATGAACCTGTCTCGACCACCAGGGAACATGGGAATACAGCAGCCTTTATGTTGCTACGCTGTCTGGAGGATCTGACTTTAAGCCAAAGGCTAAGAGTGCGTTCCCCTATTAACACCGTCCGTTTCCGTCTGGGCATCCAGGTAGAATAATCCCCATACAATTCAGAGATCAACATTAACAATGAAGACTTTACTACGCCTACTAAATCTTATCACAAGTAACTTAGGTAACATTTTTACATACTTTGTGCAGATTCATTTCTTTAATTGTCACTTGATTGATGCTATTATTTTGGCTTACAACTTGTATTGTTTCTTCTTTAATTTATCTTCATATGTATGTATCGTTGTTTCACTCAGTTACTTATTATCGATTTGAGTTCTGATCTGTTTTGCATCGTCTTACGTTGCTAAATATAGGCTTCCAGAAAGTTATCATGCTGTGACATATCTGATTTGTTTATTCATAAACCACAGGTACTGTCCAATTTGGCTACCTTCAATATTCAAACCTCTATTCAAGTTAAGTAAGAGGCAGGTTTAGCCAAGACTCTGTCTGGATAGCCTCACTATCGATTTGTGCTCTATTTCAGAGACCCACAAATAACTTCCCAGTGAATTACTCCTGCAACTTCTATATCTGTCAACTTAGGTGTGTTTATAGTGGGTTTAGCCGGAGACTATGTGGCCTCCACAGCCGGACTTATTGGCGTTGGTGTCGCACTGAGTGCCAGAATCGAAATTTCACTTATCAACTGATTCCCCGTTAAGAGTCATGTGCATGCTGAAGAACAATTCAGTTCGACTGACGTGAGAAGTAGCTGGCAAAGAAAATGATGGCCCTTCATTTCCACTTATGCAACAACTGACTACAGCTTGGATGCAGTTTGAGGAGAGTTTTACAATTAATTGAGTGACCTTGTTTACCAGGTACGCTCGACATATATTGCAGTACTAGCCGGGGAATTGAATACCAAGGTCAGGCGTCTAAGCCCACAGAAAGGTCGTTTTGGTGGTCATTGGGGATTTGTCAGAAAAAAGGGAATGTATTCCGTAGCTTTGTGTAAACCATAACCCGTTCCTAAGCAGCACTACCTTCTAGCTTCTCCTTCTGTCAATCAAACTTAGACCTGAGTAAATCATATTGCAATCAGCTACTGATTGCGTAGGTGTATTCAGGACTGATGTCCCTCCTGTAAGAAATGTCCACCCTCTGATCATTCATTTACGTGTAAACTGAATGAATCTCGCATTTCGGAGGTCATCGAAGTGGTCGTCTTACATGGGTAAACGAAGAGAACTGATTGCAATTATTATTGCAAATAAATATGCAAGCAAACTAGATTCACGGCTAGCTATTTAGGGTACAGAAAGCACAGTTGAGCACTGCCTGCATTTACAAGACGCCATGAAATGGTTAGTCTGGCTGTTTGTGGCTTTGGAGAACGTCCCGCTAACAGAAACAGTCTTTGTGAACTCTTTATGACTTCTAGACCCTCTTCGCTATATTGCTGCAGATAGCGAGTACAGCGGCATGTACATGTCCCTTGCGCATTAGATCACATAGGATTTACTTACAAACAAGGAAACTTGGTGCTCAAAAGGCATGAATGAGATGAAAGCTGCAGCTACATCTGGTAACAGTCAGAAGTGACTCCAGCTTATCTGAGCCACCGGCAGACTATGTACCATTACATTACGTTTTACGCTGCCGGTGGCTCAGATAAGCTGGAGTCGCTTCCGACTATTACCAGATGTAGCTGCATTTGGTCAGCTCCATGAGAATCTCCTTTCAGGGTCATTTACGGAATGAAATCAAACACTTCGAGAGGAGTGCGTACTCCCCACCTCAGCAAGCAAGAGCCTTCAGCATTCCAGCAGGCCGATCTTTATGTTCAAAAGAGATACATTCAATTCCTAATCTGACCTTGGTCGTAATCTCTCTGAGGAACTTAATTCATTTCTTTGTTTATTTTCTTTTTTATTGTAATCCTATGAGCAGCTTTTGGTGACTTTGAGTTGACCTTCAAGCCATTATCACCTTGTGACTTTATTGACCGTTTTTGATAACTTTGTATTGACGCGTTAGTTACTGATGAATATGTATTTTGTTGTAACTATGATTACGATTGTGCAGCTATGAAAATGAACCGTCGAAAAGAAAATTTTCTTCGCTGAGCTGCCGTTTGTAAAATACTAGAAGTTTTCTAATCAACTAGATTGAAATGAACAAACAGGATAGGATAGCATTGTTCTTGGTACAGAAGAAAGTAACATATCTCCCACTGAGGGTTATACTGTCCAAAAGTCAACACCGATAACATATATTTCACGATAATATGATAGACTGCAATACACATAGTGAATCTCTACATCCGATTCAAGCTATGCATAATTAGCTCTTCGTATCAACTGATAGCCAAACAGTGATTGACGATTGATTAGGCTGCACTAGTAATCAAGCGAATAATCGTTAGTTTTTTGCTCTCTAATAGTACTCATGATCAATCTAACTCGATCAGTCTACCCTATGATCTGGCCACTCAAATAAAGGCCACAAGATCATGATGGCATACGTTTGATGATGACAAGCAACAGATAAATTATAAACTCAGCTGGTGAATCGTCTACCAAAATTTAAGACAAATAGGAAAAGGTTCACTCAAAAGAGATGATATCACAGAATAAGAGGAAGGGTAGAAAACCAAGTTACCAGGCCTAGAAAGGACAGTTCGCTCCTCTTTTTTTAGACACACAATTCCGGTTTTAGTTGTTTGACCACTACGGCCCCAGTGAGCTTCAAAAAGTTCAAACTACGCCATACATTTATCACCGTGAAGGATTCAAAGATATTTACTGCATTGTCTATACTTATAAAATGCTCAGTGAATGCATTATTACTGAAAGGACTCGTTTTCCTGAAATGTAGGCTTTTTGATACATGCTCAAAGAATCTCAGGTATGTCTTTTTCTCTATTCTCTCCACATAACTTCTAGATCAGATGCACATAGACTTTAATAAACAGTTATAGGTGACATGAAAAGGAAACCAACTGACTTTTCATTGCACCAAGAAGCATATCATTCTGTAGAGAGAGACTGAACTAGCTAAAAGATGTGTTCTGTTCAATGCAATCTCCAACCTTCTATTGCTTTTTCCTGTGACATCATCACCTATGGAGTTGAGTTTGAAAAAGCCTAGCTTCCTACTTGCTATGACTTTCTTTAACTATCTTACATATGCAACGATAAATTTCTGTAGATAACAGTTGTCACGCAGGATCTTTCCAATTTTCAGCAATTCGTCTTCCAATGTTTTGCTTGATCATCTCCCATTACCTCTATAAGGTAGTTTTTGGACCAGTGCACATTTATAAGAGATTTGGCAGAATCCATTGAAATTTTCTTACAGTCTATTTTAATGTATTCGTTCGATGTAGCGTTTTCTTCTCAAAATAACTCATAAAGATATCTACCAACACTGGACACAATAGACTCTTACCCACTGCTACTCCATCAGTTTGGCGGCAAATAGTATTATCAAAAAGAAACTGGACGTCTTTAATGCACATTAACAGTAACCATCTGAATTTTAACATCGGCGCCAAGGAAGGAGGGATGTTGACAGATAATATCAACGGTCTCACTATTGGTTACCTTTCTTAACACCAAAAAAGCATCATGAACTTATTGGAGATCTTAATTTGATCTACATCTTCAACAAACTGGAATTAATAAGTTATAGTATGTGTAACAAGTCACTGACGCATAGGTTATAACTTTTCTGGAAACCAACTAGCGAGGACAGCAATTCATGGATAGCTAAAGTCTCAAGAAAATATTCTGATTTGGTACCTTCTGTGGAAGACACTTGCTAGGCATATGAGATCCTCGAGATTTCAGATCATTGTATGTAGAATTATCAGTCGGTTTCTTTTTTTTAAGAGCTTTTTGAGCATATTTGTGATTCGATTTTCTGTTGAATCAGTTTTATCTTTATCATTTCTGACTTGAATCTCAAAGGGTTGTTGAAAACCGAATTTATATTGTAGTTATTGTCTACTTAACTGTTTAAAACAATACCTGTATCTTCACTTAGTTTTAATATAACTATGCTCGCATGATAATAATCGCCACAATAATGACATAACTGAAGTAGCAATAACCAATTTATTAACAGATACTTGAGGATCCTAGCTACTCTTAATCAAGTAATACTTATTATCCCCCCTGTACTTAACCCCATGATCGGTCAGAATCACAAGTTTTGGGCCTTTTGTCAAGGCGTTAAATATTGAATATATGTAAGACTCGTTTTGCTTTGCATTAAACGAAGCCTCTTTTTTCAGGTTTCAGTTCTTTTAGAAGTCTGTCTGTGTTCACTTTCATTTTAGTTGATGAAACAAGAAGAAAATAAATATTCAAGCCTATCCTATTTTCAGAAAAACAGCCTACATAAACTAAGAATAACACTCCATAATTTTCAATTTTTGGTTGTCTCTAGTTATTTAAGAATGATATACATTCAGTGATTATGTGGAAACGAGAGGAAAGAAATTAACTTGATCTGTTCTATGAACTTCATTCGTAGAATTGAAAAAAAATACATGAGATTAAAAAATATGCTCTAAAATTTCTTCAGCCGTAGTCAAACCTTACTGGTTACAAAACTTAAACGAGATTGGGTGGCTGTACACTACAGTGCTCCACAGAACAGTAAACAAGGCGAAATATTTAAGACAGTTCAAGCGACATAATTTCTCAACCTTTACAATCTAGTTGTGTTTTTCAGATCAAACGTCAAGACTGACAGACCATATGCTCAGAATAAGGGTGATACATTAGCAATAATTGAAGTAATCAGTTAGACTTCGTTATTTTACGAAAATCTGCCTTTCTAGACGGAATAATTGTGTACTTAAGTCGATGCTAGGGTGGCTTTTAAGTTCAATCTACAGCGAACTCCTCATTATAACAGGGTTTAATAATGAAAACCGAAGGGCATTCTAAGTAATTTCAGAAATCAGAATAGCCCAGATACGAATGATAAGGAAAAGTGGCTAGCAAGTCTACCCAGTATGACCAGTCCAGTCGCTAAAGAAACTCCAAAGCATAAACAAAATATAAAAAATGAAAACAAACTTATTCCTCCCTGGGATCGAAGAGACGCAATGACGCCGGTTGGTGAAAGCCTTCGGGAAGACCATTGGCCAATGTGTCTTCTCTCGATGAAAACGAAAGTGGGAATTGGGACATGGAATGTCCACACAATGTTTGAAACTGGCTGGTGAGGCTGCCCAGATTGCCAAAGAGATGAGAAGATGTGGCATAGAAGTGCTAGGAATCTGCGAAAGCAGACGGAATGGAAGTGGACTCTCCAAACTCTTAACTGGAGCGTCAATGATCACCCAGACAACAACCATGAGCACACTGAGTTTTGGAGTGCCTATCATGATGTCTCCAACAGCACCGAAGGCTCTCATGTGGCGGGAATCAATCTCCTCCTACAAGATCATGATAGCAAGATTCAACTCAAAAGGAGGGAAAGTTACAATCACACAACGCTACGCTACGCATCTACAAATAATGCAGACGAAGAGAAGAAGGAGGAATTCTACAGACAACTGCAATCGGTAATGAACAAGACCCCACCCCAGTTGGTGACATCAAAATTCTAATGGGTGGTGTGACATGAATGCCAAACTGGGAGCCGACACACATGAAGAGAACTCACCATGGGTCGAGAAGCACTTGGTGAAATGAACAAGAACGGAGAACTGTTTGCAGACTTCTGCGCATTCAACGATTTGGTGATTGGAGGCGAGGCAGTGTGTACAAACACAAGGATATTCGCAAAGCGACATGGATTTCACCAGACACTAGGACACACTAGGAATCAGATCGACTTCATCTCAATGTGAAGAAAGTGGAGACGCAGCCTACTGGACACAAGATGAGATCAAGAAGAGGAGCAGATGTAGGCTCAGACCACTCGCCATCTAGTGCAAGGAGCCTTCAAAGTTAAGTTGAAAGCCTTCAGAGAAGTTGGTGATAGACCACAGTTCAAGTTCAACACACAGAACAGAAACTGAAGGACGAAACTACAAAGAACATATTCACGTCAACCATCAGAACAAAATGGGAGACATTGAGCAACATCCCTGAAGGATCGGGTGTGGAAGAACACTGGAACTCTTTGAAAGAGATGTGGAAGGGAACCTGCATAACCGTGTTAGCAAGGAAGAAGGAGTGGATCTCCACGGACACATGGAAGCTGATAGAGCTGGGAGAGGAAGATGGTGAAACAGAAGATGAACCAGTGCAATGCAGTGCAGTGCAGGGATGAACAACGAAAAGAAGAACTGAATACAACCTATAAAACACTACATTGGACAAAGAAGTGAAGAAGAGTGCGTGCAAAGACAAAAGACAATTCTACGACACACTGGTAGGTGAAGCAGAACAGGCTGCAGGTAGAAGAGATCTGACAACATTATATCAAATAACCAGGTCACTATCCGGGAAGAGATCAACACAGATGAAACCAGTGGAAGATAGTGAAGGAAATTTAATTACAAAAGAGAAGAAACAAAGAAAACGATAGGCTGATCATTTCAAAAAAACTCTTGAATCGACCACACCACCACCTGCAACTCATCCAGAAATGCCACCAGCAGCCCAGCCACTGAACTGAAAGTGAACACAAACACTCTGACAAAAGTCGAAGTCCTGAACGCCATAAAGTCGCTGAAAGCCAGGAAAGCTGCAGGACCAGATGGAATTCCGCCAAAAGCCCTGGAAACAGACACAGAAACATCAGCAGCGGACATGCTCATACCACTATTGCAGAAGTGTGGAGGAAGGAAAGGTTTCTGCCGGTTGATTGGAAGAAGGGCCACCTTGTCAAACTCCCAAGGAAAGGAGACATAAGTCCTCACAAGAGCTGGCGAGGAATCATGCTCCTGTCTACACCAAGCAAAATATCAAGCCACATCATACTGGAGAGACTAAACAATGCTCTGGATTCAAAATTACGACCAAAACAAGCTGGTGGTTTCATCAGGAAGGACAAATCATGTGCGGATCAAATTGCAACGCAACGCTACGCATCATCATAGAACAGAGTATAGAATGGCAGTCAACCCTCTACCTCAAATTCATCGACTCTGAAAAGGCATATGGCAGCGTCGAACGAGAAGTAATTTGTCAGGCGGCTGCTTCAACACTACGGTTTCAATGCCACAGACCTTTATCAATCACATTCAACAGCTATATGAAGAAGCCACATGCCAAGGGATTCACAATGGAAAGCTCAGTGACGCCTTTGGAGTGAAGACAGGAGTAAGACAAGGCTGCCGCCCACTATCACTGATTATCTTCGTGATTGTGGTCGACTGGATCACGCAGCAAACCGTGAAGAGCGAGGAGAGGGGCATACGCTGGTTGGACCGATGAAAAGAGCCTAGAAGATTTGGATTTCACCGATGATTTATGTCTAATGCCTTGTCACACAAACTCGAAGATCCACAGGCGAAAACCAACAAGTTGGCAGAAGAAGCAGCGAAGACGAGACTTCCTTCAGGTGGACGTAGAGAAGGCAGAGGTGAAGATACCGAAATAACAACAAGCACCAATCACCATCAACGTGAGAAATACAAAGTAAGTAGTCTCTTTCACCTACCTAGGCAGCATCGTTTCAACTACAGGCGGCGGCATAGATGAAGATGTCAAAGCCAGAATCGGAAAAGCAAGAGAGGCTTTCATAAATCTGAAATCACTGTGGAGATCTACTGCACTCCACTCAACATAAAGAACGAGATCCGGATCTTCAACACTAATTCAGTCAAGTCAGTGCTTCTATGTGATGGTTGAGGGACTTGGCGTATCACCAAAAGCATTTCCAACAAACTACAGACATTCATCAACAGCTGCCACCTACACTCACTCGATACTGAAGATCAGATAGCCAGAAAGAATAAATATCAAGGCTCTCTGACTGGCAACGAACCAACCAACAACCTATCGCCCAACAAATATGCAGAAGAAAAGGGAGATGGATTGGATATACACTGAGGAGACCATTCCAAGATATCATGAGTCAGGTCAGGCCCTCGAGTGGAACCCAAATGTTAAACGACGAGTTGGGCGTCCCAGGTGAGGGTGGCATGGAGGAGATCATGTGAGGAGGAAATGAAAGCTTGCAGGCAGTTGTGGAGCCAGGTTGAAAAGACTGTAGAGAACAGAGTGCAATGGAGACGTGCAAGTGAATCCCTATGCCCCACTAGAAACCCAAATGGATGAATAATAATAATAATAATAATAATAATAATAATAATAATAATAATAATAATATTCATTTACTGTAGAGGATGATTTCACTGGTGAGTTGTCATTTTGTAAACTGATGAACTCGTGGACATGATAGCATCTCTAGTACAGTTTATATTTAGGTGACTCATGACTAACCGAACTTCTAATCGACCAACTTGAATATACTCATGGTTTCAGAGAATGAAGATGGTAACGGCAAAAATAGAATTATTCCGGCTGGAGTACGGCTTACTGGTGAGAGATAGATAAATTCCACTCTCATCAGTCTTAGCTGCTGCATCCATTGTGTTTAAAAAGTACCGTATAATGCAAAACTGTCGAGCAGCAATATTAATATACGATTGAAATGAAAAATTGACAGTATTTTAGACTCATACTGAAGTGTATCGAAGTACCTGAGCAGTGTCCATAGAGCATTTTACAGTCAATAATAGTTTCATTGATTCAAAATTAACCTACTACACTACAGAATAATTTACTTGAGCTCTGCAACAGACGGCCTTGGGACAAACAGAATTATTGTCAACGAAAGGAGACCAGACATTTGTCTGGTAATATTCGATCAGACAAAAAAGGGCTTTAATGGGCTGCCAACATTGAATGGCTGCAACGGCGTTATGCTATGACTTCGGAGTCACTAAAAAATCACCTTAAGGTGCGTATAGCAAACTCGGATACTCACAGTTAAAAACCGTACAGTGATACAAGCGATGTATTAAGGTAGACGTTCAAATAAACCGGATTGGTAGTGAAGCATGCTCTCCACGAAGCTTGGTAGCATGAAGATATGGATATGAAATCATAAAATGTGGTGTAAAATAGGAGGAAACTCTGTTTTGAAATGCGCAGCAGATGAATCTAACAAAGATATAGTACTGCGAGACTTATTGCTTGGGAATGAATGGTCATCACATACGCTTTCCCTTATAGATATTATTTTTGTTGTTATATTTTAACAGTAAATTCTGAGTGATTCTAATTACGTCCATCGTACACAAAAGGAGGTGTGCGGGTACAAGGACACCAAATTAGTTCGGTATCTATCAATGGGAATCCTTGTGACTTATTCTTGGAAAGCAGCTGTAAATGCGTTAGTTTGTCATAACTGCATGAATGTCGTTCATAGCTGAGACTTGTGAATTCGTTTTTGTATGGTAAATGATGCGAGAAATAAGGCAAATTATACTGATTTCTATATTTATCTTGGCGAATAGCAGTGGAACCCAGGACATGAGTTTCGTCCTACTAGGGACTTGTCAACTTGATGTACCTGCACCCCAATGAGTGTTGTTCCCACCGAGACTCGAACCAAGTACCCATTGATGTGATTTTCATTTATTTCTCGAGTTATACTGTAGTAAAAGTGATGAGATGTCAGGATGAATGATGCAAAAGGTGAAGTTTGAAAAACTGTGTTCAGATTTGATGCATTAGAGTTATTCGATTATTCGAAAGAAGGACGAATTAGTTATACGACTAAGTGTTAACTGTCAAGTCAAAATGTGTTCAAAATACAACATTACGTGTACTTTTGATGGCCACGATTATTTTGAAACTTTTGAGATGTCATTCCCTACTAAGATAGTGTTATTAACCATTAAAATGTGCACACTTATGATCACATGGCCTTTCTGAAATAAGCAGTATGAGATGATTATTTGTGAATGTTTTAAGGGATTTCTGATGTTTTTTTATAGAGTTTATTTGATTCACTACACTGTAAAACAATATTATTAACCAGATGACTTTTCGAAATGTTTGTCTGAGGTGAGGGATAGTTGTATTGGGTTAGTATCTGCTGGTGCTTCAAAATCCCCTGGATGCTGTCCAGTAAATCATTCAGTGGCTTGAAACGACACCCAATATTGCTCAGAATTGAAACCTTTAGCGAGCATGCAGCAGTCTTCTTGATTTCTTTTAATTGCTGATAAGCGGAACGAAAGTAGTGGTTGCTTCTTTAATAAGCGACTTTTATTCTTATTACTATTCGTTTTTGTCCTTTTTAAATATTTTTCTGTCCTAATGTTGTTGTATTTATTATTATGTTTGGCGCATCTCTTGCTTCTCATGTTGTTCAATGTTCTTTTTGAACCTGGTTCCACGACTGCCCACAAGATCTCATTTATTCCTCACACCATCTCTTCCACGTCACCCTCGGAGGCCCAACTCGTGGCTTCCCATTGGGGTGCCCCTCGAGACCCTGGCGAGTGATGTCTTCAGTCAGCCTTCTCAGTGTATGCCCAATCCATCTCCACTTCCTTCTGCAAATTTGTTCAGCGATAGGTTCTTGGTTGGTTCGTTGCCAGCCAGAGGCCAGAGGTCCTTGTTGCTTGTTCTTTCTGGCCATCTGACCTTCAGTAACGAGTGTAGGCAGTTGTTGATGAATGTCTGTAGTTTGTTGGAAGTGCTTTTCGTAACGCGCCAAGACTCTGGGCCATGCAGAAGCACCGACTTGACTGACGTTGGTATTGAAAATCCGAATCTTGTTCCATATGCTGAGTGCAGATCCAGTGTAGTGATGATCCAGTCCACTACAATCAGGAATATCATGTGTGACAGTATAAAGCCTTGTCTTCTTCCTGTATTCACTCCAAAGGCGTCACTGAGCTTTCAATTGAAAATCACCTGGCATGTGGCTTCTTCAAAACATCTTCATCCATGCCGCCGCCTGTAGTTGAAACGATGCTGCCTAGGTAGGTGAAAGAGACTACTTACTTTGTATTTCTCACGTTGATGGTGATTGGTGCTTGTTGTTATTTCGGTATCTTCACCTCTGCCTTCTCTACGTCCACCTGAAGGAAGTCTCGTCTTCGCTGCTTCTTCTGCCAACTTGTTGGTTTTCGCCTGTGGATCTTCGAGTTTGTGTGACAAGGCATTAGACATAAATCATCGGTGAAATCCAAATCTTCTAGGCTCTTTTCATCGGTCCAACCAGCGTATGCCCCTCTCCTCGCTCTTCACGGTTTGCTGCGTGATCCAGTCGACCACAATCACGAAGATAATCAGTGATAGTGGGCGGCAGCCTTGTCTTACTCCTGTCTTCACTCCAAAGGCGTCACTGAGCTTTCCATTGTGAATCCCTTGGCATGTGGCTTCTTCATATAGCTGTTGAATGTGATTGATAAAGGTCTGTGGCATTGAAACCGTAGTGTTGAAGCAGCCGCCTGACAAATTACTTCTCGTTCGACGCTGCCATATGCCTTTTCAGAGTCGATGAATTTGAGGTAGAGGGTTGACTGCCATTCTATACTCTGTTCTATGATGATGCGTAGCGTTGCGTTGCAATTTGATCCGCACATGATTTGTCCTTCCTGATGAAACCACCAGCTTGTTTTGGTCGTAATTTTGAATCCAGAGCATTGTTTAGTCTCTCCAGTATGATGTGGCTTGATATTTTGCTTGGTGTAGACAGGAGCATGATTCCTCGCCAGCTCTTGTGAGGACTTATGTCTCCCTTCCTTGGGAGTTTGACAAGGTGGCCCTTCTTCCAATCAACCGGCAGAAACCTTTCCTTCCTCCCACACTTCTGCAATAGTGGTATGAGCATGTCCGCTGCTGATGTTTCTGTGTCTGTTTCCAGGGCTTTTGGCGGAATTCCATCTGGTCCTGCAGCTTTCCTGGCTTTCAGCGACTTTATGGCGTTCAGGACTTCGACTTTTGTCAGAGTGTTTGTGTTCACTTTCAGTTCAGTGGCTGGGCTGCTGGTGGCATTTCTGGATGAGTTGCAGGTGGTGGTGTGGTCGATTCAAGAGTTTTTTTGAAATGATCAGCCTATCGTTTTCTTTGTTTCTTCTCTTTTGTAATTAAATTTCCTTCACTATCTTCCACTGGTTTCATCTGTGTTGATCTCTTCCCGGATAGTGACCTGGTTATTTGATATAATGTTGTCAGATCTCTTCTACCTGCAGCCTGTTCTGCTTCACCTACCAGTGTGTCGTAGAATTGTCTTTTGTCTTTGCACGCACTCTTCTTCACTTCTTTGTCCAATGTAGTGTTTTATAGGTTGTATTCAGTTCTTCTTTTCGTTGTTCATCCCTGCACTGCACTGCATTGCACTGGTTCATCTTCTGTTTCACCATCTTCCTCTCCCAGCTCTATCAGCTTCCATGTGTCCGTGGAGATCCACTCCTTCTTCCTTGCTAACACGGTTATGCAGGTTCCCTTCCACATCTCTTTCAAAGAGTTCCAGTGTTCTTCCACACCCGATCCTTCAGGGATGTTGCTCAATGTCTCCCATTTTGTTCTGATGGTTGACGTGAATATGTTCTTTGTAGTTTCGTCCTTCAGTTTCTGTTCTGTGTGTTGAACTTGAACTGTGGTCTATCACCAACTTCTCTGAAGGCTTTCAACTTAACTTTGAAGGCTCCTTGCACTAGATGGCGAGTGGTCTGAGCCTACATCTGCTCCTCTTCTTGATCTCATCTTGTGTCCAGTAGGCTGCGTCTCCACTTTCTTCACATTGAGATGAAGTCGATCTGATTCCTAGTGTGTCCTAGTGTCTGGTGAAATCCATGTCGCTTTGCGAATATCCTTGTGTTTGTACACACTGCCTCGCCTCCAATCACCAAATCGTTGAATGCGCAGAAGTCTGCAAACAGTTCTCCGTTCTTGTTCATTTCACCAAGTGCTTCTCGACCCATGGTGAGTTCTCTTCATGTGTGTCGGCTCCCAGTTTGGCATTCATGTCACACCACCCATTAGAATTTTGATGTCACCAACTGGGGTGGGGTCTTGTTCATTACCGATTGCAGTTGTCTGTAGAATTCCTCCTTCTTCTCTTCGTCTGCATTATTTGTAGATGCGTAGCGTAGCGTTGTGTGATTGTAACTTTCCCTCCTTTTGAGTTGAATCTTGCTATCATGATCTTGTAGGAGGAGATTGATTCCCGCCACATGAGAGCCTTCGGTGCTGTTGGAGACATCATGATAGGCACTCCAAAACTCAGTGTGCTCATGGTTGTTGTCTGGGTGATCATTGACGCTCCAGTTAAGAGTTTGGAGAGTCCACTTCCATTCCGTCTGCTTTCGCAGATTCCTAGCACTTCTATGCCACATCTTCTCATCTCTTTGGCAATCTGGGCAGCCTCACCAGCCAGTTTCAAACATTGTGTGGACATTCCATGTCCCAATTCCCACTTTCGTTTTCATCGAGAGAAGACACATTGGCCAATGGTCTTCCCGAAGGCTTTCACCAACCGGCGTCATTGCGTCTCTTCGATCCCAGGGAGGAATAAGTTTGTTTTCATTTTTTATATTTTGTTTATGCTTTGGAGTTTCTTTAGCGACTGGACTGGTCATACTGGGTAGACTTGCTAGCCACTTTTCCTTATCATTCGTATCTGGGCTATTCTGATTTCTGAAATTACTTAGAATGCCCTTCGGTTTTCATTATTAAACCCTGTTATAATGAGGAGTTCGCTGTAGATTGAACTTAAAAGCCACCCTAGCATCGACTTAAGTACACAATTATTCCGTCTAGAAAGGCAGATTTTCGTAAAATAACGAAGTCTAACTGATTACTTCAATTATTGCTAATGTATCACCCTTATTCTGAGCATATGGTCTGTCAGTCTTGACGTTTGATCTGAAAAACACAACTAGATTGTAAAGGTTGAGAAATTATGTCGCTTGAACTGTCTTAAATATTTCGCCTTGTTTACTGTTCTGTGGAGCACTGTAGTGTACAGCCACCCAATCTCGTTTAAGTTTTGTAACCAGTAAGGTTTGACTACGGCTGAAGAAATTTTAGAGCATATTTTTTAATCTCATGTATTTTTTTTCAATTCTACGAATGAAGTTCATAGAACAGATCAAGTTAATTTCTTTCCTCTCGTTTCCACATAATCACTGAATGTATATCATTCTTAAATAACTAGAGACAACCAAAAATTGAAAATTATGGAGTGTTATTCTTAGTTTATGTAGGCTGTTTTTCTGAAAATAGGATAGGCTTGAATATTTATTTTCTTCTTGTTTCATCAACTAAAATGAAAGTGAACACAGACAGACTTCTAAAAGAACTGAAACCTGAAAAAAGAGGCTTCGTTTAATGCAAAGCAAAACGAGTCTTACATATATTCAATATTTAACGCCTTGACAAAAGGCCCAAAACTTGTGATTCTGACCGATCATGGGGTTAAGTACAGGGGGGATAATAAGTATTACTTGATTAAGAGTAGCTAGGATCCTCAAGTATCTGTTAATAAATTGGTTATTGCTACTTCAGTTATGTCATTATTGTGGCGATTATTATCATGCGAGCATAGTTATATTAAAACTAAATGAAGATACAGGTATTGTTTTAAACAGTTAAGTAGACAATAACTACAATATAAATTCGGTTTTCAACAACCCTTTGAGATTCAAGTCAGAAATGATAAAGATAAAACTGATTCAACAGAAAATCGAATCACAAATATGCTCAAAAAGCTCTTAAAAAAAAGAAACCGACTGATAATTCTACATACAATGATCTGAAATCTCGAGGATCTCATATGCCTAGCAAGTGTCTTCCACAGAAGGTACCAAATCAGAATATTTTCTTGAGACTTTAGCTATCCATGAATTGCTGTCCTCGCTAGTTGGTTTCCAGAAAAGTTATAACCTATGCGTCAGTGACTTGTTACACATACTATAACTTATTAATTCCAGTTTGTTGAAGATGTAGATCAAATTAAGATCTCCAATAAGTTCATGATGCTTTTTTGGTGTTAAGAAAGGTAACCAATAGTGAGACCGTTGATATTATCTGTCAACATCCCTCCTTCCTTGGCGCCGATGTTAAAATTCAGATGGTTACTGTTAATGTGCATTAAAGACGTCCAGTTTCTTTTTGATAATACTATTTGCCGCCAAACTGATGGAGTAGCAGTGGGTAAGAGTCTATTGTGTCCAGTGTTGGTAGATATCTTTATGAGTTATTTTGAGAAGAAAACGCTACATCGAACGAATACATTAAAATAGACTGTAAGAAAATTTCAATGGATTCTGCCAAATCTCTTATAAATGTGCACTGGTCCAAAAACTACCTTATAGAGGTAATGGGAGATGATCAAGCAAAACATTGGAAGACGAATTGCTGAAAATTGGAAAGATCCTGCGTGACAACTGTTATCTACAGAAATTTATCGTTGCATATGTAAGATAGTTAAAGAAAGTCATAGCAAGTAGGAAGCTAGGCTTTTTCAAACTCAACTCCATAGGTGATGATGTCACAGGAAAAAGCAATAGAAGGTTGGAGATTGCATTGAACAGAACACATCTTTTAGCTAGTTCAGTCTCTCTCTACAGAATGATATGCTTCTTGGTGCAATGAAAAGTCAGTTGGTTTCCTTTTCATGTCACCTATAACTGTTTATTAAAGTCTATGTGCATCTGATCTAGAAGTTATGTGGAGAGAATAGAGAAAAAGACATACCTGAGATTCTTTGAGCATGTATCAAAAAGCCTACATTTCAGGAAAACGAGTCCTTTCAGTAATAATGCATTCACTGAGCATTTTATAAGTATAGACAATGCAGTAAATATCTTTGAATCCTTCACGGTGATAAATGTATGGCGTAGTTTGAACTTTTTGAAGCTCACTGGGGCCGTAGTGGTCAAACAACTAAAACCGGAATTGTGTGTCTAAAAAAAGAGGAGCGAACTGTCCTTTCTAGGCCTGGTAACTTGGTTTTCTACCCTTCCTCTTATTCTGTGATATCATCTCTTTTGAGTGAACCTTTTCCTATTTGTCTTAAATTTTGGTAGACGATTCACCAGCTGAGTTTATAATTTATCTGTTGCTTGTCATCATCAAACGTATGCCATCATGATCTTGTGGCCTTTATTTGAGTGGCCAGATCATAGGGTAGACTGATCGAGTTAGATTGATCATGAGTACTATTAGAGAGCAAAAAACTAACGATTATTCGCTTGATTACTAGTGCAGCCTAATCAATCGTCAATCACTGTTTGGCTATCAGTTGATACGAAGAGCTAATTATGCATAGCTTGAATCGGATGTAGAGATTCACTATGTGTATTGCAGTCTATCATATTATCGTGAAATATATGTTATCGGTGTTGACTTTTGGACAGTATAACCCTCAGTGGGAGATATGTTACTTTCTTCTGTACCAAGAACAATGCTATCCTATCCTGTTTGTTCATTTCAATCTAGTTGATTAGAAAACTTCTAGTATTTTACAAACGGCAGCTCAGCGAAGAAAATTTTCTTTTCGACGGTTCATTTTCATAGCTGCACAATCGTAATCATAGTTACAACAAAATACATATTCATCAGTAACTAACGCGTCAATACAAAGTTATCAAAAACGGTCAATAAAGTCACAAGGTGATAATGGCTTGAAGGTCAACTCAAAGTCACCAAAAGCTGCTCATAGGATTACAATAAAAAAGAAAATAAACAAAGAAATGAATTAAGTTCCTCAGAGAGATTACGACCAAGGTCAGATTAGGAATTGAATGTATCTCTTTTGAACATAAAGATCGGCCTGCTGGAATGCTGAAGGCTCTTGCTTGCTGAGGTGGGGAGTACGCACTCCTCTCGAAGTGTTTGATTTCATTCCGTAAATGACCCTGAAAGGAGATTCTCATGGAGCTGACCAAATGCAGCTACATCTGGTAATAGTCGGAAGCGACTCCAGCTTATCTGAGCCACCGGCAGCGTAAAACGTAATGTAATGGTACATAGTCTGCCGGTGGCTCAGATAAGCTGGAGTCACTTCTGACTGTTACCAGATGTAGCTGCAGCTTTCATCTCATTCATGCCTTTTGAGCACCAAGTTTCCTTGTTTGTAAGTAAATCCTATGTGATCTAATGCGCAAGGGACATGTACATGCCGCTGTACTCGCTATCTGCAGCAATATGGCGAAGAGGGTCTAGAAGTCATAAAGAGTTCACAAAGACTGTTTCTGTTAGCGGGACGTTCTCCAAAGCCACAAACAGCCAGACTAACCATTTCATGGCGTCTTGTAAATGCAGGCAGTGCTCAACTGTGCTTTCTGTACCCTAAATAGCTAGCCGTGAATCTAGTTTGCTTGCATATTTATTTGCAATAATAATTGCAATCAGTTCTCTTCGTTTACCCATGTAAGACGACCACTTCGATGACCTCCGAAATGCGAGATTCATTCAGTTTACACGTAAATGAATGATCAGAGGGTGGACATTTCTTACAGGAGGGACATCAGTCCTGAATACACCTACGCAATCAGTAGCTGATTGCAATATGATTTACTCAGGTCTAAGTTTGATTGACAGAAGGAGAAGCTAGAAGGTAGTGCTGCTTAGGAACGGGTTATGGTTTACACAAAGCTACGGAATACATTCCCTTTTTTCTGACAAATCCCCAATGACCACCAAAACGACCTTTCTGTGGGCTTAGACGCCTGACCTTGGTATTCAATTCCCCGGCTAGTACTGCAATATATGTCGAGCGTACCTGGTAAACAAGGTCACTCAATTAATTGTAAAACTCTCCTCAAACTGCATCCAAGCTGTAGTCAGTTGTTGCATAAGTGGAAATGAAGGGCCATCATTTTCTTTGCCAGCTACTTCTCACGTCAGTCGAACTGAATTGTTCTTCAGCATGCACATGACTCTTAACGGGGAATCAGTTGATAAGTGAAATTTCGATTCTGGCACTCAGTGCGACACCAACGCCAATAAGTCCGGCTGTGGAGGCCACATAGTCTCCGGCTAAACCCACTATAAACACACCTAAGTTGACAGATATAGAAGTTGCAGGAGTAATTCACTGGGAAGTTATTTGTGGGTCTCTGAAATAGAGCACAAATCGATAGTGAGGCTATCCAGACAGAGTCTTGGCTAAACCTGCCTCTTACTTAACTTGAATAGAGGTTTGAATATTGAAGGTAGCCAAATTGGACAGTACCTGTGGTTTATGAATAAACAAATCAGATATGTCACAGCATGATAACTTTCTGGAAGCCTATATTTAGCAACGTAAGACGATGCAAAAACAGATCAGAACTCAAATCGATAATAAGTAACTGAGTGAAACAACGATACATACATATGAAGATAAATTAAAGAAGAAACAATACAAGTTGTAAGCCAAAATAATAGCATCAATCAAGTGACAATTAAAGAAATGAATCTGCACAAAGTATGTAAAAATGTTACCTAAGTTACTTGTGATAAGATTTAGTAGGCGTAGTAAAGTCTTCATTGTTAATGTTGATCTCTGAATTGTATGGGGATTATTCTACCTGGATGCCCAGACGGAAACGGACGGTGTTAATAGGGGAACGCACTCTTAGCCTTTGGCTTAAAGTCAGATCCTCCAGACAGCGTAGCAACATAAAGGCTGCTGTATTCCCATGTTCCCTGGTGGTCGAGACAGGTTCATACACTATTTATCCATTCCGTACCATAGAGCCCACGTGCAACACTATTTCTGAGTTAGGGTTCCTCCGTTTTCACCAATTCGATAGAATGCATCATATATGCACTTTCGTCCTCTCAATTTTGTGGAAACACAAACGGTCGTGTGAATGTAGTGACTAGTATTTCAGATATCACAACCTTCTTTCTACCAAAAATCATAATGGTGCTGCTACTAAAAGTACCTTAGCTATAGCCCGTAAAACAATGGCCTAATCAGGGGGCTGAACTCAGCATTGTTGAAAACAATGGTCTTCTTTGCAACAGACTCGACATCGAAAAATCCCGTTATAATTGTTTCGTACAAAACAACTTTCGAGAAGTTCTTTAAAGTTAATATCATGTTTTTGGTCATGAATTCTGTCTGATAATTGATGTAAACGAAGTTACATTTCAGTTGCTTGAATTCGGAAATGTATCCATAAAAGGCAAAAGCTGGATGTATTCAACCAAGAATAAGGAGGTTGATATGTTGAGGAATTTATGTAGGGAGTTTAAAATAAATCCAGAGTATTTTGTAAACCATTGAGTCACTGATTGTTCGGCGAGTAAGTGGCTTCTCTTGTTGAGTGTTTAGTTTGAAGTCCCTTACCATTTGTGGTTGGTGGAAGAGATGCTTCTATTGAAGCAGCTAGATTTGAAAGCATACATATATGAGTAGAAATTTTCCTTGAATTAATATTTTGCTGTTTCAATGTTACATTGCAACTATTACAACTTGCCCATAATTTTGCATAGATGTGACTGTTCTAGTCCACTAGTGTTCTATTTCTTACTACTGGATGATATATAAAAACACTGGTTTAGCAGTTTTTTCTTCTGATTTCATACAATTCGGGTTGTAGAAAAGTCACTGGCAAACGGTAGAGCTTGACAACGAAGAGGTGATGTAGTCTAGGAAACGAAACTGGAAGGTGAGTGAGTAAGATTTTGAATGCGTTATAAACTCTCAAAAATATTTTTAGAAAAACTTGGACCTGGATTCATGGCATTGTATCAGTGCATATAGAAAGGTTTTACAATCAGAGGTCAAGCATAAGTTTGAAAATCAGTTGAAGCACTTATTTATCACGACTAATAATCTGACTGCGCTGGTAGAGATAAAAGGATATTTAAAGCAAATAGAGTATGAATCAAATAAGTGAGTTGGAAAGTGAAGTACTCGAAATGACATACTATTTTACTGCAGGATACATGACACCTGTTGATCAACAGGATTTTCTGTTTGTAATGTTACTGCCAGTGACTACCAGGTGCCTGTTATTATACTTCGACAAGCATGAAGACAGGAATATTGACCATTTGTTGACTTTTATTTATGATTAAATATTTGCCACATTTTATTGCAACTTTGGCTTATTTGTTTCAGTAATATTACCAGTCACTTCAATAGACAGATTGGATTCTGTTAACTGCCACAATCAAAATCCAATTTGGCTAAGGAGGATACAGGAAACTTATTTGATGAGGGGTGCGTTTATAATTGATCGGGTGGAAGGTAAACCATACATAAAGCCGAAGCAGAAAACGTAGAAATAAAAATTCCAATTGTTTCAGCTTGCTCGTAATTTTGCATAATATTCATGGACATTCCCCATTGATCGATGTTTGTTTCTGGAGTATTCTCTTGAGATTGTTTGGAAAACACCTCATCACCCAAATAAACATTTAAGTCAAAACAATTCCCCACAATCAGAGTTTTTCTGGTCATAAAATTTCAGATGACTTCATGTTTTCCAAATGAATTTCACATTAAATATGATGTACATCAATTTTCGTTTAACTCTGGTCACCTTGACAACCACTTGAGAGTTTCTTCGTCATTGTTCTTAACACACTGTGACTACTAAAGTCTAGGCAGGTCTTTCATACTACTCACTCTTAATTTACTAAGTGTGGCTGACGGCGAAATAAGTGAATTTACATGCTATCTTAGAAATAAGAATGCCTTTGACAAGAATATCTCATGACAATGAATTCACCAAAAGGGTGGTTTACTTCTATCTCGTTACGTATTCCAGAGAAGTGGGCAAAAGTTATGTGGAAAGAATAATTTGGAATTCATCTTAACAAATGATCAGTGTAGACAACATATGTTGATTCTAAAGCGTATTTGTATCAAAACTATGCAATGAAATGGAATAGTTAGTAGGAATTTAGCTGGATTTAATGTGCTGTAAGTAGTTTCCGTTAATAAACTCCGTACTAATGAACAGTTATCAATAACACATTTTTGGTTATGATCAAAGACTCGTTGTATACGAATATTTTGTGTTTTCTTCTCATAAACAGATAATCTCTTTCTTCCACTAGTTCTTAAACTCATCTCTTAGTAGACTAGTGTTAAAACCACCCCTTTGGAAGCATTCAACACTGCAAGATAGTTAAGTGTATGTTACTTTTTGTTTGCGGATCCTTGAAAACGCTAGTTGAATGAAGGCAACCAACAGGAGGCCCTTAGCTAGGATTCGTGCTTTTAGGCACTCATCAACAAAGGGTATCTGCAACCTCTGTGGAACTTATGTCCTGCTTGAGATTCAAACCCGTGTCAACTAGTGCTGCAGTCAGAGGCGTTAACACTGAGCTATTCGAGCCACGACTGACTTCATGTAGGACTGAACTGATTACGTACATTGGTTGGTCATCAGGGGGTAACCAACTTTGTGTTGTCTGGTCCTAAGTGCTGAATAAACTCTATAGATTATTTCTGGCTACCCTTAGCCAACCAACCAATGATTTTTGAATATATTTTTGTCAGATGACTTTAGCATATTCAATCTACTTATAACTTTTGAGAACAAGCTATGGTGTCACGGGGCATTACTGTATATAATGCTTGGTCTGTATATATTACATATGTTAATGAGATAATCTAGTTAGAGGTTCACACTGCATTTGTTTCATCATTCATCAATTGTCAATTGATGGTTACGATTTCGTGGTGATAGCAGCAAATCTAGTCTGCACGTAAAAAAAGGTAATTAAATAATTTATGTCTGAGTTCAATGTGCGGTAAAATTTCACTTCGATGATAAACCTTGTCAAATATTAAACTTGATGCTTTAAATCTACCGAAATGCTGTATCCGTTAACAATTCGGTCTTAGCGCTGCAGGATTTTACTTATCGCGTTTACTCTAGATCAGTAACCATTCTAAATCATTTATACTGTTTGAAAAAATTTCTGTTTTCTATCAACAGGTGACCTAATATTTTATATGTTTATTTTACTTCCTTTTGCCGGAATGCTACCTTGTCTTGCTTCAACTAAACTATAATAAACATTTATCTAGGAAGAATTTAAATGACGAACATTTTGGGTCAACAGCTAAACATTTGTGAAGTGGTGAATACTAACTACTGAATAGAAGTGGACAATGGAGAAAAAACGGTTTTAATCATTGTTTCGTATTTTTTGCCACAGTTTACAAGAATTATTCACAACCGGCGAAAAAGGTTCCTTCATTTACAGATTAGCATAGGATTACTCAGTGAGCTGTTAAAGCCGATATACTGTTGGTTTCTCAGAAGTTTCACACGATAGCTTTCACTGATGCGAATAGTTCAGTTGGACTTTTTTCAGTACTGTTCTTTATTATAAGCTTTCGAATCTCTACTGCGTAATAATTTGACTAAACCTGCAGACACATCTTGTTGATGAGTACTGACAAACACCTGACCTACAATAAAGATGACGTCTTAGTAACTGGGACCGTAGGTGCATTTTTGCGAGATCGATTAGTTTTGTGACCATAGTGTAAGGGTTATCTATAAAACTTTGTTGGGACCAAGGACTTGAAACACCAAGTAACCTGTAGCCTAGTGACTGGCTTGTGCTACGTTCTACTTAGTTGTATTAATGACAAAGATGTGCCATTTGTTAGCCATGCAAAGCCAGAGGCTACCTTTAAATTTCCTACTAGCTGAATCAGTAATCACTTGGAAGACGTTTGAAAGTGATTGGACGTGTGAGTGGCAACTAGCCATGATGTGATTATTGTTGGTCTAGGCAGTATAAAAGAAGTATAGACTACACGGGTAGGATCTTTAAGACGTTTGCAGACAATGACTGAAAACTTTAGGTGTAATAACTCAAAGTCGATCATGACAGCGTTGATAAATTCATTCTTCATTTATTACTCGTTAATTCTTCTGTATGATGTTGCTCGGTATGGTACCTCATAATGGCTATGTCAACATCAACGATAATGGTCATAGTTTTTAACTAAGAGCAAGACATTGTTCACTAAAAAATATTGATACTGGATTGCGAAGTGCTTAGTGGTCTTCATTAGTATGGTATAGTTTACAAGTAAATTTCATGTCCAGGAAACAAAACACTTAACTTAGGAATAAACTAATGGTGAATGAGTTGGAAAGCTCTCCCCAGATTAAAGACATCATCATCCTAGGCTGGTATTTATCAGGAAAGCAAATAAAAAAATGAAGTGCCGGCAAAATGTTTCCTTATTTTGATCGTCTAGAGAAAGTGTCTAATATTTTGACTGATACATCTCAAACCTGAGTTATCATATTCGCCTAAATTTTTGGTGAACAGTTTTTCAATAAATTAACAGACAGGATGTCTAACGAAGAAGCTACTCATAAGTGAGTGCATTTCTCAACTTCCTGGTTACAAAATTTATGCGAGAAATCTCCTGATTCAGATAGTGAGTTATTTTTCACCGTTCGACTAGTGAAGTCCTCAGGAAGATATAAGTAGTTTTTAGCTGTCTTCGTCATTCAATAATAAATTGCATCACCTCTGAGCTACACACGTACACAAAGCACCAGAACCCATGAGTTGCTTGGCTAATCTTAAGAGTCATAGTAATTTATCCTAATATTTGGTTATTTAGTTTGAAGGATAGCATATTAATACATCCTATTCAAATCATTAAAAATTCCTATTATAGTTCAAAAGCCATATGTACGTACAACTCTAGAAACTGAAGAAGTTATCGAGAAGAATATTCGTTGTTCACTTAAATGGCTTTGAGATTATAATAGATTCCTGTTGCTATGACGATATCCATTTAAGCCTGTCGTTTCACACACGCACACATATAAGAAAACAAGGAAGTAAGGTTCAAGCTGTTATTATACTTTGTTTATTATAAACTGTTATACGTTCAACTATATATCTGATTTAATATATCACGAAAATTCCAATGCTTCTCGGGTTAATAAAGAATCACTTTTCAACGCAGCACGATTCTTGTCAATATTTTAGTTCACCGTTTGATATTGTACATGAAGAGTTTATAACAGCTTATCATCCTTCAGTTACAGCGAAACACAATACAAGATGATTGACATTCAATGCCAGTGGAATGTACTAATATTTTAAATAGTTACAGCATTTTTATAGTACGTTGATTTATATTTAAAATGTACCTTCTTTTCACGTAATAATTACTTTGCAGCAGTAATAATAACAGTTATGAATACTTTGAAAGTCTACAATGTAGCGAATGTTTTGACTGAATATAGCTAAACATAATTTCATATTCGAGAAGCATAGACAGTTTATTTGTTAATTTTCTAAGGGCGACTCTGTAGGCCCCCAAATCAACCACTGTAATATGCAATAGGTTTCATAAAATAAAGAAAACCAGACTGACTATTTCAGTAGCTGCTAAAATGGCTTTCACAGTCAGACATTAAAGAATAAATATCACTTTCCGTAAGAAAGAATTAATAAAGCTTAGTTTTTGTTCACCATTCAGGGTATGAATACTCTGATGTTTTTGAATTTCAAAGTCACTTAGACTTTGATATTTCTGCTTCAGTCAGTAGTAAAGACAGTTATTTAGCTGTACACGTGACTCCTGTTGCATACGAGTGAAATAAAATCTAATAAAGTTGGAGCTGCATGTATCATGAAAATTTCCTGTGATGAACTGAATTATCACCCATCTCACTTTTGTTGACACTTGAAGCCGGAGCATATATTTTCCAAGTAACCGCTCAAGGTCAGTATAACCCAGCTAGAGGAAACTGGGTCGAAAATTCTTACAAAGTTACTAACGTTATCCAGTCACTTTTTTATAACTTTTATTTTCAAGCTTCGGTGAATAAACCTGTCTAGAATTGACTTAAATGTCATGTTGAACAACCGATTCTCATTGATGTTTTTTTGTACAATCTAATTAATATGAAAGGGAACAGTTAAATTTATAGATAGCGCTTTCCAGATTTTATTGTAAACGAAAAATTTTGTGATTGAATTACTTTATAGCTTACTGTTTGCCTTCAAGAATTCAAGAATATCTCGTTTATTTCTCGAAATTAGCGTACCTCATTTTACAACGGTTTATCTGTATTGTAATATAGTCAAAACTCTCTTATTTGTTTGAAACTCAGTCGCTTGACAACGACAAGTTTCGTTTTAAGTCAATTTGAAAACTGGAATCTGTACTTATATGCGATATATTTGGTCGTTGGACACTGTCATCAGAATATCATTTCCAAAGACGGAAACAAGTGGATTAATACGAGAAAAATTTATAGTATTAAACATTTATTATACATGCAACTGAACAGTGTTCTACCAGTCACTGAATGGGTTGTTAAATAACTCATATGCCTCTTGTTAAACAGACTAGTGATGTGACTGATTCATTAGCCTAAGCATTTAATTTTTAGGCAACAGATCCTATAAACAAACTCCACTCTGGTTACCTTTAGTCTCGCCAACCGGATACTATCATTAGCATGTACTCGGTTGAATTGTATCAATTTAAAATAGATAACCAGTAAATATCAACAATGATCTTTTCAGAGAACATGACTTTCAAAATGAGGAAACGTATTTCTTTACTGGTGCTTGTAGTTAGCTATGGCAGTATTCAAATAATAATATTACTGGTAGCAGTTGTGCACTAAAAAAGACCAACTTCAAAGGTCAAGTGTTAGTAGATTCAAGAAATATACATTGTTAAATCACTTTTTTTCTAGTCATGTGTGATTTTATACTGGCATACATATATATTTATCTTTCGTGTAATTTTAAAAACTGTTTCTAAGATTGAGAAACATTTTTGACTGTAAAGCAGAAAACGTTTTAATGTAACAGTGAGATAGCAGTCATTAAATGCACTAACAGTGTGTCAGTTATGCCGAGAAAGAAATTATAACTAGGATCTAGTTCCACTAGATCCAATTAGAAAAAAGATTTTGGTTGTAAAAGATACACATTTCATCTTATTCCGTTTACTATGTATTGGGTAGCTGATAAGGGATTTAATTAGGTTGTTAATCTAGTTTTCCTGCTTTTTAATCGAGTAAGCATGAGATATGCCTATCATCATAATGAGAACCAAGTTTACTGCGAGTTTTAAATCTGTTTAATTAATTACCACAAACATAATTATGGAATAAGACTATTATAATCACTTTTGTTTACTGATATAAAGTTGATAATTAATAGGCTTATTAAGAGGGAACATTTGTTGGTTAGAATGATGTTCGATATGAAATACTAAGTGAAGTCATTATCATCTTGATAACGCAGTAATTAGCTTAGAGAACGTTTTCACAAAGTTTTCATCTAAGCTATACTTGCAATTCTGACAGAGCATAATTTTATGAGACCGATCTTTTAGGTTTCTGAAACACCTCAATAATGCTTGTTGCAGTACTGCATCACAGGCAATCCAGATTTCTGTAGTTATCTGGTATTCCGTTTTTCTTCAGTTTTTTCTACGGTTATTACAGCAGCGTTATCTGAGAGTCTTCAGACTAACTAAATTTACCATCTAAAGTGTTAGTTTTTGGCATAACCTAGGGTAGAGAAGCATATAATTCAGCCGAAGAGATTGCTTCGTCAATATCCACTATCTGTTTCTGAAAGTTTATTACAAATTATCTGACTCACTACAATAGACTTTTGAGGCGATGTGTGTGTACATCGTTTTGAGCGACTTCAAGAGCTGTAGGTTTGTTCTAGTTAGGCTTACGTATAACATATGACATTACTTGAATCAACCGGCAGATATCGTTTAGAAGATCACGAATAAAGGAATTGGTTTTTTGCCTACTTGGCGAACCCTTACTCTCAAGAATAACAAACTCCCCACTATTTGATTCCTAAGAAAATACTTACTTCGAATGTGGGCACCATTACCAGCTGATATCATCTAGACATCCGCTAAAAGGCGAAAACTACTTGGCGATTGTTCCCACGTATTCTCTTTCTGCACAATAGTGTTCATCTTCAACCGTAGTCAAAATCAAGCTTAGAATTCTTGTGTATTTTCGCAGACGAATTATCACTACATGACCAGAGTTAAACTGTTGACATTGTTTGCATCCACACGGTTTGCTACAGTCCAGAACTGTTGTTCTGTGCCATGAGTGAACATTGATCTTCACCAACTTATTCATGCCTGAAATAGTGTGAAGACCAAGTACTTCAACAAATTTATGTAAATGCTTGGTGAAATACTGAACTTATACTCTTCTTCCTAAAAGTTCAACTTTAATCACTTACACTATTTTTTATATTCCACTTTGCAAATTTTGATTAAAACACATTCAATTTTCCGTAAGAAAACAAGAGTGGTCAAGGTGATAATTATTTGAGTTTGTCTAATTATTCTTATCGAACATTTTGTTTTGAAACTCTTACCAGAAATGTACTCACACACTTTACCCGATAATACAAAACTTTTCTCGGTAATTTCATTTAATCCGTCAATCATTTTACTTGGAGGTCTATATGAGCTAAAAATATACAAAACCGACTGTTGGTTTTGTGATGGCATATTTATCCCTTATCATTTATGAAGATACCTTTTATTCAGAGAACTCAACAACTTATGCTGACAATAGTTCAGCTAGTCGATCTGATATCCCACTTTGAACCTATGCGTAGAAAATGCAAGTGTAAGAACCTTTGATTTTTGTACTTTCAAATGACGTTTTCAAAATCAGTGAAGATACTAATAGCGTGTGTTACTGGAAAGATTTTGCAGTAAGTGTGAAATTGTGTCTTACTGACTTTGATATTCGTCTGCATACCGGTCTGTTGTAGGACCGAATTCAGTTCTACTCACCTAGATTTAACTAGGCAATATCCTAATTTTTTTCACAATACTGTTTGTCTCATTGCCCAAAAATCGTTGGGGATTCTCTTTATCATTTTCATCTTCATTTCACTTCTAATCAACGCCCAGTATCAGTACTAGTCTGCCAAACCGCGGATATCTTAGATAGTCAAAATGATAATAAATAAGATGGTCTCACTCTCTAATTCAGTTAGATTTAGATTTAGATGACAAGTCCTAACTATGCAGCTAGTGTGAGTACAGTCAAGCGATAGTAACGCGTCACGAATGCACATGGTGGGCGGGCAAAACCTTTGGTAATTGAAGTAAAGTAATGATCTAGCCAACCTTGGACCACGTAGCCCAGTTTGGTAGAGCACCGGGCCGGAAACCCCGTGGTTGCTGGTTCGCTTTAGGACGTGGCCTGAGTTTACATTTCACCTTCAATCACCACCCACTGTCAAATAATAATGTAACAGTTCAGCAGTAAGAAAGTGGTATCTTATTACGCTGCCTCTATCGTTGCTGTTGCTTTATTGAAACTTTTAAACAATATATGTGAAGTCGTTCTAAAGTGAAATATTTATTGAATGTTGCTTGTGTCGAGGCATCCGTACAGGAACCCATATAGACATCGATCAGTTCGGTCAGTTCAACGACACGATAATACAGGCAACATCATGAAAATTGTATCAGTTGCACATGGATCGGCTATCTTGACTCGGTGGCCTAGTGGATAATGCACTGACATTTGAATTGATCGGTTCTGGGCTCAAGTCACAGGGGGAAAACATCGCTCACTGGGAAGTGGGCACATTCAGCTGACAAGTCCAAATGGAACAAAACGTGTGTCCTGGATTTCATTGCCACCCACTATCTATAATCAGTATCAAAACTGAGATATTTATTACTTGTTCACTCAGTGCCCGCTAATGATATAAAATGATTTGATGGTAGTAAAAATTTCTCGTTATCATAAGTTGAAATTCTCATCAAATATACACCGAAATTCATTTTATGTGACTATACTACTTGTTAGTAGTTATATTGCTTAAAGTTCACTTCCTTCTGTATTGTTTGCCTACCAAACGCAATGTAATGGGTAGCTGTTATAGTGTAATAATTGCAGCTGCAGCTGCAGCTGATATAAATACATGCTTCATTTAACTTGCTTTTGGTTTATTATATCAACCGTGTTTCTTTACAAAGGAAGATAACGTATGGATGGCTTATGAACTTCTTGGTCTGAGATAAAGTTATTAAAATAAGTTGTAAATGTAATCTGGATGAGCAAGAAGTATTTCGATGTGAGAGGTATACATCTGGGTTATAGAATTCAAGATTGGGGAGTGAAGAAACAAATTATTGAGTAACTTATCTGTTTTGTTGACTGACATTATACTATGCACTTGTACAGTATTTGAAAAAGTGAGTTATCATTTATCATTAACTTTAATATGAAATAGGAGAAAAAGACTTTATTGAGTGATATAATGAGGTTTCCTAATTTTAGGTATTTAACTGCTGATTGACTTTTTTATAGGAGTTAAGTGTATCTTTGTGAGCAGGAAAATATTCATTTCAGTTCACTACAATGAGTACTTACAAAAGTATACGGTTTTGTAATCCAGTGACTTGCTGTGACTGCAATCTGGGACAGACTGTTCGTTAACTTGCCCTGTAGTAACGAGTCAACTATACGACAGTAACATAAGTGCTCGCTTAGTATTATTCATGTATCCATGATGGTATTACATGGGTCCAGAACAAAGATTATACGCTGCAGTTTATCACCTGCATGCAGATCCATTTTATGACCGTTACAATTACGTAGTAGCAATGGATAGTCGCTAGCGGTGAAATTAAGAACACGCCTTTCGTCCTATTTGGGATTCATTAACTGGATGTGACTGCTTTCCAGTGAGTGGTGATGTTGTCTATCGGACTCGAACCTCGGACCGATCGTTTCAAACTCCAGAACCCTATCTTTTAGGCCACTAAGTCATGGTAGCCCCTTTTTGGGACGGGCGTAGTTTATATGATGTTGCTTGTATTACCCCATCGTTGACTGGACCAACAGAATAATATAAGTACTAACACAAAAAGTATGCTCGTCGTATAACAAGTGGCTATCATGACTTCTTGGACTGGCGGAGAACGCTTTACCGTTATATATATATATATATATATATATATATATATATATATATATATATATATATATATAAGATTTTGAGAAATCCCCTTGTCTTATTTTGTCCTTCTTAGTATATTTTATACACACTTTCCTATTGGTTTATTAGACTATAGTAGCCTCATAATCATTTAGATCATCAGTTATTTTGAATTGAATCCTAGTAACTATTGATTGCATCATAAACGTTCATATGCGACTTTTCTCAATTGACTTCCTCAACTGCACAATATTATTCACAAAATGATAAGCAGAATCTCTATATTGCTGACGTATAATTCCTCAATATGTATGTAAGGCTGTAGAACCTTCAGAAGAAGTTATTGAAAAGAATATTCCTTGTTCTCTCAAATTGGCTTTTGAATTGTAATGAGAATTTTTTTGATGATTTTAAGTATTCAACATAACTTATCTTCTTTTCAGAAATGTAGGTCTGTTTAGAGTAAAACTCTTGCACAATCATAATTTGTCATTGATTGTTTGACTTGATAACAGCGACAGCTGAATTTTGAAAAATATTTCATCATTCAGGGAATCTGTCTTAAAAACGTAATTGAAAGATCACAGGTGAAGTGATTGCATTTGCTAAGTGTCTGAAGCCTTGCACTAGTACACAGCAATGTGAGAAATGACATCATTTCTGGAGTATCTGCATAGGCTTAATATTAATAAGGTGATTATGGCTAACAAACTCTCCATTTATTTGATATCAAGTTTTTGGTAGATGCCTGAAGTGGATTCATTTAAACGTGTTTCATCTTATCTAGAACTGTTCGTTTGATTCAACTCCACTGTAATTCACGACCCGAAAAATTATGTCTAAATAAAGTATATGAATATTGAACTTATCGCACAAATCTGCCTGTATGCCTAAAGAGGCATATTAGTCAGGCCTGGTGGAATAAATAACGAGATAAGATAATGAGTATCAGACTACTTTGATATGTTCATCAGTCACATAAAACAAGCTGGTAAATGTCATAGCTGAAGGCTGTACGAGGTCATTTTTTAAAAGTACAACTTATGGTTACTTTATATACCATTCTCATAAATACTGATTAGGTCGTTTTTAAAAGCCTTTTTTATCTGTTGCACGTTCAATTCTTATTTATATACCTCTACTTATTTAATTATTCATTCTCACCGTTTGAGATCTCTGACTATTGCTCCTTTATTGTTTTGGAAAGATCAGTGACCATGACTTTTAAATCATCATCATGCAGAATTCTTATGTTTTACAACTGATATGGCAGATTAAACGACCAACAAGCGCCTTTTTCATATTATTATCCTGCTTAACTGACTACAATGTCACCAGATACAAAGTAATTGGAAAGGTTCAAAGATTTTATATCAAGTTTTACTTTCACCTATGAATTGTTTCAGAAATGTAGGATCTACTCAAACTAAATAATGGACAACCAGAAACGTTATATTATCAGCAAACTACATGTACACGTCGCATATTATTATTGTTAGCTAGTTCAAAGAATTTGAGCATCCATGGTGACGAATAGGTCTTTTATCGAAGTAGTAATCAATCAGCTTTTATCTTTCTATCATTCAACACGATGACATTTATGAAACAGAAGCATACAAGCTAAGTATGAAAATGCATTGACAGTTCAACAGATGTTGTCTGATAAGAATTCTCAATAATCTAATGGAGTTACAGACACACCCTGGACTTTAAAACGCCCCAAAAACTCTGATACCATCAAAACATCAGTGTATTTAAGACGTTTCTATACTAGCTTGGTTGTTTTATATATTTGGAATAAAAGGTGCATTAGTTATTGCATAATGGTATCTACGCTACGATGTATTATGCGTGCTCATTTTAGGTTGATCATTTCACTGTGAAAGCTGACTTCTTTAATTTCGATCTTTTCATTTCTTCTAAAACAAAGTGATAGATAATAATGAAATTGTGAAAGCCAGGCCTGAAAGCTGCTAGATTATCTTATTCAGACTAAAGAAAATAAACTATGAATAGCTTTATTTATTATATAAAAATTACTTTGAAGGCCACTGTAACAACTGCTGAGATAACCAATTACATTCCTGTATTCTATGGAAAACTACCTTCACATGCGAAGTATCGAAACCTGGTTGGTCAATTCAGCAGTTACTACAGTGACCTTTAAAGTCACTTTTATATCATGATGCTGTTTCATTACGCAATTTGTCTAATAAACAGAAAATTTTAGGAAAAATACTATACTACATTGCAGAATTTATATTTAACCAATGCCAAATAGAAGCCTAGTAGTAGTGCATATCCTAGATTACTCAGAAAATTGAATGGAGAAGTTCTCTATAATTTCGTCTCTTGTCACTGAATTTGGGTTTTGAAATATCTTGCGAAGTAGCTGTCGTATGCATTTGTTGAATTCCAGTAGTAGTGTTAACGGAAAAGCTTATAAAGATGTGATTTTTTTTAGTGTGTTTGCAAATGACCTTGTTTTCATTTGAATAAATAATCAATTATCACTACTGTCGCCACTGTTACCAAAACTAAAATTAGTTCAATTTTATAAATATTTGTTTAGTTCTTAGAATTATGATTTATGAGTTCTACTCGTAATGATTATTCTCACATTTGTCATTTACAGAAGCTCTTTAGGGATCCATTAACTTGAAAAATCCTGAGCACACATCTTGTTCAAATTAACTTTGCCCAAATGATATTTTGTTCTCATAGATGGCGTTCACAATGCCTTCTTGGATTTCCTTAGATGTCTATTATTGCCGACAGTCTTACTAGGAACCTGAATTTTTGAATCGTCGGTGACAATCTTGTAACAAAGGTGTTATAAAACCCCACATATTTTGTATTTCTTTGATGAAAGTCAGTCCTTCGAAGAAAAATTATGAGTATATTTATCATTGGGATAACGTCGAATGTTCTTTCCTCTCGATTGCTGAAGGCAGTATAAGACACGTTGGTTGAACTTCTATATCCATTTCACTGTATAGAGAAGGTTGAGACTCATTTAAGTTAATAATTGCTATTTTTATGCAAGTTGAAGGTTTTTCCCATAATACAACAGTAAAACATTTTCTTAAATAGTTTAGATGAAGTGCATATAGATTTATGTATATCCCTGAGCTGTTTGATGAAATTACTACTTCTTTCAAGCTCCCAATGACATAAATCATACAGTCAAAATTATTTGCAGCTTAGTTTATTCAATTTTCTTGATTAATGGATTGAATGGAATTTACTATATAATTTCACAAGTTGTCGAAATCTCGAAGTCTATAAGACAATAAATGCAACAACACCGCTTCTATTCGACCGACCTTTAATAATGTAGGTAGTAGACAGACGAAAAACATAACCACAGTCAGTGGAGAAGATAATTCTCAACACTATACGTGGGCGGCACTGGGTTACTGCAGAAGGCATATGGAGTGTATTTTTTGGAAGTACAATAATGGAGGATTTCACAAAAGATGTTCTATGCTCTGTTTATAAAGCACGATTAGAGTTATCCTGTCAGCAGAAAAAATGGCGTAAAATAATCCGTCACATAAAATTTAAATTGGTCAGAACTGTATAGAATAGTAATTAGGAAGTCAAACTTGTTCTACTGTTAGGAACTCATACGCAGAATGATGACTCGGATGTAATCAAACGTCTTGATGGGCGTGGAAATGTTCACACTATCTGATAATTTATCAAGCTACACCCCACGTTTGGGTAAAAGTTTTCACTTTAAATTCCAACATTAGGTGGAAGATACTGAGGATGAGTTAGTCCGCATTGTGCGCAACTGCGTAAAAGCATAAACTCAGCGAAGGTCCACTGGACTCAAAAACTGTAAATGAATAGGTGCTTGGTTTACACTGTCCAGCATCAGTAATACCTTGATTATCACACGCCATAAAGCAAGTTGAAAGTTTAATTGCTGAAAAATTTCTGTGCGCTTGTTACTGCAAAATATCAGTTTTTGACGAGGCATTTGTCTCCCCGAAGAGAGTTGTAGTTACATTTGTAAAGGTCTCAGATTTAAATATTTGTGCATCTTTGCAGTGTTGCTTTTTAAGACATCCTACTGAATGATTTCATATTACAAACTTGATTTTATTTCTTAAACGGCTTCAATCTAGAAAATCTAAGTGGTTTTTCAATTAGCCTCAATCTTCTTGATAGGAATGAATAAGGAGAAAGAGGTCGAACTTTAATATTTGACTAAAGATACTACCATTTGTAATGCATCAATAGTAAAATACTGAATAGTTTATCAGGTAAAATCTATAAAAAGATCATTAAACATACAAATGTGTGGTTATTCCTGATGAAATGATCTGAAAGAAGAATAAAAGTTGTCAGTTAACATCCAACCAGCTGCTTAGGGGAAGATAATACTTGAAAAAGGATTCTTCAAAATCTTAGATTGAATCAAAGCTCTGGAGAAAATACCAATTTTGACAAGAAGTAATTAAGCATCAAAATGACGTTATCCTTACACTATTAATATTTATTTACTAATTCTCCCATTTTTTTCATCTCGACTGGTAGTATACATAACGCTAATCTGCAATGACAGATGCTGTTTGATGTTATGGTTGGGCTTATCGATTGTGAATAACCAGGTTAAACCCCATTGGTATAAATATTTGCTCCTCAATCTTTTATTATCCTACACCGATCGTTTCACTAATTGTATTGCTAAAATGCCTCTACTGTCATAGTGTACTTATCTTACAATATTGATGAAAGTAGGTGGCTGGACAAGAAAGTGATGGCAGTAAGGTGATTTCCTACAGTAGTCATAAATCAACATGTACTGCTTTCCTTACTTAAGAAAGAATGAATTGAAAAAAGTTAACTCTAATGATTTTTCACAGTACCTGACAGCCTCTGAAAGATCGTATATCAGTACTCTTAAGCGCAGTTCTCTTATGCTCAATAATCATTTTCTTTTCCACTTACTAGAGGAATACATCGTATTCTACTTTGCAAGCAGGCCACAGTAAACACCTACTACGATCTAACGAAGTAAAAAATCTGTTTAATCATCATAAGACTTCTTTTCTTAGTAATTGTTTACATATTCACTATCATCTTCAGTTAAGAATGTGAATAAGTACTGTTCTTGAAGTGTTTACTCTTTAGTGGCTTAGTATATCCACGCATAACATACTGTTATGAAGCAAAAAGTGAACTTTAGATCTTATCTAACATCAATCTGTGAGCTATGTGAAATAAAGTGTAAGCAGTTTCTCATTCCTTTCTGATTGTATTCCATTTGTAAGTAATCACCGGCTTGAATTCCAGTGATGTGTATTGTAAATTCTACGGGAAGCCGTCAACACTTCTGTAAAAAGTCAAAGGTTCGCATATAGTCATTTAAGCTAGTGACATTAGTGTTAGGGTATGCAGGTCGAATGAAGCAGAATTTCATCATTCGGTGGTTCTTTGTCTAACAGGCAATAGCGAACACCGTATCCTGTGGTTTCTTTGTGGCCATCACTTGTTTCTAGACTCCGCTAACTAAATTTCAAGAAGAGATACTGTTTGATTTGGTGGCCACGGATGGCAGACACACATAGATCATACTACTAATAGACAACTTCAGAATACATCTCTGGACACATTGCGTTCTTTTTTAAAGCACTTGCCTCAGTTTCGATAATAGATAAGTCTAAATATCTCTCATTTATCTTACATAATAAGGGGATGTGAAATATAGAGCTGGAGATTGTCTTTTTTCTCACCTTAATAGCCAAAAAAGTAGTTTATAATCCAAGAGGGTATGAAAATATATTTATTAAAACACGTCATATACGTTACGCTGTTTCATGATTGGTAAGGAAGGTTGTTGTGATTCTGAAATCATCTAGCCTTTCATTGAAGAAACACATTTTCGACACTAGTGAAATCAAAGTCAGTCAAATTTCAATAATTCCATCTACAAATTGTGAGACATTTTCGACCTGACAAATGGAACAAATACTACATCATTCTTTAAGCGTATTTCACGACATCATGATACTAAAAAAAGCCAATGAATATCTTTACTATAAAGCTACCCACTATAAGCTTTGGTCTTTGGTGAGATTGGGATCAGCTACCTCCACTTATCGTTATGCTAGCTACCGAACCATATCTTTTCGCACTCAATGAAGTTGTTCTTGTTACGATAACACTTAGTACCCAATTGAATTACATCAGGCTGCCAAATTTAGGCTTTCAAGGATAGTCTCACCAAAACCTATTCATTGGAAGTAGAAAGACATAGTATACCTCATACAAGGATAAAAGTGATATTTTGGGTGCTGAAAGTTTTCTGCATATCTGTCATTAGAAAGGAAATGTTAGTCCATATCGGTTAAAAGTGAACTGCAAATGTTTCTCTATACACCAGTGAATTATGACAAGTATTTTTACGATGTGATATTGAAATTGTGGGTCTCAAGAAATTTCGGTGAATTTTTGTAAAGGAAATAGATGGTGAAGAATTTATTCAAAACCCATCCATTTACCTCGCGTGTGATAAACGATAGTTGGTTTTGTCATTAATATAACTATTTTTTCGATATATATTATTATTGAAGCTCTTATACTGAAATAAAGCCAGCGTAGTAGTAGAAATTATATTTTGGTTTTAACCATTAATGATAAGAAGTGAATATGGGTTCGTAAAATGTATAATTTGTGTGGCCTATACAGCTCACTATATGCGATTAAAAGAATACATAGACTCCTTCTGAGTTGGCCAAAAATGACAGTTTATCACTAGCACGTTGATAATTTATAAGCTGATTACAGAAAATGGTCTGCAGTCCAGCAGACATGCATGAGCTAAGTACAGGCTTCTGATTTGGTCTACCTCAATGTGAATGCCTATTCACGTGCTCCTGCGGAGATGTTTGTATAAACCGCATGAGTCGTGCATTTAAAAAAATGTCTACTTGACTGTCAAGAGGTGAAAGTAAATCTATTACCGATTCCATTAGCAAGTATCTGCTCTACTCTTTCCACATAATTGCTTAAGAGTCTATGCTTGACAATGCTGACAAAATCAAAACAAACATTTCAGCAGGAGTGCAGTTTCACATTTTGTGCACGGTGAAAGTACCAGGAACTCATTATTTTGAGCCTGATCTCTGAGTGAAGCAGACATTTACTGCAATACATTCAATACCAAGGTAGTAATTATTCCTTTGTTGTTCTAATTTAGATATTATCATTCTTTTCACTGTCGTCAACTCCAGTATTATCCTTCGCTTATTCTATGCTTACTTTAAACTAATTAACAGAAAATTCAACTATCTTGCTTCAGGTTTCGGAACATTCTTTGCTTCATCAGATGGCGAATTTTTCTTGTTGCTTGCACCGTCGTGTCCATTATTATGTAGGCTTTTTTGTTTAGAAATAAAGTTGAATGATATGTTAATAAATCAACTGAACACTACTATTCAGTAATAGTCTGTTTTCTTTTCTGATAGATGCAAAACAATTGTTCAGCTTCAAGAAATGATTTTATCGAAGAAAGAATTTTCACTTCTAATTTGTGTTGCATTTTATGACTTAATGAGCTCGTGTCACCGCCTAATTAAAAACTCATATCGTTCCACTGAAAGAGAATACACCTGCGAATTCTGAATACAGAATAGTGGACTGAAAATGTAACTTGGAATTTCATGTGTTGAGCGTAGATATGTTTTCTGTACTCTTTTTCATCAATTTAGTCAAATGCTTTAAAATATTTTTCAGAGCACTGAATACTCAGAGTTCCTTGGGAGTTTGATAATACACGGTAAGATGGACTTTTGCTCTTCGTAGCAGCTCATGTGAGAAAGCTTTGATAAACCGTTATGTGAAATAGGCATATGAAATTGCTTACGTTCTTGAGAGTGTAGGCTCACTAAAATAGCAAACGCACAGTGATGTAATTTAGTTGTCCAGCTAACTCTTCAAGCTCTGACAGATTAGCTTTTGGCAATAACTGTCAACTCAGCATAAAAATTTATCATTCATTACAATTATGAACATGTGAGACTTTCATTACAGTTTGATGTTAACTTGAGAAATGTGGTAACATAAGTGCTTAATGCTCTATTCCATCTTAGTTGTTTTTGATTCCGGATAAAAGCTCTTTTGATGTAAGTGACCATTGAGAAAACTGTTGGTAACTGATATCTACGTTCGAAGTAATCATTTATAAAAATTGATTTTTAGAATCCCTTCTGGTAATATTTATGAAGTAATTTCCGATGGTAGGTCACTTACAAAAGGTTGACAAATCTGAATGACCACCTGGAAAAAGTTAGTGGTAGCAAAAAATGAACAGTAGCAATGATAATAATATATGCATGTGGTTGTTATGAAATAAATGTAAAATGTGAAAAATCGCTGCAAAATCTACTACCATTATAATTGCACCATTACCAGCCTCGCATGTGTATGCATATGCAATGAAATCTCAGCGAATTTAAGGCATACAGGTGGTGGAGATTTTGTGAATAGACAAAGCGTTCATAAAAAAGTTTCATGCGTTCACATTACTCAGGGTGGCTTTAGGAATTAATTACCTTCAACACAAAAAGATTGGGCAATTTGCCTCAAAAGGTAAAATCAACTGATGGGACAATTAACACTGAGAGAACTGAGGGAAGCATTTTCCTTTCTTGATTTGGCACCCTCTATTATTTCAGCGTACTGTTTCGTCCTATAAAAAAATATATATCGCATTTAGGGTTAAGTTTTGAATGTCAGTATCGTACCGAGGGTTGATTAGCTAGAAGACAATATTCACGAGTAGTATTTGTAAACTCAGACTTCTTTTTGAATGTAGTGAATTGCATTGCATTCATGAATATTCTTATGCAATGAATATTTAGCAGTACACAGAAACTTCTTCTAAACGTGGGTTTTATGAATGTTGGGGACCATTACCAACACCTACCCACAATCCAAAAGTTTATGAAGTCGCCGGGACTTTTATATGTATAATCTGTATCCCCCAATAGACGTTTTACCGTTTAATGAAACTCTTAGTGATATCGGTTTTGGTATTGTGGGTTGAATGATTTCATTCGTTGCGGATTCACTCTGACAAAAATCTTTATCCATGACTTTGCTTTTATTCATTACTATAGAATAAATGGCACCGAATGCAGTGCAACACAACGTCAAAACAAGCAGAATAATGACTGTAGTGGGATAAGAACATGTACATAGTTGGGTGGTATATTTTGATTACCTTCTTAATGGTTAGTTAGTGTTCAGAGAAATTCAGCTTGTTTTCAGGTTGGAATTCACCACAGACTGACATCAGTTGGAGGAAAATTGGAAAACTGGGAGCACTGGACAGTTGCTTCGTCCAAGTATGGGACTCTCCAGCAGTACGCAGCCATGATATCAGCTGAGACAGAACCCAGGACCTTCAGGTTCCGCCGTCAGAACACTATCAGTGAGCCACTTGGTCAAAATCCAATGATCCATACTCTCCACTTCTATCAGTTCACGATTTGTGAATCCATCACGAATCCCTTGGCATGTGGCTTCTTCATATAGCTGTTGAATGTGATTGATAAAGGTCTGTGGCATTGAAACCGTAGTGTTGAAGCAGCCGCCTGACAAATTACTTCTCGTTCGACGCTGCCATATGCCTTTTCAGAGTCGATGAATTTGAGGTAGAGGGTTGACTGCCATTCTATACTCTGTTCTATGATGATGCGTAGCGTTGCGTTGCAATTTGATCCGCACATGATTTGTCCTTCCTGATGAAACCACCAGCTTGTTTTGGTCGTAATTTTGAATCCAGAGCATTGTTTAGTCTCTCCAGTATGATGTGGCTTGATATTTTGCTTGGTGTAGACAGGAGCATGATTCCTCGCCAGCTCTTGTGAGGACTTATGTCTCCCTTCCTTGGGAGTTTGACAAGGTGGCCCTTCTTCCAATCAACCGGCAGAAACCTTTCCTTCCTCCCACACTTCTGCAATAGTGGTATGAGCATGTCCGCTGCTGATGTTTCTGTGTCTGTTTCCAGGGCTTTTGGCGGAATTCCATCTGGTCCTGCAGCTTTCCTGGCTTTCAGCGACTTTATGGCGTTCAGGACTTCGACTTTTGTCAGAGTGTTTGTGTTCACTTTCAGTTCAGTGGCTGGGCTGCTGGTGGCATTTCTGGATGAGTTGCAGGTGGTGGTGTGGTCGATTCAAGAGTTTTTTTGAAATGATCAGCCTATCGTTTTCTTTGTTTCTTCTCTTTTGTAATTAAATTTCCTTCACTATCTTCCACTGGTTTCATCTGTGTTGATCTCTTCCCGGATAGTGACCTGGTTATTTGATATAATGTTGTCAGATCTCTTCTACCTGCAGCCTGTTCTGCTTCACCTACCAGTGTGTCGTAGAATTGTCTTTTGTCTTTGCACGCACTCTTCTTCACTTCTTTGTCCAATGTAGTGTTTTATAGGTTGTATTCAGTTCTTCTTTTCGTTGTTCATCCCTGCACTGCACTGCACTGCACTGCACTGCACTGCATTGCACTGGTTCATCTTCTGTTTCACCATCTCCCTCTCCCAGCTCTATCAGCTTCCATGTGTCCGTGGAGATCCACTCCTTCTTCCTTGCTAACACGGTTATGCAGGTTCCCTTCCACATCTCTTTCAAAGAGTTCCAGTGTTCTTCCACACCCGATCCTTCAGGGATGTTGCTCAATGTCTCCCATTTTGTTCTGATGGTTGACGTGAATATGTTCTTTGTAGTTTCGTCCTTCAGTTTCTGTTCTGTGTGTTGAACTTGAACTGTGGTCTATCACCAACTTCTCTGAAGGCTTTCAACTTAACTTTGAAGGCTCCTTGCACTAGATGGCGAGTGGTCTGAGCCTACATCTGCTCCTCTTCTTGATCTCATCTTGTGTCCAGTAGGCTGCGTCTCCACTTTCTTCACATTGAGATGAAGTCGATCTGATTCCTAGTGTGTCCTAGTGTCTGGTGAAATCCATGTCGCTTTGCGAATATCCTTGTGTTTGTACACACTGCCTCGCCTCTAATCACCAAATCGTTGAATGCGCAGAAGTCTGCAAACAGTTCTCCGTTCTTGTTCATTTCACCAAGTGCTTCTCGACCCATGGTGAGTTCTCTTCATGTGTGTCGGCTCCCAGTTTGGCATTCATGTCACACCACCCATTAGAATTTTGATGTCACCAACTGGGGTGGGGTCTTGTTCATTACCGATTGCAGTTGTCTGTAGAATTCCTCCTTCTTCTCTTCGTCTGCATTATTTGTAGATGCGTAGCGTAGCGTTGTGTGATTGTAACTTTCCCTCCTTTTGAGTTGAATCTTGCTATCATGATCTTGCAGGAGGAGATTGATTCCCGCCACACGAGAGCCTTCGATGCTGTTGGAGACATCATGATAGGCACTCCAAAACTCAGTGTGCTCGTGTTTGTCGTCTGGGTGATAGTATCGGCGTAGATTATTGACTCTCTCGTTGACAGCTTGGAGAGTCCACTTCCATTTCATCTGCTTTCGCAAATTCCTAACACTTAAATGAGATACCTTCTCATCTCTTTCGCAATCTGGGCAGCCTTGCTAGGTTCAAACATGGTGCGGACATTCCATGTCTCCACGTTGACTTTTGCTTTCATCGGGAGAAGAGAAGACATATCGGCCAATTTGCTTCCCGAAGGCTTTCACCAACCGGCGTCCTTTCGCTTCTCCTATTCCAGGGAGGAATAAGTCTATTTGTGCTTGTGCTTTGGAGTTTTTTTAGCGATTGGATTGGTTATACGGGGCAGGGTTGCTAGCCCCATGTCCAGAGTTCCCTCTTTACCCGGGCATAGGACCGGCTAGTAACTAGTGAACTATTTAACCAGGCAAGGCTGATGATATAAGAAAGTTCCTAATAAATCTTATTCCGTTTACAACTATCACGGCCTTCAATTTGGTAGAAGCAAAATCTAAACTCGTTTTTGAACTTAATGAAAACGTATTGTTTATAAATCAGTCTATGTGGAGAAGTTTTCATCATCACAACTTTCGTAGTAATTCTAAATGTTTCGTATTTTTAATATCGCAGTTGTGCTGTTATAATGATTTAACACAAAATTTAATAGAAGGAAATTATTGCACAATCAGATGGTTTTTGTTCTTCGAAAGTGGCTCTTAGAACGTAGTTCTGTAGTTAAAATACTCGTGTTAGTGACTGTTTTCACAAGTTTGTACACCAGTGAATATCAGGACTTCTGGAAAAGCATATCCTTTATTCTAATAGAGAACTTTAACTTAGGATATGGTTTTATATTCAGTTTGGTATCTTGCACTGCAATCCAGGGTGCCTGTTTCATCCTTTTTGGGACTAGTTAACTGAATATACCTGTATTCTAGAGAGTGATGTTGATCGCACTGATATTTGAACCCAGTAGCCATCACTTTAAACGCCACTAGGTCACTGGGTCAAGACAGTTACCCCTTGGGATATGATTTTTTTGTGATGGAAAGCTGCCAGTTTTCTTATGTTTTAATTCATATTACACACTTAGGAGAATATACCAGAATAGTAAGGTGAATTCGTCTACTCAGGCTGTTTAGGAGAGTGAATTCTGGATGTAGTGATACACACTAAACTTCGAATGATGGATGTTTGTCTTGATTACCGAAACCAGCTTTTCACCAACAAGTTTCTTTCGCAATAATATTTGTCACGTCAACACAAAAAGAGTGCTGAATTCTTTTTTTAGGCTGAATTGTGGACTGATAATCACAACATCTAGTTATTTTTGAGTTGGGAACCAGCAGCAGGAGATTTTGATGCGCTTTACCTTGTGATAATAAAAGTTTCAATTTTGTACAAGCTATTTTCAAAAACACTTAAGTCATGACGCTCGTATGGATAGCTTCAGGTAAACTTATTGAATCCAAAGTGCTTCCAGCTTAAGAGTGGCAACAGTAACAGTAACCTAAGATTAAGGAGAATTTAATAAATGTTTTATCCCGATTTAGGGTTACCTTAGTATTTTACGTCCATGGTCTTGTAAGGGGAAGATTGCATAATTTGTTGAAAGGTGCGGTAGGCACACAACCACTCACCTATGGGGTTGGAATCCGACTGTTCTCGTTTTAAAATTTCTCAAACTCTTTCTTTTGAATATGGTCACTATGCTGTTTTGGTTAAGTTCATCTGAGTGTAAACTAGTATTTGGCTTGCTTTACAAAAATAGATCTAGGTTAAAGTTATGCTTGTTTATTACTCTAGCAAGCGCAAATATCTGATATAATATTCCTCCGTAACGCGGAAATACTTCAAAACTTCGAAAACAACTGGTCATATACTTTCTAAAAGGATTAATAACGGTAGATTTGTCCGGAAATTTGCACCTGACATCCTATATCAATTAAGAATGGTGATATAAGTTAGGGAAGCGTTGTGTTGTAACAAGACTAGTACGCAGTTTGTTTATGTGATAGTCTATTTACTGGTGTATTAGTTCTGACTTTCTCTGGTATCCTACTTTCCCTTAGGTGCAAAGCGATTTTGTGGTACCGAAAAAATGAACACTAAACACTAAGACTTAGCATGTGCTTGCAGTTTTGTAGAGTATGTTTTGATGTATAGGTGTTCATCCACGGAGCACGGCTACTTTACGTCAACTTTGTGCTGATTATCGGGGCAGTCAAACCAAGTGTAAGCAGATAAGCTATAACGTCTAAGACAAAACAATTATTGCTAGCATACCAATAAATATATTGTTTTTGTGAGCGGTTTATTACTATTGAAATGAGTCATTTGTTTTTGTTATCAGTACTTACACGAAAGTAAATTGGTGACTAGATTCGTACAAATACACATCGATTTATCGAAGACTGACCGCGTGTTAGGTAATAACAACACAACCAGTCTATTACAAGCTGATAGCTTGAATGACACATCTAATAGAAATCTGCAGTAATAACATAAAAATATCTGAACATAGGATGTCACTTGAGTTAGGAATGCTTGCTGATTAAATATCTTCAAGCTATATATAAATAGGCTGTATACAGTTTGAATGTAAGCATAAGTCGTATTGACGTGAAAATTTAGTATTTTATTTTCACTTAGGAGGTATTTGTTGGTAGTCAATTGTCATTTAGTTGTCGCAAATTAGTCCCAGTACAGAAATTGGTCAATAAGCAGTTCTAGGTATCTATCTGCATAACACGTAATATTTCCGTTTCACGGGTGTGAGATAAAATGATAGTGAAAAACATGAAGGTTGACCCTGAACTGACACAAAAGTAATATACCAATGATCATTTCATGATTACCTTTATTAAATGTTCCAAAAAATATACCAATTTGTTTGTGGAATGATATCACTGAAAATTTTATGCGACATGTTTCTTGCGAAACGATGAAATCAGCGATTGTCAAATGCATAAAATCGAGCTGGAATAGGTAAGATCCTATGAAAATCTTCCCTACAGTTATGTAACCCACGCTTACCTTTGTAATTCAGAGAGCATTTTGACTTAAAAAGAACATAGGACAGGCCTTTTCATAGTTGATTAGAAAACACTTATTATGAAGATATCAGTATTCATTTAAACTGCTCTCATACGAACATTAAGAAGAATTAGTCAAATGCAGAGGATTCAAACAGTGTATCGTTTACCTAACAGACTTATAATCACTTTGCGTTTATATTAAACTAGTTATAGTGCAAGAAGTATGCTTGCCCCATTTGACACCTAAATAAGATTTTCGTCCTGACTTTACACATCTCTTGTACACTTACTGTTATGGGTTCGAGGCGCTAATGGTATATGTATATATTCCGAAACGAATATAATACGCGCGCTTAGCTGACAGCTAACTTGGTACGCAAGAGACACTGACTGCAACCCCGGGACGAATAGAGAGACGATCGAAGCTGGCAGATGGGAGAGTGCATTACTCCGAGAATATAATATAATAACAATGAATCAATCCAAAACACGTGAATAAGTATACACATGAAAACTGACCTTGTCCGCAATTGGAGAAATCCGCATAGTAAGAGTAAAAGCTAACCAATTAGCAAATTACATTACAATGGAGGCAGAAATAGACTATTAGTCATACCGTAAAAATAATGTGGGAATGACACGTTAAAATGTTCGGATCGATAACAATGTTTTATACAGAACTGGGGCATCACAACACTTACTACATAACTTCAAGTACTTGAGTTTTCTAGAAGCATTCGAATATCAAGTAACTAAGACATTTAATCGGCAGGTAGTACCTTTAAGTAAACATACTTTGTAATTCAAAACAATATTGCTAGCCTGATGATTCATATTATTATTATATTATCATTATTATCATCGTATTACTCCTATTCATATTTATATTATATTATTCATATCATTAGTAGTTGAGATCAAAATAAATCTGCCCATAAGAGTTCTTTCATCTTGTGGAAACTAATATTATCTTAATAAATTACTAAGGCTTGTCATTTTCTAACTCATTGCTTCTGCAAACCTACTATTTTACTTTAACTGCATTCCACTAAATCCATTGTCATATTTTACAGATTTACTGGAGGTTAGCGAAGCTATATTGCATACTTATGGAATGTGTTGATCGTATGCTTAAATAATTAGCTAAATTGTTGTTGCGGTGCAATAATGGGTTATTCCATTTGTTAGTTGTTTTCCTTAATGGATTTAAAAGAAGGTGTTTCAACTTACTTGATAGTAATTATGGATAGTGGCTAGCATTAGAATCCACGACGCACTATTTTTCCTGCTTATTACTCACCAGCCGGGTGTATCTGCCTCTCTGTTACTGACCTGAACTCAGTGCCAGTCGCTTCGAATGCCAGAACGTTTTCCACTAAGCTACTGAGTTACGATAGCCACTGCCTGTCCTACGGGGAAAGCATATTTTCAAAGTTATAACTCATAAATCTACGTCGTTGACTGGACCCAAATGGTCAGACATTTTTGGAATACGGGCTGCACTGCGGTTGTCTCAATATTGCCGGTACTATCAGTTTTGAAATAAACGAGAAACAGTGCCTAGTAGTAGAACCTAGGAAGCGTGTTTGTTCTTGCTTGGGAATCGTCAGATGGATGTTTCTGTGATTGAATTGATTAATCCCTGTTTTCAGTTTTAGTGGGGAAACATCACTCATTGAGAGTCAAGCACATCCAGGTAATTACTCCCAAATTGTCAAGGAAGCGCACCCTCGATTCCACTGCTAGGTGTTATCCAACAATACCATCAAAACTGAAAATACTGATAATATCGAGACATCCCTACAGCAGCCCATATGTCAGTAGTGGACCACCAATTCGGTTCAGTAAACAACGGATACTTACAAGCTATAACACTGAAAGCTGACTGATATCTGTTTTGTCACCTAGAACCTTGGATACTGATTGAGTGTCAAATGACAAATCTATTTTGAGGTTGTTATTCATCGAAGACTGACATCAGTTGGAGGAACAAAGGAAACCTGGGAGCACTGGACAGCTGTTTCGTCCTAGTATGGGACTCCTCAGCAGTGCGCACTGCTGAGGAGTCCATACTAGGACGAAACAGCTGTCCAGTGCTCCCAGGTTTCCTTTGTTCCTCCAACTGATGTCAGTCTTCGATGAATAACAACTTGAAATATTTCCAAATCTCCACAACCCCCTCAAAATTTAAATCTATTTTGGTCAATCATAATTTCTAAGCTGAAATTAAATTTAGTTGGAAACTATTCTCGTTGGTCAGACACTGACTACTAGCAAGTATCTTGATATATAATCCCCTAGTAATGGTTTCATTCTGTTTATCAAGCTTTCAGTGTTGTCTCTAAGCTGTATAACCGCATATCATGTCACAGTTGAACTTATACTAGCTAAATTCGCACAGTGATCCAGTGAATACATTTTCATTTTAGTGACGAGATGATGTGGGCATTTTCTATCGAGGAACACTTATTCACATACTTGTATCAATGTCTAATATATACGTTGACGAAATTTGGATTCAAAGCTTTATGCTGATTGCTCTCATCCGTCTTACATACATTTCCTTTCAAACAAGCCAAATTATAAAAAATGCATTTTTTATTCCTTCCATTTAAATTGAATTCAGTGCTGTCTTTTTTCGTTTCGAATACAAATGCAACCAAACAGCTGCAGCTTCTGCACATCAGTCAGAGATGTGAAATCATTCATAAGAACATGAAATATGCTCTTAAAAACGAATGCATCCCGTGAGGGAATAAAGTAATACGTCACTAGTTAGTATCTGATTGCTGTAAAGTTTTTTTCTCCCCTTGAGCGACAATGTGAGAATGTCTTGGAGTACATTTCTCACCATCCAAATGTCGGTTGTCGCTCCAGAACTGTTGTATGTTGACGACGAGTATAGAAGTAGACAATGGTGATATTAAGAGTGTTGACAACATCATTTGCTTCGGTAGTGATATCTCTCTTGGTAGGTCATTGACTGATAAAGTCTTGGCATAGATTCAAAAAACACACTTGATCTGAGTCATATTTCGACATCTACAGCTGGGCCATGATTTCCGGCTACCTAATAAATGTTTTAAAAAACTGCGGTGCAGTTTGCTTTAATCCACTGTATCTATTCAATGAAGAGGGTATGAGGCTTGGGGTGTTGGACCACCGTTACCTTTAAAACAATGATCCTGTCGTGGTAGATGCCAAGTTAAAGTTTTAAGCAGAAGAGGCGAACCAGTTGATGAGGTTGTGAACCATCATCGACTAAATTGGCTGAGGCTCATGTCTAGTCACCATCTACCCAGTCACCCAGTGTTAGAGGGATTCTACAGTTAGCTAGACTTTAGCAAAGTACCAGTCTTAGATTGTTGGTCTGAGCCATGTACGGAAAGTAGACTTCTCGATTGGGGCTTGTATGACAATCAAAGCGGGTAGTCTCAAACTTTAGGTGATATGGCTCAGCATCAATCTCAGTGGAGCAGATTAACTCACAGATTATCTTCATTTTAATCGTAATAACGAACTTCATCATAATTTTATTTCTTGTCTTTATTTTTTCGTAACTTATCACGATCTATTGAGTTCAAGAATTTCAAAGCATCATTCAAGACAAACCACCTGCACAAGCGTTATTTAACTTAAGAAGTTCAGTCACATCAGGCAGCTATCCATACCATTCTAACAGGAACAGGTTTGTTAACCGTTTTATTTCACTGAGAAATGTGTAGCTATTATAAAACTTGTGAAGTAGTTAGCAGTCTCTGGCATACCCAAGTGTTATTATGCTTTCGTTTCACTAGGGAACAATCAAGATGGTATTTATTATCCAATTTATCACAGTATATTGTAAATTGACTTGCTTGGATTACAATTCGACCTTTGGCTGTAAATTCACCAACCATACTGCATTGGTTGTTTTAAACCTTTATCATTCATCAATATTGTGTAACCACTTACTAGTTAAATATTTAACAAAGTCTATTGAAGATAAATGAAATTTGAAAACGAAGATTACATGTTCACTACACGCAAACGTGATATAATTTCATAATTTTCATCTTTTGAGTGTATGCTGGAAAGTATTCATTTTTATTCACTTGCCAAGTCTGTCATTTTGAGCACATTTTTTAGCATAAACAGGAGAAAAAAAGATGGACCAACAAAATCGGTTGGTTGCTTAATAGGCAAAAGATTCTTATGTATTCCAGGTTTTGGTTTTAAACAATACCAGTTACTTTTCCGTTGTTTTGGTGCTGCCAGTGTGTCACCCCCTAGTTACACGTGGTTAGTTATGTGTGCCATGAAATTATATGCATGCAGATGATACAATAAAGAAATCGTATCTCGTCGTAAAACTAAAACTTGTCTGTAGCCAACTGGTAGAATTCTCTTGTTTTCACCCACAAACTTATTGGCCGAATAATTATGCTTCTTTGCGAAATTACTTTCATTTTAGGTATCTCTTTTTGTTTTTTAGACTTTCTGATTTCTAGACTGATTGATGTACGCTAAAGATTATCATTCTGGAAATGAATTAGGAAAAAAGTCTATGAACGTACCTGGAAATTCATATTCGGCTTGTGTCAATCCATGATCGATACTACTTTGAAATCAACCCCCTTGCACCTTCTTATTGAATTTCACCCCTTAAATTCACTGTTAAGTTGCCTCTAAGTAGACTTCTTGAAGTTCGAGCCAGATACCATGGTTCCTGAGTTCAGTCAAGTGAAGTGTGATTACAAATACCTTCCGACTGTGTTGAGTGATGATGACGCTATATCATCGACTGTCAGATAATGCGAGCAGGAACCACTGAAGTTGATTCTTGTAGCTGCTGAATCTAAGAACTAACACAAAATAAATATATTCACTTCTCTTTTTCTTGGATATTTCTCTAGCTGATTTCAGTAGATAATGAGCACCTCTTCGAAACCGAACAATTGTTTTCAAAGCTCCCGATTAAAAAAGGTTTCATTCATCAATCATTTCAATAACCGCGGTTTTCATCTGTTTATTATTACAGTTCACTTCTCAGAAGATATTTCCAAAGAAGCAATCATTTAGTTTATTAAAAGGAAAATAACTAGAAATTCAGTTGTAACATTGAAACTTCACAACAAACACAGAGTGAACAATTCCATCCAGTATAACAACGGAGAATTACAAGCATATCAGCAAATAGTTATCTATATATATATATATATATACATATATATATATATATATATATATATATATATATATATCGATCCGAACATTTTAACGTGTCATTCCCACATTATTTTTACGGTATGACTAATAGTCTATTTCTGCCTCCATTGTAATGTAATTTGCTAATTGGTTAGCTTTTACTCTTACTATGCGGATTTCTCCAATTGCGGACAAGGTCAGTTTTCATGTGTATACTTATTCACGTGTTTTGGATTGATTCATTGTTATTATATTATATTCTCGGAGTAATGCACTCTCCCATCTGCCAGCTTCGATCGTCTCTCTATTCGTCCCGGGGTTGCAGTCAGTGTCTCTTGCGTACCAAGTTAGCTGTCAGCTAAGCGCGCGTATTATATTCGTTTCGGAATATATACATATACCGTAAGCGTGTTTGAAAGCATAACACTTTTGTTTAATTTTATTTTCTGACAATTTCATACTTTATTTTGTTATATAGTCAACAAGCCAGGAGAGTTATCAGCACATTGCGCATCGTTTGATGTTAGACGGTTTGGAGATAACAGGCATAAAGCTGTGGACCTGTGTTTCGAGCTTGTTGCCTTGTGCAAGCAATAAACTTAGGTCCTTAGCTTCCTGCGCACTGACTCTAGCCGTCCAAAGTCCTATATCAGTTTGATTTCTAGGAGAATAAGGATAAAATTCTGCCGCAACATGCAACCAAAGTTTCATTTATACGTCCGCGTCTTCACTCTAATCTACAGGTGTCTATTCCGTAGGGCACTAAGTTTTGACAGCTGTCCATTGTTAATTGTCTATATGCGTATCCAGAACTGAAATACATGCCGCTTGCTTTCATAATAAAATTGACTCTTTTCTATGTGCACGTGTCAGCATAAAACGTAGGTCAGTAATCAAACTTTCTATTGTAGATAAGAATTCTCTGATGAAATATGAAAATCACCTAAGTAAATCAGACGATATGAGCCAAACCATTTTCCAAATATCATTCTTGAAGTTTTTTTGTAGCTTAATTCAACAACTGCTTGACATCCCATCTACAACGACAATTAGGTTACACCTGAATGCATTCAAATCCTTTAACGAGGGTTAAAATGCTGGAGTGACATCTCTGTCTGTGAACGCAGCACATCACCTCCACGTGAATCAGTTGCATAATACGCTAAAACATCCCTTATGAACCCCCACATGAGTAATTACAAATTAACTTAGACTTTAAGCATATTTCGTGTGTTTAGTTTTGCCTAAGGTTTGAATTCCCTTTTTTTCGTGGAATCCTTTTTTTACTTACGTTCTATTTTGTTAAGACTGGCTTGTTGCATACATCGAAAACGTATATTGAGGAAATCTCAAACGTTTTTGTCGTACATTACCAACCCAAAATTATCAGTGAATGTCTTTTAAAAAATTTAATTCTTTATAGACTCCAGCGCCAGGTGAATTCTACAGACTTCGTTTTTATTTCAGCTGCAGTTCTATCATTCAGTAAGTCGTTTGAAAAAAAAAAACAGAATTCTACAAAGTAAAGCTATTGGTAATCTGTAAGAAACAATGGTAACCTGAAACCTTCAGTGGCATCTGCACCGAATGCAATGCAATGTCTTAGGTTCAGTCCACTATTTTATAAGGTCATGAATACGTCTTATTTATGTGTGCTAATGTGTACAAGGTTTAGTCTTCCCAAGTGCTTTCTAACATAAGTTCGTGTAAATTTGATCAACATCTATTCATTTTTGCAAATCATCAAACGCTAAGTGACGCGATTATAATTTTTGTCATTAAAACCATTTCGGCAAACGTTTGGTAAACACAAAAAAGTATTAGTAAAGATTACCAAATAAGAATATCTTAAGGTGCAGCCTGTCATCATAAAAATAAATACACTACCGAAAGAATATGAATTTGGGGGGGAACTGCGCTTCATAGTGTAGTCTGGAAATCAAGTTAAAGTGAACAAGAATAGAATAAATAACGCAATCAGGTTCTCACATCACACATAGTACGTTTCTCATGCATGGAATAAGCATTTTCAATACTCCCATTAGCATTTTCCTCAAAATACCAAAAAACGTTTTACTTAATATCAGTGAATGATCTTCAGCTCACAGAGCAATTGTATTCAGAATAGCTCCTTCCCTACTGAAATCACTGTTTCAAACTAATCGATTGTATTTAAAAAAAAGGCATTAATTTATTCCAGTAAAACTGGAAAGCGTGTAAATATGCAGTGAATAAGCTTTCAAATTTCACGACGCATGGCATTTAAATGATTTTAAGTATGCGGAATAATAGTGTGACAATGAGCTCATAAACTCGCATGATTAATTAGTTCACTAGTTACCAGCCGGTCCTATGCCCGGATAAAAAGGGAACTCTGGACATGGGGCTAGCAACCCTGCCCTGTATAACCAATCCAATCGCTAAAAAAACTCCAAAGCACAAGCACAAATAGACTTATTCCTCCCTGGAATAGGAGAAGCGAAAGGACGCCGGTTGGTGAAAGCCTTCGGGAAGCAAATTGGCCGATATGTCTTCTCTTCTCCCGATGAAAGCAAAAGTCAACGTGGAGACATGGAATGTCCGCACCATGTTTGAACCTAGCAAGGCTGCCCAGATTGCGAAAGAGATGAGAAGGTATCTCATTTAAGTGTTAGGAATTTGCGAAAGCAGATGAAATGGAAGTGGACTCTCCAAGCTGTCAACGAGAGAGTCAATAATCTACGCCGATACTATCACCCAGACGACAAACACGAGCACACTGAGTTTTGGAGTGCCTATCATGATGTCTCCAACAGCATCGAAGGCTCTCGTGTGGCGGGAATCAATCTCCTCCTGCAAGATCATGATAGCAAGATTCAACTCAAAAGGAGGGAAAGTTACAATCACACAACGCTACGCTACGCATCTACAAATAATGCAGACGAAGAGAAGAAGGAGGAATTCTACAGACAACTGCAATCGGTAATGAACAAGACCCCACCCCAGTTGGTGACATCAAAATTCTAATGGGTGGTGTGACATGAATGCCAAACTGGGAGCCGACACACATGAAGAGAACTCACCATGGGTCGAGAAGCACTTGGTGAAATGAACAAGAACGGAGAACTGTTTGCAGACTTCTGCGCATTCAACGATTTGGTGATTGGAGGCGAGGCAGTGTGTACAAACACAAGGATATTCGCAAAGCGACATGGATTTCACCAGACACTAGGACACACTAGGAATCAGATCGACTTCATCTCAATGTGAAGAAAGTGGAGACGCAGCCTACTGGACACAAGATGAGATCAAGAAGAGGAGCAGATGTAGGCTCAGACCACTCGCCATCTAGTGCAAGGAGCCTTCAAAGTTAAGTTGAAAGCCTTCAGAGAAGTTGGTGATAGACCACAGTTCAAGTTCAACACACAGAACAGAAACTGAAGGACGAAACTACAAAGAACATATTCACGTCAACCATCAGAACAAAATGGGAGACATTGAGCAACATCCCTGAAGGATCGGGTGTGGAAGAACACTGGAACTCTTTGAAAGAGATGTGGAAGGGAACCTGCATAACCGTGTTAGCAAGGAAGAAGGAGTGGATCTCCACGGACACATGGAAGCTGATAGAGCTGGGAGAGGGAGATGGTGAAACAGAAGATGAACCAGTGCAATGCAGTGCAGTGCAGTGCAACAACGAAAAGAAGAACTGAATACAACCTATAAAACACTACATTGGACAAAGAAGTGAAGAAGAGTGCGTGCAAAGACAAAAGACAATTCTACGACACACTGGTAGGTGAAGCAGAACAGGCTGCAGGTAGAAGAGATCTGACAACATTATATCAAATAACCAGGTCACTATCCGGGAAGAGATCAACACAGATGAAACCAGTGGAAGATAGTGAAGGAAATTTAATTACAAAAGAGAAGAAACAAAGAAAACGATAGGCTGATCATTTCAAAAAAACTCTTGAATCGACCACACCACCACCTGCAACTCATCCAGAAATGCCACCAGCAGCCCAGCCACTGAACTGAAAGTGAACACAAACACTCTGACAAAAGTCGAAGTCCTGAACGCCATAAAGTCGCTGAAAGCCAGGAAAGCTGCAGGACCAGATGGAATTCCGCCAAAAGCCCTGGAAACAGACACAGAAACATCAGCAGCGGACATGCTCATACCACTATTGCAGAAGTGTGGGAGGAAGGAAAGGTTTCTGCCGGTTGATTGGAAGAAGGGCCACCTTGTCAAACTCCCAAGGAAGGGAGACATAAGTCCTCACAAGAGCTGGCGAGGAATCATGCTCCTGTCTACACCAAGCAAAATATCAAGCCACATCATACTGGAGAGACTAAACAATGCTCTGGATTCAAAATTACGACCAAAACAAGCTGGTGGTTTCATCAGGAAGGACAAATCATGTGCGGATCAAATTGCAACGCAACGCTACGCATCATCATAGAACAGAGTATAGAATGGCAGTCAACCCTCTACCTCAAATTCATCGACTCTGAAAAGGCATATGGCAGCGTCGAACGAGAAGTAATTTGTCAGGCGGCTGCTTCAACACTACGGTTTCAATGCCACAGACCTTTATCAATCACATTCAACAGCTATATGAAGAAGCCACATGCCAAGGGATTCGTGATGGATTCACAAATCGTGAACTGATAGAAGTGGAGAGTATGGATCATTGGATTTTGACCAAGTGGCTCACTGATAGTGTTCTGACGGCGGAACCTGAAGGTCCTGGGTTCTGTCTCAGCTGATATCATGGCTGCGTACTGCTGGAGAGTCCCATACTTGGACGAAGCAACTGTCCAGTGCTCCCAGTTTTCCAATTTTCCTCCAACTGATGTCAGTCTGTGGTGAATTCCAACCTGAAAACAAGCTGAATTTCTCTGAACACTAACTAACCATTAAGAAGGTAATCAAAATATACCACCCAACTATGTACATGTTCTTATCCCACTACAGTCATTATTCTGCTTGTTTTGACGTTGTGTTGCACTGCATTCGGTGCCATTTATTCTATAGTAATGAATAAAAGCAAAGTCATGGATAAAGATTTTTGTCAGAGTGAATCCGCAACGAATGAAATCATTCAACCCACAATACCAAAACCGATATCACTAAGAGTTTCATTAAACGGTAAAACGTCTATTGGGGGATACAGATTATACATATAAAAGTCCCGGCGACTTCATAAACTTTTGGATTGTGGGTAGGTGTTGGTAATGGTCCCCAACATTCATAAAACCCACGTTTAGAAGAAGTTTCTGTGTACTGCTAAATATTCATTGCATAAGAATATTCATGAATGCAATGCAATTCACTACATTCAAAAAGAAGTCTGAGTTTACAAATACTACTCGTGAATATTGTCTTCTAGCTAATCAACCCTCGGTACGATACTGACATTCAAAACTTAACCCTAAATGCGATATATATTTTTTTATAGGACGAAACAGTACGCTGAAATAATAGAGGGTGCCAAATCAAGAAAGGAAAATGCTTCCCTCAGTTCTCTCAGTGTTAATTGTCCCATCAGTTGATTTTACCTTTTGAGGCAAATTGCCCAATCTTTTTGTGTTGAAGGTAATTAATTCCTAAAGCCACCCTGAGTAATGTGAACGCATGAAACTTTTTTATGAACGCTTTGTCTATTCACAAAATCTCCACCACCTGTATGCCTTAAATTCGCTGAGATTTCATTGCATATGCATACACATGCGAGGCTGGTAATGGTGCAATTATAATGGTAGTAGATTTTGCAGCGATTTTTCACATTTTACATTTATTTCATAACAACCACATGCATATATTATTATCATTGCTACTGTTCATTTTTTGCTACCACTAACTTTTTCCAGGTGGTCATTCAGATTTGTCAACCTTTTGTAAGTGACCTACCATCGGAAATTACTTCATAAATATTACCAGAAGGGATTCTAAAAATCAATTTTTATAAATGATTACTTCGAACGTAGATATCAGTTACCAACAGTTTTCTCAATGGTCACTTACATCAAAAGAGCTTTTATCCGGAATCAAAAACAACTAAGATGGAATAGAGCATTAAGCACTTATGTTACCACATTTCTCAAGTTAACATCAAACTGTAATGAAAGTCTCACATGTTCATAATTGTAATGAATGATAAATTTTTATGCTGAGTTGACAGTTATTGCCAAAAGCTAATCTGTCAGAGCTTGAAGAGTTAGCTGGACAACTAAATTACATCACTGTGCGTTTGCTATTTTAGTGAGCCTACACTCTCAAGAACGTAAGCAATTTCATATGCCTATTTCACATAACGGTTTATCAAAGCTTTCTCACATGAGCTGCTACGAAGAGCAAAAGTCCATCTTACCGTGTATTATCAAACTCCCAAGGAACTCTGAGTATTCAGTGCTCTGAAAAATATTTTAAAGCATTTGACTAAATTGATGAAAAAGAGTACAGAAAACATATCTACGCTCAACACATGAAATTCCAAGTTACATTTTCAGTCCACTATTCTGTATTCAGAATTCGCAGGTGTATTCTCTTTCAGTGGAACGATATGAGTTTTTAATTAGGCGGTGACACGAGCTCATTAAGTCATAAAATGCAACACAAATTAGAAGTGAAAATTCTTTCTTCGATAAAATCATTTCTTGAAGCTGAACAATTGTTTTGCATCTATCAGAAAAGAAAACAGACTATTACTGAATAGTAGTGTTCAGTTGATTTATTAACATATCATTCAACTTTATTTCTAAACAAAAAAGCCTACATAATAATGGACACGACGGTGCAAGCAACAAGAAAAATTCGCCATCTGATGAAGCAAAGAATGTTCCGAAACCTGAAGCAAGATAGTTGAATTTTCTGTTAATTAGTTTAAAGTAAGCATAGAATAAGCGAAGGATAATACTGGAGTTGACGACAGTGAAAAGAATGATAATATCTAAATTAGAACAACAAAGGAATAATTACTACCTTGGTATTGAATGTATTGCAGTAAATGTCTGCTTCACTCAGAGATCAGGCTCAAAATAATGAGTTCCTGGTACTTTCACCGTGCACAAAATGTGAAACTGCACTCCTGCTGAAATGTTTGTTTTGATTTTGTCAGCATTGTCAAGCATAGACTCTTAAGCAATTATGTGGAAAGAGTAGAGCAGATACTTGCTAATGGAATCGGTAATAGATTTACTTTCACCTCTTGACAGTCAAGTAGACATTTTTTTAAATGCACGACTCATGCGGTTTATACAAACATCTCCGCAGGAGCACGTGAATAGGCATTCACATTGAGGTAGACCAAATCAGAAGCCTGTACTTAGCTCATGCATGTCTGCTGGACTGCAGACCATTTTCTGTAATCAGCTTATAAATTATCAACGTGCTAGTGATAAACTGTCATTTTTGGCCAACTCAGAAGGAGTCTATGTATTCTTTTAATCGCATATAGTGAGCTGTATAGGCCACACAAATTATACATTTTACGAACCCATATTCACTTCTTATCATTAATGGTTAAAACCAAAATATAATTTCTACTACTACGCTGGCTTTATTTCAGTATAAGAGCTTCAATAATAATATATATCGAAAAAATAGTTATATTAATGACAAAACCAACTATCGTTTATCACACGCGAGGTAAATGGATGGGTTTTGAATAAATTCTTCACCATCTATTTCCTTTACAAAAATTCACCGAAATTTCTTGAGACCCACAATTTCAATATCACATCGTAAAAATACTTGTCAGAATTCACCGTCAACCTGAGGGAATTATAGGAAGTAGTCTCTTTCACCTATTTAGGCAGTGTTTCAACTACAGGCGGCGGCATGACCTCAAACCAGTGTGGAGATCTTCTGCACTCAGCATGTGGATCATTATCTGGATTTTCAACATTAATTCAGTCAAGTCAGAGCTGCTGTATGGTTCAGAGACTTGGCGCTTTAGGTTGTGGATTTCCGACAAACTACAGACATTCATCAACCACTGCCTATGCTCGATACTGGAGTTCAGATCAGATGGCCGGAAAGAATAAACAACAAGACCTCTGGCGTCTGGCTTGCAACGAACCAGCCAACAACCTATCACCCAATATATATGCATAAAAAATTGGAGATGGCTTCGATTGGGCATGCACTGAGAAGACCGATTGGGGACATCACGCGCCAGGTCAGGCACTCGAGTGGAATCTAGATTGGAAACGACCAGTTGGGTGTCCCAGGTGAGGGTGACATGGAGGAGATCGTGTGAGGGAGAAATGAGAACTTGTGAGCCATCGTGCAGCCAAGTTCAAAAGCTTGCCGAGAACAGAGTGCACTGGTGATGTGCAAGTGAAGCCCTACGTTCCACTATGATCCCAAGGGACAAATATTAATATAATATCTATCTCATATGTTGTTAGGCCATCTAGTTGGTGAGAGCGTGACGTTATTTTTACCATTCCTTCGTTTGTTGACCCACATAAATAAACAATAAAGGGTGTTGACACACCTGTCAAGTGAGCGATATTCTTTTCTAAGGTCATAAACCTATGCAAAAGGAACTGAAGTTGTAACCTGCATGGGTGATAGCGTAAACACTCACCTTGTTTGACCTTGTCACTAATGCGTGAATCACAATCACCATGTTTATTTTGATTATGAAAAGTGACTTTTACTGAGAAAACTAACTTCCACTTTGAGAGAACGGCAATTTTTTTAAGTGACTATGTTTGAATAGAAATGTGAAATAAAGTGCGTAGGGAAGATCACCATATTTGTATTTCTTTTTTTTTAATATGTTGATAGTTTGTCAAAAATGAATCAGTAGTATCCTTAGTATGCGCGATGAGAAGCCAAACAATCTCCTCTAGAGAAATTAATTTTGTAATTGCTATAGAGCAAAATGCACATTTGTACACATAGAACAGCAAGAAGTTGAAGTGAAAAAACGACGAACAGTTATTTATGAGGAAAGCAAAATGGTGACAGACAGTAGAAACAGATGTATTGATAGTACGAATAAAGCGGTTAGAAGAAAATGTACTGTCTAACAACAGTTTATCATTTCATGAAAGTGATTAAAGAAAACAACAAGAACAATCTAGGGATACGCAAATATTGCATCAGTCCAGATAATACAATGTTAAACTCAAATCTTGAATCCTTTGGTAATATTTGAACGGATAATAATGTGGTATGCGAATCAACGGTACATGTGGCTCTTGCAGGTATTTGGTTCAGTGTATCACAAGTAATGAATAGAAAACAAAACTCTCTTCATAATAAAGTGGTGAAAGGCTTAAATAGGAGATGAACAATATGAAAAAATCAGTGCACAAGGGGACTGATTACAGTTTAGTGCCAATTAGAATTTTCTTACTTTTTACCTCTTGCATTTTTGATGATAAAAGTCTCTTGCTAATCAATGATCATTAATCCTTGAACAATAATGATATCTAAGAAAAGTTAAGTAAGATAAGACAAACAGATTTTGTGTCACAGCTGTACAATAAATATGTAACAATCAGAAGAAGAAATAATAAACATCATTCTTTCCAGAAAAGCATTGAAGAAAAAAGCAGTGTAAGAGTTGTATACACCTTAAAGGTTCACATGACTTTTAAGCAGTTAACCAGAGAATTCAGCAGGTGGTGGTAATACTAATTCTGAATTAGTTGGGGAGATTCCTCTAGTAGTTGATCTGGACTCAACTGTCATTCCAAGTGTGGATACCGTTGCAGTCATTGCTGACGTTGACTCATTGTCTGATAGATAAGTGACATTCTTCTTTCTTGTCTCTGATTTAATGATATAGGTCGTCTAACAAGATGTGTTGGTCTACCTGTGATTATTGGTGAAGATTGTTGATCAGATATTGGAAAGGATCGATGAGCAGCTGATTGCCTTGATGACATCTTAAAAATTGCATTAGGTGGGTAATTATTGCTGAGATTTCGGTGTAATCTGCCGTCTAATACACGCAAATCATTTGTTATTGGCTTGCTGGATTGCATAAAACTTGTTGGGGAGTGAGAAGAATGCCGGGAGTCATTTGAACCTACACGATGAAATCTGGGATTACGTGGAAAGTATAAAGAATTTGTCATAGCGTTTCCTGATTTATCCTGGTCCACCTGGAAGAAAATGAAAACATGATTAAAGCACTTTTAGATTCATTATTACACTCAATTTTCGAACGTAAAATATTTTTTTAGGTGACAAATAGTCTTATGCTTTCTTGCCACTCCAATATTTTGAGTATTGAGTTAAAAAGCTAACGAAATACGCGTTTCTTCATTCTCGCGTCACCTATACAACAGAATCCTCCAACGTTAGGTCAGCTGGAAAAAGTTGTAGTAAGCCATTCGAAGAACCATTACGATCAGATAATTTACTGATTCCTATGTTGATCATTCAGCTTTAGCACGTTTTAGTTTGATGAGTTAGGTGTTCAACGACAAGAATTAGCAAACTATATATATTTCCATGGGTTAACATTGTTTCTGTTTCCTCTAATCAGTGGTTTGCTTCATAATCTGCAGTCACAATTCTAGATAAACAAGCTGTATGTCGAGAAAAGGTTGTTGAATGTTTTGCGTTGTAAAAGCTGAAGAAGTTATCGATCTTATTCATTAACAGTGAAGAATTACTTCCCAATAGATACCAGTTCAGTTTTAAACTGCAGTTCAAAGTTCACTGAATGCATCATTATACATATAGTTTAGCGATAATTGCATTGAGATTATGTTTTGACGAATAAGGTCACTTTTAATCCAGTGTATATGCAAAAAAGAATCAAATACTGAGTTTGCTAAGATCATTTACGATAGGTGTACGAAATAAAACACAGTCTGTCTTTGATAGTACTAAGCAACGAACTGATTTCGTTATGCATACTTCTGAGAGTTTTTTCTCCTGATCATATGTTTATGCTTTTTTGAATGTTGACACATTACAGAGTGTTTGATGCTGATCGGAAGCCTACATCTATTAAGCAGTGCTGGTACTTCCTTGACATCTCATGATTTTATCTAAACGTACACAAGCTATTTTTTCAGTGACATTTCAACCGAACATGTAACAAAATCGCTTGTATCACAGTTTAGGATACACTTAACTGTTTTCAAAATCCAGTGAAGCTTCAGGTGGCTTGATGCCACAATACCTGAGGTTGAATACATACAGGCTATCTCCGATATGTCATCAACGTGACTTTTATGGTTTCTCACATTGATGGAGCATATCAGAAACATTTCTAATGGTATTGAAATGCAATTCAAAAACTCCAAGCCATCTTTTAAAATGCAAGGGCTTTGGATGACATTCAGTTAAATTTTCATCACTGCATAGCATAATACTGACTTTGCTTTAGTGACAATTTGGTGCGAATTGATTTCTGATCCCACTGACAAAGTTCTCCTATCTGAAAGAAATACTGAGTTCACATTCCCCAAACGAAATACCAGCCATAGATATCAGGAAATTTTCAACGGACTATCACTAATCATAAAGTTATGATACCATGAAAAAGTTACTGAGCAAAATTCAGGTTAACTGAACTGGCTATGCTTATTGACATTTTATGGCTAAAATGTTAAACATTAATGACCTCATATGTGCACAGCCGTGCAGGTTCAAAAGCTGAACTGAGCTACTGACAAAAAGCAGGGAGTCTTAAGTGAAATGAAATGAGTGAGATCTACCCGACAAATGGAATGGATATTTTCTGCATACAAGTGCAACCAATAAACCAAAGATACTTCATGACTACAGATATACTCAATAAGTTGTCAAAATAGTTATCGCTTTCGTAAGACAATTAGTATGTATTCGCAAACTACCTATATTTATTCGTATATTGACCTAGATACATCGGAGTGATCTATATATCTGGTTGCTGTTTCATAATTTTGTACAAAAATTATCGTGAGCACAAATGAACGAATTCAACTCACCGAATCAAACTGTACAGATGAATCTAGGTGAATGACTTAAGTGGCCTGGAGTGATAGAAATTCCATTAAAATTGTAAATTACTTCTCTATTTCATTGATGGATAGTGGCTAGCAGAGGAATCCGGTACAAAATGTGAAGCAAGTCATCCAATCTGGTGATGAAAAAATTTGGGACTTATTATCAAAGCCTGATGGAAATGAAACGATCATCATTCGTAGTTATCTCTCCCCTATTCCTATTTTTATATTCATGAACAAACATATTTGTTCGTCACCTCATTCATTAAAATTATCCCATATTTCACTGCTGATAAGTGATTCAGTTTAGAACACCAAGAGGAAACAGAATAGGTGTAGGCATAGTTTAAATTATAAGTGCACAACTATCTCACATCTTTGAAAACTTAATCCAATTAGAAATAAGTTTGAAGGTATCCTGACCAACAATGGACTGGATGGTTTGAAAAAACTTGGGCACCGAGTTACGATGTATCTCACATCTGTTGCATGAAACTAAGCATACACAGAATTCTGGAGATCAATAAAATATTTGGTTGACAAAAGAGGTTTCATTATCACATTACTTACATTTGAAATACCTGTCGTCGTCTGAGATCTTGGCAAGCCTCGAAATCGTACCCTTTGTGCTTGTATATCAAGATTTTGCTTACTGTTTGGCACAGGGGATTGTTGCATCATACCTGGATTTGCAACAAATTTCGTTTTGGTTACTGTTGGATCGTGCCGACTACTTGAAGAGCTACGTGCAGATGCATTTGTACTGATACTAGGCGAATAACACCAAACCCCTTCATCTGAAGAAAAGAAGCATTAACCGAATTAATGATAACCTTTAAAAGAAGTAAGAAACAGAAATCACCAACAATATAAGGTAACTGAAACTGGTGAAAAAAGGTGTTTTATGAAACAATATTTTTCAAGACAAACCTATAAACAAATTCTCTAAGTTAAGCTGACATATTTCAAAGTACTCATCTTAAAGTGACACAGGATAGAAAGTCGTTGAGAATAGAGGAGAGCAGCACACCTGTTCTTTTGTATTGATCGGTCATGGGAGTGCAACCAATTTCATATTGTCTAGTCATGAGTGCAGATCGAATTCTATCGATCATATTTGCAATGTGGCAACCAAGCTAGGAAGCTCAGCATTGCGGTGCACATTAGTAGATGTTAGTTGGTTAGAAGCAATCGGCAGGAAGCCCTGGACCTGGGTTTCGTACTTTTTGGCGCTCGTCAGCAAGGCGTATCTGCAACCTCGATGGAACTGATGTCCCGCCTGAGATTCGAACTGGCTACACCCAGTGTTGTCAGCAACTTTACCACTTAGCTATTCGGGCAGCGACTGACGTCTGTTGGGACTGGTTGCCACACTGCAAATATGATCGATAGAATTCGGTCTGCACTCAGGACTAGACAACACGAAATTGGTTGCTCTCCCTTGGACAATCAATACATGTAAGCCAGTCCTACAGGAGGTCAGTCGCGGCCCGAATAGCTTAGTGGTGAAGCCGCTGACAACAAAACTGTGTGAAGCGGGTTCGGATCTCAGGTGAGACATCAGTTCCGTCGATGTTGCAGATACGCCTTGCTGACGAGTGCCAAGAAGCACGAAACCCAGGTCCAGGGCTTCCTGCTGATATCCTCCAACCAACTAACACCTGTTCTTTCTTGTCTAGGATTACCTGATACATGATCAAGCCAAAGAAGGATATATTTCCATTCGTCCATTTGTCCGGAATCCCGCGCTTCATTTTTTAAAATTTCGGTGAATTATAATTAAATTATCTCAGCTTCTGTTAGTAGATTTTTCTCTGTATATAGTGACAGTAAAACATTTTTATTGAAGCCTTTGTATCAGCAACATTCTAACCAGATAGTTCCATATTAATGATGTGAATCTGTAGAAAGCTGAAAGACTAACAATTGTATATCTCTCATAAAGCATTGACCCAAGATGGAAACAACTGTTCCAAGTTTAAGTGATATGTGGTTTGAGATCACAACTTTTAGTTCAATTGAGTGAAATCAATAAGTAGATGCGTCACCTTTGATCATAGTTGAAGGAGCACACTTTTCATATGCAACCATTCGCTTACGATGTCCCTTCCTAATTTTTTACGGTCAACAGGGTGAATTAATGGATTACTATCAAAGTAGTGCAAACGTCAATAGATCGACTGATTTTTTCTCATACGTGCTTAAAAGATAAATTATTTGCCTAATTTGCAAATGCATGTTGTTACGTACATTTTTTTCTTTGTTTATTGATGCTAGGTGATGAGTAAAAGTAAAACGAAAATGTGGGTCATGGGAGTATTTAAACCATTCACCTCCGAGGAACCACCCTAGAGCTTTACCAACAGAGCTACAAGACCCATATGGTAACCTGAAGGCCACTGGTTTGAATCCAGTCATGATGCCGATTTTCACTTCACCTTCAATCATCACCCAACATCGACAGCAGCATTCTGCTAAAACACTGCTAATCAGGTAGTCTCAGTGGCTCAACTTTTAATCGAAACATCGTAACTACTGGAATAAAATAAGTATCCAAATAAGAAGCTAGTACGTTAAACATGTTAAGAATTCGCGCTACGTTTCCTGATTCATTCCCTCAGTAATCACAACAGAATATGTAGGCAATTAAATTGGATCAATAGAAAAATTTCTAGTGTGACTCTGCTTACTTTATCGACAAAATGTATACAGTCGAAGTGTAGCAGATAACGCCCTTCACAGAGAAAAGTAGACGTTACATGTGAACAGAAAGCAGTGGTTGTGTAATAATTCAGAAGAATAGGATACTGAAAATCTCAACAGTCTTCAATTGGTCATTTTTGTTACATGTAGTCGGAAGTCCAGGTTTCAGTGTAATTACTTACTTTACATTCAGTTTACTCTATCACCTAGTGAAGTTATGCCTGTCAGGTCAGAATAAGTGCCTTCTGAACCTTTAATCTTTTAGGAGTGGAATATTACGTAAGCTGACCCTAATACAGGTAACAAAATAAACAGTCGTCTTTTTAAATCTAAGGCATTCTACGTCAACTTCTAACCTTTCTAGTTGTTCACATCAGTGTTAGTTTTCTAATGTCATGAATGTTTATTTTCCCTTGTTAAGACGCAACAAGGTTCATTTATGTACAAGTTATGCAGTAATATCATTATAATTTAAGAAAAATCATATGTAACCAATATCCTTCGAAGATTGTGATGTTTTACAGAATTTCATGGGAATTTTACATTACAAACAATTAGACAAATATGCGTTTCAGTCTTTCACACCTACCTGTCATGCATGAGTTTCCATTCAGCGAAGAAACAAATGTCCTTTCAGAACTTCGTTCTGATGAAATTGATGAAATTGTCGAATGTCTAACTAATTTTGTACTTCTCACTGTCTGATTAGACTTATTCGGTTGTGAAGGCAATATAACTTTATTGACCAAATGAATAGAGTAACCATCACTACCACCTTTCGAGATTACGTAATGTCCACCACCATCATCCTCATCATTTCCATTGTTTACATTCAGAACAGGTGATAAACATTTCGGTGATATCAGAGTTAAGGACACCTTATCACCAGTTGAGGTCGACAACAAATCAACCACTTGATTTAACGACGCTCTTGTAACGTCGGTACCATTTATCTGTAGAACAAATTAATGAAAGTTCAGCAAAACTTATGTTTTATATCAATAATGAAACAATAAACGAATTCTTTGTTTATATTCGGGAACGATGGTGAAAGTCTTTTCAATTTTTTTGGCAGGTTTCATGATTTCAAATGAATAATTACCAGGGATTGACTGAACAGTAGACTCTTTTGGAAGGAGGACAAAGAAAGATCAGATGAAAAATACACACCGAGACAGATCACTCTTGTTACATTTTCCAATACAGAACCATCAAAAAACAGGAGTCATGTGACGTCTGAAGAGGAAAAAGACACTTCATGCACAAATTCATTTTCATGAATTTCAAAAAAGCAAGAACCATGATTTACAAAATTTAAATTTTTCAACAAAACTATATCTTTTAATATTCTAGGTTGCATGAAAGCAGCTGGCAAGATACCAGCCAAATGAAATGAATCCATTTTATCCTGCTTCCATTGCTATTTCTCGCTCTTTTCATACTAAAATTGGTAGTTTGGCATTTTGAAGAACAAAGCACGAAACAGTTCATGGAGGACAGTCGTTCAATGGCGGACAAAATTATTCATCTATTTGGAAACAGTGTGACGAAGAAATTGTAGCCATAGAAACAAACTATCAGGTTATCATCATTCTCAACAAAATCGTTACTAGCATAAAGTGGCAAGTCGTATAGAATGAAAAAGAAGAGAAAGGGGGAAAGAACATCGACTTCAGTGAGTAATGGAATGGAGCATTTCTATCTGACCCAGAATCTCTTTGTAGAACCTCCATTTCATAAAAACTAATCTTCTTTTCATTTCTGTCAGGTCTAATCCAATACTTGATTTGTTTAACGTCCAATAAAGTTGCAGGGATTCCTTCAATGAGTATTCCACTTAGGAAATTTGATATAAATTTTTCTAGGTGTGCTTCAGGTCTAGAGGTGATTTAGTTGGGAAATGCTTTATTATACATAGGATATCTTGTAATTGCTATACGACTATGCAGAAGTTTATTTTGCTTAAGCTAGTAATACTCAAAGCACTGAAGGACTGAAAAACGGTTTCCTTCTAGCATGGAACTCCTCATCAGTGAGGATCCATAACCCTTCAAGGGATCGAAATCTCAACCTTCAGGTTCCGCATTCGACACGTTACTATTGAGTCATTAGGTTGCAATCCGGTGATTCATGTCCCCAACTTCTCTCATATGATGATATAGAGCGAACTCCATCCTATCGCGTCGTTGAGAAACTGCCTTCATGTCTGACTTATTTGGATCCGCCGGCCACGACTTTGTTTAGAACTTCAGGAATCACCTCTCAAAGCTAGTCACCAGTGAGCACTAGATCCATTCATTTTGGATGAATATCAACCTGAAATCAACAAACAAATCCACACAAACCTCAAAATTGAAATAATCTAGTGCTCTTTGGTGACTAGCTCTGAGAGGTGATTCCTGAAATTCCAATCAAAGTCGTGGCCGGCGGGTCTAAATAAGTCGGACATCAAGACAGTTACTCAGCGACGGGATAGGATTTAGTTCGCGCTATATCATCAACTAAGAGAAGCTGGAGATATGAATCACTTAATTTCCACCCAATGGCTTAACAGTAACGCTGTGGATGCGAGATCTGAAGGTCGAGACGTTGACCCCTGGAGGGGTAATGAGTGTGCACTGACGAGGAGTTCAATACTATGATGAAATAACTGTCCATTGCTCCCAGGTGTGCAATGTTTCTTCCTCGGATGTCAGTCTACGATGAAAACCAACCTGAAATAAATAAATCAGTAAAAATCCTAATAAATTGAAGGCTAACGTTGTTTGTGCAGTACTAGGAAGTAGACAAACCCACAATAAAAATAATCACTCAGATGAATGGCATTGTATTAAGATATAAACTGACAAACCAAAGCATTCAACTAGTGACATTCGAAGCTACTATGTAAGCAAATATTCCGTTCGCATGTAATGGATAAATACTTATTTTATTACGTAACATCGTATTTCTAAGAGAACTTCTATTCTTTCATGCTGATTTTACAAATATCAACTTCCAGTGAAGCACATTCTTCCCCATACTTTATTCTGTGAAGCTAAATAATATCAGCAGCTTCATAGGGTGAATGATCACTTCAAGTTCCCCTTAGTTCACTTTGTTAGTGAAGTAGAAAAAGTGAGTAACCAACAATAAGCAATACTCATCTCTCCTAAATACTTCGTTTAAGAGGGTAAGAATAAGGAGAAAGGTTTAAATTCTTACTGGAAGTCATCGTGAGGTTGGTTATCATCGAAGTGATATACTCACGGAAGTCAGCTGTTAAGGACCTGGAATCGTTCTCTGAATTAAATGAAACTAATTCAGTTTCATGCACCATACCCGTTTCGTCTCCTCAAAATGGATTATAACCTGTTCTTTAATTGTTATCTACCGTCTTTCAATTCGTTTTCTCTTTTTCTAATGTGAACTGTTCTTTTTTGAGACAATAAATGAACATCTTAAGTTCATAAGACATTTATTCACAGTTTTATTAGCATGCCTGCTCTTCCGTATCTAATTCATGAACAGCATAGCCACCTTCTATGGAGATGAGGTAGCTTGTATCGATTGAAATCAACCCAACTTTATTTCAAAGTTTATTAAACAGACAGTGGCTTATGTAGAAGACTCAAGACAGAAGTTTTATCTCTGTAAAGTTACTGAGAGATTTGTACTTTATGTAAAATGAAAAAAAAAGAAAACATCTGCATTCTAATCTGACTCCATCAATATCTGCGCCAATTTCGGTAGTCCATTTGGTAGGTTTAAACTAAGTATAGTCTGCACGCATTTAATGTTATAGAATACTAGAACAGTGCAATGATTCACTTTATAAACCTTTGTAGTTTCATTGTACGAGAGAAGTTCATTCAGCCTTAGGATTACAACAAAGTATCACCAATTTCTATTCAGCAACCAATACACAGGAATTCTAAAATTTTCCTTCTGTTTTCTACTGGATAAGCCAATTTCTAAAGCGATACAACTTCGGTCTGCGGAGATGATTATATGGTTGTTTTCACAGCTTATAAACATCAGAAACATTAGCTTCTCAGTGGTTTAAGCAAACAGAATCTTTATTCATCATGGAATTGAAAAGTAACTACTTTTATCATAAACAAAGATGAACGATTAAATATGAAACAATGTAAGAATCATTGTTACAGTGTATCGAAAATACTATGGTAACACAACTATGTATACGCCCAATAACATAAATTACTGACTCATAGGACAGATAATTTACTGAAAGGATAGATTAGTAATTTATTGAAATAGAAAATATCAATGATAAAATGAACCAATAAATATAGAATAATTACGTTTTACTGTATATTCAGTACTATGCATTGAGTGTAGTCACTGTATCAGAATGTCACATGTTATTTGTCACAGAGATTTCCATACACTAATTTTCCGATTGGTTACATACCATAAAGGGAAGTTACCAGTTACGTTAACTTTCTCTACTGATATTCTTATAATAAGCAAAATTTAGATTTATTTTTAAACGCAAATATAGAAAGCTGTTTCAGTGATTTTCAAGGCCAACATAACAGAAAACTTAACCGTATGCATTTGGATTTACTTCAAAATAGATATCATTGGATGCGTTCTTAATAAAGTTAATCAGGAACGGGCAATGGTTGGATTATAGGCGACATGCGACATAAGCGACATTTAGATGGATTCACGTTTAATTACCGACATTGTAGTTGTGAAGCACGCCATGTGGTTCATTCGTTTAACTCCCGCAAAAAAGCAAAATACAAATTATTTTACGTCGCATTATAAGAAAACACTGTGAAATCACTGCAAGAAGATTGAGATAATAATGCAGATACTGTGGAAGTTATAGTCTTATTTTGAGCAATCATTCAAATTTCTTGCAGTCTAGAGCAAGGATTAAGACGAGGAAAAGATTCTCCATAGTACCAGTTAATGTATAATAACTGAGATGATTCAAACAGGTCGTATTACCAAACGGCTTTCTGATTATGCAGAGTAGACAAACGGGTGATTACCAGAAACAGCTTACAGTATTTTTAAGTGTGAACTGAATCAGTAGGCTTTATTGAATGGTGGGAAGTTTATGCAGAACTAGATCTTTCATTTTTTTAGCAGAAGTTTTGTTAAGGACTATATCGTAAAAGGCTTGCTTATCGAAAGGATTACTGATATCAGATACGTAAATACAATACACTTGTACTGTAACCTACTAATTACTAGTAATTATCTGTATTTCCTTTTATTTACATTAGGAAGCATAAATGATTTTAACCTTGCCTCCGAATAGCAGGTACTGTATTTTGTTTCTTTTTCTCTTTGCCAAGCTCTTGATTATTGATGTAAATTTACTTGAAAAGCGATAACCCGCTTTGACCTTGAAATATTTGCATTGCTAAATATAATGCCTCATTTTCGTATTTACCAATAGACCAGTAGTCAACTCGTGGGAGTTTTAGATGATTAACTTCATCTGGATTCATTTTGAGGTTTGTGGAAATTTGATTAGGAGTTTTTATTCATCACGAACTGATATCAGCTGGATAATCATTAAGTACCTGAGAGCACTGGACAGTTAATTCGTCATAGTATGGAACTCCTCAGCATTGCGCACCCATGACCCCACCAGGGACCGAAGTCAGGACCTTAAGGTACCACGTCCAGCACATTACTATTAAGCCTTTGGGTAAGAATCCAATGGTTCATTTTTCTTACTTTTGTTAGTTCATGATATACCATAACGATCATCCAGTGCGGTCACTGAGCACCTGTCCCTACGTATACATATATAGATTTTACCCGCATGTGTTAACAATTTTGTCTGTTTCATTGAAAATACCTTTGGCAGAAATATGGCGTTAAAGATTAAGCATATCAGCACATCTTTTCCGTAGTTTGAAGAAAATCTTGTGAAAAAACATTTGATTACTGTCAAGGGGAAGACAAAATACGCCTATTGACTTTTGGACATATCTTGGTAAGCCTAACAAACAGCTTGTATGCGAATCGTTAACCATTGAGGTAAACTTGTAAACGTCTAATTTAACGGAAATGCAAAGATGCTATACTTTCAAAACTTAGCAAAAGAACAAGACTTCTGCTTCATTTAGAATGGTTGTTTGTTATTTTTGGCTGTGCTACAGTAGGCTCAAGCCAAGACATAGACAACTCATAGGCGAGTAGCAACGGGATATTCCTCATATTCTATGTCAAAGATTGATTTAAAAATGACTGGGATGTTTTCCCATTCTATCTGTTCGATGATGAGCGAGATGTCTTCTTCGTGCGTTTGTCAGATGATGGGGATGGGGAATTTCATAAGGATCTTTTGACTGTCAACCCTTCTTTATTGAAGGAATGACACTGTTTAAGAGGATAGAATATAGCTTTTTCAACAGTCTTCATCACGTAAACCAGAACTTATTACTGAGCATTTTGAAACTTTTATCATTTCCGCATTCAGCATCCTAGACAAAGCTTTAGAATAGGATGGTGTAGAATTTTTTGAATCTTTAGCACTGTATGGCAAGCTGTCATTAGTTACCTCCTCAGTATTAGGTTCGACTAAAAATTAAAATCCTTCATATTTTAGACTCTATATACCTGGAGAAAATAAGTAGTTCCTCCTTATTCTACTCTAACTATAAACGTATTGGTTAATCCTATCAGGGATAATAACAAGTGAAAACTCTCTTCTCCCAAAGCAATAAAAGCAAATCAAGTTTTTAAAAACTGAGCAAGTGTGTTTCTGTAAACTGGGTGTAAAATTATGTGGATTTCTTGTAGCAAAACTATCCGGTCATATTTGTCAGACGGCCTCATATTTCTGTAGTTGTGATGATTTCAACCATAGTTATTGGATACATAGTCATACAAACTAGTATTTGTGCACATGTAAAGAGCTGTTTCAAAATAGAATAACGCTATCTTTTCGTCCTAAGTTTCTTTTTGAGATATCGTCTTTTCAGCAATCGGATTATGCCAAGAAGGGATTCAGCTTTATTTCCCCCAGATATCTTTGTAAGATTCTTCGGATAAAAAAAGTAGCTTTCGCTACTTCATTTTCAAGGATCTACACTTAAGGGGAAAATAGCAGTCAGTTGTCATATTGTTTTTTTGTTTTTCCCACATGCTTTCAGGTTAAAGCTCTCATGTTCCATCCACATTTATTCCTCAAAAACTTGTTCTTTTTCAAATATCATTTTTCATATCTTTTTCGTCAATGTCTTTGTCCACCGGTTACGCTTAAGTATATTTTGTGATTCATTATGTAAAATGTTTCTATTCGGATAACTTGTATGGAAGCCATGCTTCCGTACGACTCACCTTTATCACAAGGATTTAATTGGTTTCCAAATACTTTTGGAGCAAATCCCCTTCATGTTGAAGTATGTGATAATAACTTGTACGTGCATGTTAAACAATATGGTTTTTCTCCTGTAAGAATCTAATTAACAACAACGAAATTATTAGCAGTAGTTTCATCAGAGTTATATTCATTTGGAAATGAGTAAGTATATTCTAGTTTTCAACGACTTGTTATGTGATCGTGGACGTAGTTATCCAGTTGTATGTATGCCAATAAAGTTTGAAGGTTAAAAAGAAATAGTTTTATATTTTCAGTGTGATGCTTGTTTTAGTAAATGTACTTCCTGTGTTTTATTTTTAACTGTATTTGCTTACCTTCATTACAAAATCTCCAACTCTCACACCGGCTTTCTCCGCAGGACTATCTGGAACTACACGTTTAACAGTTTGTAGACTAGGTCTGTTGGTGTCGGTGTGAATTCAGCTATCACTGAGGCATCTAGAGATTATTTGTAGTTCGTGTTCATTGTAGATGGTGAAATCAGTAAAAAGAAAAGGATAAATAAAATTGGTGACACGAGTTAAATTGTTTTGGAGATTCATTTATTTACTAGTTAGTTGTGTATAAACTGTTATCACAGCTACAAGTCAGATTATATCACTTGAGCAATGCAATATTCACACTAAAAAAAGAAAAAATATTATTTTTCAAAATGTTTCCGGAAAGTGATTTAATTTTGTTAAGACCAAGGTCTTTAATTAGTAAATTTTTGAAACTGAATGATTCATTCTTGATTTTTATCCTATTCATTTTGCATACATTCCGTTTTTCTTCCGATCCTGTTATTCAGTTCAGTTTCATGCGACACTGCTCAAATTTGATCTTGAGTAAAAATGATCCAGTACACGTAAAACTTTCGCTAGTTCTAAAAACGGTTTATTTTTGTAGTAATTCGAAGAAACTCGTAAAATCTATTTCATTAGAATAATAAGAATTTAGACCGAAAAACGTTTCGTGATAACTTTGATTAGCCTTTAAACTCTTTTGTGTTTCATCAGATCAATAAGTAGAAAAGTGAGCACTGATTATTGTATTTGTTTTTGAGGGGATTATCTGAGATAAGTGCTGTTTATTAAACAGATGTTATTGATGCGGGTGAATAATGAACGTAAAATTAAACCTGGATAGTAGCAGAGATCTCAACAGCAGCTTACGGGTCACTGATCAGGCACTGCGTGAGCTGGGCCACTTCAGTTTATCTATCAAGGGCTTTATCCAGCTGTCATGTGATTACATGATGCACTTCCGGACCCAGAAAAGTTACAACGGAGAGGAGCATCTAGTGGATTACTGACTGAAGTCTGAGAGGGCTGTAGTATGGCAGGCTGGTAGTACATATATATGTTACTCCATAAGTATTTCAGTTCTGAAATTGTAAACAGTGGTTAGCCAACTTAAACGACAATCCAACCGATGAGATCACGATAGTCAATGGGCATTGTAGCATCTACACAAGAGATACAGTTTATTATCTAGTATACATCTTGTGCATGGTTGTCAAGTTACCACTTCAGTTGCCTTGAGGTGCTTAACATTTGGTTCTAATAAAACAAAGTGTTGCACAAAGCTAGTTAGCTTAAATAATATCTTTTAATTTCTGATATGCTTCAACAATTTGTTTTGTTACAACATTGAAAGAGTTTCTGAGATCCAATATCTCTGACACCAGTAAATTAGCCTAACTCTCCGGCGTGCTGCTAACTTGCACACCTTAAGTATGATTTCACTTGAAAATTCTCTGCACTTGCTTTCATTATCACAATACTATTGACGCAGTTTTAATGCTTGTGGCTTGACATTTTTTGATATCAAAAATTAAATTTACTTGGTTTTGGAATTCGGTTCCGTAATCTGCCAGTGCATGTTTCACAAGGCGACACAGGCAAACATATATTGAGCATTAAATAAGCAACAGAACCAATCACGGTGAACAAATATTTGATTTGTCTATTGTTTAAGGTGAAATTAATTGTAGCTTAGCAACTAGTCTTTGTATAAATCCTTACGAAAACAATGAACAACTTTTAGAGCTTCTAAAGCTTCATGCCTCAGTTGCTGGGTAAAAATCAATGAATAATAAAATAATTAATGACACTATCAAAAGATTAATATATTTAGTCTCATTAAGTATTTAAAAAGGTTGGGAGAGGGGTATCAATCTAATTAACTGATTGTCTTTTGTTTGCAAGAAAGCTTCCAAAATTTCAAATAAATTTCTACCAACAACGTTATTTTATTGTAAAAAATAATTGCTTTCCAACAGAATATCTTTAAGACATTGCACTTGGACAAAGGATTTTATTTTCATTTAAGGATGATTAAATGAACATTCAGGAAATCAAAATAATATTTAAGGTGAGTTAACCTTTTATTCGTTGTTTGTAACGATGAGAATTATTCTACGGAAGAAGCTGCTACATTCACAGCGAACCATTCTGGAAAATCTTGCTTTGACTCTCAAACACGTTGTGATCACACTAAAACTTACTTTTAGAATGATGAAAAATACACTGGATTCATAAGAGACTACGTATAGAAATTATGAATTCACTTATTAGGACTTCAGGATAATAAAAAAGTTGAAGTGATGGTAGTTATGAAGAGAATATTCATGGGATAGATAAATAGATCAAAAAAGTTTCTGACTTTGACTGCTTTTCATGTGTCAGATATAAATGTGGACCAATAAAAAGCTTTTCCAGTAGAGCGAAAAATCCATATACAGCAGTTCTGTTAGAAGAAAGACTTAGCATCACTTAAATTTCTTTAAGGAAAGATTACTGATTTACGATGCTCATTGTGAAGTATGGAAAACAATAGACTAAAATGATAAGACACTTATATTCAGAGCGGACAAAGTAAAACAGATAACAGAGAGAAAGAGTGGAGGAGTACTGAAGGAACTTTTTCGTGCAGGTGGATTGGTATCAATGTATATTACAAAATACGGTTATCGTAGAGCATTCCGCCTTCCCCCCAGCTAACATATTCACTTCCATTATGTTTGTCAACAAGCATTTTGAGATAAGTCAAAGAAGACAATGTACTCATTTGTTCGACAATGTTCTACAGAAGTTAAGTCAGAAAGAAAACAATGTTCTCAACAGCACAATCTTTAGACAACCTATCAACATGAGATATAGGGTTAATTCCTAATAAGCCCCAGTAATATTAGTATGTTCGCTTCACAGAAGCCGTTTCCTTACAACATTCCTAGCGAAAAAAATGGCCACATATTATTTTTATTACTCTCTTCTTAGTCGTTAGCTTATCACTTACATTTCATTTTTATAGACCTTAACGTATTAAGCAGCTGTAAAGTTTCGATTAGTGATAATTTTCATTGAGTTTCTTCCCTTTAATTTAATCATATGTCAATAAGCAATTATTTTAATGAACGGTTAGTAACTTCATTTTCAAGGTTGTATCCCTCTTCAATAGCGTTTTATTATTTCAGAGTTATCTGTCTACTGCTGTCATAAGGAGAAAGTAAATCAGCTAATTATTACTAGTCACAATTGCAATTTGAAGCACTTCGCAGCTAATGGAGACCATGAAATATCATGGATTCATTTTAATCTATAAAAATTGCTATTCTCATTTTGGTTAATTTTACTAGTGAAAGTATATATGTTGAATTGTTTTATCCTCTGAACAGTGTTACAAGTTAAAAAATGCCAACAAAAAGAAAATAGTAATGATTACTTTTTAACATAAATTATTCCATTATATCGTTTGTTGAAACAAGGGAATCACACATATGACGCATAAGATAGAAGAAACAGGGTGATTAGATGCCAACAGAAAGTCAAACTTGACGTGTATTTCCATCCTTTTATTACATCGGGAATATATATCCATAGACTTAAGGAACTTAGGGCTTCCTTACAGGTGGGAACTTGCAATGCCACTGATCAGTTTATCCCATAACAACACCCAAGAAACAATAAGGAAAGTGCGGTAATCGTTACCCAAATAGTGAACCTTGAAATAATGCTTCTTATTAATTCTTGACTGATTTTTTTCCTCCTGCTAGTGAGGCAGTCACTCACTGCTGTCCTATCGAGTTAGCCAGTTCAGCTGAAGTGCTTTAGATCTGATCCAAAGAAATTTGAATTAATGGACATCAGAAAACACCACAATTTCAACATTTCATTCGTGCAGGCGAACCACTAATAAATGAAACTATTACATTTTGGATTTCATTTATCTGGATGTTGATACTAAGTCAACTGAAACCTCGTTAACCCACTTGGAAAACTTCAAGGTGGATTGTCCAGCAACTGTTTTTGCAAATCACCACCGTGTATATATTTGCCATTTATTCATTTTGCACCGACTTTTTCGATAACGAAAGATACTGGATATCACAATCAATCTGCCCCCAAAATAAGTGTTTGATAACGAAAAAAACAGTCATCAACACATTGATTGATTGCGGAAAGCAAGCAATTTCATGTCGTCGGGTCCTGAGTTAAGATCAAATCTTATCGATTTTATTTTCAATCGCGACCCGAGCAGCTTAGTGATAACGTCGCCGATTAAAATACTGGGTGGCGCAGGTCCTAATCTTAGGCGGGACGTCAGTTCCGTCGACGTCGCAAACGCACCTTGCTGATAAGTGCTAACAAACACGAGACCCAGGTTCAAGGCTTCCTGTCGATTGCCTACAACCAACTAATACAATCATCAATAGTTTCAACCATAGGATTTATCAGTCTCAACTCTGGTATAATGGACTGAGTACATATCTACTGGTGTCTACGTTTACTCATTTGTTCACTGGTGGATGCACGTAGTATGTTTAAAGATACGGGTGGACCAATAACAAAAGAATAAATAAACAAATAAAATATGCTTACTTACAAAAAAAAAAGACTTTTTTGTTTCCAAACATAAAACAGGTCATAATCAATGCAGTTGGAATATTTGTCATGATTGAAATTGTTTAGACTAACTTATCGCTACTAAGGACCATGAAATATGAATTGAATAAGAAAGGAAGAAAAACCTCAAAACAATGTTGACAGTTTTGATCTTTCCTGCATACTAAATGTTTAGACAGAAAAATGAACCAGCATTTTGAGGTCAACATAAACAGGCTATTTTGTGTGTTTAGTTAGGCTCAAAACTGTTCACAGTTGATTTCAATATAGAATTTTACAGAAGAGATAAAAGTCTGAATAAAATGAACACAAATACTTTTTGTCAGCGAAAATTGTTTCACTAGATTGAATAATTATGTAACAAGGTGAGACGGATAAGATTCTCAATTCTTAGGGAGAAAATATGTAGGATACTTTTCAAATGTTAAGGGATATCATTTATATTTCTATGTGAATTTTGTTAGTTATCGAATGGTATATTACTAATTCCATTTGTACACGCTTCCACCAGTTTCACTTGTCAGATACATTGTGGCAGACTACATAACAATGAAGCTTCAGAAGTTAAACTTCAGTCACGCAGCTGTGGGCTGTCAGTTTGCTTAAGAAAAGAAGAGTGAAAATGAATTCTCATGTTTTCCTTTTGTAAATTCATATGCCATTGAACAAGTCAGTGTCCTAGATATTTTTTTAATCGATGTTGATAATGGTGCTAAACCAACAGAAATGCTTAGGTGTAGAGGATATGGCGTGTCGACAGCAACCTCAACAACGATTTTGACTGTGTTACTCAACTCTGTAGTTTGTAAAAAAGTGAGGGATTTCAAAGCAATTAGCATGAATTGACGTAAGCTGTCGATAATGGTTAACATTTCATTAAGTCTACTCCAATACCATCTAGGATACTTCTGGCATGAAAGCTGAACATATGTTTCGCATCTCGTTTGGTGAAGGGTATGTAATCTCCTTTCTAGTGACCACTCACTATTTAATAACAACTTACTTGTACTAAGTAAAGTTAGTTAGGTTCTTGTGAAAAATTGAAACATCTACAACCTACGTGTATTTTGACAATAGGTAATCACCTTATGCCAAACTTAGATCGAATCAAGGCTTGTTAATTATTAGGTTTGTTTCATTATTTGATGGGTTACAGAAATGTCATCAGTTCGGTTCTCTATGACAGGGATTCAAAATTAACAGGAAGTAAAATGTCTACAATAGGCGGTACACTCTGAGTATTTCGTGTCTATCAGTAAAAATAAGTGACTTCAGGACGTATCTCTTAGTATTTTCTTGAACTTTACAAATTATCATCTTGAATGTTTCATGACGTTTAGTGTATTTTTTTGCAACTCTAGTAATTTTTTTGGAATCCTAAAAAGGACTTGGTAAGGGATAAATGTATGAAGAAAATTATCATATCGACAGTTATTTGGTTATTACTGTACAGTTGTCTGATAAAATAATCAAAATATTCTTTCTGCTTTGGTCTTCCTTTAAGCTTTAGGTATATAGCCAACGGAGAAAAGCATAGTGATTTTGCAACAACGATGTAATTATTCCATTGCATGCGTAAAAAAAGATAATGAGAGTAACTAGATTAATTTGCCTAACCTCGAGAAGTGAAAATTGTAGATGGTTTCAATTTTACATCATATTGCCTTTCTCGACTTAAATTTACACCAGATTATCTCTTCAGTCGCTATTGTGTCATCATTGATCTGATTCATCTTCTTGTTTTCCAACAGAATGACTATTTATTGACATAAAATTAAAATCAAGACGGATTCATTTTTGATTTCTTCGGTCTCATATTTAGTTCTTTACACATCTGAATAGTGCGAATGAAATAAGCATTGTAGCTATCTAAACCATTATGGTAGTGAGTCAAAGAGACTGTAAAAGTAACAACGTTCTTATTTGAAAGAAATGTGTAGCAGTTTTACGGTACGTTGAAGATCATTTATAAAACTTTTCATTCCTGTCAGATAACAGTTAGTGTTTAGCAATATTACGTACTACATATTCTGTTAACCGCTAGACATTCTAGAATGTATAAGATGTCTCTTCCTAACAATTATTGGAATGGATTAGAGACAAGGACGATGGTTGATCAGTGAACTAGAATCCATTAGGTGAATATGATTGCATGGCGCTTTCAGTCTTTCTACTGAAATATGAATAAACAAGGCAGAGATTGATACATAAAAGTGTTAGTTTACAGGTTAGACTATTTTAAAATAGATTCTATGCACATATGCAATTCATCATAATGTGCTCGTAAGCAACGTCCGTAGAAATTATTCAGAACAACACCAACCGACACACCCCTAGTTCATAGAAGTTCATCGGAAGCGCTGATGGGAAAGAAGCTTGATTCCGAAACCCCCTGCATCTTATTTACTAACTGCCCCAAAATCCTTCGAAAAAAGGGACAGCAGTGCTTGTCAGAGACTACAAAGTGGGGCATGAAAAGTGGACAGAAAGATCGATCGTTAGGAAAAGGGGCAATACTATGAACCTTATCACAGTTGTTTAGTCATGGGAAACAAAAACAAAAAAATGGGATTCGATAACTTACTTTTGACTGTTCGAATTGACAATCCAAAAGAAGAACGTCCATTTTTATCTACACCATTGGAATAGGTATGTCTATCTAAGGTAACCGTACGCACATTGTCAGTTGAGTTCACTGCACATATGATATCCAAATATCCATGTAATGTAGATGATCGTGGCAAATGTCGCGAATCACGCACATTCACATGGACTACCTTGCCAGTATATGATTGTCCTTTAATTTTGTGCATATAACTCCTATCATTAGTTGAATCTCTTGGAAAGTGAGTGGGTTGACGATTGAAATTGCATTTAACATTAGTTTGACTACTAAATAAATCAATGTAATGGAACATACAGAGTAGGAGTAAAAATAAAATCATTCTCTGAGTGGTACTAAATAATGAAGTGATGATGTCATTTAAGTTATGAATGTTCGAAAAAGATTATTTCCATTACCAAATTAACTGAAGTTCAGGAAACCTAGCTTGAAAGCTAGGAGAGTTGTTAGAAAACTTGGGACGCAGTTACCATTTATATCTTTCAGAGCACTGTGACAGATTATTAGGTGAGAGTATTATGATATATTCGCTTGTGATCCGAATACGACCAAGATTTTCTTCCATATTAGCTCATCATTGAACATGATGTCTAGTTCCGCTGGCCATCACTGTTGCAGACCTCCAGGTTGCTGGAAATAAGACTCCAAAGCAGAAAAGCGAGCCTGCTAAAGTGCTGTTTCTTCATGATGATATATCATCATAGGCTTTTTCAAGATATATGATTTTATTTCTGGGCGGTGCAGTTAGTTCATAAAATACGCAAGGTTAGTATTCATGATTCAAATACCTAAAAATAACAAGCGGTATACTTTGATTACTAATGCTACTCACAGCCTACTGTTGATAGAAAGCGACGTGATCGCTAGGCAAAATTCCTGTCTATAAGAATATTTCTACGGGAAACAAAAGTACTGAACTAGTATTGGCTATATTTGTAGTGCGTATAGTAAGGTTTCAGTGTCAACCAAGAGTAAGCAAGATAGACGCTTCTCACTATTTAACTTTCATTTCTACTAAGAATTAGAAGGTAAATACTTTTTGTTCAAGTGACTGGAGGAACATTTTCAATAAAAAATTGGTGAAAACATTTATAATTTTGTCTTGAACTGTGCACTTCCTTCTGAAGTTAGCGTATATAGCATATGACAAAAAATTAAAATTCATAGGGCTACAAAATAAGATTGGTCCCAACTAGTTATCCGAACTAAAATGAAACATAGAGGGGATAGAAGTATAATAACTACGTCATGAGGCTGCTGCATCAGTGAAAATGGTGCAAACAATCGGTAGTCTATGATACCACAAACTACTGTTTATTTGGGTACTTTTATAATGGAATATTTACTGCAGAAAGCAGTGAAGTATTCTTTTATTCGAAAATATTAGTACTCGTCAGTCAAGGTTACTCCTGAAGGAAGTTTTCAGCGCAACTCAATATTGGTTGAAAAATGCATATAACTAATCACCTCCATATATTTTCTATTCTATACTCTCTAACTCGTCAACGTAAAATCCTTTTTCAAATTAAAATAATGGTGCTCACGTTTTGCCAGAAGCAGACTATGGCTAGACTACAAGATATGGGGTCTATGGTAGACAAACTGTAGCTTCGAAAAATTCTTCAAGATATTTCGAACCTCTTAGAGTTTCATCTGTGAATCCTCTTTATTGATCACATTCAGCTTGATGAATAGTTTATATTTCATATTTTGGTTTAAATTTGGGGCGTCCACTTTTCTATAATGGATTACTCGTGACTGATAGATATAAAAGAAGTTTGTAGTTTATTAAAGAAAATCAAATTGGTCCTAAATACTCGAAATTTGTACTAGTTTCTAATTCCTCCAAAGTGTGCATTAGTAACCCTGTGAGAGATCAAGCTTAGAGCCATTTCTGTGAATAAGAACAGTTCGTTGCTTAGCTTGTATACGTTAGTGTCTGATATTCGTTTAACTCCTTCTGACATTTACATTGAATATATACAGATGACAGATGGTGGCAGATATTATCTTGAATCAAATATGTAGGTTTGAATCACATATTTTAACCGGTAAATACAAGCCTTTTGTCTTGGAACTGGGGTTTCCCTAATGCAATTCATAATCCTTTGTATTGAAAACAGTTTATGTGTAATAGGTGGGTCGGATAATTAATCTCTTGTCAATATTAAATTTTTGTGGAAAGATACGATGCCAGAGACATGTATTATCAATTAGTGTTTTAAAGTAGTCAAGTAAACATTCGCGCCTTTGATAATAGGTATCGAATAATTACCCCAAACTTCAGATGCAAGAAAACTCTAACACAAACACAGTAATTTGGAATATCGAACAGTCTGGTTAGTCGAATCTTTACAAAGTGCTTATGACGACTGAGGTATGTCGTTCTAAACGTCATCAACTCTTTTCAAGCTTACGAATGGCCCTTTCTTAATGACCCAAGTTAGTGTGAACAACGAATCCCCTACCTTTTATCGGACATATAAATGGAATCTATCAGTGATGAATCACCCGGCACTGTTTGCATACGCTTTGTAGAATACTTCCTTCATCAATGCTAAATAGTGTGGTGTTTCTATTTTCAAATAACTGGTAACGTATTGTGGATAACACCTTCCATTGAGTCTCAGAATTTCCTTTTACAAACAGTTCAGATTTGTAAAATTACAATGAAACACCTTTTCATTGATTAAAAGGGCTACTGAAGGAGGGAAATAGTCAAAGTCACGGGACCTTTTGTATTGACGATCCATACTTCTCAATATGCAAGTGTTTCAGCGCCATCGAACTTCGGTTTATTCGAATTCGACCTTGACGAGGACGCTGGTAACCTAAATATACCATTCGCCGTTATCCTTAGATGCTAACCTACCTTTTTATTGATCAAGTAACTTTCCAACCTATCTACTCAAATTTTAACTTCTTAAATAGAAAGGAATCAGTGCTCTATTTGTCTTGGGTGCATTTTCAATGATAAACTTGACATTCAACGTATCACCTTCACCTATATATGACCGAGGTAAAGCCACTATTCTCCAATGTTTTTGAGTGTGTATATATCACGTCATGTGTGTGCATCTTCGTAAATTCATTATTACATACCTTTACCAACCAACTTCTGAACATGCAGATGTGAAGATGCGCGGATCACAGTAACTTAGTGTAAACCTCCTGACGTTTTTTCAAAATATACATTCGCTTGATTTTGTATAGTGTTTTCTTTTTCTAGTGATCGCCTCATTGTTGCTACGCACTGAAATCATAAACAGTGTGCTTTAATCATGACTCCTGTCAAATCATTCTAGCAATTTTTCGCACGTTATACTAATAAACGTTTCATTTTATATGTAATTGTGATTTCATATTTCATGTTTCGTATACCTGTAGCTATGAATAACCACCTGATCCTTTTGTTTTCCAGACATAGTCGAAAGCGCACTGCGATGCTGAACCTCCCAGCCTGGTGGCTACGTTGCAGAAGTTATCGATAGAATTCGGTTAGCATTCAGGACTAGACAACATGAAATCAGATGTTATCTCGTGAGGAGGGCAGTTGCGACCCGAATAGCTCAGTGGTAATGTCGCCGACTACCGTACTGGGTGATGTGAGAGAGAATCTCGGGCCGGACATCAGTTCAGTCTAGGTTACAGATACACCTTTCTGACGAGTGGCAACAAGTACGAAACCTGGGTCTAAGGCTTCTTGCCGATTGCCTCCAATCAACCAAAATGTGGGTGAAGTCCAAAATATCTCTGGAAGAAGTAATTGTACTAAAGGTATGCCCTTCACTAGAAGTTAGATAAAAATAATAACCTGACTTCTTAAAAACTTCGATACATTTATATCAGTGAGACATTATTACTAATAGTTGACATGAATTCAATGCTTAGAATGAATTGCGAACCTACTGACTGGTCTTTCCAACATAACTGTGTATGGTAATAATTGGGTTACTGCAAGTTAACAAAAGAGTGTCAGTCTTCATATGGCGAAGGGGTGCGAGCTGTATTAACATCCACTGCATGACGTTTCAATGATATGTCAAGTTATTAATATAGATTCCTGACACCTCTTTGTTTCAGAATTTAGGAGTTCAGATGTGTTAAGAATGAGGCTGAATGCATATTTTAATAGATCTAACTGAAGAAAAGCGAGTAGACTAGATGGTAACTATACGTGAATGAATTAGATTTTTATGATAGATGAACTAATTATGCAATTTTCTACGTTTGTGGAAAACCATTTTTCAAATTAGTCTTTACATCCACTGCGTTAGATTGTTGGGATATAGGCATACAATGTTTTCGTTACTGGATGATAGAAGAAACTCTACAGAAAACGTGAAAACTAAAATTCCGCTTTATTATTATTATTATTATTATTATTATTATTATTATTATCTATTATTCCGCTTTACCGTAAGGTGATATTTAAATGAATCTATTTTGCATTAGGAAACTCAGCCTCTTAACTACTTGTGACAAACTTGGCCTTAGAAACAAAGTGTAATACGTGGACCACATGGTTAGATATTTGTTTGTTAGTGTTAACAATTTGGAAACTCAGCATCAGGGTTATCTTTAGCATCTTAAATGCATGTGATTACGTAAAACGCGAGTTCCTTGATGGTCATACGACAAATAAACATATCATTTATAAAAATAGAAAAAAAACATCTCAACAAATCTTGAAAAACGTTTTTGGATAGATTAGATTAAAATAAACAAAGCATTACAAAGAAATCAGTGATGAATACGATTAGGAATTACTTGGAATTTTCGTAAGAAGAAAAAACTTCTTCCTGGTATTTATCTTTAAGATTATCGTCAATAATACTGGTATTGTTGGTGTTATTGCAACCATTGTTCATGGAATATTCTATTCGACTTCTAGTCAGAGAGCCGAATGTACCTGGTCGACAGGAAGAACTACTTATGCCACTATCTGTTTGACTGCCCTCACGTTGGAATCTTTTTGCTTCAGCGTTAATAAAGTCAAATAACACATCCGTCTGTTGTCCTCGCGATATTCTTCGTTCTTTTACTGATTTATTGCATATACTACCGGATAGTATGGAACGTTGTTGCTTTTGTTGTTGTTGTTGTTGTGGCTCTTGTTGCTGCTGATAGCTTGGACTACAAATATTCAGTCTAGATTTTGACATCGTTGTTCCTATGTTTTAGCAAAGAAAAAAAACAACACAATTTTATTGGTGTTCATTCATGAAAATCATTTAAGCAAATGGGTGTTACAGCTAGTATCTAAATATCAAGATTAGTTCGTGCATGTTTAGGTCTTTAAACGATTTCTATGAAAGAATAATTCTTTAAAAAGATTACAGTTCATTAGTGAGTATGTAGTAAGGAGCACAGTTTCACTAGCCAACAATTTCAATTTTTCATAACAGTGAGACCAAATTTCTATGGAAGAAAATAAAAAGAGATTATTGATCCGGCAATTTTATTCAAACCTGAATGGAGGACCAGATCAAAAGGTTGGAGTATGGTGGTTAGGGTCCAACAGAGAGAGGTTTTGTCTCAAAATCAGTCATTATGCCTGTGACGGCATTATGGTTTGCGTAAAACATGGTGTCAAATATTATCCATTTACCTGTTATTTTGCAATCTCAAAGTTTAACAATTAGCCTTGCATGAAATTATTTTTGATAGAACCATCATTTCAGTTCTTTTACATGCACTACTAAATACCACTTCACCTAAAGCGAGAGGTTACTTTTCAAACACAAGATAGAACTCTTTGTTTTACTACATAACATAGTTGCTCTGATTCGGAAGTTACTAGAAGTCAACAAGAAAACTGAAGCCATGTTTATCCAACCCTTTTTACGATTTCATTTCCGATAGGTGTATAAAGGTTGATTCGGTCACTTCAGTGCTCAGTGTTGTTAACAGATTAAGCTAATTTATCATGCCTAGAGTGATGTGTGAAGCCGCATATCTTTTACTATTTATCTAAGATTAATTTTCATTTCACATTTATAAGAGAAGCATCTTTACCAAGAAAACATTTGAGGGAAGTAGCAGAAAAGAATTGTAAAAGCTTGATGTAGTTTTTTATACGATGTGATTACAAGCTATTTCTTATAACTTTAAAATCTGCTGCTTTAAGTATTTGGAAACTTCTGGAGATGTAGCTGTTTGTTACGATAATGTACGTAGCTGAAAATCACCTTGATAATAAAGAGACTTGTTGTATCTCCCTCGTCATTACATGCACTGAAGTGATTGGTCTTTATCAGCAAACAGTCTTACAGAACGAATATCTTGATTGTTCAGCCTATGATTGCTAAGGAGCATTCATTTAGCTGATGCGGAAATGGAAAATGACTGAATTTGATAAACAACCGTCACCAACTGCAAGAACGGTAATTTTGTAGCTGGTTACTTTTGTAGATAGCATTTACCACCAATAACTGACTCTGAAAACTTGCGGAGACCATTAGGTATTCATGTTACTCCAGAATAGTTACTGAAACCTGAAGACCGCGTTGTCTGAAACTTCTAATTATTTTCCAGAATCACATTCTTTTGTCAGAAACTTCCTTGCTATTATGCGGATGACAAGCTAAAGCATTGGACCACATCAACATATCAGTATTAGCTTATTTCTTTCTGTGTAGCAAAGTACATTGATTTTTTCCCCTAACCACAGCTTGCAATACGCATCCATGAGTCCTATTTGGCCCGCCTGATAAATGGAGAACGGAAATAAATCTTCAGCACTAAAAGTAAGCTCTTTATAAACTCAGGACAATTGCCTTCTTTCCGCAAGTTCCTGATAATTTTTCTATAAAGTGTGAAGACGGCACTCGAAAGAATTAAAAGTTAGACAACTGGGCATGGTTGGAGAGTTAGCAGTTTTAAAAGTTCAAACCGTCAGAAGAAGTACATACAACCTCTTTCCTCACCGTGGATATCGTAATGAACTGATGAGTCTAGATACTTTTCTTATGGTTCAAATATATTTCATTTTCTAACCATTTGTTTTTTGAATTTTATATCCTAATCTATATTACATGACTTTCTTTTTTGACCAGAAGTTACTCTGGGATATTCTCTCCTTCCTACTATATATTCATGAATATAGAGCTGAGATGATGAGTTCGCCAACAACAAAAATGTTTCCTTCAGTGAAATCGTCTTTCCGATTGTTGATTTGTTTGATCGAACATGAATACAGGTGTATATAGCTTACAAACCTTAAATGAAACTAAAATATGCATGTCTGTTTCTAAAGCAACTTAACTTGCACATCACCTGGTGGTTTGTCCGTAAAGTAATTTTCACTTAGATTTGATAGAACTCTCTGAGGCTGACTGAAACAAACCATCATAGTAGCACATAAGATACACACCCTATCCCACAATCGTCTAATGCGACATGAATTATTAACGCATGAAAATAAGATACGCTTTCGCCACTAAATTAACATTGTTCACTCGCACCAAACATAAAAGGCATATATCTTATTTCTCCCACCCCTCATATACTTCTTGTGATTTTGCACTCAATACAATTTTATAGTTCTTACAAAAAGCAAAACATTCAGAGGTGTGAAAGGTGCATAAGGTGAATAAATTAGGAAAACATTCTTATGTAACATGAAATCCATTAGATTCACACAAGGATTAGATCAAAGTGTTTGTGATTTTATTGCATCCATAATCTAACTAACAATGGCTTGAAAACACTAGGCCAGGCGAATAACCTGATAGCAAAATTTGTTACGCCAAAACAAAATCATGTAATAATTATCCTATCCTGAATTGGTGAATCAAGTCATGGTATCTCATACACCTTGTGCATAAATTGGTAGCCACTGAATAGTAATCATTATCATTCTGTCAAGATCAAAATAATGACCAAACTCTACCATTCTGATGGAAGATATAACCACAAGGTTGAAGGACTCTTCCTTGCCAGGGATGTCGTTTGAAATTAAGTTGTTAAACGCTATCACGAGCAAACCCTAATCGCAGTGCACATATTCTGTTTCTACTCACCATTTAATTTTGTCTGGTTATCCCTCACAAACAACAGAATCAGTATCAGTACGTCATCCAAATAGTCATTATTAGTGCCTACTCCTTAGAGTCCTATCTTGAAAAACTAGCGACAGCATACTGTTGAATGTTATAAGTGCATGAGGAGACCAATTTTGTCGTAAGAGTTCAGAGTATTTGACCGCATCACGTTAAATATGTAGTGTATTTATGTGAAATGTGTAGCTGTCCTTGGTGGGCTAAAGCTTTTTATTGCATCTGAAACAAAAGGCATCATAGCTGAGCGTCAGGAACACTCTGATATCAGAGACCAGACTTAATACTATTGGTCACTTATAAGTATGCATGTATTCTGTACTAAGTAGTGAATACATGACATGTTGAAAAATTGATTTCGACGGAAAGCTAATCAGAAATAACGAACATTGAGAGTATCTTTCAAAATGTTCAAACAAATACAGACTCCTGCATAAGAACTTATTCCTAATATAGAGACGATCTTACCAATAAAATATAAATGAGAGTGTCCTTAATAAATAATGATGCATTAGTCTTACCGAAGTAAAGGAAAGGTATAGACTAGCTGATGTAAGGCTTAATACTTATTCATTCACTCTAAAAATTGCATCAAAGTCAATCAGAATACTCTGCGATTAATCAAGAGGAAAATTTTCCATGAAAAGTAAGTTGATTAATCTGATATAAAATGTTTTACAATGTATTCCCTACGTTATTGTCTTTAGGTGAACAAAAATCTTATCAAATGTGTAGATAGCAATGATAATATTAGTGCATCATAATTAATTAGCTGTAACGGTTTCAAGTTATTTATAATTTTCAGTAGTATATTGCAAAAGTGATTATTAAACGTGGTTTACATTGATGTTAATTGTTTGGATGGAATCGGCGAAAAACCCTAGGTTTATTGCTTCTCAGTACTCGCCAGCAGAGCATATCCTGCAACGCTGAGTGAACTGCCTTCTTCTCAGAGATTCGAACTCACGTTACTCGATGCTGAAGTTGGAGACCTTATGGCTGAGCTATTTGGGTCGTGACCGACCTCCTGCAGGAGTGGATTACATCCGTTGACTGATCACTGAAGATTAAACATTTATATGCTATCTAGTCTTGAGTGCTAACTGAAATCTTTTAGTTCAGTGATCCCATTGCAAAGTGATTGGTAGAAGTGAGTCAGCACTCTGGACTAGACAACATGAAATCTGTTTACGCTGCAGTGAAATATCAGTACAGTTTCTATTTATTTTGGTATGTGCCGTTATCTGAGAATCCTTGCCAAGAATAAAAGCTGCAGCAAAATAATCCTTCTTTTACTACCTTTCATATACCAAAGGTAAACAACTTCATACCATTATATTGCGTTATAAATGTCTTTTCTATGTAACAGCGAAGTAGGATAATAATGACTAAAACTACAAACCTACCTCGTGCCAGTAGAAAGTATGCCGACTAACTTCATGAAGACTGCACAGTATATTAGGTGTTTTGATCAAGTTATCTTTACCATTACAACTAGACCTATTATTGTTGTTCCATTGTTGGATACTAGATGAAAATGTAAGGGACTAGATTTAACCAAGTTCTACCGAACGAATTGTATTCTAAATATGCTCAGAGAATACTGGAAAATCCAGTTGTATTCTGATTTCATGGATTGAAATTACCTTTAAAAAGATACGCCAATAAATTACATACCCGATTCTACTTTCATCAGATAGGATGAGTAGAATCAAAACCAGCCTTGAGTTATTGCCCATTTATTTCTAAAATGGTTTTTGCCTAAGAATAAGAATACCAGCGGTAACCTCAGATATCAATTAGGTATAGGTCTAATGACCCACAGCCGGGTTCGTTAAAATTCTCGTTCACATTTTGCCTTCTTAATAGGTGAAGATGGTTGATAATTCCGGAAGCCAAAGTGAAAATTAACAACTAGGGTAAATATTAACCTGTATCTTTTGAATACAGATAAACATAACGATACTAAACAACAAGGTGTGTTGGCTGTTGCTACGGTCAACTAAAAGTCAATACATTTGCCTAAGTAATAATCACTAGTCATAGATAAGCTATGCTATTTTCTCTTGAAAATAAAACAACTGGGGTTCATTTTTATTTAACACTTGATACTGGCTAAACGGTGGTTGGTAGTAAAATAGTGCAAGGCCATTTATTGGGGTAGGAAATGTTCACAATACAAACTTAGACACCTCTGACTTAATTCTGTACTGTACAAGATATTGACGGGATGTTTTGGGTAACATGCACCACGTGAGAGCTGAGGAACGTGAATCCAATCAGTCAGGATACTTTAGGTGAGCCTAAATTAGGACTCTCGAATTAGGACGAAATAAGTGTTCTTTTCCAGTGTCCTTCGACTTTATTTCCCGTGTATATTTTAGGACTTGCCAGGTCGTCACAAAAAGTAGGTTATTTCAAGACTTTGATTTTCTTGTTGCTGTTTGCAGCGCTGATCGTGAAATCTTTCTAAGTTAATTTTGACGCCAAGAACATCTCGAAGGTTCATCCACTTTGGAGTGGTTTAGTAAATAACCAGCTTAGGCAATGAAGATTAATATATTCTATGAAAAGAGCGAATGTTAAGAAGTGATTTTTCCAGTTCAAAGTTTTGAATAATATGTTGTTTGTATTGTGTTCTGTGAGCTGGATTGTTTCACAGCCTATTTTCAGCTGTATGCCCTTTTATTTTTGTAATGAAGAGTTCTGAATCACTAAATGGGCTCTTAATGAAAGCGGTTCTCCCTGGAGTTAGTTTACATGGAACTCTTAGGTGAACAAACATTCAGTGATAAGCGTATAGGTGAAAATTCCCCGAAGAGGACGAAATAAGTTTCCAACTTATATCTCTCTGTCACGTAAACCAACTTCAGATTTGTAAAGAATTTGAAATACGTTAATCTCAAGTATAATGAAGTTTCTCTTCGTATATGAATAAAAAGCATTGGTTTCAAGATGGTATTCGTCATGAACTCATACGGTTTGGGACTCTTCAGCAGTCCCATACTAGGATGAAACAACTGTGCAGTATTTCTAGGTTTCCATTGTTCCTTTAACTGATGATGATGAATACCAACTTGAAATCAATAAATCGCCACAAATTCCCAAATTGAAAACATGTTGGTATTTCAAGTTTAATTAATTAGATTGTTATAAATCATGTTTATTCAGTGACAAACTTCAAAATCTCTGCCTAGTGTATGACACACGTTTTAAATAAGAGACAAACGATGCTAATCATATCTTTAAACACTTTTACATAAAATAAAAAAGTAATCGTATATTGCTAAGGTCTTAATTATTTACTTAACAGTTATAATTTATTCTATAAAAGTTAATCCCTCGGTAATATATCCTAGTCACGTTTCCATTACACCGTTATTGCTATTATTACGGATGTCTGCAGACATTCTTTGAATCCCAATACCTGCATACCGAAAGCCTGTTAATAGTAGATAGACTAAATGATGTAAGAAATGTTATGTTTTGTATGTCTATCATCAATGAATATTCACATCAAGTGTAGTTACGCAGTAAGCATAATGACAATGTGCAATTAAATCAGTTCATTTAGATAGGTTTTGACTTCCAGAAATGAAATTAGGCGACTTTTCATTTCATAAATATTGTCTTCTGCAGTCAGTAAAAAGTGATTTGTAGTCATTAGTTGGTAGTGATATTTTCATCACTGTAGTCTGTGCGTCTCTGGACTCTTTACTCTGCATTATTGGTTATGATCAATTGCAAACGATTTCCAAGGCATCCTAAGTGGTTATGTCTAGCAGGTTGCTAACCATTTGTTGTAGTCGAATGATCATTTACCATGCTGAATAACAACTATGTAGTAATTTCTAACCATTTAACTGTTTTGCTTAGGAGAAAAGAGGAGCAGTTAATATTCCACACTCACTGAGTCAAATTGGAAAGTTTCTAAAGGGTTGTGGTCAGGTGTATTTTACTCTCTCTTAAACACCTACAAGATTAAGTTTCTTAAAAGTCTCTTACTATTTGAAGGCAACATGTACTCTTGGAGTTCTTTTACTCCCTTAACTGTTTAAGATAATATAAGTGAAAAACTTGGGCACTGTGGTAGAATGTAGTTCCATATTAGATTTGTTTATTTGATATAAAGCGCACAGTGATACAGTATTATTTACTTGATTACGTTTCGAGCATAAATTATTGCTCATAATCATATCAATGTAATCACACTTCTTTCGACATCTGATTTTATAGTCCTGTCACCTGATCTCTCTTTGTTTTTTTGTTTTTTGATTGGTAGTAAAGTTTTCCATATCTCTGGTATAGGTGTTGCGTCATTCCTATTACATGTGTTGGGTGTGGATTCGATGAACAAAGATTCAGTAATTAATCTCTCTCTCCACCTAGCTATATTAGACTTAAGTACAGTGGTTTTGTCCCATCCTATTGTGTGGTTGTGTGTTAATGAATGTAATGCAATGGCTGAGTGTTTTTCTAGGTTATTGATCTTATTGGGGTCTGTCGTTCTATGTTTAGCTAAATTCCTATGTTCTGTTAATCTAACTGACCCCGACCGGCTAGTTTGACCTATGTATTTGACTTCACAGTCATTACATGGAATTTGGTAGATTATATTATTTTGCTTAATTGGTTCTATCGGATCTTTTAGCCGACAAAGCTTACCTCTAAGTGAGTTTGTTGGTTTAAATGCCACCCTAATTCCAACCTTGTTGAGAATCCTACGTATGGTTTCTGATGTTCCTTCCTTGTATGGTATCACAATAGAGGTGCTGATTTCCTTTCTACTTATGTTGTCACTATTATTTGTATTTGTATTAGTGTTATTATTTTGCTTCTTATGCGTCCGTGTGAATTTCTTAATAAAATGATGGGGATAATTATTAGTTATTAACGCTTCTTTTATGTGTTTCAATTCCTTATTTAAGTCCTTACAATGACTAGTGAGTTTCTCAGCTCTGTTATTTAGACATTTGACTAAACCCGCTTTAACTGACACTGGATGAGATGACTTGAAGTCTAGATACCTGTTAGAATGTGTTGGTTTTCTGTAGACGGTAGTATCTAAACCACCATCTATCCTTCGTTTTATTCTGCAATCCAACATAGGTAATTCTCCTTGTTCATTTTCTACTTCGTAGGTGAATTGGATTGCGTTAACTACTGAGTTTATGTGTGTCAAGAAACTGTCGATATGTTCCGATTTCAACACTGTAAATGTGTCATCTACATATCGCCACCATATCTTAGGTGTCGGATTATATGTTCGTAAAGCCATATCTTCCCAACTATCCATAAATATATCTGCTACTATAGGGGATATTGGTGATCCCATTGCTACTCCTTCTGTTTGTCTATAAATCTTTCCCTGAAACTTGAAGACTGTCGAGGTTAAGCATAACTGCACTCCTAACATGATTTCACCAACCGATGCCTTGGTTCTTTGAGTAAGTTGTGAGTCAGTATCTAGTTGATTTCTGACTGCCTCCAGTGCCATATTGATTGGTATTTTAGTATAAAGACTTGTTACGTCAAAACTAACCATTTTTTCATCCTCTTCTATGTGCAGGTCATTAAGTTTTTGTTTCAACTCGTAAGAATTTACTAGTCTAGAGTTGGAACGGTCTCTAACAGGACGTAATACTGATGCTAAATACTTTGATATCTCATATGTTGGTGTGTTTCGGAAGTCAACTATCGGCCTAATGGGATAACCTGCTTTATGAACCTTAATAGTACCGTAAATTCTGCTAGGATTATTAGTTTTTGGCATTAAAGTAAACCATTCGGACTTACCTAGAGATGGCTTCAGTCGGCGTATCAGATCTGTTGTAGATTTCTTAATTTTATTCATGACAGTATCTATAGGTTTCTTAATCTCTTCATATGGCCCTGTTTGGATATGTTCATCCATTTTTTTAAGATAATCCGATTTGTCCATAACTACTGTTGAGTTACCTTTGTCAGATTTAGCAATTACTATACTATTATCCTTTCGTAGATTGTTTAAAGCTGAATTTTCCAGTTTCGTTAAGTTTCGCTGTGTCTTCTTTTGTTTTTTAAGTGCTAATGCACACTGCGCTCTAACCTGTTCAGCAGTTGTCACATCCACCGAGCTTAATGCTACTTCTATGCTAGGTATGACATCTTCTGGTTTTAGATGATCTACTGTTATGTTGAAGTTTAGTCCTTTTTCAAGTACTTTCATCTCAGCTGAGCTTAAGGCTTTCGAGGAGAGATTGACTACCCACTTTGTTCTATCGATGTTCGATGATGTTTCCTTTGTAATTTCATTGTTTTCCGAAGCATATTTTTCTTGCATTAGTTTATTGAACTTTTTGATTTGATTTCTTCTAGATTTCTTGAGAGTAGCTAATCTTGCTTTGTCTGATGTTTCTATTATAAATCCATAGTCTCTGCAGTTTACTATCTTCATAATTTTACATTTAAGTTGTTCAATTTTATTCCGAATGGTACTTAATTTCTTAATAATCCTGTGAATTTCTTCTTTCAGACATAGTTTGCTGACATGTTCTATTGCCCTTTGGATTTTGTCAGTATATATTGGGATTCGTATGCGAAGGTTTAGTCAAATGTCTAAATAACAGAGCTGAGAAACTCACTAGTCATTGTAAGGACTTAAATAAGGAATTGAAACACATAAAAGAAGCGTTAATAACTAATAATTATCCCCATCATTTTATTAAGAAATTCACACGGACGCATAAGAAGCAAAATAATAACACTAATACAAATACAAATAATAGTGACAACATAAGTAGAAAGGAAATCAGCACCTCTATTGTGATACCATACAAGGAAGGAACATCAGAAACCATACGTAGGATTCTCAACAAGGTTGGAATTAGGGTGGCATTCAAACCAACAAACTCACTTAGAGGTAAGCTTTGTCGGCTAAAAGATCCGATAGAACCAATTAAGCAAAATAATATAATCTACCAAATTCCATGTAATGACTGTGAAGTCAAATACATAGGTCAAACTAGCCGGTCGGGGTCAGTTAGATTAACAGAACATAGGAATTTAGCTAAACATAGAACGACAGACCCCAATAAGATCAATAACCTAGAAAAACACTCAGCCATTGCATTACATTCATTAACACACAACCACACAATAGGATGGGACAAAACCACTGTACTTAAGTCTAATATAGCTAGGTGGAGAGAGAGATTAATTACTGAATCTTTGTTCATCGAATTCACACCCAACACATGTAATAGGAATGACGCAACACCTATACCAGAGATATGGAAAACTTTACTACCAATCAAAAAACAAAAAAAACAAAGAGAGATCAGGTGACAGGACTATAAAATCAGATGTCGAAAGAAGTGTGATTACATTGATATGATTATGAGCAATAATTTATGCTCGAAACGTAATCAAGTAAATAATACTGTATCACTGTGCGCTTTATATCAAATAAACAAATCTAATGTTTAAGATAATCTTTAAAAGCAATGGTTATGAGATTTTGAAGCAGTACTGAGTTCCAGGCAGGCTATAAGCACAGCTGCACTCCAAAATCATGTTTGTTATGGGCTGGAATTAGCTGCAGAAGGATTGAAAACCTAAGAGAACTGGATAGCAGTTTTGTCCTAGTATAGGACTCTGTAGGAGTACGCACTGTCAGCTCTACTAGGAATCGAACCCAGCGCATTGCTATTGAACCACTGGGTAGGAAGCCAATGTTAGTCAGTGATAAGTACCTAACTGAAATCAATAAATCCCCACAAACCTCTAAACTGAAAACGTACTTTGCTGACAAATAGAATCTAAGAATCATTAATCTATATGTTCCAAATCAATCATTACGTTTGCATATACTTTCTTACTTGGCTAGTCAAAAGTCTGTTGTATGCCGAGGATGGAATAAAACTTTGCGAATCACATCATTACTATGCTAAGGAATTTTCCAGTTGGCTTGTATTTAAGCAATATTCTTTTCATCTGGTTAGGTATCCTAACTTTCATAATTTTCCTCCACATAAAATAATGTCTTGGCTACAATATGATTCATGATGAGCATCTGTTTGTGGTGAACTGCTGTTAATCATTATATATCAGTATTTAGCAATATTCAGGCCAAAATACTCGAAGGCAAACAAAAATAAGATCAATCTATTATCCAGAATTAGTCCAATTAACTGCAGAAACCATTCTATTGAAGATAGTGGTGGCTTTCTAGATCCTTGTCCCATGAACTTCAACTAACTGTTAGTCTCAATGATATATCGTTGCTCATAGCAATGCGTGTTGATAACTAGAAACATAAGTTAGGCTGGGAGTTGTGGAAATCGGAGAAAAGGAGCACACAAAATCTGCTACTAGAAATATGAGGTGGTAAAACAACCCTATCATATCTTACTAGGAGATATTTCAGACCTTCGTAAAAGGTAAAAAAAAGCTTCACAACTGAAACATCTAGCGCAGAGAACGTAGCACAACACTGAAACCCTTCTACTGTGCTAAACATTTTCCCTACCCTCAAAAGACAACTGATTTCAATGAAGCAAGAACTACAAGTTCTACAGGGTTCGATAAATTCATGATATTTAGTCGCCAGATTGCAGGGTATATTCAGAAAAATCCAATCCACATAACTTAATGCTTTACAGGAAGATAATCCCTTGATGAAAAATAATGAAAGAAGGGATACAGAGACCAAGGGATTTAGAGTGAAATAAATTGTTGAATCAAATCAAGTTTTCCAATGTTTATGTAGCCAAATGGTTATTTTGCTACATTTGACAAATGGGATAGATGCGATAAAGTAAGTGGATGTGATAGGTTAATAATTCAAATTTCATTTCGAATCTTGAACGTGAGTCAAGATCAAGGAAGTTCAGGTCACATAGGAAAATTGTGGAGATAAAATTGGAGTCAAGTTGGTTGTAGATAAAGAAACTGGAAAAATGTACACTGAAAATAAAAAGCAAATCAATGTCTACCATCGAAGCTTTAGGTTAATCATTACCTTTTTTGGAATTCACAAATTCGGTTCAAATTTTTGGATGGCAATTATTACTGAGAATCGTAGTCAATTATCGTTTTTGCTGTTGGTTAACCATTTTGAATGCACATGAGATCTGGATATCTTGTCTTTTATTCATCAGATTTTTTGCACTGGGACGTTTAAGGCCATTTCGTTCATAACTTATTCGGAATGAACTCATGAAGTCAAGTGCCAGTTCCTCTTTCTGCCCTTCCGATATAGGTGACGTAGCATGTACACATGAACTATTGACACTGTTGGAGGTGACTTGGAGGGGATATGATTTGCACATGCAGACTAAATTAACTCCTAGAAGAGTGATTTTTAGAACAGCTGCAATTTTTCTCCCAATGCTGTTCATCGAATGAATCCACTTTGAAAAGATACTGATAAACACTTTCATCTCAGGATTATCAAACTCAGTTTTCACTGCTTTTCTAGTTTTGACTTTATTCATGAATCTAAGATGCTAACTCTATTCATTCAGACATCTGTCGATAGGCTACAATTTTTCAAGCAGTTTACTTGTGAGTAAGGACTTTGGTCCTATGATATAGAGACATAACTTGTTCTTGCATATAAATCATAAAACTAAAACTATTAGAATGGTGATACGGAGTATTATATGTCTATTTCATATACACGAATCTTTGACACGAGTCATCTTTTAATCTTTGAAGTCTCAAGTCCTAAATCTGAAATTCATCAGCTATTCCTCAGTAATTTCAGTGTTCTTTCGTGCGCTACCAAATATTTATGACATAAAAGGTGCCATCCCATGAAAAGAGTTATCATCTGTGTGTTTGAAGTCGAAAACAAGGCAACGAAATTCAAAGAAATTGTTGTACTATGGGAAACTTGTGGTTCCGGCTTTGAAAAAACGTATCAGGGTAGCTTGATTACTTATTTTCAGTGTGCAATACCTTTTGTTACTAGCATTTTATGTTGAAGTTAGTGGAGCGCCTGCTGATTAGGTAAAGTGATAATACAGGTAAGTGGTGAAAACTTAGACTACATAGAACTTGGAACAGGTTCAAGCCGTACACTCGTTACAGGTGTCTTCATTTAGTTTAGTAAAAAGAACTAGGTATATGCGAATCAGTTAGTAAACCTGAATGTGTTTTTTAAACAACTTACCTGGTTGACACACCGATCATCATGTCGGCAAATACCATATCATCTACAATGAGAATCTCTATATGCATTCAGCAGGTATGATAGTTGCTATAACTTCTCTTCCTTATAGCAAAGCTATAGAATACACGAATCGATCATGTGACCATGACTAATTTCATGCTAAAACCTTCAATAGGAAATAGCCTTAATCTATCTACTTGAGGCATATGAAGTAGTCAATAAAACAAGCTAAATTATTTGTGTAATTTTGGAAGGGTTTCTAAAAATCAACACAGTTATTCCTCTGCAACTTTTGCACCAGTCTAGTCATGAATGAGATTGAATACACGCTGGTGATACTGGGTCAGGGTTGATGTATATTGCCAAATGATCAGAGGATAAGAATGTGAACCAGCAAGTTTTAACTCAACAGGTGAATATTAACATGCTCATCTTTAAACCTGCCTCTCATATGCTCGACCACTATTGTAGGCGTGAATAATCACTGATACTAGGTTATACACTTCAAACAACACGCGTATTTTAACATACAACAGAAAATGAATCTCAACTACAATAAATAAATTAAATGACTTAAGATAAAAGCGTCAAGAAAAGAAATGGTAAAGTGCACAACTTAAATTTTCAGTAATATACAGCCTTATCATAATACAGTGACATATCTGTTGAAATTTTACTTTCAAAAATCCTAATAAATGTAGAAGGAATAGAACAATTATGTAATAAGATTAAATGTCATGACTAGTATAATAACATTTCACCTATATACACTGGATTCTCACGAAGTTTGTGTATCTCACAGTGTGAATTACAGTCAGATTTATTTACAGTTAGATGGCATAAGTTGACAGACCGTGATTTCATAACTTTGTAATACTTTAGTATTATATCAAAGAGGTTTGGTATATTGTCGGATAAGAACATATTACATCACGATTACCTCAATTTGAATAATCTGCTGAACCATTCAACATATTTCAGCACCACATGCTGAAAACTTAAGTCAACCTACTGATTAGACTCGCATGTATCCTTGGTTAGCAGACTTAAATTTTGTCAATATTTAACCCAATAATAATTACGTTATGATATCCAGTTGATGTGCCTAGCCCAATTTCTCTTCAGTAACAAAGACTGTCCCCGAGTTGCTAGGTTAATAAGTCATACATGACTGTTTGTTCATCATGATTAGACAAGTTACGTCAACTCAGCAGTAAAGAAAAAAAGGATACGATTTCCTTATTGTTGATTACAGACTAACTATGATACTTTTAGTAGACAGAATTGCAGAGGAGGAGATTAAAATGGATTCGAAAGTTGCGTGGATGGTGAAGTATTTATATTCCTCAATATTTATGAACTGCCAAACGGTCACAGAAAAATGTCTACATAGATTCCAGCCTTTTTTCAGTTATTGAATAATGCCTGGGTTTCAGTACCACGTAAATGTGAAATAAGCAAGTTTTCTTTTTACTGAATGGCATCTTTCTTTCCAGTTCAAATCTTCGAAAATCATATATTGTAAGTGAATGCTGAAGATTACTGATTTGTAGACGGAAACCTTGAAATAGCATTGAGTAACATAATCTATTGATTATATGGGGTCAGTAAATGAAATTGAAGGAAAATCTAATGAATGCTAGGGATTTAAGGTTATGTTATGAAGCAGAGATTCGGTTGTTCACAGACTGTTGGCTTGTATTTATCTCTAACGTATGTTTTCTTTCAAGCACAGTCATTACGTTCACATCAGTTAGTAATTCTTCCTAGTGAAGCGATCTCGAGTAATCTAATTACTGATTCACAGTTGACTAAACTTTTTAATTCTGAAAGATCATTTCTTCATAGTCAGAATTCCTACCACAAACTACAGCTTGGCTGGGAATAGGAGTTTCCTCATAATAATTACAAATACGCCTTGCTGGTGGGTGCCAAAAAACGTGGAACCTAGGTTCAATGTATACTGAAGATAATTGCTTCACATTTAACTATCACTAGTAGAATGCATGGTTTGTTCTTCTTGCAACAACGTGAATAACGTTTGAAACCAACGAACCAATGTGTAAGGTTTTTGCTTTCCATTGGGAAATAATTAATCAGAATGAGTTCGAACACATTTGAAACAGCTAGTTTTTGCTCATCCACTCACTAATGACACTTCAAAGCTGCTTAAAGTTTTTGTCAGAAATTCCTTAACTAACCTACATATAGACCTACTGAGGACAAATTAATCATATCGATCAGTCAATGTGATCAAAAGGAATCTCTTCAATCGCTTTAGATTCCAAAATGACCGCAAGTCAGATGATCATATCCTTTTTAATTTCTTTAAAAAATCATCGTCACTTTAACTTTATTTGATTCAGCAAAAAGGCTTCACACATCAGAACACCACTTATCTGAGTTCATTCCAATACAGAACTCCAGTAGAAAATACAAATAGGTTTGAATGGTAATCTTACCTATGTTCTTTTAAGACAGTTTTACAAACTGAACCTAGTCAAAATGTATTGAGTAAGCTTAAGTGTGACGAACAAAATGGTCTAAGTGATCATTCTAAATCAAAGTGATATCGGTGATGTGAAAGCAGGAATAAATACCCTCTAAACTACAATTTAGGTTCAAGGGACAAAGAGAGGGAGACAAACTCAACTCTGGGCTTCACACAGAAGTGTATCGGTTCACGTTGCCAGCAGTTCACACTACAAGCTGAAAATTATATCACACTGTTGATTATACTCCAACAGTTAGGTGGTTTGGGTGACATAAAAGATATTTGAGTCTATTTTTCTCAAGGCTCTAGTTACAAAACCTGATATTGATTAAAACTACTTTCTAAATTATTTATTTTAACCTAAGCTTACACTGGAACAAGCATACCATGGAAAAGATGTTTTTCACCACTTGTGCATAGACGCAGAAATCTACTAGGAAAGAAATGGTTAGCAACCCTACCCCGTAGATAAAATGCAATTAGGCCTAGCGCATACTACAGTAACAAGCACAGAGTCTATACACTCCTTTTACACTTTTACATCAAAACAAGTAACAGTAACGTTGCTCATTGCATCTACTAGGCACTAACTATTGTGGCAGTTGGTTGGAACTAATAGACTTTAGAAAACTTTGTCCAATAAATTCTAATCCAATGGATGAAGGTCAACATACTCATTGTGAAACATCTTGGACAAACAGATCCTAATAAGATACGTAATCTGGAGAAGAATCAACCCATAGCTTTGAATGCGATGACATACAGCCACACAATAGGACGGAACACAGTCAGAGTTCTCAAGGCTAATTTAGTTAAATGGAGAGAGAGGTTGACCGCCGGATCCCTGGTCATTAATTCAACCTCTAAGGAGTATAACAGAAATGACGCAACACCATTTCTGGATGTGTGTAAAATTTTGCTGCCAATTAAGGCAAGAAGGAGAAATGACAAAACTATGGGAAACCATAACAGAAAGTAGTGTGATTACCTTGATATGATTATGAGCAATAAATTCTCCTCGAAATGTCATCTAGTAAAAAAATACTATATCACTGTGTGCTTTGTCGCATAGATTAATCTAGTATGATGGTCTTGGGTTCTACTCCTTATACAGTCACTTGTTAAACCTGTTGAAAAACTTTAAGCGACGGTAAACTAGATATCCTGTGGTTCTCCACCTGATGTCGATTTATGAAAAACATTGCCTTGGAAAACTAACAGTCAGAATGCAAAATATGATCCTCTAGAAACACTAACTTGTGGGATATAGCAATCAGCATTGTATTCAGTGTGGTTAATTTAAGTTTTTTTACTACTCTCAGTACATATCTGAAATAAATATTGACGGCATGTTACTATGCACATACAGGATGCATTTTCAGCCTACATGCATACAAAATAGGATAATTTTGGGCCTCAAGGGATGTTCGTGATTCAAATGGTTTACAGAAACAGTAGAATACTGTCTATACTATGAAAACAGGAATAAAAATGATATTGAAAATTGGGAGGTAGGACATTTATATCTGCAGCTAAGCTATTTTAGTTACATAAGTATATAAAGTACTGTGACTAGGGAATGTAACCCAAGTGACTGAAACTGTATACATTAAAATCTTGCAAAGTTAAGAGGAATTTTCGTGGCAATTGGTAAATTGGCACAAATCAGCACAAGTGGGCCCAAACAACTCAACCAACTAAAGTAATGTGACAATGCATACAGCTATTTACTTCAGCACAGACCTGGGATACCGAATATGATTGCCATTGTGCATTTCCTTCTCACAAATATTTAAATATTTTGTTTACACAACATTTCCCATTACATAGATCGACTTGGTCAAACGCATTTGGCGGAGTAAATTTTCGACTACAATTATGATGGATCCTCTGCTGAAACCATTATTATGATTTATTATTAGCCATTCGGTTCCCAATGGGACATAAGGCTTCAGTAGCACGTCTTCATTTCACTCTCTTCTCTGCAAACTTTTTAACCTGGCTCCACGACTGCCCACAAGCTCTCATTTATTCCTCACATGATCTCCTCCATGTCACCCTCGGACGCCCAACTCGTCGCTTAACATTTGGGTTCCACTCGAGGGCCTGGCCTGACGCGTGATGTCCTCAGTCGGCCTTCTCAGTGTATGCCAATCCAATCCATCTCCACTTCCTTCTGCATATTTGTTCAGCAATAGGTTCTTGGTTGGTTCGTTGCCAGTCAGAGGCCAGAGGTCCTTGTTGCTTATTCTTTCTGGCCATCTGATCTTCAGTAACGAGCCAGCGTAAGCAGTTGTTGATGAATGTCTGTAGTTTGTTGGAAGTGCTTTTCGTAACGCGCCAAGTCTCTGGGCCATACAGAAGCACCGACTTGACTGACGTTGGTATTGAAAATCCGAATCTTGTTCCATATGTTGAGTGCAGAAGATCTCCACACTAGTTTCAGGTTAATGAAAGCCTCTATTGCTTCTCCGATCCTGCCTTCGACGTCCTCGTCTATGCTGCTCGTAGTTGAGACAGTGCTGCCTAGATAGGTGAAGGAGGCTACTTCCTTTAAATCTCTCCCATTGATGGTGATTGGAGTTTGTTGTTGTTGGTTGGGTATCTTCATCACCTCTGTCTTCTCTATATTCACTTGAAGTCCCGTCTTCGCTGCCTCCTCTGCCAACTTGTTAGTTTTCGCCTGTAGATCTTCGAGTTTGTGTGATATTAGACACAAGTCATCGGCGAAATCCAAATCTTCTAGGTTCTTTCCTGCGGTCGATCCTCACTGTTTGTTGCATGATCCAGTCCATCACAATCAGGAATATCATGGGTGATAGTATACAGCCTTGTCTTACTCCTGTTTTCGCTTCAAAGGCGTCACTGAGCTTCCCATTGCGAATTACTTGGCATGTGGCGTCTTCATATAGTTGTTGAATGAGGTTGATAAAGACTTGTGGCATTCCGTAGTGTCGAAGCAACTGCCAAATTACTTGTCGGTCGACGCTGTCAAAAGCCTTTTCAAAGTCGATGAAGTTGAGGTAGAGGGTTGACTGCCATTCTATACTCTGTTCTATGATGATGCATAGCGTAGCGTTGCAATTTGGCCCGCACATGATTTGTTCTTTGTGAAGCCAACCAGCCTGCTCCGGTTGTAATTTTGAATCCAGTGCATTGTTTAGTCTCTCGAGGATGATGCGGCTTAATATTTTGCTTGGGGTGGACAGAAGTGTGATTCCGCGCCAGTTCTTGCAAAGGCTTACGTCTCCCTTCCTTGGGAGTTTGACAAGGTGGCCCTTCTTCCAATCAACCGACAGGTACCTTCCCTTCATTCCAGACCTTTTGCAATAGTGGTGTGAATGCGTTCACTGTTGTCCCAGATTCTGTTTTCAGTGCTTATGGCGGAATTCCATCTGGTCCTGCTGCTTTTCCGAATTTCAGCAGTTTTATGGCATTCAGGACTTCGACTTTTGTCGGAGTGTTTGTGTTCACTGGTAGTTCAGTGGCTGGGCTGCTGGTGGTATTTCTGGACAAGTTGCAGGTGGTGATGTGGTCGATTCAAGAGTTTTCCGAAGTGGTCAGTTTATCGTTTTCTTTGTTTCTCCTCTTTGGTAACTAGCTTTCCTTCACTATCTTTCATTGGTTTCGTCTGAGTTGATCTCTTCCCGGATAGTGACCTGGTTATTTGATATAAAGTTGTCAGGTCTCTCCTACCTGCAGTCTGTTCTGCTTCACCTGCCAGTGTGTCGTGGAAATGTCTTTTGTCTTTGTGCACACTCTTCTTCACTTCTTTGTCCAGTGTTTTATGCATTGTACCCAGTTCCTTTTTTCGTTGTTCATCTTTGCACTGGTTTATCTTCTGCTTCACCATCCTCCCCTCTTCTATCAGCTTCCATGTGTCCGTCGAGATCCATTCTTTATCTTCTTTCTTCTTCCTTCCTAATACGGCTATACAGGTTCCCTTCCACATAGCTTTCAAACAGTTCCAGTGCTCATCCACACAGGTTTCTTCAGGAATGTTCCTCGATATCTCCCATTTTGTCTTGATGACTGACGTGAAGATTTTCTTTGTAGTTTCGTCCTTCAGTTTCTGTTCTGTGTGTTGAACTTGAACTGTGGTCTATCACCAACTTCTTTGAAGTCTTTCAACTTGATTCGGAAGGTTGCTTGCACTAGGTAGTGGTCTGAGCCTACATCTGCTCCTCTTCTTGACCATGTGTCGAGTAGGCTGCGTCTCCAATTTCTTCACATCGAGATAATGTGGATCTGATTTTTAGTGTGTCTGGTGTTTGGTTAAATTCATGTTGCTCGCTTTGTGAATATCCTTGTGCTTGAATACAGTGACTCCAATCACTTTATTGTAGAATGCACAGAATTCTGGGTGCGCACTGCTGAGGAGTCCCATACTAGGACGAAACAGCTGTCCAGTGCTCCCAGGTTTCCTTTGTTCCTCCAGCTGATGTCAGTCTCCGATGAATAACAACTTGAAATATTTCCAAATCTCCACAATTCCCTCAAAATTTAACTGAACTAGTGCTCGTTGGTGACTAGCTTCGAGAAGTATTCCCGAAGTTCCAATGACAAGTCGTGACCGGTGGAGTCATGCCTGATGGCCGTGAGGACAAATACTCAACGATGACATTGGATGGCGGTTTGCGCTATATCGTGAGCTAACAGAAGTTGGAAATATGGAGCATTGTATTTTGACCAAGTGGCTCAATGGTAACGCGCTGGTCGCGGAACCTGAAGGTCGCGGGTTCGATCCCTGCTGGCGGGGTCGTGGATGCGCACTGCTGAGTCGTCCCATACTAGGACGAAACAGCTGTCCAGTGCTCCCAGGTTTCCTTTGTTCCTCCAACTGATGTCAGTCTTCGATGAATAAAAACTTGAAATTCTGGAAACAGTTCTCCATTCTCATCCATGCGCTTCGCGGCCCATGGTGAGTTCTCTTCATGTGTTGTCCACTCTCAGTTTGGCATTCATGTCACACCACCCATTAGAATTTTGATGCCACCAACTGGGGTGGGGTCTTGTTCATTACCGATTGCAGTTGTCTGTAGAATTCCTCCTTCTTCTCTTCGTCTGCATTATTTGTAGATGCGTAGCGTAGCGTTGTGTGATTGTAACTTTCCCTCCTTTTGAGTTGAATCTTGCTATCATGATCTTGCAGGAGGAGATTGATTCCCGCCACACGAGGGCCTTCGATGCTGTTGGAGACATCATGATAGGCACTCCAAAACTCAGTGTGCTCGTGTTTGTCGTCTGGGTGACAGTATCGGCGTAGATTATTGACTCTCTCGTTGACAGCTTGGAGAGTCCACTTCCATTTCATCTGCTTTCGCAAATTCCTAACACTTAAATGAGATACCTTCTCATCTCTTTCGCAATCTGGGCAGCCTTGCTAGGTTCAAACATGGTGCGGACATTCCATGTCTCCACGTTGACTTTTGCTTTCATTGAGAGAAGAGAAGACATATCGGCCAATTCGCTTCCCGAAGGCTTTCACCAACCGGCGTCCTTTCGCTTCTCCTATTCCAGGGAGGAATAAGTCTATTTGTGCTTGTGCTTTGGAGTTTTTTTAGTGGTTGGATTGGTTATACGGGGCAGGGTTTCTAGCCCTATACCCAAACTTCCCTCTTTACCCGGGCATAGGACCGGCTAGTAACTAGTGAACTAGTTAACCAGGCATCTTTAAATTGATTGACTGATTTCACAGGGAGAAAACGCTGGCCGGTAACCATGCTAGCAAATATCTTGCACTTTCATTATTATATGAATCATAATTATAAAAGTGATAACCTTTCTCTTCTGCTGTGCTTTGAAACCTGTAAGACATCTATTTTGATAGTCCGATAAAATTATTTTGATTAGTAAAATTTCCTTCTCTGCGAGACAGATATTTCAACTGTACTGCTACACTTCAGCAGCTCACAATCTTTCCTACATCTGTTAACATTTTTCATCCTAAAACTTAAAGATTATAATCCTGTGGTCCTTTTACAGATGTCCAATCAAGAGTAGATGAGATGAAACTGTAATCAACTAACCAGGATTACAACATTTAGGTAGGTATATATCCCATTTTTCTGTTCAACAGTCAATGATGAAAATTAAAATGTGTTTTTGAAACTGCTTCTTATGACAACGATGATGTAGTAATAAACTATACATTTGAAACAGTTTGTCCTGGGTTCGAGCCCTAGCGGGAGGTTAATAGATATAGCTGACGAGGATTCCACTTGTAGCCACTACCTGCCACTAATGTAGTCTACGTGGGCTAACGACCAAGAAGATACTAAACACTTAAAGCGAAGGTAGCATAGTGTCTGAAACTTCCAGCGGAGGCGATTAGTTGTCAACTGATGATAATGTCTAAATGGCAGAGATATTCAAATACTTTGAGACAACAGAGTGGACAAGTTATGATGGTGTTTCGAAATGGCTGGCTAGTCAAATCCACCAAATGTCAAAACCTTATTTACAAATAAGTAAGATGGTAATATTGTCTTTACAATAGTTATCTACTTATAATCATGGCTTGGGTTACCATTCTGACGCGTTTTTAAAGTCATTTATATCAAATTTCAACTAACAAGTTGTTTCACAGAGTTTATTTTGCTTAAGACTTATCGTACTAAGAGGTTCGTGCATGAAAATGGAAAAGGCAAAACTCTTCCTACAGACTGACGATGACTTTCAACATACATGAAATGCGCATTAACTGACATCGGCATGATTCAGAACCAACTGTAGTGTACAACTATGTGGTGGTATTACGCTGTCAAGTTTTCCTAACTCGTCCAATACATTTTTATCACTTCAGAAAACTGTACCACAGCAAAAGGAGAGTGGTTCAAATAATTTCTATCGTCAACACATCCAGCTGAATTTCAACATTTTAATGTATACTGTTGAACCTGCTTTTAATACTAAACTTTTATGGAATTTCCAGTTAGAAGTTGGTTTTCAAGAATGTTTGTTTCAAAAGAAAATAGAACCTTCATTGAACTGCAAAGTTTCCACTTTGTTAGTAATCGAAGTTAAATTATTGTATGGTAGGTTAGTATAAATAAATTTGCAGCGAACTCACAGCCAGCTGCGCTTATATGACACAAATCACAGTTTACTGTCAAAATAAGTTAGTTTGCAATAGCTTTTGAATTTAATCTTCACTGGCCTCTATAAATACTGGAACAAATTTTGTTACATGAAGGTTGGTAGTTATTTCCTGTTGCTAGGGCTTAGTAAATGAAATATTGAGTGATTTAACTTAGCCACCATTGGCACTCACATATCACCTGATGATCCATACTTGCTTCACAAAGGCTCAAAAGGTTGAACTCCAGTAGTTAGGATAAGATTTTAACCAGCCCTCATTCAATGAACCACGTAAGCATATGTTATCATGTTGTACGCAGCACGTTTTCAAATTCGAGCTTACTGACAACTTGAAACAACTTTGAAGACAGTTACAGGTCGAGGTTCTGACAGTTACGTAATGGTTAAAAGTAAGCGAAAACATTCACAAAATTTAATTGCAATAAAAACAAATCGATTCATACAAACCAGAATTTCAAGAGTTAAAAAATACTTATATATATTTAAAAATATACTCGAATAAAAACTGTATAAGCACAAAATATAAAATTACCTTTAACTTTTGGTTTCAATTGTACTGAACGAGTTAGCGTGCATGCATAACTGGTACCATCATTATTTCTGGTAACGTCACAATAAATTCGATGGATACAGCGTGACAATCAATGAATGGACTGTAAAATCCACTTGAACCTAAGCCCCAAGCTTCATTCCATTTTGTCGTGGGCTCATCAAACGGACTAGAGTTAATCAATTCACCCAAAGAAACTGCACGTTGTACAGGCCTACTGTCCAGCATTCTGTTGTACAGTGAAGAAGTATATGCGCATGTGCATGTGGCACTTTTTTCAGAAATATTCAAATGTAAATCAGTTGTATAATTACTACCCTCATTTAATAATTGAATACTATCAGCTGATTGATTTCGTTCTCACTGTTATTGTTGTAGTGATTATTATTTAAGGGACAATTTTGAGTAGATGGTTCAGTGATATATGAATTTGGTGGAGGTTGTCTAATCCGTCTGTGTGGATTGTACGTTGGAGTAGGAAGGAATACATCACCTGAGAAAGGAAACGTAGGTCGATTATCAGAGTCAGAATGAACCAAACTTCATTATGTCATTCTATATAAACTCAGTCACATCAGTTAAACAAATTCATTATATATTACTTGATTAACAGGAACCTAGGTTTTCAGTTTATTGGTATTCAGCGATAAGGCATATCTACAATCTCATGATCTGATATCTTTGTAAACATTCTAACCTACGTCAGGTAACGCTGAAGTCGGAAACTCTACTTGTAAGATATCAAAGCTATGGTGCACCTCCCGCGGGGCAGTGCATCGCCATACCTCTCAGTATATGTTCGTAATACAAAATGAGTCGATAAGATGGGATGAGCACTAAAGAATTAACAGATACATTGACAAGTTTGTATAAACTGTCAAACATGCAAACATAATCACTATCTTGAGTCGATCGATAAATATGGTCCAGTAATACAAAATCATCCTTAAGGGTCGAAGAAACTCAATATTTCAGGTTAAAATGTTTTAGTTGTAACCCTTTCAGTGAAAACCGTTTCTCCCAGTGAACCGCAAATATATTTCCTGGAAACCAATGAAGGCAATCATCCCAAGTGGTTGCTGGTTTTCCTTGCTCCTAAAACTACAGGTTCAACCAGTAATGAATTTGAATGCTGCATGAGACTCTGACAGCAAATATATATCGAGAAATTCTGATCCATTAGCTCAAAAAATGGCGTAACTATTCCAGGGAATAACTTCATTTTCAATAAGCCCTTAATATCACACGTACTTACAGTTTCGAAGGTTTGAAACAGTTGACTTTGTAACTTAGCAATGAGTTCAAACCTGAACGGCTGAGTAAGAATGTCTTCAGCTGGAAAGGTGAGATATATGCATAGAAATAGCTGTAGCAGTAACGTCATTCCCTAGGTTTCACGAATAATTAGCTAGCTGATGAGTATTGTATTAATATTATTATTATTATTATTATTATTCGTCCATCGGGTTCCCAATGGGACATAAGGCTTCAGTAGCACGTCTTCATTTCACTCTCTTCTCTGCAAACTTTTTAACCTGGCTCCACGACTGCCCACAAGCTCTCATTTATTCCTCACATGATCTCCTCCATGTCACCCTCGGACGCCCAACTCGTCGCTTAACATTTGGGTTCCACTCGAGGGCCTGGCCTGACGCGTGATGTCCTCAGTCGGCCTTCTCAGTGTATGCCAATCCAATCCATCTCCACTTCCTTCTGCATATTTGTTCAGCAATAGGTTCTTGGTTGGTTCGTTGCCAGTCAGAGGCCAGAGGTCCTTGTTGCTTATTCTTTCTGGCCATCTGATCTTCAGTAACGAGCCAGCGTAAGCAGTTGTTGATGAATGTCTGTAGTTTGTTGGAAGTGCTTTTCGTAACGCGCCAAGTCTCTGGGCCATACAGAAGCACCGACTTGACTGACGTTGGTATTGAAAATCCGAATCTTGTTCCATATGTTGAGTGCAGAAGATCTCCACACTAGTTCCAGGTTAATGAAAGCCTCTATTGCTTCTCCAATCCTGCCTTCGACGTCCTCGTCTATGCTGCTCGTAGTTGAGACAGTGCTGCCTAGATAGGTGAAGGAGGCTACTTCCTTTAAATCTCTCCCATTGATGGTGATTGGAGTTTGTTGTTGTTGGTTGGGTATCTTCATCACCTCTGTCTTCTCTATATTCACTTGAAGTCCCGTCTTCGCTGCCTCCTCTGCCAACTTGTTAGTTTTCGCCTGTAGATCTTCGAGTTTGTGTGATATTAGACACAAGTCATCGGCGAAATCCAAATCTTCTAGGTTCTTTCCTGCGGTCGATCCTCACTGTTTGTTGCATGATCCAGTCCACCACAATCAGGAATATCATGGGTGATAGTATACAGCCTTGTCTTACTCCTGTTTTCGCTTCAAAGGCGTCACTGAGCTTCCCATTGCGAATTACTTGGCATGTGGCGTCTTCATATAGTTGTTGAATGAGGTTGATAAAGACTTGTGGCATTCCGTAGTGTCGAAGCAACTGCCAAATTACTTGTCGGTCGACGCTGTCAAAAGCCTTTTCAAAGTCGATGAAGTTGAGGTAGAGGGTTGACTGCCATTCTATACTCTGTTCTATGATGATGCATAGCGTAGCGTTGCAATTTGGCCCGCACATGATTTGTTCTTTGTGAAGCCAACCAGCCTGCTCCGGTTGTAATTTTGAATCCAGTGCATTGTTTAGTCTCTCGAGGATGATGCGGCTTAATATTTTGCTTGGGGTGGACAGAAGTGTGATTCCGCGCCAGTTCTTGCAAAGGCTTACGTCTCCCTTCCTTGGGAGTTTGACAAGGTGGCCCTTCTTCCAATCAACCGACAGGTACCTTCCCTTCATTCCAGACCTTTTGCAATAGTGGTGTGAATGCGTTCACTGTTGTCCCAGATTCTGTTTTCAGTGCTTATGGCGGAATTCCATCTGGTCCTGCTGCTTTTCCGAATTTCAGCAGTTTTATGGCATTCAGGACTTCGACTTTTGTCGGAGTGTTTGTGTTCACTGGTAGTTCAGTGGCTGGGCTGCTGGTGGTATTTCTGGACAAGTTGCAGGTGGTGATGTGGTCGATTCAAGAGTTTTCCGAAGTGGTCAGTTTATCGTTTTCTTTGTTTCTCCTCTTTGGTAACTAGCTTTCCTTCACTATCTTTCATTGGTTTCGTCTGAGTTGATCTCTTCCCGGATAGTGACCTGGTTATTTGATATAAAGTTGTCAGGTCTCTCCTACCTGCAGTCTGTTCTGCTTCACCTGCCAGTGTGTCGTGGAAATGTCTTTTGTCTTTGTGCACACTCTTCTTCACTTCTTTGTCCAGTGTTTTATGCATTGTACCCAGTTCCTTTTTTCGTTGTTCATCTTTGCACTGGTTTATCTTCTGCTTCACCATCCTCCCCTCTTCTATCAGCTTCCATGTGTCCGTCGAGATCCATTCTTTATCTTCTTTCTTCTTCCTTCCTAATACGGCTATACAGGTTCCCTTCCACATAGCTTTCAAACAGTTCCAGTGCTCATCCACACAGGTTTCTTCAGGAATGTTCCTCGACATCTCCCATTTTGTCTTGATGACTGACGTGAAGATTTTCTTTGTAGTTTCGTCCTTCAGTTTCTGTTCTGTGTGTTGAACTTGAACTGTGGTCTATCACCACTTCTTTGAAGTCTTTCAACTTGATTCGGAAGGTTGCTTGCACTAGGTAGTGGTCTGAGCCTACATCTGCTCCTCTTCTTGACCATGTGTCGAGTAGGCTGCGTCTCCACTTTCTTCACACAGATAATGTCGGGATGTATTCGGTGTTGAGTGGAACTTGCTGATTATTGAAATATCTGAATTGCTGAAATTATGTGTAGAAGAATGTCTATGCCTACGCGAGAATAATAGAACTGAGGAGAAAGTTCATTAGATTATCGACTCGTTTGAATCCATCAAATTAAAAGCAAGACAGGAGAATAGCATACTCGTCAAGTAGTTACAGCGAAGATTTGTTCATAACAGTTTCAACTTATACGAGGGTTAACGAGGGCTAACGATTTTACTTATCCACCTTAAGTAAACTGATGGTGTGTGATTCGACACACGATCTGTCAACTGTAACCAGTAGATAAAACTGCATAGAAGGAAATCAATATTTGAAATCTCTACACATTCACTGAAAGTTTATTGTCTGATTATTCGCGTTGCATGTAATTTTTTCCGTGGATTCATTTCACTTAAGCCAATAGTAAAGTATTACGTTTTGTTTACAAACTTTTTTACAACACCCTCCTATCTTCGGTTATCTTCTTCACAACGTTTAATTCAAGTTTCCTCATAGAATGGACCTCTGTTCAACTGCCGATATACTACCTACGAAGGTGACAGATTTGTTCAGGTAAGCAACATGTGGTCATCTATTCATAAAATATTCATATCATACTACTGAACTTTCAGTTCAGCTGTATTCCTACATATATGAGCAGCCTTGTAGCATGCAGGTTGCACGGATAACCTCAAAGGTCAGAATAAATTAATTGAAACAGAAAAGCAGTAACGCAAACGAATAAAGTTCAACTGACTCACTCGACTCTTTTCTTCCTCTAAATAATCTAATTAATTCGGCTAACTCGGTGTTCCCGTTATTTTGTGCTACTTGTATGGGTGTCATATTTTCAGTATTGACTAGTGTTGGGTCAGCTCCCCAAGATAAAAGACGCAGTACAGCTGCTCGTTGATTGTAATTTGCTGCAACATGCAATGGTGTGTCTCCATCGATTGATTGTGGACGTATACAGAGATTTAAACTGTTTACAACTTCTTTGGGACGTTTACAGCGTGCATTTACATCAGCTCCATACATGAGTAGTAGATTTATCTGTTCCACACGGTTTAAGCGTGTTGCCTAGGTTATAAATAAAAATAAAATAATTTAGAGTATCAAACAAAATAGTATGGTCTAAAACCAGAATAACTGTTTATTCTACAAGGCATAGAATGAATTCAAACTCCTCTCCTTTATAGATCAATATCGGTTAGGAAGTGATCAAAAGTCGGAAAGTCCTAAACAGGTGAAAAAAAGTTAAACCCCATGACATCAAAGTGTCGTGGTCTCTTCTCTTGGGTTCATGGGGTGTGTACTTTTATTGGGTATTAGGCCAAGAACAAACGGTTACTCAGCATCTGTCTGCTTGTAGTGCTTCTGTGAACGACGCCAACTTTTGAACCGAAAGACCAATATCAAAACTTGCCTGAGTTCAGAGGTCTTTTCTCTAACTAACTGATGGACGGTTTTCACTTTAACACCTGAAAAGTGACTTACTGTTTTTTGAATTTATTTCGTTGGTTGCAGTTTTTCTAATACTCTGCATACTAGTATAAACATCCAGTCCATAGTTGTTGCAAATTTCTAGGAAGAATTTGAGCTCCGGGTGTGACTCAATCATTATATAGGTAAGTCCCAATTTAATCCCAGCGTGTCTGCATACTTCACATGAGAAAATGAATAACAATGCCGAGAGACAAAAAAGAGACAAACATGTTACATATCACTGAGTAACTAGATGCTGCACTACCCTACACCAGAGGAACAAATCAGAATATCTTGACTTTGAATGCATCAGAGAACATAGATTGAATGCATGTGTCTTTAAAGGCAGAGTGAGTATTTTCGTGCCACTGAGTTTATTGTTAATCGTCATCACTAGAGATCATTCTTTGCTTACGTTCACCACCTCAAAGTCTTTTACTTTAACGGAAATCCAACACTATCAATCAGTGTAAGTTTATGGGCTAGTGATATACTTTGATTTAGATAATCTTCAGCAACTTTTCAACCTATTTATTTTTCTTCCTACATCCCATACTGAGATAAGTAGTTGTATAATATGCGTTCATTAATGAAGCGTTTATCCTAAACCTAACTTAACTTTATACCACAATGTTACCTGAATTAAAATTTATTGTATAACAGGTTCACAGTAATCTAAATTTCTTAACAAGAATTCTGTAGACACTTACAAAAGTGAAGTCAGCAAAAGTCACATCTACGTTTACTGTTTAGTTATCAGTGGCAAGACCAGAGAGTTTTTGAGGTACAGCTTCTAAAGGCTGACTAGAGAGGGGACTGAAGGTATTTAATTACCAGTGATTTTTACTGGACCTAGAGTTTGGTATTACCATTCAGCAGATGTATGTAATTTTGAGAAATGGACTTATCAAGTGGTGAGTTACTGAACCTGAATTAAATAAAATAATTTGAATATATGATGTAAGTGCAGAATGACACTTTACCATAGGGAATGATTTAGAAAGAAGGGAAAAAGGAATGCGAGTTAATTTGAAGCTTAAATTTTCAATTAAATGGCTTTCAGTGAAATAAGACTCAGTATGACCATATCAAGACATAATATCAAACCACGAAGCCCAACAGCTACGCTAGAATTCTTCATCTCCTCCGTCCAACTACGGTCTAGTACATACGGCTTAGAATTAATATCAGCGGAGAAAATTCGTTCATCCTTCGGCAGTGTTTAAATGTAAAACATTTTCCGACCACATTTTCTGTTTTTGCTCGTTGTTTTTTCACTTCGGTCTTCGTTTTAGTTTCGTTTTTACTATATTTCCCAGTATTGTCCACCTAAATGCTTGCAATGTTCTGTAACACCATTCAGTGAAGTTAATTACAGCGAAACATCTGTTCTTAGGTGCTTCCGATCGCCTAAGTGTCTACATAACCTACAAATCCTTCATATTCATTCATTAGTTTAAAAAGTCAAAGTGTGTCACAGATGCTTGACTTTATCACAGCATTAACACTCTGCCAGACAGGTATATCCAACTAAAAGGGGGTTTATCGCAATCAAACATGGGTCATTAATTCCACTACTAACCCCGTAAAATAATATTAGTTACGCTGTGGCTTGTATTATCCCGTCGCTCAGTGGACCAAATTGATCAATCTCTATAGGCATATGGGCTCCTGCATCCTAGATTCCACTGCTAGTCACTATCCATCATTAATAATGTCAGATACAATCGTATTTGTTGAAATTTAATTCCATTGAGTAAGGTTGGAATGAATATTGCCCAAAGACAACGTAAAAATTAAAATGAACTAGTTGCTGTCATTATCATCCCGTAAGTCAAATGCTTCTCTGATAAATCATATCATGATCAAGGTGTTACTGCAGCTCCAATCATGATCCTTCCCGTAGCACAGTATACCGACCAATAATATCTCAGAGAGTTTAATTACTAATATTTCCAACACTTTTAAAGACAAAATTTTTACTATCTTGAAAAATTACCTGTTTAGTCATTATATGCTGAGGTTAAATAAAATGGATAATTTTTATTGCATTGTAATTTAAATTAATCTGTATGTCTACAAATGTACTGATTTCGATAAATGCAAAATGTTCGGTGTTAGAAATATTTCCAAAAGTTCCGTTCTTTGTCTCATAACTGGAAAATGAAACAATCATTTATGTCTTTTCGCATTCACTTATATTTTATCGTTAAAACCTTCACTTAAAACTCTTGCAAACTTTTATGTTGCTGTTTGAAATTTCATTACCGAATACTGTCATCAACTAACTCGTACAAAAATTAGTTAAATTTATACTGTAGTGTTCCCTCAGAATACTGGATGCTGTACTGCATCACTTGTCTAGCTGTCATGCGATACGCGAGACTATCTGTTGTCATTTATTCGGTTTAGACGCAAATCCAACGGAAAAAACACTGTCTGTAGGCTGTACTCGTTATCAGTAAAATAAAAACGTTTGGTTTGGTGAATGAGGCAGTTTAAACTAGGAATAGGAAAAATGGGGCCATTCTTAAAATTACACATAGCAAAGTTACTTCCTTAGATAATTAACCAGCCAACTTAACCCATTATCATGACAGTTTTTCCTGTAATAATTTAAGTAACTATTTCTTTAAATGCTCTGATGCCCAAGTGATGCATAATAATGACCAAACTGTTCTCACTTAAGTGACTGAGTCGAATGCACTGGTCACAGCAGATCTAGGACGCATACTGAATACTTATGGTGTTTCTCACGTACCAATAGTTAGACGACCTGAACTAAAACCTAAGCTAAGACGTATATAACAACTTTTTACTTCACCGTTTGAAATGGCTACCTACTTTTCAGATTTCACGTATATTATTGTGAAGTAATGTGTGTACAGAAACTAACTACTTATGGGAATCTAGTAATATATATTTGATCGATTTAACTTCACATTTCTTCATTCATTCTCATATAATTTCGATGCAAAATGCTTATTTCCATCGCAACTCAAAGGGCTAAGAAAAATACTGATGTGAATGTTAGATCTGAGAAGTGACTTCGAGACTGCCATGCTAATAAACTATGGTCAAGTTGATAAAACAATGGAAAAGCTAAACGCGTTCACCAACCTTCCTATTAGTTTATTTCTTACGATTAAAGAAGACTTCTGAGTAGCATCAAGTTGCTGCATAGTTTTAGTTGAATGTCACGTGAAAAAATAATTCTAAGTGTTTATACCCTTAGATGAACATAAAAGTAGACATGTTTTGCAAAATAATAATAATAACTGTGTGCAAGGTGAAGTGTGATCAGTGTATCTTTAAGTGTAACGTGTATAAGCAATAAATACTGTCACGGTGTATAGTTATTTCTTAAAATGAACTTTACCTCAAATGACTTAAGTGAATATGAGAGAGTTTGGATTATAGATAATCTTAAGCGGCTGTGTGACCTTCATAAAAAATTTAATATCATCATTTACAGAATTTAAAATATTTCTTATCGTGTGTACATATAATTCTTTGAATAACTAATTTATCTGCTTCATTGGAATAATCAGTGAGGTCATTTCACCTTCAGAAATAACTTCAAACGGTTCAGTGTCTGGAAAAAACAATATATGAACTGACCGCATGATTTCTGACCAAAGTGAAGATATCCATACATGCAGACATACATATTACTATGGCCTCTGGATAAATTAAGAAAATCTGCGTATTTGTAAAACATTTATGCCATTAAGCATATCATTACAGTAATCTAAACACCAGACGGCCTTTCCATTAGGTTGGATTTGAGTTCATCATCTCTGTATCTGTATGGATTCATCACAAAAAGCCAAACTTGATGAGCTATCTAAGTATGGTGTTTTTAGTCTAAAACATTCTAGAAGGACGCGGTTTAATTCGATGAGAAAGGAAATATTCCAGGCACTTGATGTAAACTTAAGATAAAATCACTTTTACAAGCATAAAAGATATGCACTACATTCGACTAACTGACATGAGCAATCTTAATATGCCAATCAGCAGTGATATGAATATTTTAGTTTACAAGAGAAACCAAGGTAGAATTCCTCACTTGTGTTTCAGTTAATTTTTCAACGCTTACTTTGGACTGTGAAGGTTGCAAACATATGAACTAACAAAAATTAGCTTTTCACAAGATTCGTAGCTGACCTACTATTCCCCAACTAAATATGCCATAAAATTGTAATAAATGATAATACTTCAAACCGACATTTCGTACACTACGGTTATCCATCAATCAACAAATACAGCGTAATCCATGTTACTTTGCTTAGTGGTAAACGTTGACTGTATGCTGCCGGGCAAATTGTTGATGAAACAGAGGTGAAAGTATCTTGACATGTACGGTTTGCGTTTAGAAACAAGGTAGTGCAATAATATGCAAAACAAATAAACAAGGAGACATCATTTCAATCATGTACTTCTCACTCACCCATGTCTTTTTGTTCTCAGTTATCGGTAAGGTAGATGGCAGTGATTTTTTTCAACAAAAGTTTTATAGTACAAGATATGTGAGTTTGTTTCTACTAGTTACTTCAAATTTTCATGCTTATACGCTTTAACAGTTTTGAGTATGCTTACTTACAGAGGATGTTCTTTAGAAAAGTTAACGTTTGAATAAGAATTCATGTATACAGATGAGTACAAGTCAAAAACCTAGCACAGATTCAAAATCCGTCTATTCAGCAGTGTATTTTTAAACAAAGTAAGTCAGATATTTAAGTCCCTACTAAAAATAACTAAGACATTTAAATATATTTTTTAAACCTTTATGTCTCGAATCATGGCTTACTTAGTCCACATACTATGTAGTCTGATGATGAATTTTAGAAAACCGCTCTTTATGCATTGGTAAATAGTTAACTGATAATGGCAATATAGTATTTATTATGGTAGAATCTTATTTTAGAGTAATCTTTACCTGATATCAACTAGAGAAAATGTGATCAACTGCGCATATTGGATGAGTGCTTCGTCCTGATTTAAGACTCGCTAACACTGCACAGGCTTGACCCCATAGTTAATTGAGTCCAATATAAGCAAGAATTAATGCCTATCGATGACACTGGGTGACCACCACACTGCATACCTAACTAAAAGAGGCTGAAAATTGTAAAGAGGTAGACTCCAACCTACAATCTTGCCGCAAGATGCAGATCATCTTGAACTTCATAGCATATAGTCTCTTGTAAAATCACTGTTGCAGAGGCAAAAACGATTCGGAACTCTATAGATTTCAATCTTTCTCTAGTTCCTGTCAATTCGTGATGTTATAATCTGCAGTGAAATCAATCAGCGTCTTTTCAACCATTTAAGTGGACAAAATAAGGTATTCTCATGGGCTAATTAGTGTCGTACGCCATAAATTCTTGTTCTATAAATGATATTAATTTGAGTTTTAAAAAGATAACAATAGCTAAATCAGTTCGACGCATATGTTTTGTGGTATTTTAAAGAACTTAATATATATATCTGAAAAGTTTATTGACAAAATTGTTACTAAATGGTATCTGATATTCTCAACTGACACTGAAATACGTTACATGTGACCGTTAAGTGTAGAAAAAACGTTTACGTTTGCTTAGCTTGAAATTGTATTATTTATTGCTTTAGGTGTATATAAAATCCTGTACTAGGCTAGAAGTAAGCAGCGGGTACAATGAAACGTAAACAAGCATGCACATATTCATAAGCATACAAATAAATGTACAGACATCTGTGCTCAAATCAGAGTATTACTCAAATAAATTTTTTCAAAGGTATGAATCATCTAGTACTTGCATTATTATTATTAGACAAAAGATATTCAACAAAATAAACTCTAAATTGATCTAAAATCCCTCTCTATTTCAAGCATATAAATGAAAAAGGAGTAAAGAGGTATTTTTCTTTTCTAAAGAAGTTGTTAATGTGATACGCCCATTTGTAATCAGATATTAGAGGTGACTTTTCAACCAAAAACAGAGAAAGGGAAAATAAAACTTTGGAAAGCATAAGAAATCATTTTCTCAATAAAAAGTTATATAAATGATCATAACTCGTGTTTAGACATTTAAGTCTCATATGAAATTAATATATCATACAAATAGATGCAAAGAGAGAATAGGAAAGCATGGAGGTGGGAAACAGTAAACTACTATTTATGATTACCGATTTCATAACGAAACATGCTGTGTCCTGTACAGTCATCATCAAGCAGTCTCTAATTTTGTTAAACTGAGTGCTTAAATTACTGGGAAGATCCAAAAGTCACCACCAATAGCTTCCAATGTCAGATCATTACGAAATTGGAAACGAAGTGGTGGAAAATAACAGCCTTGATAGCTTTTGACCTACTACAATTAATCTGATGTCATTTGGAATTTATGTCAGAACTATAACTGCAAAATATCTTACTGTAAGAGGGCACAGGCAAGACTTCTGCTTCCTAGGCTCAGTTAAATGGTATTGGCCTTTTTCAAAAAAGTTTCACATTCACCTGCAAGATTAAGACTAGCCTACAAGTGGTTTAAGAAGCGGTCAAAAAGTCATTTGTATAAAATATTTGATTGAGATACTGCTCGCACAGTCTGGACTTCATGCAGATAACGATAAATATTTACACAATTTAGGAAGCTATGAAGTGTTGAGTTTACCGAGTCAACTGTTTGTAGCAAAGCACCTAACACTTCAGTCTTTCGAAGAGGGATGAAGTTTTATTCAGGAATTGAAACCAGGCACTTAAGTAGTAAATGGTCAATTTTTTGAGAAATGTATTACTAAAAGCGATTGTCAATTGACGAATTACTAACATTAAATGATCACTGAAGAGTCGATTTCTGGCTAATCACTATCAACAAGGATAATGGAGACATAAATACGTTTAAGAGATGAACAACAAAAATATTTGCTGGCACCGACAGCATTCCACTTTTTCCTTTATGTTGTTCTGTAACTCTGTAAGTAGTCTATTTTCTAGGCAACATGAAATCATACAGCAAAGTTCCTAATTTCAAGATGGGAAAGTCATTTTGAAAGTCATTAGTTTGGATAATAAGACACTAATGACAAGTTTCTCCTAATAAACATATTCATCTGAGACCTAAGTCAACAGTGAAATGTCCAACTAATACTTCATAAATTTAAATTCCTAGTGTTTAAGGTAGTTAGTAAATTCTAAATTCAACCAACCATTAAATTTGTCAAGGTAAAATCCTATCACAAAATACAGTGCTTGAAAGAAAAAATATATAGTCAATCATTTACTTTTCACAGAACTTCCTCAATCCCTGCTTTCAGACACCACCAACCCATGACTTTCCTGATCAGTTAAAGAAGAATAAATTAACAACTTGAAAAATATCCCGAATTATTTTACCAACAAGCATTAAAATCAATACAATGATGAGTTTAAAGTACACCACTAACAGATAAAAAGGGAATAATTTACCGCATTTTCAGTATATTACCTTATTATAAGCAAGATTGTCATTCAGTGCTTGACTAATATTTTAAAAGTAGTTTATTTTATTTTTAATTACCTTACTACCATATCTTATGCACACTGACCTTGAATTTTGACATTCACAGCGCAAACATCCGATTCATAGTGATACAAACAAATGTACATTTTTAAAATGTAAGAGCAAGTGCCTAACTTGATTCGTGTTAATTCCCCAAATTAATATTTACCTGTTAGTCTAACTGATTACACTTTCCAGTCTTTTTAAAACTATGTTAACGAACAGTTGAAGCCATTGTCTAGATTCAAATAATAATAATAATAATAATAATAATAATAATAATAATAATAATAATAATAATTCATCGTAATCAATACCGGTGTCAACTCAATCCCAAATCATTGTTTTATTTTAAACAAGTAGCAGTAAATGAGCAGTAAACACTTGTTTTGTCAAATATGTAGGTTTTCTACTGCTCACATCTTCAAATCATCCCCTGGGAATGGTCAGTCATTAGAAATGATGCGGAAAATATTTTGAATGAGTATGAATATGTTTCGCTGAATTTTACCGTTACTGCCTATAGTCACAAGTGTTTCTTTCATCAGAGAAGTAATCTATTTTGAAGCATAGTTTCAAAAACGTCGCTCCTATAGTGGCACAGAAAGTGAAAACTATACCGGCCTCAGTTCAGTAGTACAGCAACCAGGAACGCTTTGCAGCACTGAATGGTTGTAGACATTACATGAACTCAGTTGCTTAAAATACAGTATATCGATGTGTGCTAAATTTGTGTAGATGATTTCAGAGACAATGGTTCTATCTGCAAACCAAAACAGGTGAACACTATTCTTAGTTTCCTGACGGCCATTGTGGATTTCAGCTCCTAGGCAGCATCTACATCAAGCTTTTCACAATCCTTTTGAAATCATCCACATGAAGACCAAGTATTAATTTTGCGTTGCTAGCTTACAGTAAAAGAAAACAGCAAAACTTGATTGCAACACAGTGTAAAATTTCGGGGATGAATATTAGTAATGCGTATTACGGGTTTAAGCCCTTCCGACAATGTGCGTTTATTCAAAATTGTAGATGAGATTTTCTGATCCGTGTTGACAAGTGCAAAACCCAGGTCTCAGTTATTCAGCTACATGCCTTCTAATGTTCAAAATTCAATAACAGTGCACTACAAATTTCTATACCTCAGGTTATTAATTACGATTCAGAGCGGTTAATAAACTCCAAACGTCGATATGAACTCAGGAATTCATCCAACGATTTGTTACCATCTAGTGCAGAAGAGTGCGTGCAAAGACAAAAGACATTTCCACGACACACTGGTAGGTGAAGCAGAACAGGCTGCAGGTAGGAGAGATCTGACAACTTTATATCAAATAACCAGGTCACTATCCGGGAAGAGATCAACTCAGACGAAACCAATGAAGATAGTGAAGGAAAGCTAGTTACCAAAGAGAAGAAACAAAGAAAACGATAGGCTGATCATTTCAAAAAAAAACTCTTGAATCGACCACACCACCAACTGCAACTTGTCCAGAAATACCACCAGCAGCCCAGCCACTGAACTACCAGTGAACACAAACACTCCGACAAAAGTCGAAGTCCTGAATGCCATAAAACTGCTGAAATTCGGAAAAGCAGCAGGACCAGATGGAATTCCGCCATAAGCACTGAAAACAGAATCTGGGACAACAGTGAACGCATTCACACCACTATTGCAAAAGGTCTGGAATGAAAGGAAGGTACCTGTCGGTTGATTGGAAGAAGGGCCACCTTGTCAAACTCCCAAGGAAGGGAGACGTAAGCCTTTGCAAGAACTGGCGCAGAACCATGCTCCTGTTCACCCCAAGCAAAATATCAAGCCTTGTCATCTTGGAGAAACTAAAAGCTGCATGGCATTCAAAATTACAACCGGAACAGGCTGGTCGGCTTCAGGAAGAACAAATCATGTGCGGATCAAATTGCAACGCTACGCTACGCATCATCATAGAACAGAGTATAGAATGACAGTCAACCCTCTACCTCAACTTCATCGACTTTGAAAAGCCATTCGACAGTGTCAAACGAGAAGTAATTTGTCAGGCAGCTGCTTCAACACTACGGTTTCAATGCCACAAACCTTTTTCAATCTCATTCAAAAGCTACTTGACGAAGCTACATGCCGATTGCTTCACAATGAGAAGCTCAGCGATGATTTTGAAGTGAAGACAGGGGTAAGACAAGGCTGTATGCTATCACCCTTGGTCTTCCTGATTGTGGTCGACTGGACTGGACTGGACTGGACTGAATCATGCAACAAAGTGTGAGGAGCGAGAAGATAGGCATACGCTGGTTGGACCGATGAAAAGATCCTAGAAGATTTGGATTTCGCTAATGACGATTTATGTCTTGTCTCTAATGTCGCACAAACTAGAAGATCTACAGGTGAAAATGAACAAGTTGGCAGAAGAGGCAGGTCAGCAAAGGCGAGACTTCAGGTGAACGTGGAGAAGACAGAGGTGATGAAGATACCCAACCAACAACTACAACAACAACAAGCACTAATCACCATCAATGGAAGAATTCTAAAGGAAGTTGTCGCTTTCATCCACCTAGACAGCATCCTTTCAACCACTGGCAGCAGTACAGATGAGGATGTCAAGGCCAGGATCGGAAAAGCAAGAGAGGCTTTCATTAATCTGAAACCAGTGTAGAGATCTACTGTACTCACCACAAAGAACAAGGTCTGGATTTCCAACACCAATATCAAGTCAGTGCTTCTATGTGATGGTTGAGAGACTTGGCGCGTTACGAAAAGCACTTCCAACAAACTACAGACATTCATCAACAACTGTCTACGCTGGCTCGTTACTGAAGATCAGATGGCCAGAAAGAATAAGCAACAAGGACCTCTGGCCTCTGACTGGCAACGAACCAACCAAGAACCTATTGCTGAACAAATATGCAGAAGGAAGTGGAGATGGATTGGATTGGCATACACTGAGAAGGCCGACTGAGGACATCACGCGTCAGGCCAGGCCCTCGAGTGGAACCCAAATGTTAAGCGACGAGTTGGACGTCCGAGGGTGACATGGAGGAGATCATGTGAGGAATAAATGAGAGCTTGTGGGCAGTCGTGGAGCCAGGTTCAAAAGACTGCAGAGAAGAGAGTGAAATGGAGACATGCTACTGAAGCTCCGAGGACAAATAATCTAATGTATATGGATGTTTCTATGCAATGTTACTGCTTAGCTGTATAAAATACATGTTCATAGTATGTTATATCTTATTAACTTTTGCACTCTATGTATAATGTTTTGAATGGAAACTTCAGTGAGTCCTCCAATATATCTAAGGAGGTAAGCTGATGTCCGCTCATTAATGTCAATACTCCGTTGTTCATCAGTATTATACACCAAGGAAATTTTTAGCTTATCCATAAAACTGCTGATGTTTTGATTGAAAGAAATGGAGCTTCTCAAAAATGTTATATCTAGTGTACTAACTTGACAAAAGGCAAAACAAAAGCGAAGGTGTAATGAACTGTCGCTCTCCTCTTAAACGTTAGATAGATAGATTAGATAGACAGATTAGGGAGATACATTAGATAGACGGGTTAGATAGACAGATTCGATAAATTACATAGATAGATTGGAAAGATAGATTAGATAGATAGTTTCGATAGATAGATTAGATAGATAGATTAGTGAGGTAGATTAGATAGACAGAATAAATATACAGATTAGATGGATTACATAGATAGATTAGATAGACAGGTTAGATTGATAAATTAGATAGACAGATTAGATAGATATCGGAGCTAAATAGACTAGATAGATAGATTAGATAGATAGATTTGATAGATAGATTACATGGATATATTAGACATATATGTTAGATACATATATTAGATAGATAGATAAGATAGATAATATAGATTGGACATATATATTATACAGATAGATTACATAGATAGATTAGAGAGATGGTTTAGATGGATGGATTAGATAGATAGATTAGATAGATAGATTAGGTAGACAGATTAGATAGAAAGAATAGATAGAAAGATTGGTGAGATAGTGTAGATAGATAGATTAGATTGACGGATTAGATACGTAGATTAGATAGATAGAGTAGATAGATCGAATAGATAGATAGATAAGATAGATCATATACATAGATTACATAGATACATTAGAGAGATAGATTTCATAGATAGATTAGATAGAGAGATTAGATGGATAGAGTAGATAGATAGATTAGATAGAAAGATTAGATACATAGATTAGATAGATGGATTAGATGGATAGATTACATAGATTGATTAGATAGATAGATTACATAGATAGATTTGATAGATAGATTAGATACATGGATTACATTGATAGATTAGATATATAGATGAGTCAGATACATTAGATAGATAGATCAGATATATAGATTAGATAGATAGATTAGAGAGAGAATTTAGAGATAGATTAGATACATAGATTAGACAAATAGATTAGATTGACACATTACTTACGTACATTAGATAGATAGATTAGATAGACAGAATAGGTATATAAGATTAATCAGACAGATACATTAGATATATAGACTAGAGAGAATAGATAGATTAGGTAGGTAGATTAGATAAATTATATAGATTTAAATCACTAACTGAGAACAGTAAAGCAAAACAACATATTTTCAGTTTAATGACGTTAACCTTGTTTTTGCTGTTCTAATACATAATATAAAAACCTGTATCAGTAAGTATTGAGTTAAATGGTATAAACATAACATTACAAAATGTATATGCAGTAAGAAAAGAGGACTGCGTGAATACACAAAATCAATGTTTGCTTAAAAGCACACTTGGCATGATTAACCGGCATATCTACATCTGCTAACATACTTCATATATATATATATATATATATATATTTATATATGACATTTTTGCTGTCTTAGATAAAGGAATTTTAGAAACCAAAAGTATGAAATCGCTAGAAATCAGTTTTTCTTTTTCTAAACTGCAAAAGTATGCACATTGCCTTTTAAGCTCTATGAAAAATTAAATTATACTTCATTAACAATAAATGTATGTCTATTTCAATGTAAAATAAACAGACAAGTAATAAAATAAACTAGAATTCAACTTTTTTACTCTTCTTTAAACCGTCTTTGATCAGTTAATAAGAGTTTTACTTATTGAGACGATGTAGTTACAGAACTTGTGACTGATTGGAATGTAAAGAAACTGACTGAAATTTTCATGATTACACCATCCAGTAACCCATAGGACTGTATATGTTTCTGATTTCTCTCTAGATTTGTGATCCAACTACGTAGACTTTCGATACTAATTCATGGAAAAAAGAATTCTAACCCCTCTCGAGATTGATTTCTTAGCTGTAAACTGTTACTTTGTCTTGATAACTGTATGATGGGTCGTCTTCCATTAGTCTGTCTTAGTGTTATAGTTGTCATACTTGAAATATTGTTTCAAGGTCATATGTACTTTGAACAGTTCAACCTTCAGGTTTTGCAATAAACTTTGAAGCTCTCTGCGTGTTGAAAAGTGAATACATTGGTATTTGAGGCATCTTAGGAATGGAAAATAACTCCAATAGGTTAAACATATGGTATAAGATATTAACCATTAACCATTGCAATACTGGGTGTGATTTAAGGTGAAAGTCTGGGTCACGTAAAGATTGGAACTAGCGACCTCTGGGTTACCAGCCTGGTGCTTTACTAACTGGGCTACCAAACCCAAATTCTGACTAGATCCTAGTTTTCCCGCAATCATCAAGGGTTTACCTCTACTGTCATATGAATTCATGATGCGTTACTATCCGTTCATCGTATTCACACTGACTGTCCAGCCGAAACTTCTCATCCAAATCCGAATCTATTTGAATTAGAGAGGGGTAAGATCATATTGATTATCAGTCTGACTATTTCAGACAGCTTTGGTTTTACAGGCTTGTATTATTGATGCTGGGTGACGACTGAAGTGAAATTAAGACCTGATCAGTAGCTGGGTTTGAATAGCTCAGCTGGTAAATTACCGAGCCTGTAATCCGGAGGTCACTTGCTTGAATTCTGCTGTGGCCCAGACTTTTATTTCACTTTCAATCATCACCCAGTTTCAACAACACAAGATTGCTGAAATGCAGCTATATAAAGTGATAATCATTTAAATGTTGGTTAGTTTGACAGTGTAGGTATCTAAGTCTCAGAGATGTATTTCCGATGGATCTAGATGCTCTACGGAACTGATAAGAAAGTCGTGCTAACAAAGGAATATGGCTATTTAAGATGGGAAGTTTTCTAATTAGTACATGATGTGAGTTCCTTCCCTTCTGCAGCAAACAGAACTTCATTAATCAGTCAGTCACTGTGAACATGTAACCAGGTATTACTGTATAACAGTCTAAGTCACCACAAGTAACATCATCAAATCAATATACAAGGTAACAGAATGAAGGATAAGGAATTAGAGGAAAGGCAGTTCAAAATAGCAGAAAGTCACAAGAAGAGGGGAGGAGAGGTGAAGCGATGGTAAAATGCGACAGTGAGATTTAGAGGAAGATAAAGAGTGGATGAATTTGGACAACTGTTATCAATCCTGAGCCTCTCGCTTACGGTATCCAACCCCCGAATTTGAATTACCCGTGGATCCCGATCGGTAAGTTGGTGTTTCCTCATGCAGCTCAGATCAACAGCCAGAAACTTAACATACTGATCTCTCATTTTAGTCTGGCAGGCTTTAACTTTTTCCAGGATGAATCAAATTTATCCATCATGGAGCGACAGTACAGATAGTAACTAGGAATGTATAACTAAAAGGCCAGCCACCTAAGCTGGTGAATGACTGCAATCACACCAACTGACTTTACTTATCTTTTTGTTTCAAAAATCTGTGCCTAGCTGATGTCGTGGTTTCACGACACACTGCCTATGCTACGAAGACAACAGTGGCTTAAGAGTCGAAGTCTTCTAATATCCTCTTTCCTCAATGGCTATGATTCACTACAATGCCTTAAGTCTTAATAAACCCCCTTTAATTCAGTATTTCATAACATTTTTTCAACCTACCGGTCCAAAAAAACCATCTAATAATCAATGTCGGCAACTTACAGTCCCTGCGTTACTTACTACAACTTGTTCCGTCCACAGTGACGAACGCAAGTGCATTAAGTTTACGCCAATCATTAAATGAATACTTCAACAGTAACCTCTGAATAAAACGTAGAACAACACAAGCTGGACAAATCCTCTAAGGCGTGCGAATGATCAGTATGTATCGGAAAACTTAGTCCTTCACGTCAGACCTTCATCTCAACCACTTCCAAAAACACTAAAAGTAAGAGTATGTTTATCTTTTTCTTACTAATGCGTCTCAAATCCTAATTGAAATAAATAGTTTAGTTAAATAATTAATGACCTTATGCATTTATTTCGAAAACTGATGTGAATGTGGTGCAGTTTGTAGACATACACACACACACACACACACAAAACTCGGTAAAAACACCTCATTTCTATATGTTTCACACTTATTTTCTCATTATCAGTGACAATGATAGTAATAATAAGGTTATTAATGTCGTTGGATCGATAAATTTTTCAATAATATTTCGACAATTATATCATTTCAACGAATAAACAAACAAAAAGAGGAACCTGTTAAATGCTGAAGCGTTTGTAAATAAAACATTTTTTGTAGAAAGTTGATAGGGGCATATAAATAGACTGAAAGACAATTACTTAATGCATACGCAAAGAAATATCATGGTTACTAATTATCAACAATTTTTATTATTTTTTCGGCAAATACTAGTTGACAAAATCATAAGTGTTTCTGAATTAAGTTTCATCAATTTACAATCAGTCGCCCAACCAACACTGATATTTCTCACACCTGAGTAGTCTTTCAACTGCCGATTCTCGTGTCAACAGGGTTTCCGCTGGAAATCACTCAGTCGAGATCACAACGTCTGATCCCTGACACAAAAGTGTCATGAAATAGCCAAAGACACTACAACTGAACAACCCGAGTAGTTAGAAAGCAGTCAGAATGATCTGTAGTATTTCACCAGTCAGATCGGAGTGATGTAAACACCAGATAGCTGTTTTGGTCATTTGGGGAAGAGTTCACCAACAGTGTGTCCGACAGTACTACAGATCAGCCTGAGTAGTTTCTAACTGCTCAACTTATTCAGTAGAAGTATATTTCGCTAGTTTATGACACTTTTATGTGAGAGATAACACCCTGTGATTTTGTCTGCAGGTTGGTTTCCAACGGAAACCCTGTTGACACTACAGTTGGGCGGTTGGAAAACTAGACAGATGGGAGAAATGTCAACATGGATAGTCCAATTTGCAAATCAAAGTGGATCATCCCGTTTTAGGTATACAGGTCCATGTAAGTTAAGTAGCCAGAATAAGGAAATCTAAAACAATGCGGTTCTATAAGCTGAATTTGTCTCGGGACACCACTGATGAATCCGATTCGAACGAGCGAAATGGCCGTCCGGTGCTTACATCACTCTGATTTAGTTGGCGAAAAACTACAGATCAGCTTGAGTGGTTCCTAACTACTCAAGTTGTTTAATAGTAGTGTCCTAAAATAAGTTTGGGTGACAAATGAATTTTCCGATTCAGAGATGATTCAAAGGTTGAAAAAGAAATCTTTGATCATGAACTCAGCACCCAACCAAATGAAATATGTGTCTTCAAAGGTTGACTAGACCTCGGTGTTATTTTATCCACAGAATGTCAAAACTGAAGTGGGAGACATAGAACTATCAGTTCCTAATCATACTAGGCGAGTCATACTTACAATCTGTTTCTAGCAGTTCGATTGCTGCTTAGTAGTAAGTTTAATTCATAGCATGTTACGTCAAATGTTACTATATGCACAGCTTTTAGACTTTTATCAACCTTCACCGTCAATAAAAATCTGTCAAGTGGATCAGTCATATTTCTCACACTAATACCTGATTAATCCCCACACAAAATCAGCTTAAAATAAAGTAAATAAAAGAGAATAGGTTGAAGTTTGATCGTATCTCGTAGCTCAGTTGGTAGAGCATCAAGCCAATAACCCGGTGGTCGATGGTTCGAATCCGGCAGCGGTCAGAATTTTCACTTCACGTTTAATCATCACCCAGTATAAACATTAGTCTGCCAAACTACGGCTATCCTAGATAGTTAAATGAATAAAAAGTGATTACAGATGAAGCTGCTAAGCGGTGCAGAAATAATCAAAATTTTCACGGAGCCACACCAATGTGAATGCTGATTGGTCAGGAATTGAAGAAAAATTTCATCTCTGAAACTAGTCACTGATTGACGCAAGTCAAACTAAAAATCAACGATAACCGCATTGGTTTCATTTCCAATTTCAGGACATTTCGTAGGTTCTCACTTGCCTTCAAAACGAAACCAAAACTCTCGAGTTGTTTACAAGGATAAGAAAATCCAGATGATTGAGTAACATTATTGTATCTTAGTGTCCACCGGGCTAAAGGCGTTGTGTTACATGTTCGTCAGCCTCTTACAAACCACTTATTGATAAGTATCTAATTGAACTTAAAATCACATACAGTTCACTACAGTGGTAGTTAAACTGATTCCCATCCCAGTCACTAATGAATTTTGTAAGCTTGTTTTAGTACAAATGATTGGGAACTGCTCATATAGAGTGGAATTTTATGAATATTTTGACATGATACATGTCAATTGAAATCTTTGTTTTGTCCTTGAGGGGAAACATACAATCCTACTGCTGCAAAATTACATGGAGAAACTACAGATTCATTTAGTCTCACCTAACATTTTACAGAATATTCGAATACAGTAAGTTTTCATTGAACGCCAGTACCACACTACACAAAGTTCCTAGACCATCTTCGCTGAAATTCAACACAACTATCAAATTTCGTTTTCGTGTTAATACGATATTGAAATCCTTTAAGTGTAACAAATTCCAAATTTAAATGCTACTGTTTCACTGTGTGATATTTCTAGTAAGCAGACTAAAATGAAATTACAATCGACCACAAGACCCAAGTCTTACTACAATATTATTAAACGACTCTAAGCTGTAAATTGCAGCTAATCGTCGATTCGTGTCATTATATTAATTATATGTGGGGGTTTCCACATGCTTAACATATCAGTATTCTGTGATTTTTTTTGTCATTCTCAATTAAATGAAGCCATATGGATACTTAGTTAACTAGTTCACTAGTCACTAACCGGTCCTAACCCGGATAAGGACGGAATTTAGGGTATAGGGCCAGAAACCTTACCCGTATAACAAATCCAACCGCTAAAGAAACTTCAAAGCATGAACAAAATATAAAAAGTGAAAACAAACTTATTCCTCCCTGGAATCGAAGATGCGAAACGACGCCAGTTGTTGAAAGCCTTCGGAAGACCATTGACCAATGTGTCTTCTCTCGATGAAAGCGAAAGTGAGAATTGGGACATGGAATGCCCACACAATGTTTGAAACTGGCTGACGAAGCTGCCCAGATTGCAAAAGAGATGAGAAGGTATCTCAATTAAGTGTTAGGAACTTGCGAAAGCAGATGGAATGGAAGTGAACTCAAAGTGTCAACTGCAGAGGGAATAATCTACTCTGATATTGTCACCCAGACGATAACCACGAGCACACTGAGTTTTGGAGTGCCTATCATGATATCTCCAACAGCATCGAAGGCTCTCGTGTGGCGGGAATCAATCTCCTCCTGCAAGATCATGATAGCAAGATTCAACTCAAAAAGAGGGAAAGTTACAATCACACAACGCTACGCTACGCATCTACAAATAATGCAGACGAAGAGAAGAAGGAGGAATTCTACAGACAACTGCAATCGGTAATGAACAAGACCCCACCCCAGTTGGTGACATCAAAATTCTAATGGGTGGTGTGACATGAATGCCAAACTGGGAGCCGACACACATGAAGAGAACTCACCATGGGTCGAGAAGCACTTGGTGAAATGAACAAGAACGGAGAACTGTTTGCAGACTTCTGCGCATTCAACGATTTGGTGATTGGAGGCGAGGCAGTGTGTACAAACACAAGGATATTCGCAAAGCGACATGGATTTCACCAGACACTAGGACACACTAGGAATCAGATCGACTTCATCTCAATGTGAAGAAAGTGGAGACGCAGCCTACTGGACACAAGATGAGATCAAGAAGAGGAGCAGATGTAGGCTCAGACCACTCGCCATCTAGTGCAAGGAGCCTTCAAAGTTAAGTTGAAAGCCTTCAGAGAAGTTGGTGATAGACCACAGTTCAAGTTCAACACACAGAACAGAAACTGAAGGACGAAACTACAAAGAACATATTCACGTCAACCATCAGAACAAAATGGGAGACATTGAGCAACATCCCTGAAGGATCGGGTGTGGAAGAACACTGGAACTCTTTGAAAGAGATGTGGAAGGGAACCTGCATAACCGTGTTAGCAAGGAAGAAGGAGTGGATCTCCACGGACACATGGAAGCTGATAGAGCTGGGAGAGGAAGATGGTGAAACAGAAGATGAACCAGTGCAATGCAGTGCAGTGCAGTGCAGGGATGAACAACGAAAAGAAGAACTGAATACAACCTATAAAACACTACATTGGAAAAAGACGTGAAGAAGAGTGCGTGCAAAGACAAAAGACAATTCTACGACACACTGGTAGGTGAAGCAGAACAGGCTGCAGGTAGAAGAGATCTGACAACTTTATATCAAATAACCAGGTCACTATCCGGGAAGAGATCAACACAGATGAAACCAGTGGAAGATAGTGAAGGAAATTTAATTACAAAAGAGAAGAAACAAAGAAAACGATAGGCTGATCATTTCAAAAAAAAACTCTTGAATCGACCACACCACCAACTGCAACTTGTCCAGAAATACCACCAGCAGCCCAGCCACTGAACTACCAGTGAACACAAACACTCTGACAAAAGTCGAAGTCCTGAATGCCATAAAACTGCTGAAATTCGGAAAAGCAGCAGGACCAGATGGAATTCCGCCATAAGCACTGAAAACAGAATCTGGGACAACAGTGAACGCATTCACACCACTATTGCAAAAGGTCTGGAATGAAAGGAAGGTACCTGTCGGTTGATTGGAAGAAGGGCCACCTTGTCAAACTCCCAAGGAAGGGAGACGTAAGCCTTTGCAAGAACTGGCGCAGAACCATGCTCCTGTTCACCCCAAGCAAAATATCAAGCCTTGTCATCTTGGAGAAACTAAAAGCTGCATGGCATTCAAAATTACAACCGGAACAGGCTGGTCGGCTTCAGGAAGAACAAATCATGTGCGGATCAAATTGCAACGCTACGCTACGCATCATCATAGAACAGAGTATAGAATGACAGTCAACCCTCTACCTCAACTTCATCGACTTTGAAAAGCCATTCGACAGTGTCAAACGAGAAGTAATTTGTCAGGCAGCTGCTTCAACACTACGGTTTCAATGCCACAAACCTTTTTCAATCTCATTCAAAAGCTACTTGACGAAGCTACATGCCGATTGCTTCACAATGAGAAGCTCAGCGATGATTTTGAAGTGAAGACAGGGGTAAGACAAGGCTGTATGCTATCACCCTTGGTCTTCCTGATTGTGGTCGACTGGACTGGACTGGACTGGACTGAATCATGCAACAAAGTGTGAGGAGCGAGAAGATAGGCATACGCTGGTTGGACCGATGAAAAGATCCTAGAAGATTTGGATTTCGCTAATGACGATTTATGTCTTGTCTCTAATGTCGCACAAACTAGAAGATCTACAGGTGAAAATGAACAAGTTGGCAGAAGAGGCAGGTCAGCAAAGGCGAGACTTCAGGTGAACGTGGAGAAGACAGAGGTGATGAAGATACCCAACCAACAACTACAACAACAACAAGCACTAATCACCATCAATGGAAGAATTCTAAAGGAAGTTGTCGCTTTCATCCACCTAGACAGCATCCTTTCAACCACTGGCAGCAGTACAGATGAGGATGTCAAGGCCAGGATCGGAAAAGCAAGAGAGGCTTTCATTAATCTGAAACCAGTGTAGAGATCTACTGTACTCACCACAAAGAACAAGGTCTGGATTTCCAACACCAATATCAAGTCAGTGCTTCTATGTGATGGTTGAGAGACTTGGCGCGTTACGAAAAGCACTTCCAACAAACTACAGACATTCATCAACAACTGTCTACGCTGGCTCGTTACTGAAGATCAGATGGCCAGAAAGAATAAGCAACAAGGACCTCTGGCCTCTGACTGGCAACGAACCAACCAAGAACCTATTGCTGAACAAATATGCAGAAGGAAGTGGAGATGGATTGGATTGGGCATATACTGAGAAAACCACTAGGAGACATCACGCGTCAGGCCAGGCCCTCGAGTGGAACCCAAATGTTAAGCGACGAGTTGGACGTCCGAGGGTGACATGGAGGAGATCATGTGAGGAATAAATGAGAGCTTGTGGGCAGTCGTGGAGCCAGGTTCAAAAGACTGCAGAGAAGAGAGTGAAATGGAGACATGCTACTGAAGCTCCGAGGACAAATAATCTAATGTATATGGATGTTTCTATGCAATGTTACTGCTTAGCTGTATAAAATACATGTTCATAGTATGTTATATCTTATTAACTTTTGCACTCTATGTATAATGTTTTGAATGGAAACTTCAGTGAGTCCTCCAATATATCTAAGGAGGTAAGCTGATGTCCGCTCATTAATGTCAATACTCCGTTGTTCATCAGTATTATACACCAAGGAAATTTTTAGCTTATCCATAAAACTGCTGATGTTTTGATTGAAAGAAATGGAGCTTCTCAAAAATGTTATATCTAGTGTACTAACTTGACAAAAGGCAAAACAAAAGCGAAGGTGTAATGAACTGTCGCTCTCCTCTTAAACGGTTTTTACTTTATCATCTCAGTCAACCTGGTTTATTAACCCTATTTGTTCACTTAAGTTATTTGTTCTCTCGATGTCTTTCATAGAAACAGTGTCGTCCTCCCCTATGTGTTTTATTGATGCGGTGTCATTAATGCCAATTCTGTCGATATAAACTGTTACTTAAAAGGTTTCCCCTCAACTTCAAGCAGCACCCTCTGTACATCTAGATCGGTGCATCAATTCGAGTTATCGCCCCTAGATTGCCTAATTAACATTCAGTTATTGTACATATTTCTGTCTGCTTCTGTTCTCTTATATTTGCAAATTGTGGTAACTCAGTTAGTAAGCTTTAATGTGCTGATATCAGTGTCTTTATAGTCTCAGTTATACGTCTCCTTGAAAAGTGAAACAAACACTCAGCTACGTGTCTTGGGTTTACTAATAATATGTTAGACAAGTGAGGTGACTAAATGCAGCAAAATCTGGAAACAACTTGCATACATTCGGCAATACCAAGAAGTGATAATAAAAGGCGTTAATAAGTCGTAAATTATATTTCATGTCTGTCACCAGACGGAATTCTTTCTTATCATCGGACTCAACCAACTGAACTCAAACATTATGAACAAAGATTTATACAAACTGAATAATCTAATAAAAATATGCAGTTTTCGAGTGTTTCTCATAAACAGTGAATACAAGTTCATTTAACTTTTTCTTATCAGAACGTTTGTTTCGCGAACAATACTTTCGTGTAGCAGTTATAAAGAAAGATCCATTCTAATTATACTGAATTCAAGAGATGAATCTATATCAAAGTACTTATCCGAAGTGGAAAGTACTAACCGTTAAGCCAATGAAATATACTACTGAACAACTTGAGTAGGTAGAAACCACCGCTGATGATGAGCTCGATACCACACAAGTGAAATGACTGCCCGGTGTTTGGATCACTCTGATGTGGCTGGCGAAATCTAGAAATCAGCCAGAGCGGTTTCTAACTACTCAAGTTGTTCGGTGGTATATTTCATCATTTCACGACACTTTTGTCCCAGATATTACACCTTTCCATCTTAGTTATTTGATTTCTACCGGAAACTCTGTTGATGCCAAAGTTGAGCAGTTGAAACACTACTCAGCTGTGAGAAATATTAACGCAGAGCGTGCAACTTGTTAACCACTTGCAAATTGATCACTGTTAAGCTCTTCACTAGAATATGCACTATTTGGTTCAAATAGCAACCTTCAAGAAGCTGCAGAGACACTTTGTTGACTAATACGTGCAACTTGAATGAAAAGCTTTGATCAAATAATTCTAAGCTAACCATAATATGATTTCAGAAATGTTTACTTGATTGAAAGAAGACCAGAAAGAGTCTATGGGTCGCGTTTTATACAGTAGCTTCTCAATATTTGCACGTTTCGGTGAATGAAGAAACTTTTCAAAAACCCAGAAAAACTAGATTCCATAAATTTTTGCTCATGAAAGAAACCGATGTTTTCTGCCTGACTAAGAGACAGAACAGAGAGTAACATTTAAGGACTTTGTTTCTGAAATATGGGAAAGTTCGATAGTTTTCTGTAGAAGCAGGTGCGTTATTTAAACGATTTGGGTGTAATGTACCTTTCCTTGTTGATCTTAAAACTTGTCAAGAAGTGCATTCAACCTAACTTCATGAAACTGCAAATATTTCACGGAAAAAAGACATTTTGCACACAAGACAACACTTTGTTCCAGGGTTATCTGATGACCTACAGCAGTATTTCATAACAGCTAGTGCAGTATGATATCGTTCGACCTAATCTTATTGCCACACTGTGTTGTTTGGTTATTGCGTATCAATCACCACTGAAGGTACAATAGGAATCCGTCTTAGTAACTGACTAATGTGTTTTCACCTAAAGTACACAGTCTAGAAAGGGTATCAGAGTTTATAATACGTTCACATTTAAAGAAGCACAATGTTCAGTTCACCTACCTGATGTATTTCTTGTAAACCATCTTTGTCTACAACACCAATTTTTGAGTGTTCATACAACAGACTATGACATATTCTTGTATCTGGATCATAGAGTATATTGTAGTATAAAGGAGTTAAACCAGATCTGTCTAAACAGTTTGGTGATTGTCCAAAATCCAGCAATGTCTACAAGAAAAGAAATGGGAATAAGGGAATTTATAGTGGCTTGCTGGTGGACTAACATTCCATGAAAATTTACAAAAGGATACCCGTATTCTCCCAATTTAAACGTCTTTAAAATTGCGTAAACCTGACCTTCTTCAACAACTTTAGGTCAATTGATGAGTACAGTAGCATTTAGTGAGTGAATGAGAATACTACTCAGAGCATTTTTATAATTTAAGTCAACCTATCACCCACAATAACTGCTTTTCAGTATAGCTTGTAAACACACTTTTTCTCAAATACTACGCATTTGGTCTCAGAGTAGTATTACCCTGTTTTGTAGTCATTTGTAAGTTATTTTTCAAATTTTCTCGATAAGGAAAAAACGCTGACTGATGACATTAAAATCAGTTGACTGAACAGTAAAGTGCTCACTATCAAATTTGGAATATTACTGTCAACTAAATTAAGCCCAAATTCGGATTCAGCGATCTGTTGATCAGTGATTTTACAACTGATGGTGTTTTGTAATGGAAAATATACCTCAAAATAGTATTTAAACACTACTGATGAATGTTGGGAATTAAACAGAACAAAAATATGATGGACCCACCTTGACACCTTCAAAATTGCCAACTGTTACGGCTTTATGAAGTGGTGTATAACCAGATAAGGAATAAAAGTCTCTATGTGCACCACCTGAGATTAAAGTTGATATCATTTCATAAGGCTTTGATCGAGTCACCGCTACCGTCAATGGAGTTTCTATCATTGGAGAGAGAGAATATCATCATTATTATTAGTTTTTCTTACCTCCTGTTTTTGGACAATGTATGTTTGGATCGAATCCTTTCAACAGCAATTTCCCTACCTTTTGACATTCGCCTCGAGACACATAACGGAAAAATGTCTTGATAAAGTTCTATTTGAAGGGAAAATACACACATGTACATGTATATAGCAGACAGTACCTTCGAAATCTTACTCATCAGTGTCGGTGACATATGAAATGGTGAGACAGTTCGACGTTTATAAATAAACTAAAAATAATCAAAGATGATAAATCAGTACAATCACTATTTAAAATACCTCCAAAGAGATCACTATTTTTCCACTAATGTATTCAGATAAGAGACGTTCTTCTTCGAGAAATTTACCCTTTCGACTTGGTTCATCAGGTTGGTAAAGACCCATATTTTGGGAATCATTCAACAGATTACCGAATGTATGCAAAAGTTTCTTTTTAATATCCAATATGACTGCATCACCAATAACTTTCAGCATCGTCTACAAAAGTTGAACAATATCCAAACAAAGGATCATCAGAAACTTACTTGTGTATTTAAGTCTTTTATGATAATATGTAGTTCCGTGATTTTTGGCAATTCAATTTGTACATATGTATTTGAAGTATTGGCTAGACTGTTGACACTTTTGTTTGAATCACTGTCAGCTAGATACGATAAAGTGAACTTCTTCATTGTCCAATTCCTTTTCTTTGCCTGTTTTTATTGTTGAGTGTTTGCTTCAGTAAAATTTACTTATTGATTTGGTAAGATGTTCGAAAACTTCAGTGTTGAACAGCATGAAACATTCTATTGACCTAGAAAAAAATAGGATTAAAAACTTCATGAACCTCTTTTATTGCATTATGAGTGAGTATGGAAATAAGTCAGTAGAAGATTTGAAGTCTAGTCAGTTATTCGCGGTGATTATTTGTCTGGAGTTTGATTCAGAAGCTTTACTATTATCATTAGATTCTTCAGCTGCATATTCTAACAACTTCGATTACAGTTGATTGTCCCGAAAAATACAGTGACTGTGTCAACATACTATTGCTAATGAATAACAAAAATCGGTTTTTATTTCATTACAATAGGTTTTCTGCTATTATTTTAAAATAACAGGAAACTATTGGTTTTCGAACATTTAAATTAATGCCATTTCAAGTGTTTCAATTCGAACCAGTTATCAGTTTCACTTGGTACCTTTAAATTGAAAAGGTCATTTATGCGATAGTGGGTAGTGGATCATCAATAAGTTGAATTTCTCCTCAAATATGAGTTGTACTTTTTATTTGGAAAGGTTTGTGACCACACAGAAGAAGGAGTTTATAGTTCATGTCAATCCTGTATCCCTAGATCATTTCAACGAAGATCATTCGCAGAAACAACACATCAGCCACGCCGTTTTAAACTGCCCATGAAATATTTGGGGGGTGCATGAATGAATTCTAAATTTCGATGAGTAACAATAACTACATAATCTTAGTTCAAGGGTTCCTGTTTACCTCTTTAGGGTTTTAGAGTGTTAAGGAGGTTAGTAAGAAGCTGCAACACATTTGGTTTGAATCCTGTTTACTGTTTGTTATTCAAATGTTTCTGTGATAACTCTAGAGATTCATCTTTATTTGGTTCGTGCAACAGATGAATCAACTGTGTAGGAGATACTGTCATAATAGGTGTATGCAAAAAATCCAGTACGTTATAACGATCCAGTGGTAGTTTACTTGAAGTTAAATGCCACAACAAACCAGCAAAGAAAACAAGTATATCCTACAATCTGATTGGCTGACAATTCACTCAGAAAGAAGTACGAGATTATGCTAGATTAATTCAGACATTCGCAGTTATATTAAATCTTCAATTCCGTGAAAAATTGATAAAATGTCTTATTCTATTCATATCTAGGTGAACAACTCAGACAAGTGTATTTGAGTTGCATGTGCTAGTATGGGCCCCAGCCAGTTGTTGGTAACCTCTCAAGCCGGTAAATAGTTGATTACAGTGAATGTTTTAAACTTATTATATCCTTCCAGTACTCAAATAAGAGGTGCATAGAGATGATAAATGTCTAGTATTCACAGTTCTGGATAGTTGTTTTGCCTAATATGGGACTCCTCAGTAGTGGCCACTCACGACTCTGCCAGGGACTGAATCCAGACGAGTAAGTTACCATTCAGTAGCTGAGTCCTGATGATTCTGAGTTTTATCTCTGGTAGCATCATTGGCACACTAAAGATCTACTGAAACGGAAAACCCGTCCAGTGTTACCAGGTTCCCAATGGTCCTCCAACTGACATTAGTCCATAATGAATATCGCCCTGAAAACAGTCCTCACAAACCCATAAACTGAATTCACAGTTCTGTGGGTACAATATATTGATTAGTTTATATTTATTATCTAAATGGCGACAAAACAGCAAAGTGATCACAATCAGGTTATAGAAATTAATTATTCAAACTTAGAAGTCATTCACTAACATTTTTAATCATAAAATTACACCTTTTATAATAAAACTGATGTTTATGTGAAAATTGTTTGTGCGAATAAAACGATGTTCTTTCTGGACTAAAAAAACCCTGATAATTGGCTAAAAAAGAGAGTAATTGAATGATATGACAGGAGATAAAGCTTATTGTAGAAATTATAGGGAAATCATTTTGAACAACACTTTACATAAAGCTTTGCGAACCACAATCATTCTACATCTGAACGGGACCCAGACACAACAATTCTGAGAAAACGAGGAAGGTTTTCAATCTGGACAATGGTGTATTGATTAGACCTCTTCTCATCAGCTTCTGGCAAGAAAGCATATTTGTCAACACCCTTTTTTATGTCTAAGCTCGACGACTACACTGATTTCTGTCGGTAGGAAGGTGTTGTGGCACTGCCCCGTTGGGAAAAAAATTATCTGAACAAGGATGTAGAGTTTATCTCTACTCGGTACGACGTATCCATATACGTGCTTATGACAGTTTTCGTCTGAAGTACTGATAATCAATGATGACTAACAAGGATGGCTATTATCACCACACCTACCTAGCCTTAATACAGATATGCTGACGGATATGACTCCATGTACCTCCCTCTACTCACAGACTGACTAAGTTTATGGAGGGCATCTGGCTGACCTACACTACCTAGTCTTCTACGTATTACGATATGAGGTGTGATGACTTGAACCGTTAAGGAGTACTTCAAGGTTCTGCTTTTATACTAAATTAGTGATTGAATGAACCATTGTTGCAACCTGAATTACGCATAAAGACTTTAAGAGAACATATAATTGTCATTGTAACTGGATATCGTTGATCAAGAACGAAAACTGTGTAGCCCCTTAATCTCATTTAATAATGAAATTAATAATTGAAAAACTTCATTAACACTTCATCTAATGTTTTATCAAGCACTAGTCACTGTGACCTTGAGCATTTAATAAGTCAGATATAAAGCGACACGAATTCCTCGCAATGTGAAAGAAAGTGGAGACGCAGCATGAAAACAGACGCAGAGGCAACAGCGGACGCATTCACACCACCGTTGTAGAAGGTTTGCAAGGAAGAAAGGAAGGAAAGGTTTTTGCCGACTGATTGCAAGAAGGGCCATCTCGTCAAACTCCCAAGGAAGGGAGACGTAAGCCTTTGCAAGAACTGGCGCGGAACCATGCTCCTGTTCACCCCAAGCAAAACATCAAGCCTTGTCATCTTGGAGAAACTAAAAGCTGCATGGCATTCAAAATTACAACCGGAACAGGCTGGTCGGCTTCAGGAAGAACAAATCATGTGCGGATCAAATTGCAACGCTACGCTACGCATCATCATAGAACAGAGTATAGAATGACAGTCAACCCTCTACCTCAACTTCATCGACTTTGAAAAGGCATTCGACAGTGTCAAACGAGAAGTAATTTGTCAGGCAGCTGCTTCAACACTACGGTTTCAATGCCACAAACCTTTTTCAATCTCATTCAAAAGCTACTTGACGAAGCTACATGCCGATTGCTTCACAATGAGAAGCTCAGCGATGATTTTGAAGTGAAGACAGGGGTAAGACAAGGCTGTATGCTATCACCCTTGGTCTTCCTGATTGTGGTCGACTGGACTGGACTGGACTGGACTGGACTGGACTGAATCATGCAACAAAGTGTGAGGAGCGAGAAGATAGGCATACGCTGGTTGGACCGATGAAAAGATCCTAGAAGATTTGGATTTCGCTAATGACGATTTATGTCTTGTCTCTAATGTCGCACAAACTAGAAGATCTACAGGTGAAAATGAACAAGTTGGCAGAAGAGGCAGGTCAGCAAAGGCGAGACTTCAGGTGAACGTGGAGAAGACAGAGGTGATGAAGATACCCAACCAACAACTACAACAACAACAAGCACTAATCACCATCAATGGAAGAATTCTAAAGGAAGTTGTCGCTTTCATCCACCTAGACAGCATCCTTTCAACCACTGGCAGCAGTACAGATGAGGATGTCAAGGCCAGGATCGGAAAAGCAAGAGAGGCTTTCATTAATCTGAAACCAGTGTAGAGATCTACTGTACTCACCACAAAGAACAAGGTCTGGATTTCCAACACCAATATCAAGTCAGTGCTTCTATGTGATGGTTGAGAGACTTGGCGCGTTACGAAAAGCACTTCCAACAAACTACAGACATTCATCAACAACTGCCTACGCTGGCTCGTTACTGAAGATCAGATGGCCAGAAAGAATAAGCAACAAGGACCTCTGGCCTCTGACTGGCAACGAACCAACCAAGAACCCATCGCCCAACAAATATGCAGAAGGAAGTGGAGATGGATTGGATTGGGCATATACTGAGAAAACCACTAGGAGACATCACGCGTCAGGCCAGGCCCTCGAGTGGAACCCAAATGTCAAGCGACGAGTTGGACGTCCAAGGGTGACATAGAGGAGATCATGTGAGGAATAAATGAGAGCTTGTGGGCAGTCGTGGAGCCAGGTTCAAAAGACTGCAGAGAAGAGAGTGAAATGGAGACGTGCTACTGAAGCTCCATGTTCGACTAGGCACCCATGGGACACATAAATTATTAAAATAAATCTAGCGATAAGGAGTAAACCAACTTATAATTTTTATTAGACTCCAGAAATTGCTAAAATATCGAATTGAAATACACTCGGCAACTCACATGGACGTCAGTGTAATGGGCGATTTGCCATACCGATTTCTGAGACCTAGTAATACTCGTCAGGGTCTCAAGACTTCGACAGTTGGAGCGGTATTTGAAAGCGTGGCTCATCAACTGTATAGTAAAGGCCTAGACGAGTGGGTTACAGCTTCATCTAGAAGGTACTAGGAGACTGACCACTGGTCCTTATGGCTTGATTCAGCAACCGTTTGTTTGCAAAAAAGATATCATTATTTCTAACAATCATCAAAGTAAAGTAGTCAGGTAAGAATATTTTTCGAGATCCTCATAAAAATGACTTTTAGAAACCTGATAGATTATCCTCTTTTCATCAATATGGGAATAAAAGTATGATCACTATCATACTAAGCTTATGTCTGTCTCCGCAGAATTCTCAGGAGATAGTGGAAGGTGAAACTGGAGTAAAGTATATCTTACGACATGAGTGAACTTAGCCTAGCCACTAGCCAACATATGCATACGATGAACGGAAACGGTGTAAAGCGTGCATTGTGGTATAATCGAACCCATGTTTAGGAGGTTGTTGAGCATACTGTGTGTCACCTTGGGCAAACGACTAGTAATCATATCTTGACGCGTAACGAAATTCGCATAACAGTTTATTCAAATATAATAAAATGTGGTTAGAATTCAGTGATGACAAATAAGGCTTACAGTAAATTTTATTTTGCTGAAGTTTGCATTACTCCTCAAAGCTGTATTTAACCAAACGGATGTCATAATAATACATCTACTAAGTAGATAGGGATATAGATAGATAGTAGACTTACAGTTACTAACAGAAAATAGTATCATTGCTGAACAGATCAGAAATGGGATTCACTATGTGCATCAAGCACAACGCATAATATATATCTCAGTACTATTTTCACCTTTTCTCTTAATGCAAAATCACATTTTTCTGCAGAAAAACAGTCAGTCAATTTAAAATAAAATCATACCACTTTGATGGAGTAGACGAATAGAAAGTGAAAGAAATACAAATACAAATACTGTGTATTGATCTGTTTCAAAAACACACGTGACACTTTCTCAAAATAATTTGTATATCGGTGTGCATGTGTCTGTAGTTGCGTGCACCATATACAACAATGGTGTGAATAAACATGCTACTAATACTACTTTTAACACTGCTACTATTAATGTTATAACAAGTAGGCAGTATATTAGTCACCTCCATCTGCCTGTTCCCACTTTCTGTCTCTCCCTCGCCAAATGGTGATGATTGGCAGAATGAATGATTACAAAAGTTTATTAAAGGTAAGAGTGAGTTGAACAAAAGCACGTTTTGCTTTAAATATTTCACGGGAAAATTCGTCTAACAGAGTACAGGCGAAATTGTTCAGTGACCGAAAGAGAAATATCATATCTGGTATTTGTTTAGACTAAAGACTGGTCTTTATTTAAAGTCAGCTAGTTTACCTGAAAAAGCAAACTATCCACTTGGAATTAGAGTTTAAAAGTAGCGCTTGGAAAAGATAGATGCTTAGTCACTGCTTTGAAGATTATATCAGCAGCATAATCCTGAACACAGTGAAAATGGACGACATCTACAAGAATTGTATATGTTTAAACATGACATTTCAAGAATAGTAATATTCCTGCCAAATAGTGATAATTTGGTGTCTACATCCATGCTGATTTGAAGATCTTAGCCACAAGATGTTGATGCCAAAACTTTAGACGGTAATCGAATACACGTCAAGATTACTTTGATGTTGACAACTAGATCAGTAGCTGACTTATTTCAAGGTCGCTGCTTGATTGCACCCTGAAGGTAACTAGGCTAAAAGATATTCACTGTTTCGGGAGCGGTACAATGATTCTGCTGTCTTTACAAGAAAACATCAGTGGAGAGATTCTTTATTGAATAGTGCCTGTAATCAGACAGCATGTAAATAAGTGAACAAATAATTCATCAATGTTAAAAGGACTGGTTATGTCGAATAGTCAGTAAGTAACAAAGTTTACTATTGTAAATATAACCTGAGTGTATAGTTTAGTCGTAAACTAGGCTTAGGTTGACCTGTATAGCAAAAGCATATAAGCTCCTATAACCACAGTGATTCTAAAATTTTGCACATTGGTTTCCACTTCAGTTTCAACGTGAAACCATATAATGTCATTATCAATGTAATTTCGGAACCTTCTCAATGAAATTCACTTAGCCTATTTTCTACTTTTTCAAACGAAAGGCATCCAACCCCTAAAAGACAAGTATCACTAAAAATTCAACGTGAAAGTCTACTTTCTGAGTTATAAGTGTCTGCATATTTCAGTGGAGAAACAAGTAGAATTCAAAGCGTGGTTAACTAATATACGTTATCATGGTGAAATTAATTATTTAACAAAGATAGTCTACTATGACAATTATGAAATCGTGACTCCATTTTTCTGTTGTATTTTGAAAATGTTAAAAGAAAGGAGAGTTAGGATACCTATGATGTACATATAGTAACAAATACTAGCAGATAAAAGTGTAAGTGTTAAGTACTGATTAAGTTCTTAACTAGTCAGGAAGCTGGGAAAGTAAAATAATTGTTCACTTGCTTTCACACCTTATCTAAAATAAAAGTACATTAATTTAAGAATTCTTTGAAGTCTTTAGTTAAGTATTACAATAATAAAATATTGAACTCAATTCAAATCATGTACATTGAGCTCATGTACAAATATAGATATATTGATTTACTGGTGATTTGCATCACGAACTGATATCAGATAGTAAATGAATGAAAGCCAGGAGGCATTGGTGAACTGATTCATCTAGGTTTGGGATGCCCATTTTCATTCATATACAAGATCACACTCAACGTCTCACAGCTCTCCCATTAGTTCCTGGTTCAGTCTTTTCAGTTTGTTCAGTGCTCTGTTTTAAGACTTGATGGTCAGTTGATGAGCATCTATTATCGTATTCGATTGGTTATAATATCCCACTTAACACTAGCTTGTGAGGAAGAGTTCTCACGAAGACTTTTCATAAAATCAGCTGTTTATTGCAATATGTATATAAAATATCATCATCTTGATAAGATAAAAAGGATTTTCTTACTAATGTTCCCGAATCCTGTCCCTTAATCAATTTTCCTGAAGGATATTTTTTTGCAGGACTACAAATACTTAGAAAGTGTCACAAAGTCTGAATATCTAACTATGAGACAGAGATTTTTAAGTTAACATTGTAATACAACTCATCCAGTGGAACTGATGCTTTCTTCACTGATCCTACTAGAAGTTATTGGCCGCATAGATTGGTAGTAGTCATTTATCTCATCTCCCTTGACACTTTGATATATATATATATATATATATATATATATATATATATATATAACCTCGCCTGGTTAACTAGTTTACTAGTTACTAGCCGGTTCCAAGCCCCCATAAAGAGGGAAGGTTGGGCATAGGGCTAGCAACCCTACCCCCTAAAACAAATCTAACCGCTAAACAAACTTCAAAGCACAAATAAAATATAAAAAATGAAAACAAACTTATTCCCCGCTGGAATCGGAGAGGCGAAATGACGCCAGTTGGTGAAAGCCTTCGGGAAGCCAATTTGGGCCGATGTGTCTTCTCTCGATGAAAGCGAAAGTAAACGTGGAGACATGGAATGTCCGCACCATGTTTGAACCCAGTAAGGCAGCCCAGATTGCAAAGGAGATGAGAAGGTATAACATCGAAGTGCTTGGGATTTGCGAAAGCAGATGGAATGGGAGTGGACTCTCCAAACTGTCAACTGGAGAATCAATAATCTACTCCGGTCACCCAGACGCCAACCACGAGCACACTGAGGGAGTGGCTATCATGATGTCCTCAAGAGCATCGAAGGCTCTCATGCAGTGGGAACCAATCTCCTCCAGGATCATGACAGCAAGATTCAACTCAAAAGGAAGAAAGGTCACAATCATACAATGTTATGCACCTACAAATAATGCAGAGCAAGAGAAAAAGGAGGATTTCTACAGACAACTTCAATCAACACTGGACAAGACGTCAGTTGGCGATATCAAAATTCTAATGGGCGACATGAATGCCAAACTGGGAGGGGACAACACGGGAAGAGAACTAACCATGGGTCGAGAGGCGCTAGGTGAAATGAATGAGAATGGAGAATTGTTTGCAGAATTCTGCGCATTCAACGATTTGGTGATTGGAGGCAGTGTGTTCAGGCACAAAGATATCCACAAAGCGACATGGATTTCACCAGATGGACACACTAAAAATCAAATCGACTTTATCTCAATCTCAAGAAAATGGAGACGCAGTCTACTTAACACAAGGTCAAGAAGAGGAGCAGATGTAGGTTCAGACCACTATCTAGTGCAAGGAACCTTCCAAATCAAGTTAAAAGCCTTCAAGGAAGCTGGTGATAGACCTCAATTCAAGTACAACACTCGGAAACTGAAGGATGAAACTACAAAGGAGATCTTCACGGCAGTCAGCCATCAAGACAAAATGGGAGATATCGAGGAACATCCCTGAAGAAACCTGTGTGGAAGAACACTGGAAGTCTTTGAAAAAGATGTGGAAAGAAACCTGCACAACAGTATTAGGAAGGAAGAAGAAAGAAGACAAGGAATGGATCTCGACGGATACCTGGAAGCTGATAGAGGAGAGGAGGATGGTGAAGCAGAAGATAAACCAGTGCAAGGATGCTCAACGACAAGAGGAACTGAGCACAATGTATAAAACACTGGACAAAGAAGTGAAGAAGAGTGCACGCAAAGACAAAAGACACTTCTACGAAACACTGGCAAGTGAAGCAGAACAGGCTGCAGGTAAGAGAGACCTGACGACATTGTATCAAATAACCAGGTTGCTATCAGGGAAGAGACCAACACAGATGAAACCAATAAAAGATGAAGAAGGAAATTTAATTACAAAAGAAGAGAAACAGAGGAAACGATGGGCCGACCACTTCAAGAAGCTCTTGAATCGACCACCACCTGCACTTCGTCCAGAAATACCACCTGCAGCCGCTGAACTACAAGTGAACATTAATCCCCCAACGAAAATGGAAGTCCTGAACGCCATAAAGCTACTGAAATGTGGGAAAGCAGCAGGACCAGATGGAATACCGCCAGAAGCACTGAGAACAGATGCAGAGACAACAGCGGACATGCTCACACCACTATTGCAGAAGGTGTGGAAGGAAGAGAAGGTACCTGACGATTGGAAGAAGGGTTACCTTGTCAAACTGCCGAAGAAGGGAGACCTCAGTGCTTGCAAGAACTGGCGCGGAATCACTCTCCTGTCCACCCCAAGTAAAATATTAAGCCGCATCATCCTAGAGAGGCTTAAAGATGCACTGGATTCAAAACTACGACCGGAACAGGCAGGCTTCAGGAAGTACAAATCATGTGCAGACCAAATTGCAACGCTTCGTATCATCATAGAACAGAGCATAGAATGGCAATCAACTCTCCTACCTCAACTTCATCGACTTTGAGAAGGCCTTTGACAGCGTCGACCGAGAAGTAATTTGGAAACTGCTTCAATACTACGGAGTACCGCAAACCTTTATCCGCCTCATTCAACAACTATATGAAGATGCCACATGCCAAGTAATCCACAATGGGAAGCTCAGTGATGCCTTTGAAGTGAAGACAGGAGTGAAACAAGGTTGCCTACTATCCCCCATGATATTCCTTATTGTGGTGGACTGGATCATGCAGCAAACAGTAGGCAGCGAGAAGAGGGGGATACACTGGACGACGGAAAAGAACCTAGAAGACTTGGATTTCGCCGATGACTTATGCCTAATGTCACACAAACTTGAAGATCTGCAGGCAAAAACTAACAAGTTGATAGAAGAGGCAGCGAAGACGGGACTTCAGGTGAATATAGAGAAGACAGAAGTGATGAAGATACCGCACCACCACCATCAACAACAACAACAAACTCCAATCACCGTCAACGGGAGAAACTTGAAGGAAGTAACCTCCTTCACTTATCTAGGAAGCACTGTTTCAACTACAGGCGGGACGGACGAGGACGTCAAAGTCAGAATCGGAAAAGCAAGACAGGCGTTCATTAGCCTGAAACCAGTGTGGAGATCTTCTGCACTCAGCATGCGGAACAAGATACGGATTTTCAACACCAACGTCAAGTCAGTGCTCTTGTATGGCTCAGAGACTTGGCGCGTCACGAAAGGTATTTCCAATAAACTACAGACATTCATCAACAACTGCTTACGCTCGCTGCTGAAGATCAGATGGCCAGAAAAAATAAGCAACAAGGAACTCTGGGAACGAACCAACCAAGAACCTATCACGCAACAAATATGCAGGAAGAAGTGGAGATGGATTGGCCATGCACTGAGAAGGCCGACTGAGGACATCACGCGTCAGGCCCTCGAGTGGAATCCCCATGGGAAGCGACGAGTTGGACGTCCGAGGGTGACATGGAGGAGGTCGTGCGAGCAGGAAATGAGAGCTTGTGGGCTCAAAAGATCTCAGAGAACAGAGGTCACTGGAGGCGTGCTACTGAAGCCCTATGTTCCACTAGGAACCCAAGGGACTAATAATAATAATAATAAATAATATATATATATATATATATATATATATATATATATATATATATATATAAGTCTGCTACAACAATCCTTCTGAGTATATTTCATTAGTAACACTATCGGTCCATGATGAATACTACCTTGAAATAAATTCTTGTAAACCTCAAACTAAACCATTGTATAGTGCTGATTAGTGACACGCTTCAAGATGGATATCCTGAAGTTTGAATGACAAGTAGTGACCTGTGGGGTCAACCAGTCGAAACTGAAGCCAATGCCAAGTGAAAACCATAGACGATAGTCGCCATATATCACTAGTCGGCAGAAGTGGGGAATTTCGGACTATTGGACTCGATCCCAGTGACTAAAATGGCTAATGTATTCGACACGGTAGCTAAAGGTTCTCAGTTCAATCCCTGATAGGGTTGCGGATGCGTACTGTTGAAAAGTCTCATGCTAGGACGTAACAGCTGTCCAGTGCTCCCAGGTTTTGAATGGTTCTCCAAACAATGTCAGTCCACGATGAATATTATTTTGAAATAAGTAAAATTCACTTTGCAGGTTTGTGGGAATTTATTGATTTCAGGTTGATACTTATTATGGACTGACATCAGTTGGAAGAACGTTAGAAACCTGGGAGCACTGGACAGCTAGTGACTAGCTTCAAGATGTGATTCCTGGAGTTCAGCTGAGAGGTCGTGGCAAGTTGAGAGAATCTGGTGGACGTGAAGACAAATACTCAAAGGTGACACTGGATCATAGTCGCTCTTTGTCGAGAAATGACAGAAGTAGGATATATGGACCACTGGATTTCCATAGACCTCAACGTAAATTACATTAAGTTCATTCTCATACACTTAATTCACTAGGCATATTACGTACCTCATTTTGCAATGAATAATGATTAGAAGTAAAGTATATACATGTACAGACGTAATCTTAGGAATACTCTAAAGAGCACATATGGTTTCAGTTAACTCAAAGGAACTTCTTACTAAACGTTCACTTAGTTTATATAGGTTTCATATTGAATGGATCATACTAACCTACCCTTTATGAAAAATATTAATAACATTTATTTATAAGTACTATTCAGTGATGTGGAGACTGTAGTTCCAACAAACATGCAAACGGTCTATATAAATAGTTTGTGCCATTAAAGATAACCATCTCTTGAATGAGGTCATGTATTCCACAGCCTAAGGAATAATCTTAAAAATGATGTATCTCAGCAACCTCATACTAGGAAACTACCTTCTGTCTACAAAAGCCGGTAGTTGAAGTCGGTGTGAACCCAGAACTCTCGCGTGGTGTAAACTAGGTGTCTGCATATCCAAGTCGAAGTTGACAAAGTTGCGAATTCAATTTGCAGGCAGTTAATCATTTCATCTTGAGGTTTGCAGGGATTTATTTATTTCAAGGTAGTGTTCATCACTAACTGACATCACTGGAAGGACCATTAGAAATCTAGGAGCATCAGATATCTACTTCCTCCTAATATAAGACTCCCCATTAGTGTTCATTAATAACATGCTTTGAGGCAAATAATCTGAAGCCCTTATAAGAAACCGTGATCTATGGGGTTACCTAAGTCGAGATTGAAGTGGGTGTCAACTGATGACCTTGGATGATAGTTGAGCTATGTCACGAATTCACAGAAGTAAAAAATGTGGACCATTGGACTCAGGCCTAATGCCTGAATGGTTAGTGCACTCACCATGAGATCTGAGGGTCTTGGAATTCGGTCTCTCGAGGGACCGCAGGTGCGCACTTCTGAGGAGTCCCATTCCAAGACGTTACGGCTTCCCATTGATCCCAGGTTTCCAATGGTTCTCCAACAGATATCCATCCGTTATGAATGCTACTCTAAATAGAGCTAATCATCTTCACTTAACAAGTATTTCTGAGTTTCCACTAAGTAAAAGTCCACATCATTTGATTTAAAAGAAATATATACAAAGTTGACAAAATAAATCTTATTTTCCACAAACAATTGAGTTATGCTGCTTAAATGGATGCTTGTGAATCTAGGTCTCTCATTTAGTTTCTCACGCAGACAGTAACAACACTTGGTAGCTTTAGAAAGTTTATTCAGGTTACGTTTCACTTTTTTGTACATTGTGAACACACTTTTCTGAAGAATTTCGAAACTATTAGAACTTACATGAGGGATTTCAAAAACTGATTACAGTTATACCACAGTAAATTCAGTATAGCTTAATATCAATTCACCCTGATAGAATCTGTTCTGTATTGAAAAGTATGCAACTTAGTAATGATTATCGTCTTACCGTCGATCAGAGCACCTGGTCTAGCCCTAAAGTAAGTTGGTCTTTATCTGATTCACAGCGTAAACAGCAGTGGATGTTGGACAGAATGATACACGTTTGTGACTCAGCATCCATCGATAGTGGTTCAATAAAATGGTAACAGTATTTCAAGTCTTCAGTTGCTAAAGTTAAAGCTGACCTTTTTTATGGTTTGTCATTGTTATTCTGTGATCAGAATAATTCTACCTAACAGTTAACTAATTTGTTCGGCTAGTCACAGTCGATGACATAACCATCTGAAATACTTCGCTGTTGCTAAGAGAATAGTACTTTGTAAATCACAGACTATCCATATTTTCCTAGTATTACTGTTGTTTCGCACAGCCTAAAATATTACGAGGGCACTCGTAGCTCGTAATTAGCTCCAGTAACTCGCGTACTCTGTCCTTTCAACAATTTAACTTGCCATTTGTTTACTTCAAGATAAATATCCAGCTGTAATCAGAAAATCGTTGATACGATATTTCATTCATCTTTTCCGACTTAAATCAATGATCATACAATCATAGAAAGGTATTTCAGTTAACTATTTTACCTGTAGCTTTTTATCAATCAGAAAAACATAACACAGTCATTCTGTAATTTCTACTTTTTTCATTTTAATGTAACGAGATTGGCAATTTGAGTAAACAATTTGACCATAGTATTAAAGGGTGTTTAACACACTATTTCCTTCAAACATTTCGTAATATTTCCCAATGACACTAAAAAACATATTGGAATTACTTAAACTTCGTGATTTTTTCATTTACATCACATCATCTAACTGAGAACTCGTCAATCCGTTCTTGAGTGCAAAGAGGCTGAAAGCTAAAGAAAGATTAAAGTAACAATGCCCCTATACTTCCTACTTTGCTGGTAACCCTTTTAAACGACACTAATCTGCAACATGCTATAGAGATTTTCGATGAATCGACTAGTCGTAACAACCAAAAGCTTTAACACACTTGTGGGATTAAAATCTTAGAAAAATTTGTAATTGCAGAATTTAAATCATATTAACAAAAGTGACGACAAAATCAGATTTCCGGTAATTTTTCGATGAACACCTGATGGACATTACTTATACACGAAGCGTGGTTAAAGTTAGGGCATGATTCGGTAGGATTTTTGTGTACCATACTCGTTCTAGCAAAAATGATTTAGGCTGAGAATGAACTTTTATTTTATCCGAATTCCCTAACTTGAAGCAAAGTTTAGTATTAACCAATTCGTTTTCTTTTGTGTTCGCAAAAACATTTGTTAACCGCATCATGACTGACATAACTTTCATATAAGTCGCAATAGCAAGCGATTTGATGAAAACTTTTGTAACTTTCAAAAATACACTCGTATAAAATCTGTTACAAAAACAACTAACTGATTTAAAACTTTATTTCAACAATATAAAAATGTTGTTGCTTGCATTGATCTTCGTTAATTGGACCAAATCGATAGGTCTCTACTAATATATAGGCTCCTGCGCAGATGCCTCGATACTATCTGTGTTTCAGTTTTAGATTATTGGTGGAAAGTGGCCAGCAGTGTAGTCTAGGATGCGCGTTTTTTCCTATCTGGGACTCTTCAGCTACATGTACATACCTTCATCCATCGTTAATATAAAATTGAAACACCGGAAGTATTGAGGCATTCTAACAGGAGCCCATATGCCATTAAAGATTGATCAGTTCGGTCCAGTCAATGGCTGGATAATGCAATCAACAACATAAAAGCTATAGTCGTAACTCTAGTGGACAACGCTCTGGTCCCGCGTTCAAGTCTTAGTGGGAACTAATAAGAGGAAACGCGCGTCCAGGATTCCAATAACGGCCACTAACCATCACGAAGGCGAAAATATTTATAAGAAGAGTATTGAAAAAGTGCACCAGTTCTTCTACTTCATAAAATACAAATACTTTAGGCTATCTTGAAATCAGGTGCTAAGCTACTGATTGCTTACGCAATAAAGTTCACCTGCAGTGAAACTTTAAAATGGACTGGGACTAGCCGCAGCATGATTTACCACGAAAAAGAAACTGACTATTATTTTTACTAGTTTATGACACCACAAAGGTGCTCACCCTTGACAACATGGGAGATTGACAACATGTCTCAACGGAGCCTAGTTAACATTCGACCATGAGTATTATCATATTTAGTCCCTTTGTGATCAAGCACCAGGTGATTTCCTCAACTGGTAGTCATTATTTGCGAGGTCAGTCAGGTTTAAAATAACAGTAGGTGATGCAGAAGAGGTCACATTTTGTTTGAACTACATCAAAGATCCAAAACATCAACTTTTCCTATTGGATTCAGACGTTTTTCATTGATATGTGAATGTCATAGGTTTGCTCCTGTGTACTACTGAAAACTGTCAAACTGGAAATAAACATTTATTAAATATTTTCTGGTTCACAAAGTTTATTAATTAATTTCAATCACTCATAAGAATTAACTTCAAAAACCTTTCTTTATCAATATGCCTACAATTTGTTACTTTACTCAGCCACTCAATTACCACATTCAAAACGGTAACAAATAGAACTAGTTTATTTCGTAACTGCACTACTGTCAAAAGTAAATAGTATATGAAGTATGTAAAACTTATCACTTTATTCCTTCTGACTTAAGAATGGGATGAAAATAGGCTTATTAGAAGCACCTAAATTATAAAACAACTTCATACCGTTTAGTACCGGGGGACCATTTATTTTAACGTTTCTATGACAACAATCCTTGGTTTATCTCAATTACTACATGGATTAAAGCAATAATTCATATCTAAAAGTAGGATTAATTTCTCCTAACTGGTTTGTGTTTTGTTTCCAAAATGCAGAATAAACTTGCTTGAACTTCAGCATATGTGAGATTTGACACTGAATTCAGACAATGAAAGGAGAGAAATAAATTCAAATGGTAGACCTGGGCTGCAATTTATTCGGTTTAGATCAGTGGTCTCTTTTGCTTTTTAACAGCGCATTAGAATACACTTACTGCTGCACATCGCATTTTTAAAATGTGATTTGATGTTGACTTTATGGGCTTCATTTACTGTAGTGTCACAACGTCACTGTTACCCACTGGATGAAACTGTCAGTTTTCCAAGGAGATGCAAATAACCACCCTATACATGCTATGACGGGAGAGGAACATGGAAATAGAGTTTTGTGAGAACTGTCTGTAGATGTAAGACGTTAAACACAATGTAACACAAAAGCCAGTCACTTTGCATAGTGTAGACACTTCAAACATGTTAACTTTATGTACAGCACCTTCACGTTCAAATGAAATTTTTTTGGGTCAAGAATCAATAAGTAAAGTTTTGCTGACAACCAAATGGGGCAATATTACCTATTATGTTCTAGATAATAGTAACTGGTAATGTATAAACATAGAAATGACATGTCACCAAGCAAGTTACAAAGATGATAAAACTTCTCACTTATATTAAAACCTTAGGTATGGCATCTGAAGAAGTAATTCCAACAACTATTGTTTATATTCATCTAGACAGAAGACTAATCTCACACCTCTTTATTTGAAAATTAGTCATTAACTTGTTGCTAATAATTAAGTGCATAAAAACGGTCCTCAATATAGAACAGTCGGTGAAAGAACAAGTGCAAATGGGATTATACTAAAAGATTACACATTCTTAGAGCATCATTCAAAAATACATGTTGTAGTGAAATTAACTGATCCTATGAACTGTAGTTATTGAACTTTGACGACTTCAGAATTAGAATCAATAATAAGGATGACGTTAGGGGGAACTTTAGGTTTTCAGTTGACAGCCTGTCACGTACTCTGAGTCTCCCAGCACAGCGAGTCATTCTTACTGATTGTGTTGTGCTGTTCATGGTCGCGCAGTGGTTGCATGTTGAGGTCTAGCATACACGAAACATTTCCGAAAAATTGTTTGAGATGACACCCAGAGAGTGTTTTCAAATTCTCCAGGCTCTAACTGTGAAAACTCTGGCTGATTCCTTACTTCTGTTGATGATTCCATAATAGCCACTTTTTTGACTGATCTGCTTACAGAATGCTCACAGTGAATCGTGTGTTTTCGGCAGGTTACTGCTACAAACATTAATCGGTCGGGGCACGGCAGTCATCCTTGCAGGATGCCATAACGAAATTTTCTGACTAATAAGTAGTCACCGACGTTCCTAGCAAAGTGACAGTTTCCTGTAATTAAAGCCAGACCAGATTAGGAGTTTTCTGTGATTAAGAACTGAACTTAGTCGGGAGAGTAGATAATGGTATATTGCCTTATCAAACGCCTTTCTGGATGTTACGGTGGATTGTGAGTAGTCAGAACGTTTCTGATTATCCTGCTGCTCAACTAATGGAAGGGCCTATGCAACAAATACCTTTTTTGTACCACATGATATTGTTCCAGATACTCCCAATCCTTCGACGAGTATGCTTGAAGATATAGGATGTCTCGAAGAAAACATGCATAGCCTGTGCCAAATCTTGATGCTCGCTCTACCTTAGGCATTTATCAGATTCATCTCTGTAAACTGCGACCATAAGTAATCTATCCACCAACAGCTCTACGTAAAGCCCGCTTGCCGAACAGCAGAACAGACTCAGAAATATGGAAAATTTCAGTCGTATGGTCGCTGCATATGAGTCAAAGTTAAATTATCTCTTTTCTTGGCTTCCCCATCAAGCGACCCAGCTTTGGCTCAACTGATCCTCCAAGGTCATTAGGCATGTGAATCAAGCGCAAGAGCAACCTTCGGCACTAACCAATGTGGAATGGTTGCATAGGATACTGATAACCCCTGCATGGTTCTCCAGAACCTGTCGAAGCTCCGAACAGGAAGATCACTGAGCTGCAATGACTTTTGTCCCTGTATGTTGAAAAAAATTAATTACGTTTCAACGTTCGACGGACTTCAAAATGAGTTCTCAGCCGATGTTATATCTAAGGTCGATGAATATCTTAGAAGAGTCCCCAGCACGTGGAGTTTTCCATTTCAGTAATATTGTGGCCCAGCGTGCGTGTGCACCCGCAGCGGCTCCTTCATCCTGATATGTCACCATAGACTGCTTTATTCAATGTCTTTCTGATGAAAGTACGGCTTCGCGGAGGATAACTCGTGCTAAACGGTTTTTGTACTATGTTGAAGTGGATTTAGTTATATTCGATTTCTACTTTGTAACCATTGCCCACGGTAACGACATTATTGCTTTCTGCCGTAGCAGGAGTGGTAAGCACTATGATATTTTTCGTAAGCTCTGAGAAGGTTAGTTCTTGTCAGTATTCGTTCGAATACAGTATTGCATCCGTAAGATACGATTATTCCCGGGATGCAGAAGTATGTGCATTTACGCATGTATACATGTCTATATTCCTGACTAAACAGGCATGCACCACCTTTATAGACATGATCAAGTCTACGTGTAAATTGCATGTTGTTTTAGGGCAAATTAATTAGATCAGTGGAATGTCTCTACTGCACGTCAATTAAATATGGGATATCAACAGGAAAGGTTTGCGCAAATTAACTCTGTGTGCAGCCGAAAGTATTATCTCCGCATTAACAAAAACACCAGGATATGCATTCAAGCATTACAAGGATTTCCTGGAAAAAAATGAAGCTTGAAGCCGATGCTTCCACTGTTGTTTGCCGTATTTTTGTCACTGTTATCGGTAAAAGCCCTTGCATTGATATATGTATGTGGCTTGTTACTTGCTTTGACGTGCTCAGAACTGTGGATCTAATTCATTCTTGTAACAGTCACCGTCAGAAATGTGGTAGGTGTTTGGGTGTATCAAGTGGACATCCGGAAACTATTGTCTGCCTGGCCATAACAACCTTGCGACTAGTAAGTATGACAACTTCACGTTTACCCTCATAGTGAATCCCGGGTCTAGATAGTCATAAAGCTGTAGTTCGGAGAACGTGATTCGTTCCTCCAAGTCGTACTTTGCTGTTATGAATGGGATGACAACAATCTGCTGACAGTGGGCGTTTTCAGCACTGGTTTATTCCCCTACGACTTTGACTTTGTTTACAACCAAGAAGGCTCTCAAAACTGAAGGGCTTAACTACAAACAGAAACAAAGAAAAACAAGGCATAAGACAGAGAAAAGAAGACAGAATTCCGATGAGGAGTTTGTTTTCTACATGAACGTTTTTCACCACCGTAACTTTCTTTACTATGTCATTAATTTTGTGTGCTTTATCTGCTGAACATTCGGGGACTTGCTTCTCATGTTTTTTCCAGTTTCGGACTTGATTCCATATTTTGTGTTGTGAGATGTGGCCGTATGCCACTAATTAGAGACGGTTTAATTATCAGGTGTGTTTAGGGCTAGGGGTGAAAGTTCGAAGTAGATATCGCGACGTTAACAGAAAGTAAAAATCTGTCTTCAGACTATCAAGATATCTTTACCAGCTGCCCACTTAGCTCTTCAGCCTCTAAGGACTGTCATTCTGCGAGCTGGACAGATGCAAAGGCCAATCACCAATTATTCATGCCAGCGTTGTGCTCACGAATGCGAGACTAAGGAAAGACACAGTGGTGCAGTCAGATAGCATAGTACATCTGGAAGGTCATGCCAAAATACCGATGGGTCCCGACTAGCTGGCTAGAGAGCCGATTACGAGTAGTGCAACGTAATACGGCGACGTGCCGAATGACGTAGATGCTTGACCATGTGACTTTAGTTTGGCGAGTCCGATGAAACTATGAGGGTCAGTATCAATGATGAACCCCGTCGAACCCTAGGCTGTTAACTCCGGAGAAGTAAGTGACACTGCAGATTACTCCACCTTAATGGGTTCGTGAGGACCGTACGACAACAGCCAGAAGTAAAATCCCAGTAATTTCTCCACTGGTAAAACTCTTCCTGTAGGCTCACTGTGAAAGGTGGCACCTGATTGTCTGAACTTATTCCAAGGGAGCCGTGGCGAAAGAAAAACTAAGATCTAAGAAATTAAATTGTACGGCAATCGTAATCTCGCATCCTTTGACTTTCCTTTCAAAGCTCGCTGCATCTGGAACAGAAACAAAAGCCTATAATTACACGCAAATGTTTTGTAAAAATGGTAAACATTTGTAAATGAGTGAAAACATCGAAAGTAGACTTTATGTTCATTTCTACCCCTTCTTACTTTACGTGGCAGTGGGACATTGGTACGAGAGGGCAAAGTGTCGGAAATATTCGCACTCACAATCAAAAAACAGTGCCTCAAAAAAGCCTGAATCTAAAAATGGCTGGCATATTTCAACTCGCTCTACTTAAAGAATGTCTTTAGATAATCCGAGAACTGAGGTTCAGCCTGACTATGTTTCAATAATGATAAAAACAATAATGATTTATCCCTGGATTTACAGGTGCATATCATTTTTACAGATACAGTCATAACAATTAGTGGTGGAAAATCTCCGGTAACACTTTCTTTTACAAACATTTTTTGATCATCTCTTCATTCCACGTAGTGGAAGTCCCCAATCTGAAGAAAAAAGAAAACTTCACACCACAAACAAATGGTGCATTTTAATCCAAATTTAGAATTCTTGTTGTTTTTAAGTTATCTGACAGAAAAGAGTCATGTCTAATGAATATACAAAATCATCACTCAAAAACGAACGGGTGGTAACATGGCAATTTCTTGCTCGAAAAAAATGATGCCGGCTAAGTTAATATAGTTCTTTAATTTGAAAGGTCATATATATTGAGCGAAGTGCCGCGGCAGATTTGATGTATTTTTCAAAGGACATACATCTCCGGGTTCATTGAAACGTCAAGACATACTGTACAGACGACAATAAGTAATGCTGATAGCAGTATATCACCTTCCTGATGAAGTGATCCACTGTTGTTTGTTCATGCTAAATTGGACATATGTCCACAGTTGTTTCCATAGTGCCCTGTATTTTGCCTAGCAGCTCGGTGGACATTTGTCACACTCCTTTGAGTTTCGAGTTTGATCGAAAGAATGCTTTTGTATAGATGAAACTGTAAGTATTTTTCCTCACTTTCTTCATGCTGCTTACAGCCGCAATGGAGGAAACGACACCAGTCAATGAAACAGTGGAATAATAAATGTCAAAAGGCCTTTTGGAAGTATCTTCGTGTGATGCAATAAGGATGTTCATGACAGGTCGCACGATTGCATAGAAGTTTCTTGAAGACAGATGCAGCGATACTTAAGAAAAGTAATGATGAAATATCATAATTCCAATCTAATTGCATGTTCCCAAGGTTCTATTTACAATAAGAACAGAGAAAGCGGAGAGCGGGACACCAAGACACAAGGAAGTTAATTATATGTAAATTTTAACTTGTGTGCACGGTGGCATGCCTGCTATTATATGTATAGTCCTAGGTTTCATGTTTATATTCTTGTTTAAAAAATGCTATTCACCGTGTTTTGGAAATGCCATTTTCTAGGGGCTACATATGAGGACGTCCACATTAGTGGTGGTAATAAGTGGGAGGTATAGATGAAGAACTTAATTAACGAAGTAGTCCTAATTGTCCCCGGTATGTTATAGGGAAGATTGTGGAGTTACCGATCAGGGAATGTCACCTATTATACTGAGCGTTGTGAGACATAATTGTGATTCGCTTTGTATGTTGGGAGGTTTGCAGGAAGATGGGAATTTTTCTAATATACGACTGAACTGGACACTTGAGCTCGAAGCTGTGATGGCAGCGGGAGGATGATTCCACATCTTCGAGTATTCATTAGGGGAGAAGTTAGCTCGAAGGGATGTTCTAAAAGATTTCATTTCAACACTACGGGCTTGATTGCAACGACTTTAGAAACCTTCAGGTGTTAAACGGACTTCCTCACTAGCTGTAAACGACATTTTGTGTAAAATCTTGAAGGTTGGTCCTAACACGTCTCATCCAAAGTGGTTGCAGATTAAGTGACACACACGGAGATGCATGATCCTGACCACATTCGTAACCAAGTGGCCTGGGTGTAAGGTACCTCTGCACACTTTCAATTGTTTGTCGTCCATATGGACGCTCCCTAAAATAAACGAACAGTATTCTAACAGGGGTCGGACGCAAGTTTTGTATAACAATGATTTGGCTCCGTGGTAATGAAAGTCACGAATAATACAGCCTGGTAGTAGTCTGAACTTACGGGTCTGTGTCGCAACATGCCCAGAGAATGTAAGGCCGTTAGAGTAACGGAGTCCTAAGTCAAGGACGCTATGGAGACTAGGTAGCATCGCAGTTTACTGAGACAACTGTAGACGAATGGATGGTGCTCCAAAGCATATCCAGCCTCATTTATCTAAGTTGACTTGTAGGTCCCATGTGGTAGACCAAGTGGTTACTAGGTCAAGTTCGCTCTGTACTAACCTTTGGAAGTAGGGCGGGTCGTTACATGAGAATGTGCACGCAACCTTTAGACCATCAGCAAACAAAAACGGCTTTTTAACCGAAAAGCATTTGCAAAGGTCATTAACATAAAGGGTGAAAGGAAGAGGACCAGGCACGCTACCCTGAACTACGCCGATGGTTGTTGTATCTATGTATTATAGTATCTTCACGTCCGTTTCGCTAGGTGATATGGTATTTATCGTGCAGCTTGATTACTTCGGAGGGGCCATCATCAGGTGGTTCAAGTGGTCGACGAACGGTATCCTAGCCAATGAACACGTGCGATGTTTTTTGTAAAGCAGGGCGACTGGGGACATCAGTTGTTTGAGGTCGAACACGGGTTGGCCTAACTGGACGCTTGGCGTTTCCAAACCGAGTCACTCAACATCTGCTAAAAATGTGTGTGAAGGTTGGAGGCAAACAAACTCATCTGGCGGACAAGGAGTGGTTTCGTGGGCCAGTTCTGCAGAGGTCCCTCAGCATCAGCTTTCAACGCTCTGTGGATACCCAGTAGGACCAAAAGCAGTGACTCGGTCCACCGAGGCATGTTTGCAGTTGAAGAGGAAGCTTTCAGTCATCCGTGGAAACATCCTACCATCCATTTTGCCTGTGGGTGGTAGGTTGTCGTTCGGAACCGAGTCCAACCTAAAAATGAGGTTATAGAGTGAAACAATCCACACGCTAATGGGCGTCCACGGTCGGTAGTCAAGTAGGGCGGGCGTCCAAAGTTTACGATCTACCTTCCGACGAAAACACAGGTGATGGTTTCAACACTGATCTTTTCAATAGCCACTGCTTCTGGCCATCTCGTAAAGCGATCCACGGAGGTAAAAAGGCAAGTGCATCGATCAACTTCCGGCAGTGGTCCTACACTTTTAAAATGGACGTGGCCAAGTCACATGTCTGGGGCCAGGAATAAACCTAAGGGCCTTCCGCTTGTCCTGTAACGTCACGCTTTTGACAGGCTGACTGTGCCCAGTCTTTGACATCTTTGTTCATTCCCGGCCAGCAGAAAAGTTGCCCAGTAAGCCGGATGGTGGCTCGTACTGAAGACGTGGCATCGACATCTCTTCTGAACTTCTGCCCATGGTTAATTGGCAAAGACATGGCACACAATTATGTCCCCGCCTGATTCTACCGGACACAGTTGTAGCTTAAGAGTTGTGGAAGACAACTCATGGTGTAACTCGAGATCATCTTCATGGCACTGGACTAATTCAACAAGACCGAAACCTTCGATACGGCTAACCAAGGCTATCCGATACAGTGCATCGGCTACGGGGTTATTCGTGCCAAAATTGTGGCGGATGTATGGAGTGAACTGGGAAATGAAGTCCACTTGTCGCGACCCACACGATGAGTATGTATCAAATGCTGAGCCAAGAGAGAAAATTATTGGTTTACGGTCCGTGAAAATGACGCAGTAACGACCTTATAACGAATGTCGAAAATGGCATACAGAACGATACACAGCGAGGAGTTACCCAAGAAGTGTAATGTACCTTGTTTCCGCCTCCTGCAGCCACCTGGAGAAAGAGGCTAAAGGCTGTCACTGGTTGTCAGTCAAGTGTTGGAAAACTGCTTCGATTGCCGAGCCAGATGCATCAACATAAAGGCTCAAAGGTGACTCGGGCCGTGCTGCATTAGCATTGTTGCATTCGAGATGGCTTCCCTGATGTTGGAGGAGGTAATTCTGGCCACATCGTCCACGGTCACGCACTTCGTAGTCCCTCGGGGTAGATCTGTGAGTAGTCTCATAATAGAGGCACAGTTGGCATGAACCTTAGGTAATAACTTGCTAGCCACTGAGAAGCTGCTTCACAGTGGTTGGCTCTGAATAGTTCATGACAGTCGCCACTTTATCACTCAATGAGCATTCCCTTGCTGCCAACACTATGGCCAAGGAAGCTGAGTGATTCAAATCCTGTTTCATACTTCTGCATGTTGGCTGTGATGTCATGCTTGCTGAGTTTGCTGAATACGAGTCTCAGATGGTAAGGGCGAGTTTCCTTATCCGGAGTTGCAATGAGACAGTCATCGATGTAGACATGGGCAAAATCTAAACCACGGAAGACATTATCCATAAAGTGTTGGAATGTTTGTGCCATGGCCCAAGGACCAAAAGACATGAGCAGGAATTCAAGCGAGCCAAAAGCAGTAATAATGGCTGCTTCTGTGATATCTCCTCCTGTCATAGGTATCCGATTGTACGCCTCGACCAGATCGATTTTGAAGAATGTGTTCACTCCGCATAACGTCGCAGTCAACTAGTAGATATGAGACATCAGGTAGCAGTCTGGCGTTGTTTTGGCATCAAGTCCTCGGTAATTACCGGTTGGACGCCACTCGTTGCTATCCTTCTGGAAACCATGTGCAGTGGCTTTCCCAAGGACTACTTGAATGTTTAATAATGCCCAGTTAGAACATGCGGTCGAATTGGCCCTTCGCGATTCTCAGCTTTTTAGAGGCTGAACGGCAAGCTTCGGGTGCCACAAATGGACCCACGTTTGTGACGTCATGCACAACATTGCCGATTATGCACAACAGGGTATGAGTCGATTGTCGTAACTCTGGACATGTCTCCAAAACTGCCTGATAGGACGTGTCAGCCAAGCGTTTAGTTCTGACGATGGATAAGCTCGGACCTACATGGATGGTGCCGCCAATGGATAACTGCATTTTGTTATCCACCAGTCATCGTCGAAGAGCGCCTGCGGGCGGATCGTGATGGTTCAGCGAATCTACGCCAATGATGGGCATAGAAGCATCAGCTATGAGGGAAACCAATGAATAGGTTTGCATAAATCTAAGTTAGGGTATGCACACAGTCTCCCAAATGCCGCGATCGCTGCGCTGTTAGCTGCTTGAAGATTGTAGGACATGTCATGACGACGTTTCTTCGGCGGTGCGGGAAGAACACTAGCCTCTGCACCGGTGACAATGAGGTAGCGAACTGTGGTTTTTACGTCGGCGATGTGAGGTAGATGGCCCTTTCCTCCAGCTATGGTTGCCGAGGACGCGTGCCGGTGAAGCAGTTTGCCGAGTTTGCATCTGCGTTGAAACCGCATGGCTTTCGACATTTTCTAGTTTCTCCCCTACTTACCGTCTTCCATCCTGTTGCGTGTAGTCTTTGGTCAACCGCGCGAGTTGCTGCAATGGGCTGAGATTCGTTTCTCCATTGTGCTACGTAAGCTAGGGCTTAAGGATCGTAGCGACTATTTAACAGAGTTTCACAGCTTATTTACTTCTGAACTCTAGCTCTGGTCTTTTGCAGGTAGACTACACGTTGGAGACGGGTCTGTTAGAGATCATTAACACTTCATCTGTTTAGGTTTCCATCGAGCGGAACTGACTGAAGTGTCACTGACACAGTTTGCACCGGCTGTGTTAGTTTAGAGAGAAACGGTTTCCGGAAAAGGCAACGGTCGAACTTTCGTTTGCCCATAACTTCTCGTATGCGCGCAATGACTTCAGTTACTGAGTTGCTGCCTAGCTTGGTGTTACGAAGCGATTTGTCTAGGCAGTAGCGATCTGTAGGAACCACTTTCCTTCAGATGCGCAGCTTTGAAAAGCGCACAGGAATCACTTACTTTGAGGCCAACCACATGCACTGTAACGTGCTGTCTAATTCCCGCAGCAGTGAACGTATAACAGCAAGAAATCGAGAATATGGGCCTGATGCTCTCCGCTCTCAGAACTCCGCCCCGGCATACAGAGACTATGTCTCCTCATAGTCTGGTCAGCATGGCGCGAGCTGGATAGTGTTCAGTGTTCCAACATTCAAGATCAGTGGTGCAAATAGAGGAAACTTGTAGTTTTTGGCTCTCGCTTCTAGGTCACGAGGCTTGGTGTTTTTTGTTCAGTCGTACTCCTTCGATGGCAGCAGAGGTCTTTGCGTTTTCCGCTTATAGCTTTGGAGGTAGTGTTTGTCTGGTTGGAGGTGTTTTATTTGCAAATTGTGGCTTGGTTCGTTCAAGGGGGCAACGAAGCTGCTGGTAAGATCAATCAACCGTTTGCATTTCCTGCTGTTGTAGGCACCTGCAAGCAAGTGTTAAGCGTTGCTTAAAAAGTGAAAGAAACGGGGTGAGTGGGGAATGGGAAAAAGAGAGATGAAAAGTACTTTTGAAAAGATAAGTGTGACTGGCAATAATGTAGAGGAAGGATGCGTCTTACTGCAGCTACTAGGGTTGGGGAATACAAGAGGAATACAGGGTTGGAAGGGCGTATCATCACTTACTACCAACAAATGTTCGTGGTAAGCCATTTCCGCCCACAAACTCATCCAGTAGTCGCTTGAAGGAGTTGACCGATGCGGTCGTGACCACTTCTTTCGGCCGCGCTTTCCTTAAGGCACATACCCTATGGGAGAAGTTAGATCCTACTCTAGTCTTTGGCCTACGATCGGACATGCCAGTGGGATTCCCACGTGGTTATCGGTCGCGGACTGATAATGTTGTCCTATTTGGGTGGTCCGCTTGGTGAATGATCTAGTAGGCTGTTATCAGGTCACCTTGTTTTCCTCGATAGCTTAGCGTAAACGAGTTGAGTTGTCTGAGGCGCTGAGCATATGTTTTGCCTGTTAGTAGGATAACCAGCTTTGTTGCTCTTTTTTGTACCTTCTAGAGAGAATTCGTGTCTCTTTAGTAGTGGAGGGGCGATCGCGTTGATCACCTCTAGGTGTGGTTTGACGAAGGTTTTGAATACCATAAGGAATAATTCTGGGGCTAATAATCCAAGCTACCTTCTTGGAAAGTGCATAATGGCGTTCGCCTTTGTGGTCATTCCATTATAAATACCAGTAGTAGTTTTCAGTGTATCAGAACCGCCTAGTCCTAGGTTCTTCTCTGTGGATACCTTAGTGATTGCAAGCTTGTTAAGAGTGTAGTTGATTTTCACCACCTCTGGGTTGATCAAATTCTGTTTACGTTAGTTAGGAATTCTCTGTCCTCTAGGTATGCTGTAAACCATGTCAAGAGTGGTTCAGTGATATCCACGTTTGCTAGTTTGGCGAGCGCAATGTGGTGCGGGAGGCTATTCAAAGCTTTGGCCAAGTCCAAGAAGATAACGTGGACTGGTTGGTTGTTGTCCCATCGAGTAGTCCAGTCATCTCCAGCAGTCATCAACTCTGCAGCACACGACCGCCCAGTTCTGAAACCGTGCTGTGTGGGATGGACAGTGTTGTTTCTGTTAAGGTAGTCTCAAACAACATCTGCAATAAAACTCTCCAGTACCTTGGAAAGTATGGGGAGTAATGCTATTGGTCTGTAGTTACACGGGTTATTTCGGTCTCCCTTCTTGATGATCGGTGAAAGGACAGCTAGTTTACACTCCCTAGGGAATCGACTTGCTTCCAGCAATTGCGTGAACAAGTGGCATATTGGCATGCTTGACACTTCGGCAAAGTTGCGTAGGACAACCGGTTTTATGTCGTCACAGCCAAGAATTTTCCTATTCTAAGCATTGCAAGCTTCCAAAACAGTTGCTTCGAAGAAATAAGTACGCTCATCAGCTTTGTATTGCAATTCTGGACCTTCGTAACATTGCTAGATGTTGACAGTGGATACATTAGTGGGTTGAGCTGCCGGTCACATTCATGGCTATTGCAACCCAGTTTGGTGCGGCAGCCGACCGCATGATGTCCATATACACATGTTCTGTAGCTGAACACATCAGAGACATTCACTTCGGAAATCCTCAGGAACAAGCTTTCAAATCGCAAGTCGTAGGCAAACTAAAAGATATGGTCGGGATTTATAGTGGTAATAATAATATGTTTCATACAACATAAGTTACATGAAAGCAAACCAGTTTACAGGTTTGATCGCTTTGGTAATGTGAACTAACCGTCATATACGACAACAACACTAATAATAATGTTTCATGCAACACGAGTTAAGTGAAAACAAGCCACTTTACGGGTTCGGTCATTGTGGTTATAAGAACTGACTGTTATGTACAGTATCAAGCTATACAGTAGACACTGTTATTCATGGCACATAGGGGATGCGCCTAGAGAAAAGTCGTTAATGCTTCGCAGACGGCAAAGAATAAAACTTATAAACACCAACATAATTGTTCGTCACGCTGAAGCAAGCTCAGATCTAAAATAAGAAGTATTCGGCCATTGTTTGAATTTTCTAATATTCTTGAAGGTGGGGCAGGTGGTGCAGTTATGACCTTGGGTTGTGTGAGCTTGTCATAAAGTTTTGGTGGCATGGCGCACGCTGACAAGTGAGATCACTAGGATTTCACGTGGATGAGGGACTGGTTAGGTGGACCTGAAGAATGAATAGCAAAAGCGAGCGGTAGGCGAAATTCCAAACAGGGGCACAAAAATACTACCCAGGAGTAGATCAACCATGATACATCCGGGTGAGTTCTTTTGTAATCACCACAAAAGTTACTTGAAGAAGTATCCAAAACCAACTATTTAGAGGTGAGCTCATGGGGAAGATGAAGGCGCTTACGAAAGTAGTGGAAACTAAACTGAAGCCGAAGATATCACTATGGCATAGAGAGAATGGAGGATTTTGGGCCAGGTATTCGCTTGTGTGGCAAACCTATGTACAGAAGTTTAACGAAGTTATGGGCATTTAAATAAACTTCATGGCTTTTGCTAAGATGGCAACCACACCTTATATAGTCGTGGCGGAGGGATGATCATGGTGCTGCCCGTTGAGCGTTATCATATCAAGGCTACAAAGGCGATATGGTAAGCTGTCCTAGCAGACCTGACGAACTATTTTTGGTAACCTCATCCTTTTTACCATTATTTTGTCGTCATAGGTACATGGGCCACAGGTTTCATAAAGATACTGCCATACAGGCAAGTCTAGTTCAAGTTTATCTCCCTACCATCATGCCTGTCGGTCAGTAATGACCATCTCCGCATATCTCCACGTTAATTTTGTAAATATGTTTGTGCTACGTTCAACAGAGTTGACGTTTGTGAGCATACTTCCAGCCTACTGTCAGCTGGCTAAGACTGTGCATACATTATTGACTCAATCGTCCCTCAGTATGTACCACACATCGGGGCAACACTCGTGACCACTGTACCTCCACTCGTGCCATAACCAAGCTTTATTTATCACGCGAAACTGACCCGTACTACCGTACAGTACGAAGACTCCTAGCTCATTACAAATAGATAGGAAGTGCTTCGTTATATATTCGTAGGCGTCGAATGAATTCAGTTGGATGTTCTCTACTAGAATTCTATGGGATACTTTCATGTTACCATAGTTTAGCATTCGTTTCGCTTGAGGTGTACGTTTCTGTATGGAAGACCTATGTGTCCTCTTCCTCTGTAAACTATTGCATCTGCATCCTCCGTAAAAGTCAAACTCCTGGGGTAAGTGATTCCGAGGTCTTTCATAGTTTTGTATATCTGCAGTGTGATGTCACCCAGGTGCAGTGTTACTTCCGAGCGGGATTTATCAAAATGGTGGATGCGACTTTCATTTGGGTTTAAAGGGAGCTGCGAGGTCATTATCCATATGGATATTCTCTTCAGATCTTCCTGTGTTTGAGAGAAACGTTGTGTTAGCGCTACAAGAGAAAAGTCTTAGACCATCTGCAAGTCATCTGCAAAAAGGTAGGGTATGCCATTTCGGATAACGCTGCAGATATCATTTACACGGTTAGAAAAAGTAACGGTCCTAGCACGCTACTCTGGACGACAGCACTTTGTATAGGTCTATGGGAGGAGTAGCAGTTACTGAATTTTACTACCTGGAAGCTACCCTTTAAAGATGTTCTAAGCCGGGACAGTAATGGATCGTGGAAACCACATGATTGCAACTTAGTGACCAGGCGTTTCTGAGGCCGCTTATCGAAAGCTTACTCAAAATCCAAGAAAAAGGTGGTCCCAAATAGGCCTTGGCCACGCTTGCTTGTAACACCGTCTGGATAGTCAGGATAGCTGGAAGTGCATGACCAGCCTTTCAAGAATCCATGTTGTGCTGGTGAGAGTAATTGGTTCGCCGTCATTTAGTCAACAACTGCTTTCACAACCACCTTTTCCATAGTCCTAGATACTACTGACGTGGTTTATAGGTCAGTGGTTTTCTATTTTAGATGTTGGTCCACATTTATGCTTGGGATATATGTATGATAGTTTCTAGTTCTCAGGGCAATTGCCACTGGAGAGGGACGTGCTAAAGAGCTTCAAGAGAATCAGCGGTATATCCTCACTACCTCGTTTTCGCAAGATGGTTGAAATTTCGTCAGGTCCAGCACTGTATGAAGTTCGAAGTAATGCTATAGCTGGGGAAATGTTTTGTTGAGTGAAGGGCACGGTACTTATTGAGTGAGTTGATATTGACGGCGTAACAATGGCTTTTGCCTTGTCCTCGTGTGTAAAGCATCCAGCAAGCTGATAACTGAAAAACTAGCAGATTTGTAGTGGGTCATCGTAGAGGATCCAGTTGTCTATGAATAAACTAGGATAACTATTTCTGTAGCTGTTTGTCCCGGTTTTCATCAGTCTCACTGGTGTTTCTGTACCACTAGTTCTACTACGTTGAATGCCTTCTTGTTTAACAGCTTCTAGTACTCTTTCTACCTTAAATATGTCGTGCGCGTCTTAGAGCGTGACAGGAGATGAAAAGTCATTCGACTTATAGTACTCTCTGACGTCGTTACGAATGTGGTTGCTTACTTATGTAGGCATGGAGCCAACCCTTTTTTTTCTAAATTCTCTTTGGAGCGGCGGAGAAATATAGTCTTGAGCTGCGCCTATATATTCGTAGAATAGATCACAGAGTTTTTTGCTGAACTGTTGGCAAAGCATAGGCTTCAATCCAGGCAGCGCAGAGACGATTGCAGTTCGTCACATTTAGCATACTTGCAGTTCCTAGTTAGAACTGTTCCTGACTTTTGGGCTAATTTTGTGGTGGGTATGTTGAAGTATCCATATACTATCTTGTGGTTGACACTTGAAAATTGTCCACCTACTTGGAGTTTTGTGGGTGTGGCTCCACTGGTGAAGACTAGGTCTAGGACGCTATTGCGCCTGGTAGTGTGTTCCACATGTTGTTGCCAACTCTCTGTTTCAAGAATGTTTATAAATTTATCAAAGCGCCTTGGATAGCTGATTGGTTTTCACGTTATATCTGGCATGTTAAAGTCACCACATATAATTTCCACTGTGTGTGTTAATGTCGCCACATGAGCAAACACACTCGTTAACTTCCCGTCGTATTCGACTGAGGAGCAAGGGGTTCGATAAATGCATCCTATTAGGGGGAATGTGGAGCGGATAGGTCTAGCGATAACCCACACCGAGTCATCAATCTTGTATAACTCAGAGATTGCGCGTTGCGTAGCAGTGATGTCGGACTTTACGCATATAATGCACCCTCCTCCCTTGCCATGTAGTCTGTATCTCCCGAACAAGGAATAGTTGTCGATGGGGATCTGTGTCACAAATATCGGAGGTACACTATGTTTCCGTAACCATTATCACCGACGGGCAACAGATCGGAGATCTCTTTCATTTTGCTTCCTACAAAGCGGGTGTTAATCGGGCAAAACGAGAGCAAATTAAGGGCTCAAAAGTGTTTGGATATATCCAGAAAAAAGCCAGCACTTCGGTACATTCCTTGTGGGTCCTTTGCGTACATCGTGCTAGCGATGTCATGACCTTTAGTACAGGGCGACGATTCGGTACTCTTTACCTCAGAAGGAGCAAGGTATTCACCACACTGTGGCTGGTACAGAGACTGTTGGTCAGGGTAGAGAGCAGGTGATCCGACAGCATCCGGAACATTTGCATTGCTGGTGGCGTTGCAGCAGTAGGCTGTCCGAAAAAACCGCGTTCATAAGAAGTAATGGGGATTGATGGGTTGTGTGGCATACCTATCCGCTGGCTACCGTACACACTGTGGTCTAGCCAACTTCATGTTGACTAAGTTTTTCTTTAGGGCATCTGCTGCAAGTTTGTCACTGAGTGGCATTTGACCCACGTTTCGCGGCATATGGGTGGGGTGGAGAGCATAGTCTGAGACTACCATTCGGCTCACTATCCAATAACTGTAACCGTTTGCGGAGTCTATCCCTGGTGTCTGCTAGTGACCGCGGAAATGTTAAGAAATGTGAATCGCCCGGTCAGTAGTTGTTTGGCTTCGTCATAGGATGAACTGAGAAATAACGTTTGGCACTTTCCTCAGTGGAGCCTCACCAGAGTGCAATGGTCTTTTGGCTTTTCGTATTGCTTTTTCGTCTACTGGCTTGGCTGCCTAATTGACTTTTCGGCAATTTGATTAACCTGGGGGGGTGCAAGGTGGGTTTCTTATGAGCGTCTGATGCCATCTTCCTACTTGATGCGCATACGTTATGCACTGGCTGATGTGGGGGCAGAACAAACTGCTTACACGCTAGGCCTTGGGACAGTCTTATGGTGACAGGGGTCTTGTGGCTGGTGCTGGGCATGTTTATAGGCTGAGTAAAGCCTGGTGACGACATAGTAATGTCTTCAGTATTCAGTCGGATTGATAGCGTAGCACTTGGTTTGGTGGTGACTTGTGTGATGGTGACCGGCTTTCCACTTCTGCAGGCAGTGAGGTAGCTTTTGAGAGATCATGTGCCTGTTTTTGAATGTAGTTCGTCAGTTTGTCCAAGCCTACAGTCGTGTCATCGGCTCTACTATGTCTGTGCGTAAGTGGGCTATTTTGGGGCTTTAGTGTTACTCATTCCATCGTTTTGGTACAGCAACCAGTTCACTAACAGATTTTGTTGCTGTTTAGGGTACCACAGCTTGACTAGAGTTCGTGCCTTTTGGTATTTTTGTGTGACTACACCTTTGACAAGGTGTTCGGCCTCGTGAAATTTTGACACTTTTATATGATGTGGATACACCAATAAGTTGATTGGATGATAGGAAGTGTCTGGTGTGGTAAGAGCCACTAAATTTGAACGACAAGGGGCAGGTAAATTTCCCCAACTTCTTGAGGAGACGGATAACCTGGCATTCGGCAGAAGACATGTCACAAGCCTGCAAACATAAGGCTTTTGGTCGTTTGATCGGTTCGTTGTCGGGTATGTTTTATGCTGTGCTTATTACACAGGAAAACAAGCAAAATAACCAGTGGTCGAAGAAGGTTTAGCAACGGCATGTGTATCAAATATGAAAGTTATTGGCAAATGTTCCCTAGTCAAGCACGAATGCCGAAATAATGCGGGTCAATGCATTGATTTAGAATGCTGAAATGCGACAACTAAGTGGATTTTTACGGAATGCCCGCATAATTTAAGCACTTGAGGAGTAACTTCAGCCTGCATGTGGAAATGCGGCCTTCTTTATGCACAACTCCAGCCTTATTTCCGCACTATCCTCATTATTTCAGCGGTGCAGGGTTTTTTGGTTAAAAATTCCCACCCCTTACACATGGATGGCAATATATACGCCATTCACATCATTATTTCAGCACTGATCGCTTTATTTACGCAAAACTTCCAGCCTTATTACCGCACTATTTCGGCACCGATCACTTTATTAACGACAAAATTCAACCTTATTTCAGCACTAACCGCTGCTGCTTCCGGAGTCCAAGGGCTGAAGTCAGGTACACCAAACTTCACGAAATGGAGTCAGCCAACCTTTTATGACATCGATAAAAGGTTGAACGGTGAGAGTTTACTGGTACAGGCATTCTACCAGACGACACCCTTCTTCTTTTATTAGCCGTTGTCGATATATCACATATATTGCATGAACCATTGTTATTAGTAGCATAAGATTGCTCAAGGACACATGATTGCTCCGAATATTTGGGGTGCGTATTGCTTCTTTTTCCCAGGAACCCAACTTCCTGAGCATCATACCCCTCCTCTGGAAAGTTTAAGGATACCACCTTCGAGAGACACCTGTTTGGGTATACACAGACGGACACAAGAAACTGCTGCTGAGAAAACAGGGGGACCAAAACAGGGACTAACTTAAAGAGAAGTTATTTGTCTGTTTCACTTAATTTAGTCACGAACTGACTCTGGGAGATACGCGGAAACAATGCGATATTTTGTGTGAGTAACCCAGTCACGCCATAATTCGTAACTAATGCGGGCGAATGCCTAAATAACGGGATGAATAGCCGGAATATCCCGATCGATAGGTAAGAGGTAGGAATTTTTTACCAATTATTTCCCTGCACCGCTGAAATAAGTCGGATAGTGCGGAAATAATATGGTATTGCTGAGATAATGCGGTGAGTGCTGAGATAAGGCATGTAGTGCTGAAATAGTGCGGATAAATTAATCGATGTATGTAGCGCAGTTCACAGGATTAAGTAAGGAATGCAAAATACCTAATTATTTTAATTTTTATCAATTTAATCTTTCAGAATCATGGAACAATAGAAATAAACATGTGTTGGCACACGGAAACTACTCCATTGTTTAACTTTCATGGAAAAAAGGTCCCCATTACTCTAGCGCGTACACCGTGGGGCAGGCTGCTGCTTGGCTCCCCTATGACAATTATGTGTCCTTGAGCAATCTAATGCTACTAATAACAATGGTTCATGCAATATATGTGATATATCGACAACGGCTAATAAAAGAAGAAGGGTGTCGTCTGGTAGAATGCCTGTACCAGTAAACTCTCACCGTTCAACCTTTTATCGATGTCATAAAAGGTTGGCTGACTCCATTTTCGTGAAGTTTGGTGTACCTGACTTCAGCCCTTGAACGCCGGAAGCAGTATCAGTCGGTAAACATCCTATTCATACGTTAATATGTACACGGAGCGGCAGAGTATGCGCCTGAACATGTGGCCGCGTCATGTTCTATTGTGGAACATGGAATGTCCTCAGCTGAAGCCCATAGGAACACCTCAATCATACCAACCACAGAGAGTGAGCGTGTCCGGCCCATGGTCATTGAAATGCTGCTCAATCGTAACAAGGGTGCTTCTGCTGCAGATAGAATGCTGGTCTATACCGATTGGATTTGTCCTAACGTGAAGAAAGACATCCTTCTTCTGTACAGACAGATCTACTAAACTGCAGAGAGTACCAATATAAAATACCACGATATGCAGGGACAACTTACGTAACTTTTAATGTTCAAAAGTACTAAATTGAACGGTTGGTAACATCAAATTTATAGTTTAATAGATCACTTGTAAACGTAACGTAAGTTACGAACTCACTGCTGGGTGAAATAAACCGATATGGACTTTTCGGATTTTAACTTCACTGTTTGGCCAGACTGCTTTGGTATGTATACCTGTCAGTACAAATTCTTGTATTACACATGTTGCGCAACTTCTTGTGGCTATGAAATTCTGGTTCTTTGCGTGATGTACGCCACCGGTACCACCCCTTTGTTTTGTGCTTGTTACCCAAGACTGTTTCGGGGTGGCCGTCTGGTCGGTTTTGGAACACTCTTTTCAATAGCCCTCCAAATAATATCTTTGATATGAATCCAGTGTTTGTCTGTCGATGATGAGTGCCGTTCTTGTTGCCATGCAGCCTCCAAGAGTTAGTTGTTCTTGAGGTGGTAGTCTGCTTTTCGGTAACAGTGGGACGCCTTTGGCTCAACTATTGGTAGTCTCCTTGGTTACCGGAGAGAGTCTCACCAATGCGTGGTCGCCTTTACCCAGGAGGGTTGAACACAGATATCGTCCACCAAAAGATCACTGTCTGTTAGAAAGTGGTCGGGTGGTGATCCTTTTCTATCTGGTCTCCACGTAGTGCTTTCCCCAATCTCTATCAGTCCTGCTACCATGAACGTATTTCAAAGTTTTGTTCGAAAGATTTATGTCCACATCCCATTTCACATCCTGGGTTGAGTGCCGGTGTGTTGAAGTCTCTGGTGTGGACTATGTGGTCAAGGTGGTTGTTGAGATGTCACTCAGCAATTGTGCCTTATACTCTCTCGTACAAAGGGGAGGCCTATATATCACTCCTATTAAGTACTTGGTTTGATTTATGGTGAAGCAGCACCGTGAGGAGTTTTGTAGTAACCTGAACGCAGCATCAGCCGCTTCCTTGACTTTTAGATGAGTGCTTATATGCATGACAAATACTTCGGCTTCTTTAAACTCTCTGTCCTGTCGGAACAAGGTCGTGTTGGGTAAGTATGTTTCCTTACCCACAGTGTCCTCTGACAGTCATGTCTCCGTGGAGAGAATTACGACTGCTTGTAGATCATGGCAAGCTGTTTTAAGCTGCAGTATTTTGCGCCTAAGACCTCTTACATTGCCGTGGAAGCATGTTAAAAGCTACGTTCAGGACTCATTGCTACACGGGACCTGTTTAGAGGCTAGTGTGCCGTTGCGTCGGATTCTGCTGGCTTAATACGGATAAGCGTCGGAGTGTGGACTGACACAGAAAGTTGTACGTGGATATAAAAAGGTTTTCAAAAGTTTAAAAAGGAACGGGCTCACCAATTTAGGAACTGGCGCTGTGCGAACTGTACAGATGCAAAGGCCAATCACCAATTATTCATGCCAGCGTTGTGCTCACGAATGCGAGACTAAGGAAAGACACAGTGGCGCAGTCAGATAGCATAGTACATCTGGAAGGTCATGCCAAAATACCGATGGGTCCCGACTAGCTGGCTAGAGAGCCGATTACGAGTAGTGCAACGTAATACGGCGACGTGCCGAATGACGTAGATGCTTGACCATGTGACTTTAGTTTGGCGAGTCCGATGAAACTATGAGGGTCAGTATCAATGATGAACGCCGTCGAAACCTAGGCTGTTGATTCCGAAGAAGTAAGTGACGCTACAAGCCTCCAGTAGTCTGGATTTGTTCCGGTACATCAGAGATAATAAAAAACAAGTAGGTGATAGAATATAGGTTCACCTTCATAGCGCACTTTTCTAACTGATATCCAGTTTCTTCTCTACTTGAAGCGGAGCGTTGAAGGCCTAAACAATAGATTGCACGTTACTTAAAATGGTAGGGGCAGTTTGTAACTCAAATTGGACAATATGGAGTTTTGCCATTGTTTACTGGCCGAAATGTTATACTTCAAATGAAAGTGTTACACCGAAAAACCATGTTAGGAAGTACTTAAAAAAGGGGCACTTGGTGACGCTCAACAGGGCTCCAGAAAGGGTAGGTCCTGTGCCTCAAACACTCTGGCAGCAGCTGATAAGTGGATGGCATGCTGGGACCTCCAAATTCCTGTCCATGTTATTTTCCTGGGTTTAACTAAGGACTTCGACACAGTTCCACACACCGTTCTTATTCACAAAATAGCAAGGTTGGACATCAAGGGACAAATGCTTTCATGGTTACAGAACTATCCAGAAGGTAGGCAGTTCTACACAAAAGCCAACAGAGTTTGGTCGACTTGGTGGGCATCATCATCTGGTGTATCACAAGGGGCAATTCTGGGTCCACTGCTACTCCTTCTTTCCATGAACGACCTCCCACTGAATCTCAGCTCCCCAGTTCTACTCTACTTTGATGATGTTAAGTTATGGAGAGTTGTGACGTCAGAAACAGAATCAAGTGCACCACAAAGTGGCCTCAGATTACTTGCATAGTAAGTGGATATTAATGGATTAGCATTTAATCTGGATAAGTGCCAAGCCGTGTTTCTCTGCACCCCAGACTCTCAGTAGGCATCCTATTCTCTCTGTGGAATACAACTTTCACACACCACCACGGAGAAAGACCTAGGACTAATAGTAACTGGCAAACTAGATACTAGCTCCAATTATTCAGGAGATGCCTCCAGAGTCTACGCAGTACTGCACTTCATGTGCAGACAATTGGGTGCCCTGACCCCGGAACTCTTTTTCAAGTTGCATAAGACCCAGATACGACCCCACCTAGAGATACACAACGTCATTGCACCACCATATCTGAAGAGAGACGTGAACCTCCTGGAGAAAGTCCAAAAGCGAGCCACAGAGGGTGTCGGGGGAATGAGGCAAAAACCATATCAGGACAGGCTGAAAGATCTAGGGATCTACTCCCTAAGCTACCGCAGATTATGTGGTGACTTGATAACGGCTTACAAAATACTCAGTAACCCAAGTCATCCGAACAGTGGAATCCTACCGAACGGCCACTATGGCGATCCTCGTGGTAACCCAGGAAGAATCGCCCACCGAGGAGGGAAAACCCGTGTGCGATCACACTTCTTCTCTCTGCGAGTTTGCGGCCACTGGAACGCATTGCCTGCCGAGATTGCTACTGTTCTGTCTGTTGACAGCCTCAAGAAGAGGTTGGACAGTCATGCAGCGACGCGCGGTTTGCTCTCAGCCAGCTGGGATGTGGACTAGTCTGATACGACCTACTAACTCGGCTCGGCCAAACGTTACTAAATACTTTGTTACACCACTATCACTCATGTTCCAGGAGATTTCATTCTATTGTGTTGCATCTGGTTGCTTTCCGCCTCCTGGAAAGACGCTGAATCTCTTGAGGGTGTGCATATCTCTCTCTCCAAGTTCTGCAAATCTCGGACCACAGATGACATAAAGAAGCACTGAAGCTGTCTTTCAACCGTTGAAGTTACCCGATTCTACCCCCACTCCCCGGTAGCAGAAAGTCAGATGGTGTCAAGCACTTATCGAAAAATACCTAAAAGCTAGGAGGGAGAGCTTTTGCCTAACTCATGACTCTGTTGAAGTCAACCGATATTTAATATCTAGTATTATTCAACTTGTTAATTAGTTGTCTAACATTATTCATGTTTTTACCAATTTCTGCTTGCTTCTCTGAGGATGAAAACAAGCGTCAGTAGCCTCCAAAGATATAAGAGCATGAGTGTGAAAAAGTTAAAATTGCCTGATCTGTCGCCTAAGGCTAAAAGTCCCACCAGCGACAGCGGTCAGTGACTTCAGTTACATGATCCTACGACTGACGTCTGTAGCGATGTTAATAAAGCTAAGTCCCATATTCTGTAAATCTCAAAAGCAGTTGGGAATATGCATGTAAAGCGGAATATTTCCTCCCACTGCTGGATTTGTTAGACCCAAAATGTGACTCCCCAATTGAGAGTTTGATAAAATGGGAGAGATTGGTTGACTTTGTAGCCAGTGAGGTGAGCAACCGAATGTGATCCTCCTTAATTCACTGGTCTTCAACATCGCTGACAATTCTGCACTAGAGTGGGTTAAGACTGGTCGTTTACAAGCATGCAGCTTGGCTGGCCCAGCTTGTAATGTTCTTCGCCCAAGGAAATGAACAGTCAGGTTCCCGTGTCCTGTTCTATTTCAGTTTAACTGGCCGTGCAACACGAAGCACCTCTCTGACTCTCGGAGAGTTATAGCACCTGCGACACCATAAAGCAAGGTTCAGACACCTCCTGACTTCCACGAACCTTCCTCAGGTTGGTTCATTCTCATACAAAGGTGCTTGTAAAAACACTTCTCTCTCAGAACCAGGAAACCTGACCATCTCAGCCAGCCATAATACTGTTCAGCTGTTCAACTGTGAGAGCGCAAGCAAGGTGTACCGCCACAGACAGCCCAAACCACCCAAACTGGGGAATACGGTTTCAAGAAATAACGTTGGGTTTTTCTCGTCACATCTCACCATACTGTTCCCGTCTGCCCACGAATATAACTCTAGCGCACCACAAACGTGCTTTAGTTCACAATCCAACGTGGACAAACCCAAAACTATCCCCCTGAGGTTTTAGAATAAGGGACTTTATATCTATCCTGGCTATGACATAAAAGCCAGCATAAGTAAAGCCTACCCAGCGTTCCATGAAGAATCTACGCTCTGGAGCCCTCAGGAAAACCCATCTTTTCTCGGGCTTCACAAAATAATAGCTCCTGTAGCCATGCAGATGATGACATACTCGAGTCAACTGCTATCAGCTGTAGCCAGCAGCCAGTTCAGTGGCAGAAATACTATAGTGACACCTCATCCCCCAGATCTGCAAACGATCGGTCATCGTTTGAGACAAAAACGGCATCCAACGCTAAGGAACTTGCCCATATCCCGAAATTTCTGACCCCACATCCCGTTGACTCAAATGGTGGCCATGAAAGAACACTTTCATCCGATCTTGATACGGACCTAAGACTTCTCATAACCCCATTAGAATTCTCTGTTCTTCTGTTTAACTCGCGTCCAATTTGCAATGAGCTGAAATATCTAAAATCTCTAGCTCACTCGATCAAACCATGCTGCATTGTAATCACTAAAATTTGGTGTACGTCAGATACCTCAAACCTCAAGCTCACATTAATTAATTGCAGTTCTTATCGAAATGACCGCAGTACTTCTGAAGATGAAGGTTGCACTGTCTATGTTCGCTCTGACCTTTCATCTCCGAAGGCCTTCCCTTTGAGTTGAGACCTTTTAGGTGATGCGGTTTTCGTGAATATTAACACTTGCCAGCGTTACAAAATTGCCGTCGGTTGCCTATATAGGTCACCGCACGCTGGACCTGCCGTTGACGAACATATCAACGAGATATTCAGGCTGCTGCCATCCCTACCAACTTTTTTAGTCATAGGTGGTGATCCTAATATGCTGGGTACCATCTGGGAGACACTGCAAGGATCATCTCGCCTCAAATCATTTTGTCGAACCTTAGAAACCAATGGGTGGGTTCAAGTTGTTAATAGCTGTACTCTACGAAATAATATACTTGACCTGATCTGCCTGAACAACACACCACCATTCAACACATATACTAGCAGCGAATACCCGAAAGATGACCACAAGGTTGTAGCCTGTCAACTTTCTGAACCGTGTAGGTGCACTCCTACATTACTGAGGCCTACAACACTCTTTCACAGAGGCTTGGTTGACGTCGACTGGCCAAGCTCACATTGCTCATTACTCTGTCTAGACTGGGACGAGTTCCTTTCATCCGCTGATCCGAACAACTCCCTTGCAAACCCCTATCCCATTTTGAACATTTGTCTCCACTCCGTAGACCCAAAGAAAGCGCAAAAGTTGCATAGTAACATCAAAGACCACATCCCTACCATATCGGGGCGAAAAATAAGGAAACCGAGGAAAACTTTTACTCAACCCATGACTTTTCCGCATTCCTCAGCATCCATGCCGTTTTCAGTGACCCGGAAGTTCATAGACGAAGAGGTAAAATATTTACCGAGAATGAAATTCTGAAACATGCGAATAAAACTGGTCTGCTTGCCACTCTTCATCAAAAAAATCTGTAATAAACCTGACATGCTGGATATGTTGTAAGTAGGCGACAAGATTGTTACAAAATACGCACCTGGGTAAGTTGTTTTAATTTTCACATGTCAATTTGCGTGCTTCAAGATAGTACTAAAAATATTTCCACTCTAATTCATTGCCGAATATTTTGTAAGTAGGCAACAAGATTGCTACAGCCTCCACAGAGATATGTGAACCACTGAGCGAAACGTTTGGCCTTTTCTTCACTGACTGTAATCTCAGCCTTGCGACACTCTGTGACACTGGAGCACATAAAATCTCGTACGTTGAGTTTAAACTCAAGCAACATACGTGACGCAATAAACTCACTGAAACCCTGTCTTAGTGGGGGAGTAGATGGGATACCTGGGGTTTCCATCAAAAATGGCAAGCGCACTTCCCCATGCTGCTAGTAAAATATTCAGCCTGCCCCTAAACTCTGACTTTCCCAGTTTCATGGGAGACTAGCCATATTAGTCCATGCTTCAAGAAGGGCTCCAGACTCAGCTCGAAAAGTTACCGCCACATCAACAAAACGTCTGTCCTTTCGCGTATAATGGAGAAGGTGGTGTTAAGCGCCAACTTTTCTCACTGGTTAGACCACAAACTTATGAACTCCTCACAGCATGGATTTCTGTCTAAGAAACCTTGTATCACGTGTCACCTGGAATTTTTCGAACACGTAGTTAACAGTAGAGACAGTGGAAAAGTAGTTGTCTCGCCTTACTTCGATTTCACCAAAGCCTTTGACAAACTGCATCACCCCCCAATCTTTCATAAGCTGAATTCATTTGGAACAAGTGGCAAGTTGCATGACTGGATCGACTCATTTCTGTTGAACCGCATCCAAGTTGACAAAACAGGCTCATAATGTTCCCCTTCCAGAAATATCACCAGTGGAGTTATCACAGACTGTCCTGGGACCTCTTCTCTTTGTAATGTATATGGATGATATATGCACCTGATTTCAATCAGGGAAAACCTTTCTCTTTGTATATGACTTGAAAGTAGTGCACATTCTTCACCCTATTAAATGTAGCAGCATCAATACCACTATACAAAACGATCTTGACAAGCTACAAAGGTGGTGTGACATGTGACTGCTACCTCTGAGTTCACAGAAGTCCGGCTTTTTGCTCTTCGGTGAACAGAGCTCGCCAACTAATCTGCCACTGGGCAACATTGCGCTTCAGCAGCTAAGTGGTGTTTGCGACCTTGGAATGAGGTACGCCGGTGACCTTTCCCCTTCAGGACGCGCAACGACACAGTGCTCCAAATCACGCCTCTTCATCAGCTTCATTCACCGGAATTTTCGCCTGAATGAAACCAAACTGATTCTATATAAGATGTGCTTGCGGCCACTACTAGAATACTTTCCTATTGTACTTAGTTGCACGTGGTCTAGTGACAATCAGAAAATAGAGGAAACCCGGCAACACTTTGCCAGACTTATTTTCCCCGGTAATTCACACAGAGGCAGATATCATGCTAATCGATTAGAGCCTATGCGGTTGAGGCGAACAAAATTAGGCCTCAGCACTTTATATAAAGTCCTAGACCGTGAAGTGACTGCCAGTGTGGACACAGTAAAGTTCGCCGACAAAAAACCCTACAGTTTCTGAGACCAAAGTGTAACAGCTCAACTCCTCATTTTTCGTGACTCGTTACGCCACCATTAGGAACAGACTGCCACATGATGTCCGATGTTGCAGGACCACATCTCAACTTTTTTCAAACTTGAATCACTACCTCAATGAACTCGAAGTTCGAAGGATCCTTAAAGTACTCTACATAGACGACACCATATTCCTTATTAGCCCAACAAATACCTGGAGTCCAGCACGCGATAATCTGATGCAACCACCCAAGAATTTATCAAACGATGAGTACTTTTTGCTGAATTATATACTATTCTATGCAACTTGTGGTGATTGTGTTTGATGCTGGTTACCGACCGTAACCTCAATGCTACCATAGTTCAGCTAAACTTAACCCCTCCTACAAACAAACATTCCACACACTAATCCCTTCTCTTTGTAATGAGCTAGGAGTCTTCGTACTGTACGGTAGTACGGGTCAGTTTCGCGTGATAAATAAAGCTTGGTTATGGCACGAGTGGAGGTACAGTGGTCACGAGTGTTGCCCCGATGTGTGGTACATACTGAGGGACGATTGAGTCAATAATGTATGCACAGTCTTAGCCAGCTGACAGTAGGCTGGAAGTATGCTCACAAACGTCAACTCTGTTGAACGTAGCACAAACATATTTACAAAATTAACGTGGAGATATGCGGAGATGGTCATTACTGACCGACAGGCATGATGGTAGGGAGATAAACTTGAACTAGACTTGCCTGTATGGCAGTATCTTTATGAAACCTGTGGCCCATGTACCTATGACGACAAAATAATGGTAAAAAGGATGAGGTTACCAAAAATAGTTCGTCAGGTCTGCTAGGACAGCTTACCATATCGCCTTTGTAGCCTTGATATGATAACGCTCAACGGGCAGCACCATGATCATCCCTCCGCCACGACTATATAAGGTGTGGTTGCCATCTTAGCAAAAGCCATGAAGTTTATTTAAATGCCCATAACTTCGTTAAACTTCTGTACATAGGTTTGCCACACAAGCGAATACCTGGCCCAAAATCCTCCATTCTCTCTATGCCATAGTGATATCTTCGGCTTCAGTTTAGTTTCCACTACTTTCGTAAGCGCCTTCATCTTCCCCATGAGCTCACCTCTAAATAGTTGGTTTTGGATACTTCTTCAAGTAACTTTTGTGGTGATTACAAAAGAACTCACCCGGATGTATCATGGTTGATCTACTCCTGGGTAGTATTTTTGTGCCCCTGTTTGGAATTTCGCCTACCGCTCGCTTTTGCTATTCATTCTTCAGGTCCACCTAACCAGTCCCTCATCCACGTGAAATCCTAGTGATCTCACTTGTCAGCGTGCGCCATGCCACCAAAACTTTATGACAAGCTCACACAACCCAAGGTCATAACTGCACCACCTGCCCCACCTTCAAGAATATTAGAAAATTCAAACAATGGCCGAATACTTCTTATTTTAGATCTGAGCTTGCTTCAGCGTGACGAACAATTATGTTGGTGTTTATAAGTTTTATTCTTTGCCGTCTGCGAAGCATTAACGACTTTTCTCTAGGCGCATCCCCTATGTGCCATGAATAACAGTGTCTACTGTATAGCTTGATACTGTACATAACAGTCAGTTCTTATAACCACAATGACCGAACCCGTAAAGTGGCTTGTTTTCACTTAACTCGTGTTGCATGAAACATTATTATTAGTGTTGTTGTCGTATATGACGGTTAGTTCACATTACCAAAGCGATCAAACCTGTAAACTGGTTTGCTTTCATGTAACTTATGTTGTATGAAACATATTATTATTACCACTATAAATCCCGACCATATCTTTTAGTTTGCCTACGACTTGCGATTTGAAAGCTTGTTCCTGAGGATTTCCGAAGTGAATGTCTCTGATGTGTTCAGCTACAGAACATGTGTATATGGACATCATGCGGTCGGCTGCCGCACCAAATTGAGTTGCGAAAGCACTTTTTTCTCGGAGGAGCAGATGAGTTTAGGCAGTGAAGCCAGTATCGTAAGCTTGCAGAATTATCTCAGTAATCTTTTGTGGCGCAAAGCCCTCTGTTTGGTGCACTGGAGATAGTGGCATGCTGAAGTGTGTCATTGAGCAGAAACACACTGGTCGAGGTGAGTTCATTTTACGAGTGGGGGTTCAAAAATATAAGTTAAAAGTATTTAGAACCAATTGGGCTCTAAGTTCATGAATGCTGCATCAACCTTGTGAAGTGCACAAAGATGAGTTAAGAATAAGCTGAAAAGGTGAAATGATGAACAATAAAACTGATTACCAAATGTAAGCCGTTATTGTAAGTCAGATTTTTAAATGAGTTCACATGTGGATCCTAAATCACATTTTCAAGTAGTACCAGCGTTATGTCTGTCTTTTCCCAATAATGTCTGTTCAGTTTCCTTGAAATTTTAATTTTCTGTGACAAAAGGTCATATATAAATCTCAGGATGATAATGAATTGCGACTTTTCAACCGATGACAGACAGTGCAATATAATCTGGTCAGTTGATGTTACTGGCTTTTGAAGCGATGGAAAATATTGGTCAACATGAGTCACATCGGGTTATTCAGCAAATAGAAGATATATATTGAGGCTAGATCACGAACGCCGACGTACCACATGGCGTAACCTGTGTAATTGGCTACCAAATGTCGAAGTGGAATTTATCAGTCATCTGATTTTCATCGGATCATTCGTTATTCTTTTTCTGTCTTTCTTGTTCATTTCGAGGTGTCACAGTTGTCCGTTATCTGAAAATGCCTTCCTTCTCATATCGTTCGCCTTTCAGTGGGCTTTTACTTGCTTCAGGGATACTTAGAATCTAATTGTAGGAATACTGCCAGCAACATCTTACATCTAGAGTGGGGGCAGTTGTTCCTTGTACACTTATGCCCCAATATTGGCAGCAGTGATATGAAAGATAACTGGTCCCTTGGTCGCCAGGTTGCCCAAGAAAGTTCGGTATCTGACCCCATTTTTCGCAGGTGGCGTCAATATTTGGGAGGAAAGAGGTGGGAGCAATGATCCACGTATGCTTTGAGATAACTCTTTACACCGAAAAACAGCCAGAGCCCTAACTTTGGGAAATGCACGGCAATGAATATTTGAAAGCTGAAGACAAGTGGATTTTAATATGCTGTAAATAACCATATTATTGTTCGGATGATCAAGGAGGATGATTCGGGCGACAGTTTCATTGTGGGACAATATACCAAAATGAACAATAGACAAATTATTGCAATGGGAGTTTCTTGCATGGGTTTTATTCAGAAATAGACTTTAGCCCTCACTCCCAAACGTTCCTGCGTGGTTATCAAAATATTTATCAAATCGCGTCTTCAAATTCCTAATATAGTACACCCTTCACTACTTAAACGAGACTCAAACCATCTGCAGAAGGCGCAGGGCATGAAAAGAAAATATGTTGTCAAGCTGGAGAGCAGTTTTTACTCCAACTTAGCTACTCTGAGTAGACAACTACGTAGGAACCTAGTGACACTAGCATAGCAAAGGGCCAACATCAAGGTTAGAATCGGCTTTTTTTTATCAAGATTATACATGACGCGGCATTACCTGCCGTTGGCCATAGGAATGGCTGTCACAAAATGAGTCATACGAAAGATTATTAAATAACATGCTGATACAAAAAACTTGCTGCTGACCAGCACAAAGAGTCCCCTACCCCACCAACACATCAAAACATTCAGTTGATGCAATCCAACTCTCTTCAAAGTGTTTTAGCTCCACCAATATTGTAAATGGACATTCCGTTCCATCTGCTGCCACCAGAGAACTGAAATCACACAGAAATCCTAGCCTCAAGGCCTGGATGCGAGGGCTCTGAAAAAATCAAATCAACTAGAACAGCATGATTTCAGAAGCAGCCAGTCATAAGCCACGAACCTAATGTTCACTTGTGATGACTGTACTAACAAATGTGATGCCAACCCAGCAGTTCCTATAACCTTTGTAGATGTGGCCTGGTTGAATATAGAAGGGCAGACATTACTGGCCCATTCATATCTTGTTTTACAGCGTATTTAGCAGGCAGGAAATTCCGCACCGAAGTAAGTGGCCAATCCGAAAGGACTCGATAACCGCATTACCGCAGATAATGATCCTCAGACCCGTTCGTTTTTAGTGCATACTCAGCCTGGCTACCCCAGTTCCATCTCCATTCTTTCTTTTAGCCTATGATATCAAAATATGCGGGAGAGGGTGGAATGGGTAAGGATGATGACTCCACAGTACTCTAAGACGATTCACTGTAGCTGCAGTGTTGCACAGGTGAAATAGCTTGAGTTTCAGTTTGGGGAAGTGCAAGGTGATGAATCTTCGAACAACCCAAACAGCCTTACAGTCACAAGTGAGCTGATGGATAGAAGCTTGGAAGGGATCTAACAGAAAGAACCAGGCCTTAAGATCTTAACGTAAGAGTTCAAGATTTTCATTTATTAAACGGGTACCGCTCATTAATATAATGTAAAACTTGGGCAATGTGGTCGTTTGCGATTCCATTTTAGTTTGTTCATTAGAAATATCACACAGTGAAACAGTAGCATTTACTGGATATTCGACTGTGTTGGAAACCAACTTAGTTGGGTGGAGGGAGAGATTGATAACTGAATCTTTGTTTATCGAATCAACACCATACACATGCAATCGAAATGGTGCTGCACCTGTCCCAGATATATGGAAAATTCTACTCTCCTTGTCATCACAGAGAAGGAGGGAAAACTAGGAATATATAAAGGCTGTCTCAAAGCTGTGAAGTCACCTGATATGAATATGGACAATAAATTGTGTCCGAAACGTTATCCGGTAAATGCTACTGTTTCACTGTGTGATATTTCTAATAAACAGGCTAAAATGGGCACCACTCATGTTTACCGTCAGATATGATGAAAAAAGAGTTTACAGATTCCAATTATAACAAAAAACATGCTGACTATAAGGACGTCTCAAGTTCAGTGTTTTGTTTTTCTGATATGTGGGCTGTTTGTTGTTGAAACATACCAACACAGGTTGAAATTCGAGGTTGGCTTTTTGGTTTGCACCAGTTTAGGTTAGAGCCAGATTTTGGTAGGCGATGTTTCTTTGCAGTTTCTGCGGACTTGTCACGTTTGAAATTTACTATATTTTGTTGTTAGTACATCTTAATGCGGTCACCCTCGCAATAAACTTGGCCGAATCCAGAAACCGTTAAACTTGAATGTAATTACGTTATTTCAGTTGTGACTAGTTTGTTAGATATACCACGGTGGGAGCTTCATAAACTGGATATAATTTATTATTCACTGTCATATATAAAGTGCTGAAAATCTTGAGGCGTGGTTTTCACAGTTCTACCCCTCTCTCCTGTGTCAAACTGGTCTTGGAGTTTTTTCCCCTAAGTCCAACAGGCGCTAAGTCATCCCTGTTGCGGTGCAGGGACTAGGAAGAGGACCCACTCGCTGTTTGTTTACTGCCATTTGACCTGGTGTACACTGTGAACTTCCTTGGAACCAAATGTTAGTGTCCAGTGATTTATTTAAATTAAAGATTGTGGGTAGGTTTTGGGCGTGAAACTAAGTCGTTAGACGCACTCATAAATGGATTTCTTGTCTATAATTTTACCCTGAGTGGGGAATGCAGAAACACGAAAACCTCAAAAGGTAGTGTGGGGTGGTAATACAGGAAATGATTCCCTTCGATTCAGTCGAAACTACCGTCATCAAGATTGTTCACAGAGCCTATCTACTATCTGTGACATCCTTTCAATAATTCATAGGTCCCAGGATCGGCCTTACAGTTAACTTGAACCTGGTTTGCCACTTCGAAATCCTTTCGTAGTCACCCAAGGACAGCAAAATTTTATAGTTCTACCCTTTAAGCTGAGAATTAAATGTCTCTTAAAAGGATTTTTGGTGAGTTTAACGTAAACGGAAGCATTTTCACTTTTTCTAGTGGTGGAGTTCTGCGGCTGTACTATGCTGGTTTTCCGGCGCGTATCCAGTTTATGAGTTTGCAACTTTCCAATTATCCTCCTTATATTTTCCGTTGAGTGACCATATTAGCATTTACTAACATGTCAGTGTTTGTTACAATACTGTGGAAATACATGACAGAGGTCAATGCATCCCCTCATAAACTTGTGCTATATCCTATAGTCCATACATTGTGACAAGTTTGACAAGTCTTCATTTAACAAGTGCGGCTCATAGCTTGGTGCAGAAACATGTACCAGATTGAGTTACATTAAAGTTATGTTGAAGTTAATCATCATATCCAAAAATTGTTGCAGCCAACTTATTTAGGTGTTAGTCTCCGGTTTATCATGTTATAGGTAAATAAATCAAGATGACCTCACATTTCAATTTACCATACATCTCAACAGCCCAAAAAACATAAAGTGGATCGAAAAAGAATAAAATTCATGAAAGCCTGGTTTTAATATATCCAATATTGATAGTGCGAGCGTAGAAAACTGGTGGTTTCTGATCTCTCACGTCTAGTTCTTAATTTAGTGTTTAAAATCGTGAAGAAATTTCGCTTCGACACCGCTCTGGTTGGTTTGGCAACATATGGTCTAAACTTTCCAACCACTGAGTCATAACACTATAAAATCCCATATAAACGGCCTGATTGTTATTCGATCACTATTCGGAATAAAATATTATTGTTATTATCATTGCTATTATTATTACCTACCTTACATGGCTCAGTCACTTTTGAACTTTGCTGTGTATTGCTCAACGCTTCATTGGTTCACATCACAATTTTCACCGATTACCTTACGTGCAAACTTGTGTGGTTACTTATTTGTACCTAATATATGGAGCAAACGGTAGCATATTTGGTGCTACCTGTGCTACCTACCTATCTGATACTATATAAGTATGTTTCAAAATTCAGCATGTCTCGAAAACCAAAATAAGATTTTTCTAGGTGTCTCGTCGCTCGTAACAATTATGGACTGGATATTTATAACCTGACAGTTGACATAAAAATCTAGTGTAGGATGATACATCAGTTGACACCATAACCGTGCATTCGAAATGTGTTTGGGAGACAGTAAACTTAAGTTTATTTGTTTCCAACTTTAAGACACGCAAATAGCTTGTTTTTGGCTACCTTCGATTCGTTGTAGAAAGCTGAGCTCTAGAATTTTCCACTAGGCAGGTGTATCCTTTCGAAGTTCGTTCATATCTTAAGAGTCCTGTACTAAGATAACTCAAAGTGAGGACATCCAATCCAATCTCCGTTACTCTGAGCTAAAAGATACAGTTGTTTGATTCCCTCAGACCTTCAACTGTGCCATTGGTAATAGTCTTAAAATGACTCTGAAGGATGCATGCAAAAGTGGTAAATGTTTTTCGAGAAAAGGCTTTTTGACCTTTAGTGGTTTTACAATATCGCCTTACTGTGGGATAGCATACAGATGATTCATATCCCACCCATTTAAGTAGTGACCAGTCTCTGTAGGCGTAGTATATACTTCGAACAAGATGAACAGGAGCTCATGCCTCTATCCTGTTGATACACTGTTGGAGACAACCAAAACGTTTTTATCCGGTAGTTTTATAGGTGCTTATAAATGTAACGTGAAATTTATCACTGTATTTCGGGAGTTAATATACATCAATGTCTTACCTGTGGTACCACTGTGGTAGTCATCTCACCGAAATTCACATTTAAAGGGCTTTGTAATGCGTGGTTATGCTCCTGCAAGGCGTGGTATATAGAACATCAGCTGGTCTAACAACCTTTGCCCGCCACTTTCTTCGGAATACTTCTGACATTATTTCAAAGTTTCTTAGTGCAATGTCATGTGTTTAGAAATGATAAAGAACGGCAACAAATAGGCAAATATATTTTAGGATACTAGTTCTGGAGGTCCGGATGCATCTTGTACATGCCTCAGCAGGGGGTTCTATGTTGCGTACTATTTATTGTCGCTGTAGGTAAACAGGGTGCCGAAACGGTGAGTGTATAATGTATTGGTACGAGATTCAGACTTTATGTGTAGGGCTGCTATCTGTTGGTGCTTCATTACTATATGTATGCAGTTCTATAGACCATCCTGTAGTTTGTTCACTTATTCTATTTTTGAAAAGGATCACGAAAATGATGAAAGCTTTTTGTGTGACTTTTTTCCCCTCTCACATCATGCTTTTATTACTCATCTTTTTCCCTTCGTTTCTTTGTCATGTTATTATGTGATACGTTTCTTGGGTCCAGAGTTTTTTTTTAGAGTGAATTATATGAATTAATACAGATGTTATTGCGATATCTACATAGCCTAGCGGTCTACCAAAAATTTTATACAGATGTAATTTTGTGCAGATGGGTTTTTACATAGACCTTTTTAATGCTCTAGATTCTCATTTTGACTCATCACTACGTTGGATGTATACCTAAGTAGACGGAGTGTGCATCGTTCATAGCGCGATTAGACTCACTCGAATACCACCTCTTAGATGATGTGGTCGTAAGGTACTGGTTTTCCGTCGGATGTATTGCAGTACTCATAAGTTTCTAGTTCGTGCAAGTCATCCTTAACAGAATTATTCACTGTGGGTTAATGTCTACCTCTTGGTCTTAACAACCTGCAGTCAACATTAACAATGTAATATAATATGAAAAAACAAACTCTTTAGTTAGTGGAACATTAATAGGCATCGTGTTGGTGAAACCCGACCATCGTATATAGATATAATCTAGATTATTTTCCAACTAGTAGAAATAACTATCTCAACAAGCAACCGCTCTATAAGTATTTGTATGGTACTTGTAGTGTAAACTGGTTACAAAATTCTAGTTTTGGTGTGAATGCTATGTTTAACTGTAATTTTTTTCTTCTGATAATACCTTTTTGTGTTTTCAAATCAGGCAGAACAAATTCTGTACATATCTGATGGGATTGTTGTGATGCAGAATATAAATGAACATAGGAAAGAGCTTAGAGAAATCGGTCATCGTAGGAAAAAAAGTCGAGAATATAAAGATACTGATAAGCCCTCCAACCACTCACCCAGTCACTTCTCTAGCTACAGACGTGAAGATGATTTTCAGGATGATAACTCTCGTGACCTTAACCCGACTGAGAGTTATGTAAACTTTGGTGGATCTGAAAGAGCTTATTCCTCTAATCGTTATGCCAATAAGGATGTGGAGCGCATATACGCAAATGAAAAGGCAGAGCGTCGAAAGTTCAAAAAGGGAGTACCGAGACATAAAACTCCACCAAGTGATGGTGCAAGGCAGCAGCGAACTCTAGATCACTGTCAAGAGAGTGATCATAGTTATATTAGTGACGGTGGGAATCATTACAGAAATCGTATAAGTTCTCGTGTGTCTCAAAATCGAGAACTACATCGTCGGGATGAAGAAAGTGGTATGTCAGGTTCTATTCAATATTCTGGTTCAGTGCCTCCTTCTCCCCTACCGAGCAGCATTCCGATTTCTAATGGTCGACACTCTCAGGAACCTCCAGGATCGTATGCGGGTTCTAACTCCAATTTGCACTCCGAATCCTACTCAGGTTACCGGCAAGATATGACAGAGGGTCGACATTCAAATGCCTTTGTCGGAAGTGGGCAAGGATATTGGAATCCTGAACTTGGACATGGTTACTCCCAACCCACACCTCAGCAAGACCCTGCAGAAACCACACTGACTAAAAAAATGCTTACCAGGTTCTTCGCTTCTTTTAGACGAAACAAACCAAGGGTTCTTGGTGGGTTGCAAATCGTTAAGCCATCTGATAGTAACACATCAGCTCGAGTTATTATGCTAGATGGTGAGGAGCTTGTTTTTCACTTGAATCGTGATGATATTGGTCAAGTTCTTTTCGACCAAGTGTGTCAAAATTTGGATCTTTACGAAACTGATTATTTTGGTCTGACTTTGTCAGCAACAAAATACGCACCTGGGTAAGTTGTTTTAATTCTCACATGTCAGTTTCCGTGCTTCAAGATAGTACTAAAATATTTTCACTCTAATTCATTGCGATTTTTAGGCAAAGTTTTGACTAAGATCCTTGGCGTTTAAGACTTTTTATACGCTTTACAAGAAGCCTTATCAACTCGATGTCCAATTACATTCGATTCATGCAGTTAAAATCAGCGTGAGACCTGGTAGTAGAGTGTAACGGTCCTTTTTGCGGGAACTCATATTAGCACATCAAAGTAGGAGGAATCAAGGTGAAAAATGAGGAAATTAGAAAATTTTAACATCCAGACCATAGGTTTTACAAACTTCCTGAAAGAATTCGAGTACCGAGTCAGGTTTAATCGTTATACAGGTAAGTTTCAATATATATTCCCAGCGTGCTTAAAAAATCGAAACAAGACTTTTCTGAACGGACGTTTCGCTGCATGTGCTACAACTTCAGCACAAAGTAACTAGTCAATATGAACGAAGAACAAAATAAAAGGGAACTGAACAATAATGAAACTTGGCATGAAGATTAAGATGTAGATAATGTGTGGATCCATCGGCATCACTGCTATTGATTGTGAGCCATATCACTTAGAACCTGCAACCACTGGTTTCTGTTTTTACTCGCATTTCGACCAGGAAGTCTGTTTTGCCCTACATGACTCAGACTAACAGTCAAAGACTTCATAGACTAATGACATGTTTTAATTTTTCTTTCTTTAACCTTTTCCCAATCTAAACCTGCTTCAGCTAACATTAAGCCACTGAGCAGAGGGTGATTCTGCATATGTAACACGTGTCCCAGCCATCTGAATCGAGGGAAGTTCACAACCTTACCATAGTCGAACACCTGAAGCCTCCTCATGTCCTCTACCTTTAATGGCTATGTTTCATTGTCATATAGTGGATCAGAGCGAATTACTGCGTAGTACACTCTATCAATAATAGGCGACTGGATATCAAGGCAGTGCCGCAAATGGTCAGAGATTCCGCTTTTCACTGACTCTCCAAGTCTGGTATGACTTCCCACCAGCGTCAGCGTTCTTAACCTCCATCCCCTATTTTTAGATAAGGCAACAACATAGACCAGTCCTCGAACAACAATTTGCATTTGAATGAAGAGAAACGCACCTCGAATATTCTGAAATAACCACTCAAGGTGTTTTTCAAATTCTGCATCTTGTCCGGGTCTTCACCTAACAGGACTATGTCATCTCTTTCTACTAAGGAGTCTCCTGTGATCAGGTCAATCCTTCTTAATCCAGATGAGGGGAGTTAGACCTTCATAGAAACTTCTTGACAAAAGTGAAGACAGTAGGCATCGTTGACAAACACAACTTGCTCGGTAAGTAACCATAGTTTCTAATATGCCCACAGGTGTTCAAGTACAAAGCCTTCAACACAGTGATATACTTACCCGGCATCTTCAGTGACAGACTGCCATAGGATCTCTCGATCGACAGAGTCGGGTCCTGCCTTCAAGGCAAAGAACATAGCCAGTGTCAGGTGTCAGTAAGTGTGTATGTTTTCCAGAACTTGGCATAGGGTGACCATCTGGTCAATGCGCCTGCTCATCACCAGGACGGAAACCTTCCTGGTTCTATCGGGTTCTCTGCTTTCGAGCTCCCCTAACGTTTAACGATTATAGAACCTAAAGTCTAAGACATTATGCTCGTCAGGCTGATTCCCCTGTGGTTATCACAGGAGAACTTTTCACCTTTCTTGAAGACTGGGACAATCAGTGATTGAGACCAGTTATAGGGAATTGTATCTGACTCCTAAACACTAGTTACCAATTCAGTCAATTCGACCGCTAGTTCTCGACTACCATCCTTGAATGCCTCTGGTACTAGTCCGTCTGGTCCTACGTCTCTTCCTCAGTTCAGACTGGTTATAGCTTTCTCGACTTCTGTAAGGATTGCGGGTCCTATATCAGTATTCCATTCAGGTTTTGACTGAACATGGGGACAGTTACTCAACGACTGCATTGGATGAGGGTCACACTGTATTATGAACCGACAGAAGTAGGAAATATGGAACACTAGATTCTGACCCAGTGACCCAGCGGTAACGTGCTGGCCGTGAAACCTGGGAGTCCTGGGTTCGACCCCTGACGAGGCCATGGGTGCGCACTGTTAAGGAATCCCATACCAGGACGAAACGGCTATCCAATGCTTCCAGGTCCAAATGTTTCTCCCACTGGTCTCAGTCCATGATGAATACCATCCTGAGTAGTAGGTAATATAATAGCTCGAGGTCAGTTAAACTGTTCCTCGAAGTGTTCCGCACTTCATCCCAGTCGTATCTCTTGCAGGTGAGTCACAGACCAGTTCCTCTTCACTGTATTCTCACTTAACGATTAGTTTCTTTGCCCAGTTCGCTTGATAAGTTTAAATGACTGGCTGCTGTTACCTATCTCCACCTTATCTTTCCATCCTTTTGATGCTTGCTACCTACCGCTACTCCGTCTACTACATAGAATACTCTTTAGTCTACATCTGAGTTGTTCCCGTTCATCGTTAAGCTCGAGCCATTAGTCCAGAATAAGTCATTGGGATGCAATAACCCTTTGTAACTTCTTTCTGAAAGTCGGTCAGTCAGTCAGACTAGAGACAGTGCCTAGCTTCTTCCGGATAAGTGACCTAGGTAGATAGGTCGTGGAATTATTTCAGTAACTTGTTTTTGATGACTGTAATGAAAAATATAAATGGCTACTAAGGTTCCCGTAATAATTATTATAGTGGTCAAAATAAATTTGGTGGGTGTGAAATTCTTGGAATATGAGTGCCTCATTCATAGATAGGTATGAAGTGGTTTATGACTTCAACTATGTAACCTGTATACTTTTTCCAACCATGTGGTTATTTACTAACATAAACCTGAGTCATATACCGGTCAAACTCAACTGGAGAACAGAAAAGTAAATTCTAAGTTGTCGTATCAGCCAAATGTAGGATATTCTATTCTGGCGTGCTATGTGCTTTACATTTTGGGTGTGGCACAGCATATACGTAAAAAGATATCTGGTTTTCCGAATATTGTACTTGAAGATGACTTGAGGCAAAAAGATAAAGTGAATGTGGAGATACAGTAAGATTATTGGATTCATAAATACAGCAAAGATGGGAGATCTAAGAACGAAATAGTTGAGTGTTTATGACTCAGTAGGATTATTTGGGGGGTACTATATTGTTCGGGTGAGTCGGTTTGTTGTGAAATTTGCTGTTGTTCTAGATAACACTAGCACAACTTAGTGTATAGGTAATCTATAAGAATTTCCCCTCAGGCGGATTGGTAGCCCAATTTGATAACGTTTGTTGTGATTAGTTCTTTCTGTTAGTATAATTCCCTGCGCACGTACTTCTATTGCCTTTGCTGCTGACCTGAACTTTGACCTTGTTTCTTCTTGTGTTTCTTGTTGGTTGATAGATGAAATTAGTTTTAATATGTCTGTCGATCTATGACTGACTTGAACGCCTAACTTCTAAAATTTCCTGGCACTTGATGCATTTCCTCCATCCAGTTCATATCCATAATTTTCCAAACGCCTTGATATCGTGAGATCAAAATACCAGTTGATATTCGTGTAAAAAAACCAGGGGGAGGGGACCACGTTGTTTGATATAGTTTGATAGTGTTTTTCGCAGTTAGCCTTTCGTGTAAATAAAATCAGATTTTTCACTGCCATTATCTCGTTAGGCATCCACGACATAAAGTAGAGAGATTTTTATAGGTTTCTCAGCTATTTCGATTCTAAAGGGCGTCAGTAGTTTAGTTACAGTCTTCAAGACATTCTTTTATTCTCAACCAACCTACCCCTCAGGTAGTTTACAGGAATGGCTCTTTAGATGATAGCGAATCCAGTAAACATCTTTAAATGAAAATGGCTTGGATAGCCGTTCCTCTGAAAAGCAGCTATTAAGTAGTTTTCTTCTGTTCTCCTTAAGATTGATGTACTACAGTGTTTCCGCTCTTCTGAACTATATTTATATGCAATTGGTTTTGTGTTGAGAATTGAATCAGTGTTACTTAGTTAGCTGGCAACTTCATTTCTCCGAATGTTGGGTAGATGAATGGAATTATTTGGAGATTACATGATAAAATGTTCCCTGACAACTTGTAGTGCACTAATTGTTAGTTCTGAAACGTAGCGGTAATTTATGAATCTGGATAATAGTTTATTAGGGTAGATGTGTGCATTAGTTGGCGATAACCTTGATGTTGTTTGTTTTGTCAAAACATGATTTTGAAGCTTAGAAGTGTCATAAAAGTGTAGTTTCACTCATTAGCAGAAGGTTCAGATATATGTTGCTCTAGGACTGGTCTGCTGAAAGTACTCCCAGTTTAATGATAGGGAGTGAGTGGTGGAATGTGTTGACCACTTCATCCACTTGGGGAGTTGCATCAGCCAAAACGGGGTTGCTGCTGACGAAATCTCAATTCAGATACAGAAGCCCCTTTTGGCATTCGGAAACTTGCGTCACCTGTGGCGTCAGCCGGCGAGATATCCGACTATCTATCAAAGGACGAGTATACTGAGCTGCAGTTCTATTTGTCCTGTTATACGGGCGTCAGACATGGTCATTGAAGTTGGAAGACATAATTGGCTACATGTTTTTGACCATAGATGTATTTGTAACATTGCTCGCGTTTGGTGGGATCACCGTGTAAGCAATGTTAAGGTCAGAGAAAGGGTACTAGGCAAGACAGCCAAGTGGACTGCTGAGATTGTGAACTTTAGTCGGCTGTGATAGCCTGTACGTGTGTTGCGCATGCTAAACCAGCATCAACCTCGACGTGCCAAACTAGTGGAAGTAGGATTAGGTTGGAAGAGGATTCGAGGTGATCAGATCAAGATGTGGCACCAGTCGATGAAGTCCCTAACCGTTGATCTGAGTCGCATGGGGAGATGTAGACTTCCTTGTTGGAGTCTCTGAGACGACAGGAATCAGTGGTTTAGGGACATTTGATGACATGACTGAAAATCGGTTGGTGTGGCGCAGATATATTCACAGTTCGATGTCTTCTAAATCTTGAATATTCGCACCAGCCTTTATCTTCAAATTTTTCACTCTTTCACACAACTTTGTCTTCTTTGATATCACTTTTCCCGTCCACTTGTTCTTTGCATACTACTGTGAAAGACAACTGCGTTCTTTCTGCATAATGCTCTTAGCTTTCTTGGTTTGCTCCCAGCCCATATATATCCCAAAGATAACAATGCGACTGATATGGTTTTATCTACTGTAGTGTTAAATGGTTTTACTATGAATGACAAAAATTACCTCAACAGCATCATCTTGGCACTATGCACGCAACAATAACTTCTTTGGTACGAAAATATTAACCTTTATATCAAAAAGGATCAGCTAGGGATGAATATTACATGCTTATAATAAACTGAAAATGTTCTCGACAAAAGGGACTCAAATGTATGTCTGTAACAGCCAGATAAAACAAAAGGAATGCCTCAAACAAACAACTAAATGAAAGCCACTGTGATGGCTTATTATACAACCTTGAGCAAAGTAATAAAACAATGCCATGAACAAGGCCTTCGGACACTCAACAAAGTACAGATAGATAAAGTGAGTTACAAGAGACTGATATAAAATAATTTCTCCAAAGAGGGGAAACTGCCGTAGGTGCTCCTAAGAAATTCGACAACTCCAAAGATAAAGAAACAGGACAGTAAAAGCATGCTCACGTGCAGAGACGAAGATAGAAAAACTAAGGTAGATATGGCTGCAGAGGTCAAATAGTAAGGATTTCCTTATTACGTTCTGCTACACTGATTTCTTACATCAGAGGTGAAGTGTTTGTTAGTTCGCCTTGCACTTTGTTTACGTTGGCTTCTTCAGATGTCGAATTGCCAGACAGTTGTTCGGACTGCTGGTTAGAGTTAGAGATAGTGAAGAGAAAAGCTAGAAAGGAAAACTTGTGTGAGTAAAAGAAAAAGTAAAGTGAACTAAAGGATTAATCTGCTTACACCCGAGGAGGGCGAAAAGGGGGTGCAAAGACATGAAAAACTTAGGCAGGTAAAGCTAACTCATGGCAAGTGAAACGCATGGAAAGGGCTTGAGTGTTTACAGTAGAAAGAGAACTGGTTGTAGAAGTAAAATAGTTGGGATGATGTGACAGCTGTAGATTTCTTCTGTTTAGTTCGTATTCCAGTTAAATGTGGGTGGACCATGGGTCTTTGCCTGACTGTCTAGCATTTTCTTGAAGCTTTCAACAGATGGGGCGGAGACTACCTCTGCTGGTAATGCATTCAAGTGCCAGCAGACTCAGAGGGAGAAGTGTGAACGCACATGGGTTTTTGACCATGGGTGGGCAATTCTCTTAGGGTTTACACGAGGATCACCATAGTGGCCACTCGGTAGTAATCCTCTGTTCGGATGACTTCGGTTGTTCATTATTTTGTAAACAGCCGTCTATGTGCTGTTCAACTGAATGAACAAGGAAAGATAGCGAGACCAACCGATGACTTTCTGTAGTCTTCCCCTACGCACCTACCGAGTGAAGCTTGGATGATGCAAACGATGGGTTCTAAGAAAAGTTGTCAGTTTTGCTACGGAAAGCAAAACGTTCAGATGTGGTCATAATGGAAGGTGACTTCAACGCTCAAGTAGTGAAGCTGAGCCAACCGAAGAGGCGTTTGGGAGGTATTTATGGAATGCCAACTATGGTCGTCTGTTGCGATTTCGCTCCGACAATCACTTTCTTCTGGCCGGCACTAACTTAAGGTATAAAGAGAGCTACTATCTCTCATGGCGTCTACTAACTTCAAGCCAACTGTGGACACAGACAGATCACACTACTATAAGCCATCGTTGGAGGATTGCCGCTCTTTCTCGAGTACCAGTTTGGACACCGACAACGCTTTAGTACGGACTAGTGTATATCCGAGTTTCATTGGCCGTAGGAAACAAGAGGCCTATTTGTGGTCTCTTGAAAAGTGGGGACGTCAACTGCTCATTTAGAGAGGAGTTAGCTATGCATTTATCTGAACGGGACAGCAATGCTCATCCTGAGGAAACCTGGTGTGATATTAAGTCTGCTGTGAAAACAGCGGTAAAGATAGTTGGCTAACTAAACCTGAAGGTTAGCAAACGTCATTATATTTCCGCAACGTCATCCGAACTGACTAATGCGAGAAGACTGAAATCAGGTATCTCTGACCGCGACGAAGAGTGCGGGCGACTTAAACTTAAGTTGACCAAGACTTTTCGCGTCGATTGCGGGCAGCGGTGGGTAGCGAAAGCGAGAGAGATGAAAAAAGCATCAGCGTTAGGTAGCACTCGGCAAGTATTTAGGTTCATTAGGGATACCCGCAAGAAAAAGACGATGGCAAGTGAAAGCATCACCGAGAAGGATGCGGTGCTGATAATATCCCAGGACAGGGGGCTACAACGTTGCGTAGGACACTGAAGCACAGTTCAACTGGCCCTCAGCAACCCTTCCGTTGCTCAACATCCAACCTGAACCTGAACAGGACGTCGATGTCAGTCCAACTCCCCTTGAAGTTGAGAAAGCTGTATCTAACCTGAAACGATTCAAAGCAGCAGGAGCTGACATTTTGCCGCATTAAGTTTTCAAGCATGGAGGTGGAAAATTGCTGCTTAAAGTGACGAAGATACTAGGTATAGTGTGAATGAGACTTACCTACTTCTCTGATCATCCTAGTTTATAAGAAGAGAGAGAAATCTTCTTGTGACAACCATAGGGGGAATTAGCTTGAGTAATATTGTGTCCAAGATCTTAGGGTCCATAGTCATGCGACGCCTAACTGGAGCTCGATAACAGGAAACTCGAGGAAACCAAGCAGGTTTTAGACAGAGCCGGACAACGTTGCATCGACCATATTCTTATCCTACGACAGGTTCTGGAACACAGACATACTCACCTGGAGATCGACACTTGTCATATTTTTTGACCTGGAGGTAACATTTGAGTTGTTGACCATGAGTGCAGTAGATGTGTCTGATTGTGTAGGGTTCTCTAGGAAGACTGTAACGCTAGGAGAATCCCTGCACTCGAAGTGAAGCTGACTTATATTAGCTTCTGTCGAGGTGTTTTGTGAATCGACAACTAGTTTTCGTCGGGGATATCCGGTGTCACCGCTGCCATTTAACTTCGTCGTAGACCTACTAATGGAAATAACCTTACCTATGTCTCGCTTCCCAATGATTTGCTTACTCTCTGAAGGTCATCCAGTTGACTTGGAATTTGCGGACGATATTCTACTGCTAGTTGAAGACGATGACGCCATTTAGCGTTTTCTGGACACCTTGGGCATAAGTGTATATGTTTGGCATGCCTTTTGTTGACATCTGTCAATTGTAAGATGTTACTCCAGGACTGCTCTGCCCCAAGTTCTTCTTGCTTAATGAAAGGGAGTGAAGTACTGGAATGTGTCGATCACTTCATTTCTTTCGGGAGTTGCGTCAGGTCTTATTGGCTGATTTCTGACGAAATCTCGACTCGGATACATGAGGCCAGTTTAGCGTTTACCAACCTACGTAAGCTGTGGCTTCGGCAAAATATTAGACTGTCTATCAAAGAACGAGTATACTGGGCTGCAGTCTGTCCTCTACTGTTATACGACTGTGAGATATGACAGTTAAACGTAGAAGACATGAAGTGGTCGTAATGTTTCATCGCAGATGCCTTCTTAGCATTTCTCACGTTTGGCTGAATCACTGTGTGAGAAATGTTTAGGTCAGGCAAAGAATACTAGGCAAGGCATGCAATTCGATTGAGATCGTTTGGACATGCGTTGTGCATGCTAACCCCCCACCTACCTCGACGTACCGTGCGTGCTAAGGAAAGTTGGATGAGGATGGTAACTTGAGTCGACCTACACCTGTGCGAGGTTCTACGTTGGTTTTGTCAGACACAGTGGAGTAGGACGGGTTTGTAATTCACTCACAGGGGAGACGACTGGAACGATGGCTCAAAACTTCGAAGGATAGTTCTAATAGCTTCGAGCTATCATTCCGTTATCTACCACTTCAGTCGGAACACTGAGATGGGGTGTGGAACACTTACAGAAGTTGAGAATGCTGTTAGAAACATGAAAAAAAGTAGAAGAGCCCAAATGAATATTACTCGAGGAATTTAAGAGCGGTGGTCGCAGAGTACTAGTCAGGTGAACTGATGTACTGGCTAGTTTATCGAGGTCAGATATAATCCCCTCTGACTGATCTCAAACACTGATACACAGGACCTTCGACACTGGCAGAAGTCGAGGAATCTGTAAGCAATCTAGAACGAAGAAGAGCAGCGGAACGAGATGGACTAGTGCTGGAGGTATTTAGGAAGTGGTAGATGACAACTGGTTAGATAAATTAAAGTGTTGGTTAGCGCATGGAAGCTAAGCGCCTTGAGTTGCTTCCATCAAATACGTCTACTATCTCTATATTGATTTCATCTTGCCTAACCCTCCTTGTTCGACTTTAACGAGAATAATCTAGTTACAGAAGAATTCTTGATAAATCTCAAGCACGCAGATGATATAACACTGATAGGTGGTCTTCTGGACACCCAGAGTGGCAATTTAGGACGTTCGGGATTCATTGCGCGCAACACATTTATAAATTGCTACTCTGTGGTTCGTCTTCGCTGTTGAGTTCGCTGACCACTACACCTACCCGGAAAGTAGGATCATCCCTGATGGGTCAGTAACTGACAAAATTCCTGCACGGATAAGAAAGGCTTGATTCCCTTTCGCCATCTTTAACACTACCATGTTACACAATCGCCTGTTGTTATATGACCCTAATGGTCACACTGAATTTCAGAATCCTGTCACTGCTCCCTTTTCACGAATTTCCACCACTTTTGATCAATTTCATCTGTCACCTCAATATATTCCCGTTTGAAGTGCTGATATGAGTGAAAACCTGAACCCACTACGCAGTAACACCATGTTCTATGTCCTAAAAATCTTCACATGACAAACAAATAGGTCCTGCTGCTTTGCGCTGTTCCAGGTTTGAAACAACTGTCCTAACTTTGAGGAGAGTTGAGGGATTGACATCTACATTTTATTCAGGGTACTGAGCGACCTGAGCATTCCATCTAACGTTCTAGCCACCTCTCCTAAAAGGTTATCACGGCAACATCCTTCTCGATGATGGCTTCACTAATCATCATTTTCTTCTTCTTGACAGTTTCCCTAATAAGCCGTAATAACTGCCGAGCATTACCTAAAGCCGTCTTCTCTATCTAATTAGCCTTCGCCACTGTTTGAGATGATTCTTAGTCAATTCACGTCTGGGTTGCTTCGCTATTCAGAGTCAGTTGGAATGAGTCTTCCCGCCTCAATAAATTTCATGAGGTTGCCGAAATCCACTGGGTCTGACTAACCTTTGAATTAGGCTACCAGCTATCTTTAGCACTGTTTCTACAGCTTAGTGAGTATCACGCCGTTCGTTCCGATGTAGGTGGACACCAAGTGAGGCGGTGTTTCTCCTTATGCTTATTGTTAGCGCTGGCGAAAGTTAAGTGATTATCAGAATAAAATTGCACCTGGAGAACATCGAATGAAGTTTGTATAGTTCAAATACATTGAATAAACCAATGAAAGAGCGAATTTAGTAGAAAAACTGCTTTTATTTCAATCAATATAAAGAAAGAATAACCAACTTATTTACACACAACACAATAAAATCAGAATAGTTAAGTCAATTCATCTTTCCATTGGTTATAGAAATGCTGTGACCGTTTTGACACTGCATGTAAAACTATGAGTAGATCTCGACGGACGCCAAATCTACAAAATAAATGAATATTTTTCTCTGATTAGTAAAATTCAGTTAACTTGACGCAAACCATGATCCATGAGTATCTAGATATACCATATTGAAAAAAACATACAATGAAAGCGATCGAGTAATGAAAGTAGTTTTTATTACTTTAGCTGGCTTATTTTTTTCTTACTATCCGTGAAATACAAATCTCTCGAGTGAGAGAGATACAGTAACAGTCACAGTGACTCGCTGCAAATATTTTTTCTGGCGGGGGTTCGAAAATGGCTGCCCGAAATGTATTCCTTTACGTAGTAACTTTTAAATCATACATAATACGTGAGAGGAATACTTTTTGTACTCAATTAGGTAAAATGAAACGTATCGAACAGAGAAACGGATACTCAAATACCTTAGCTGTATCTGTAAACGACATCGATAACACTGATATAACTAGAGAACTAAGTGAAGTATATAACAAATTTGTAGATACCACTGGATATAAACATTCAAATTACACTGATTATACAGTTGAACAGTGCTCAAAGTGAAAATATGGAGGGGATATTCAATAGTTCTAGTTGTGACAACGATCAGTAGCCGTGTGTGAAGTTAGTGAAAGTAGAACGAGAGGTAACAAAGAGAACAAAAAAATTTTAAATTTCATTGAATTCGCTTGTGGCTTTGTTTCTAGGTAAAAACAGAATGATTACATCCATCCCTGGAACAGACTGAAAAAAACTGTTGAGTGTACTACGCAACTCTTGTCACTGTGAGTACGTTTACTACTTATCTATAAGTAATCACCAGTCGTAATCATCTCAACCTTTATAGCAATTTTTTCCATTTACTACATACTAAAAAAGATTACAGTACAAATCATAAATGAGCTAATTGGTCTGACAGAAAACAGGTCATCAGTAATTCACCTGCTTTTGCCAAGGATCAAATATCAACTAAACCTTGCATCTCTACACCTAAAGGTACTAAATAACCATAGTGACAATACAGAACGAAAAACAGCATGAAAAAAACGTAAATGAACGAATTTCAACTACACTCATAGTCATCAATTCTGGCAGAAACACAGTAGAACTTACCCATTTCGTTTAGTCAACTTGTTGATTGTCCATTCAGGTGGACATAAAGTCAGTTTCTTGATTTTGTTGTCCTCGAAATAAACCTGAATATTATGTAGACCGACATGACACGTTAAGTTTAGACCATATGTTTATCTCAATATACAGAGAGGAAAAAAACAGTTACTAGCCGGTAGGTAAGACACTAGTGTAAAAATCGAAAAAGGCGGAAATCGAGAATAACTGCAGTGACTTATAGGTTACAACAAGTGAAGGAGTGATAAGGTTTGGTTTAAGCCATAATTCTTTGGTGTAAGTTGACACTACAACTTACCAACATTACATCTTGAGCATTGATGTAACATATTGGGTCTGTACAAAGAGGCCCGTTTGGCATTTACAAACTTGTATCATCTCTGGCGCTGATTGAAGAAATATCCAACTATCTATCAAAGACGAGTAAACTACACTGCAGTCTGTTATGCCCTGTTGAACGTTAAAAGTAGAAGACATGAAAGGGTTACAGAGTTTTCATCATCGGTTTCTTCGCAGCATTGCTCTCGTTTGTCGGTATCACCGTGTGACCAATGTTAAGGTCAGGCGAAGAGTACTAGGCAAGACAAAGGTCGATTGATGAAGATGGACGACTGTTGCGCGCACCGATCCACCTCCTACTTTTATGCGCCATGCTAGAGAAAGTTGGATTAGGATGCAGAAGTTTTCGGGCTGTCTAGACCAAGACGTGACACCAATCCATAAAGTCCCTGATTGTTGATCTGAGTCGTGTGGGGGACATAGAGACTGTCTGATTAGAGGTTTCCGAGACGGAAGGGATCAGTGGTTTAGGACATTTGGTGACATGGCTGAAAATCGGTCGATGTGTCGCATACATATTCACTATTTGACGTCTTCTAAAGCTTAAATATTCACACTAACCGTTATCTTCAAATTTCTATTCTCTCACACAACTTTGTCTACCTTTTTTCTATCCAACAGTTCTTTGTGTACTACTGTGAAGTGTGGCAACTTGAGCCGATCCAGCTCTGTGCGAGGTTCTACGTTGATTCTATCAGTGCGTCTGTATATTTTTGTAGAGGCCAACCGAAGTAAGAAGGAAGACCAATCCTTGTTGTAGAGGACAGTGTGAGTTGCGTATGGTGATTTTGTGATAGCCATCTAGATGTAAGACGTCTGCAGTAAAAACTACCAACATCATGCACTCTTAAGGCTCTGAGTTTGTTCAACGATAGTTATCTGCATTCCACCACTACTTTCATCGTAGAACTGTTCATATGTGAGTGAAAGTCGGATATGGTAGAGTCCGTTTAAGTGTAATGAAGATCATAGTTCATTCAGTAAAGTGGGGACGTCATTACCCAGTGAATTTTATACCTGAGACCATTTCTCGATGTTAGGAAGAATCGAAATCTCATAGTTTAAAAATAGTTTGAAGGAATGTAAATATCAAATGAGTGATTAATACCAGAATTCAGTGGTGACTGGTTTTTAGTTTTCTGAATGAACAATAACCATTCTTAGATGTCTCACTAGTAACCTCTTCTCTGATCATCAATAATACATGAAGGTTTTTCTGAAATGACATACAACTTTTTCTTGTAGAGTTAGTTTCTGAACCTCTCGATGGGTGAAATTTAAGAATAAACCAAGTTTAATACTAAATACTACAAGTGGCACAGATGAAGACGTCAAAGTCAGGATCGGAAAAGCAAGAGAGGCATTCATTTGCCTGAAACCAGTGTGGAGATCTTCTGCACTCAGCATGTGGAACAAGATCCGTATTTTCAACACCAATGTCAGTCAAGTCAGTGCTTCTATGTGATGGTTAAGAAACTTGGCGCGTCACGGGAAGCATTTCTAACAAACTACAGACATTCACCGACCACTGCGTACGCTCGTTACTGAACATCAGATGGATGGCCAGAAAGAATAAGCAACAAGGACCTCTGGCCTCTGGCTGGCAACGAACCAACCAAGAACCTATCACCCAACAAATGTGCAGAAGATAGTGGAGATGGATTGGATTGGGTATGCACTGAGAAGACCATTTGGGGGATATAACGCTCCAGGTCAGGCACTCGAGTGGTTCAAAAGATTGTAGAGAACAGAGTGAAATGGAGACATGCAAGTGAAGCCTTATGTTCCATTAGGAACCCAAGGACGAATAATAATAGTACTTTATTTTTTCCATAAATCTAATGATGCATACCCTGTGATTAATGATTACAGGCTTTGGTGAGATGAAGTATGTCTGCTATCATATAACTGATGATAATGTCGGAATATGTTATTGATTGAAATCAAATTATATACAATGCAAATCTGTAGAAAATTTCTATTATTCAATCTGCCATCAATAAAGCAACTGTGAATCACCTAAGTATTTTTTAATTATGATCAAAGATGCAGTGCCTGTGACATCAATTCCCAACAGGAATCATGATATTTGAAGGATGTGTCCAAGGTGTGGATAAATCAAATTAAGTTGTCGAACATCTGCTTTCATGTCTTCACTTCTATAGGAAACATTCACCAACCGAATGTAGCTATTAGGATTCATACATATGGACAGAATTTTCGATATGATCCTATGAATGTTTCCAAAAAGATAAAATTCTTTCTACCTTCGGCAGTACAACATGAAATTTAAAAAATACAGAAAAATAACGTGATGAGTTTACAAATATATTACCTCAAGTGCGTTATCCATAACCGAATACAGACATCAGGATCCCAAGATGGAGGAGGTTGGTTCACATCAAAAACTAGCTTCAAACAATCAATGACTCTAAAAATAAAAAGCCGGAATTCAGTAAAAGCGATAATTAAAACGACGGACATACTAATTGCTACCTACTTACAAGTAGTTCGATACTTAAGTATAAAAATTCTAGAAAAATGAGATGATATGAAATGTCCTCACAACTAGTCAATAGTTAGTTCTTTATAACCTTGAATAAAGAATGTAATGATTTTTTTTTGTTCTAAAAACTTCTTATACCCTTATTTTTGACACCAAACCATACAGATGCTAAGCAACGTGAATTTACACAACAGACATTGCTGATAAATGAAAGTCGTTAAAGAGGAACTATTCTAATAAACAGAATTTACTTGCTAAATATGAATTTGTTTTATGTAACTAAATGATTTCAACTTTGTATCTTTCAAATACTTGCTTTGGCTCGCATAATAACTTTCATTATATACATGATACTCACAAATTATTGGTTAGACCCAGATAGAGAACACTAAACCATGGTGTGTACTGCTCGACATTTTCAGCATCTGGAGTTTAGCGCTTCCAACGAAATGAGTCATCATTCAGTACCAGGATAACCTGGATTCAATTAATTACCACTTTAATCAGTTTAGGCCGGTTCCTGATACTTATGTTAGCTTTTCGTATACTATACACAGATCACATCATAGTAATAGCACTTATGGACACTACAAAAAGCAATGGCTTTCATATCCACCAATGTGAACCAGACCACATTCCCTTGTTTAGAACATAGGGCAACAGCCGTTATTTCAGACTATGAAGATTTCCAACAACTAGCATTTCGAGTCTGAGAACTGAGACGTCCTTTGTCAGATACAGACAGACTTAGAAAATCAACGTAGAACCTTGCACACTAGTGCATCGGCTGAAGCTGTCACAGCTCAAGGCAGTATGACAAAGAACAAGTGGATTTTAACAGAGTGATATTAAACTAGACAAAGTTGTGTGAGAGAATGGAAATTTGAAGATAACGGTTAGTGTGAATATTTAAGCTTTAGAAGACGTCAAATAGTGAATATGTATGCGACACATCGACCGATTTTCAGCCATGTCACCAAATGTCCTAAACCACTGATCCCTTCCGTCTTGGAGACCTCTAATCAGACAGTCTCTATGTCCCCCACACGACTCAGATCAACAATCAGGGACTTTATGGATTGGTGCCAAGTCTTGGTATGGTTGGGTTTACAACGCTTCAGTGTGAGCAGTTCTGCTCTACGCCTGTACAACTTGACCCCTCCAAACTGAGGATGTGCGACGACTCCGTGTTTGATCATTGTTGTCTCCGTAGCATTGCTCGTGTCTGGTAGCAACACCATACAAGTAAATTTGAGGTACGACAGAGTGTGTTTAGCTATGACAGAGATCGTCATCCAATGAGTGAGGTCATCTGGAAACACCGACTTCGAAGGCCTGGACAAGTATTACGCATGTCGTCCCAACGGCTTCCATGCCCCTCATTGTTTCCTAACCCTGAGACCCGATGGAAGAAGCGGAGGGGTGGTCTGTGTATGACATGGCGCTGTGGGATGAAGGATAGTCGTATCGGGCTAGCATCTGTTGGTGTGTCGAGAATCCCTGGGTGGGGTCCGAGAAGTCACACAACTCAGTGGTTTGAAACGCAATCAATATGGTTCAGAATTGAAACCAGTTGCAGTCATGTTATAGCTTCCTTTTATCTTTTGCTGCCGAAAAGTAATGGATGTTCTCTTTTGAATGCGCTTTACTGGACTGCCCTTCTAATCATTCTATTATATTGTGTTTTTCTTTGTATCCGCTTCCCTTCCCTTTATGTCTTCGAAACGCTGTTATATATTTTTGTGGTGCATTTCTTGGTATCCTTGTTCTTAAATGTTTGTGTTCTGATAATAATAATAACAATAATAATAATAATAATAATAATAATAATAATAATAATAATAATAATAATAGTAGTAGTAGTAGTAGTAATAGTAATAATAGTAATAATAATAATAAAGACTGCAGTTGCATGCTACAAATCATGGCTTTCAGTTGGTCCTCATGTGTATATGATTACCATTATTCGTCCCTCGGGTTCCTAACGGAACATAGGGCTTCACTTGCACGTCTCCATTTCACTCCGTTCTCTACAATCTTTTGAACCTGGCTCCACGACTGCCCATAAGCTCTCATTTCTCCCTCACATGATCTCTTCCATGTCACCCTCATCTCGGACGCCGAACTGGCAGTTTCTCATCTGGGTTCCACTCGAGTGCCTGACCTGGAGCGTTATATCCCCAAATGGTCTTCTCAGTGCATACCCAATCCAATCCATCTCCACTATCTTCTGCACATTTGTTGGGTGATAGGTTCTTGGTTGGTTCGTTGCCAGCCAGAGGCCAGAGGTCCTTGTTGCTTATTCTTTCTGGCCATCCATCTGATGTTCAGTAACGAGCGTACGCAGTGGTCGGTGAATGTCTGTAGTTTGTTAGAAATGCTTCCCGTGACGCGCCAAGTTTCTTAACCATCACATAGAAGCACTGACTTGACTGACATTGGTGTTGAAAATACGGATCTTGTTCCACATGCTGAGTGCAGAAGATCTCCACACTGGTTTCAGGCAAATGAATGCCTCTCTTGCTTTTCCGATCCTGACTTTGACGTCTTCATCTGTGCCACTTGTAGTATTTAGTATTAAACTTGGTTTATTCTTAAATTTCACCCATCGAGAGGTTCAGAAACTAACTCTACAAGAAAAAGTTGTATGTCATTTCAGAAAAACCTTCATGTATTATTGATGATCAGAGAAGAGGTTACTAGTGAGACATCTAAGAATGGTTATTGTTCATTCAGAAAACTAAAAACCAGTCACCACTGAATTCTGGTATTAATCACTCATTTGATATTTACATTCCTTCAAACTATTTTTAAACTATGAGATTTCGATTCTTCCTAACATCGAGAAATGGTCTCAGGTATAAAATTCACTGGGGTAATGACGTCCCCACTTTACTGAATGAACTATGATCTTCATTACACTTAAACGGACTCTACCATATCCGACTTTCACTCACATATGAACAGTTCTACGATGAAAGTAGTGGTGGAATGCAGATAACTATCGTTGAACAAACTCAGAGCCTTAAGAGTGCATGATGTTGGTAGTTTTTACTGCAGACGTCTTACATCTAGATGGCTATCACAAAATCACCATACGCAACTCACACTGTCCTCTACAACAAGGATTGGTCTTCCTTCTTACTTCGGTTGGCCTCTACAAAAATATACAGACGCACTGATAGAATCAACGTAGAACCTCGCACAGAGCTGGATCGGCTCAAGTTGCCACACTTCACAGTAGTACACAAAGAACTGTTGGATAGAAAAAAGGTAGACAAAGTTGTGTGAGAGAATAGAAATTTGAAGATAACGGTTAGTGTGAATATTTAAGCTTTAGAAGACGTCAAATAGTGAATATGTATGCGACACATCGACCGATTTTCAGCCATGTCACCAAATGTCCTAAACCACTGATCCCTTCCGTCTCGGAAACCTCTAATCAGACAGTCTCTATGTCCCCCACACGACTCAGATCAACAATCAGGGACTTTATGGATTGGTGTCACGTCTTGGTCTAGACAGCCCGAAAACTTCTGCATCCTAATCCAACTTTCTCTAGCATGGCGCATAAAAGTAGGAGGTGGATCGGTGCGCGCAACAGTCGTCCATCTTCATCAATCGACCTTTGTCTTGCCTAGTACTCTTCGCCTGACCTTAACATTGGTCACACGGTGATACCGACAAACGAGAGCAATGCTGCGAAGAAACCGATGATGAAAACTCTGTAACCCTTTCATGTCTTCTACTTTTAACGTTCAACAGGGCATAACAGACTGCAGTGTAGTTTACTCGTCTTTGATAGATAGTTGGATATTTCTTCAATCAGCGCCAGAGATGATACAAGTTTGTAAATGCCAAACGGGCCTCTTTGTACAGACCCAATATGTTACATCAATGCTCAAGATGTAATGTTGGTAAGTTGTAGTGTCAACTTACACCAAAGAATTATGGCTTAAACCAAACCTTATCACTCCTTCACTTGTTGTAACCTATAAGTCACTGCAGTTATTCTCGATTTCCGCCTTTTTCGATTTTTACACTAGTGTCTTACCTACCGGCTAGTAACTGTTTTTTCCTCTCTGTATATTGAGATAAACATATGGTCTAAACTTAACGTGTCATGTCGGTCTACATAATATTCAGGTTTATTTCGAGGACAACAAAATCAAGAAACTGACTTTATGTCCACCTGAATGGACAATCAACAAGTTGACTAAACGAAATGGGTAAGTTCTACTGTGTTTCTGCCAGAATTGATGACTATGAGTGTAGTTGGAATTCTTTCATATAAGTTTTCTTCATTAGGGCGATCTCGCAAAACGTCCCCTTGGTGATAACAACACCCGGAAAGCAGACCTAATGGCTAAATTGTTTTAGCCAGGGCACTGTGCACTTTCTAAAAGCCAAGAGAAAGGGATGGCACAAATGGAAACTCTCCAGAGAAGAGGATGGTCACGACGCATATATAGCTCTACGAAATCGAAGCAACATCAGGGTGCGAGGAGACAGGAGGTCGTTCCAGTCCAACCTCGCAGAACAAACCACTGCTTACTTCATCACCACTATTAGGCGCCAAACGGACAACTGTGTGATAGGTCTAACTGTCTCGAATAACTGTTATAGCTCAGGTTGCTGCATCTGCTGCGAAACATATTCCAATAACTTCTACGTCCACGATTTGGTACTCTTTGGAATTTGACAGAGTCGCAGTAACAGACGATCAAAGGTAATGTCGAAGGTCTTCTGTTTACTTGCTTTGCATTTTTACTGCTCTACTGCTCTACTCCATCTATTTATTAATATGCGTGGTAAAAGTGCTGCTCCCGAAAAATGAATAGTCTCCGAAGTACTTCGGGTATAGCCTCACCGCAGTCACTGACCACCTTATTCCCAGTGGTTATTAGGGATGGGGCTATGAACTGTCAAAACGTGACGAAGAAAGCTACTAAGGATAAGAACGCACCACCTAGGTCCAGATTAACCGAACGGTCACGGCTTGCGACACTCGAAGTTAGCCGGACCGCCAATCCTTCCAGTACTGTAAACGTCACTGTCCCTAGTCAAGTAAACGCAGACCCCCATGCTACACCTAGCACCTATCCCGACCCCCTAGTAAGGACCACTAGGTGGAAACGTCAGAGTAAGACGGAAGCATTTGGACAAACCTCATGGACATGACAATGACTGCCACACATGTACTCTCATTGTAATCAGAATTGATGCGGCGTTTGAGTGCAACAGTTGGGTGCACTGTCGATGTGATAAAGAAGTACCACATCAGTACTACACCTTTATGACGCGCCATCCATCCACGTGGTTCTGGTACATTTGTCCACAGTGTCTTCTGAGACCGCACCTAGCTTCAAGCTTACTTAGAGTAACTGATAAATTTCCAGTAACCACCAAAAAGCAGGTGTTCGTCCAAACAACTATCAAAGGATTTCGGTAATGGCCTACCGAAGATCAAAAATCTGGGCAGTTTTAATCGGACCAAAACACGGCCTACAACGGCAACCACATCCACCCCAAGCCCTGGAACTACATCAGTGACAGCAATCAGCGGACAACATAACAAATGGGTTAGGGTAGAGAAAAAAGCTCGAATCATCCATGAAAACGCATCCATAGGATCGGATAATGTTGCCATCAGTGACCGATCTAGCTCTGCATCCTATTTAACGTTCCTGACTGCAATGATAGCCTTCTGGAGCATAAGGACACATTTAATAAGCAACAGTGGACCTCCCTTTGTGTCATGCTAGGTCTGGGTGCTTTCGAGGCAAAACTGTGTCTACTGTACAAAGGCATCCATTCACCCCCAGGGAAGCCTCTGCCAATGAGAGTGACTCTAGGCTCAACTAGAGACGATGAAAGGTTCCTTTTACTGTCACACACTCCAATATTAGAGCTAGACCTGACCTATCATAGATGTCAAGAAAGACGTCTCGAGAAGCAGCTGATCCACTAAAACCCACAACCATGGTCATACGTGAAATACACCCATGACGTCCAACAACGGGAGTGGTTATCAGCTCGGATGGAGCTGAGTGGAGTTTCAGCAGTGGCAATCGGCAGACTGCCACGCCGCTCACATCGGACAACCATGACTTCACCTAGACTAATGGCTGTCAACTTCGAATCCGCAGTCCTTACCAGAGTGCTAGAGACGTTATAAAGTCAAGAGCACCATAAGCGGGAATGTTCACTGTTGTGAAAGCAGACCGAGAACACTGCGACAACAACAAATAGCAGTTACTCTCAGGGCTCAGGCCTCCATCACCCTAAACCGACACGTTGAGAGTCAGACCGGCAAGCTCCACATGGGAACGACTGTACAAATCGACCCGGGAAAAAACTTAACTGGGCCGGTTCCATTGGAACTGGTCAGTTAGTGAAAACCCTCGCATCCAAACTTGTGCTACTAGTTAACCCAGAGACATCTCACGTTACGAGGAGCATTTCCAAGTGTCTTTACAGCAACGTGAGAGGACTCCGAAATAAAATATCAGAGCTCCAATCCCTCTGTTCCTACCTTGTCTCGAAAATCATAATCCTGACGGAAACATGGTTATCATCGGACATAAGTGACACAGAAGTTAACATAGACGATATGTTTCTGTTCAGGAAAGACAGAGAACACAAGGACGGAGGGGGGTTGCAATATACGTGAACAGTTGGTTCAAAGTGAACAAACCACTGACACTATACTGACAGAGCTCCTAGACTATCTGGTGCCACTTCACGGTCAAATACACTAAGTACCTAGTTAGAAGAATCTATAGGTTCCCTAATAGCAACTTGGAACACGACCAAAAACTACTCCAAGTAATATCGACAATGTCGACTATGGGATATGACCATATCCCAATAGCTGGCGACTTCAACGCTCCAACTCTCAGCCTAGAGCGAGGTGGCACGACTCCGAGCCGGAAGTTCGACTGTAACCTGCTAAATGCCATCCAAATGGCTGGACTACACGGAAAAATTAGCGACAACACCCGTTCGGGGTCAGATGGTAAACCATCTAAACTGGATTACCTACTGACTAGTGATCACCTTCTGGTTGAAAACGTCCAGGTCCAAACTCCTCTTGGAAGCAGCGATCATCCTATAGTGGTGTTCGACCTGATAATCAGTGAACAACTATCGTGGGACGGACCTCGTCCTTACCTCTGTTACAACAGGGCAAACTATGAAGGAGTAAACCAAAGCCTATCGAGAGCTCCGTGGCCAGTGGATTGGTGTTCCTTATCGGTTGACCAACGCTGGGAGCTGGTAAGAGACGTCATTAAGGCGATCTCGCAAAACGTCCCCTTGGTGATAACAACACCCGGAAAGCAGACCTAATGGCTAAATTGTTTTAGCCAGGGCACTGTGCACTTTCTAAAAGCCAAGAGAAAGGGATGGCACAAATGGAAACTCTCCAGAGAAGAGGATGGTCACGACGCATATATAGCTCTACGAAATCGAAGCAACATCAGGGTGCGAGGAGACAGGAGGTCGTTCCAGTCCAACCTCGCCAAGAAACTTGAGGCAAACCCCAAGAGCCTATACCGATTCATGACAAAGAGAAAGTCGACAAGCCAAGTAGCATGCATCATAAAAGATCTGAACGTGGAAAACCTCTGGACAGGAGATCGCCGAAATGTTAGGCACCACATTTGACACAGCTCAATATCCCACCAGGAAAGTTTGCATACCTACTGCCCGAACAGACTCAAAGTTATCCGACTCTGCAGAGTAACACGAAGTACAGATAACTCTTGCTGTTGTTCTCGACAAGTTATCAAAGCTAAGTGACGGAAAATTCCCAGGGTGCGAAGACATTCGCCAATGTGTGTTGAGAGAATGTGCAAGTACCTTAAGTGGCCCACTCTGCAGTCTCTTTCAATACTCCTTAAACGAACAAAAACTCTCACAAGAGTGGAAACGGGTCATCCTCTCCCCTATCTTCAAAGGAGGAGACAGGCAGAATTCACTGTTGTAGATCCATAGCACTTCTCCCCGTAATATCAAAAGTTATGGAATGTGTGACAGACGACTGCGTCAGGGGATATCTGGACACGAAGCAAAGACTCAGTGACGCTCAACATGGCTTCCGAAAGTGTAGGCCCTGTGCCTCCAACCTCCTGATGGCCCATGATCACTGGACAGCATGCTGGGATCTCAAGGTCCCGGTCCAAGTGATTTTTCTGGATTTCACCAAAGCCTTTGACCCTGTCTCACACACCATCCTAATACACAAAATAGCTGGGTTAGGTATCCGCAACCGGGTGGTATCGTGGCTGAAGAACTACTTAGACAGTAGGGAGTTCTGCGTTGCTATTAGTCACTGCTACTAGTCATAGCTTGAGAGGATCGGTGGAAGACTGCCGCTCCTTCTGGAGTACGTGTTTGGATAGCGACCACGCTCCCCTCTGACTAGTCTAAATCACTGATTATCCCAGTCTTCAAGAAAGGCGAGAAGTCCTCTTGTGATAACCACACAGGAATCAGCCTGACAAACATAGTGTCTAAGATCCTAGGTTCTATAATTCTCCGACGCCTGAGTGGAGCTCGGGAACAGCAAGCCCGAGAAAACCAGGCAGGCTTTAGACCTGGCCGTGGATGTATCGACCAAATATTCACACTGCGCCAGGTCCTGGAACATAGGCATGCTTACAGACGCCCGACAATAACTGTATTTCTCGACCTGAAGGAGGCATTCGACCCCGTTGATCGAGAAGTCTTATGGCAATGTCTCTCACTGAAAGGCGTGCCGAGTAAGTGCATCACCTTATTGAAGGTTCTCTACTCGAACACTTGTGGGCGTGTTAGAGCCTATGGTGAGATGTCCAGGGAGCTGTACTTATCGAGTAGTTTCCGTCAGGGATGCTCACTGTCTCCATTCTTATTCAATTTCATCATAGATATTCTTATGGAGGTCTCCCTCGTCACCAGGTTACACAAACGTTGACCTAATCACAGGAGAATTTCTGTTAGACCTAGAATATGCAGATGACATAGTCCTGTTAGGTGAAGACGCTAACAAGATCCAGAGTCTTCTGAACACTTTGAGTGACAATTTGAGAATGTTTGGGATGCGTTTCTCACCACCCAAATGCAAATTGTTGCTCCAGAATTCGTCTTCAACGGTGCCACGGCTAATAACAGAGAGTGTAGTGATTGAGTATGCCGGCCACTTCACTTACCTGGGAAGTAGGATCAGCCCTGATGGCTCAGTGGCCGGTGAAATCTCTGCACGAATAAAAAAGCTTGATTGGCTTTCGCCACCTATGGCGCCGCCGTAATATCTGTTTGTCTATTAAGGGTCGCGTGTACTGCACAGCAGTCCGGTCTGTTCTACTGTATGGCTGTGAAACATGGCCATTGAAAGTGGAAGACATGAGAAGGCTACAAGTGTTTGACTACCGTTGCTTCCGTAGTGTAGGTCATATTCCGTGGTGTCACGACGTGAATAACCCAGAAGCCAGGAGTTGAGTTTTAGGGAGAAGAGGTAAGTCAGTTGAGGTTATGAACCTTCTTCGACTGAGATGGTTGGGACACGTGTTACGTATGCCTAGTCGCCGGTTGCCTCGTCACACAATGTTGGCTGAAGTAGGTCCAGGCTGGAAAAAGGCCCAAGGTGGCCAGACTAAAACATGGTACCAATGTATGAAGTCTCTGACTGTTGGTTTGAGTCATGTAGGGCGATGCAGACTAGGTGGTTGGGGTGCTCGGGACAAGAGGAATCAGTGGTTGGAGACTGTAGATGATATGGTTCAGAACCGATGTCAGTGGTGCAGATGTATACATACGTTATCCTCATCTTAACACTACACCGATTCTCACCATTTCGTCATTCTTCCTTTCTTTCTTCTCGTACTTTATATTTTTTTTGACTCCACTCTCTTATCTTCATCTTGCGCCTCATCGCCTTTTTACTTGATGTACTGATATGAGGTGTGGCAACTCGGACCGTTACGCAGTAATGCCTGGTTCCATGTTGATATTGATGATGATGATGATGATTAACCATGATGTCCCGCCTCTTCTGTCAACCTGTTGGTTTTCGCCTGTAGATCTTCGAGTTTGTGTGACCTTAGACCTTCTAGGCTGTTTTCATCGGTCCAGCCAGCGTATTCCCCTCTTCTCGCTCCCCCCTGTTTGTTGCATGATCTAGTCCAATCGACCACAATCAGGAAGATCATCGGTGATTGTAGGTGGCAGTCTTGTCTTACTCCTGTCTTCACTTCAAAGGCATCACTGAGCTTCTCCTTGTGAATTACTTGGCATGTGGCGTCTTCATATAGCTATTGAATGAGGTTGATAAAGGTTTGTGGTATTCCATAGTGTTGGAGCAGTTGCCAAATTACTTCTCGGTTGACACTGTCGAAGGCCTTTTCAAAGTCGATGAAGTTGAGGTAGACAGTTGACTGTCATGGTCCTCATGAGTAGTTACACATAACTTTATAGTTGATGAAGTGTTAATTACAAGTAATTAGATGAATTTAGTGAAGACAGTATATAAACCTAACCATTCATTTCTGTCGTCCATAAAGTAAAAAACCCGTAAAGTAAAACATACGTGCTTGATTCAATCACATCACGAAGAAAATCAGTTTGCCCGAATTCAGGATACATAAAGAGTATAGGCCAATGAAGTTTCCCCAATGAATCCACATAAAATTTAGAATATGACGTTTCTGGGAAGTCAATAGGTTCCAATTTGTGATTAACATTGATTCCACGAGACTAAATGTCAGAAAGTTGAAAAGGGAAACAATCTAGAGACGAAATTTTAGTAATCAGAATAGCGAATCACTAAAATCTTCGCAACCATAGCTTGTGATTTGTAATAACATTCTATCAAGAGTAACATTCATTTATGGATTCCATTGCGCTCATGTAAAGGTGCTTTTTACACCCCACTGAAATAAGTAGTTAGATTGAAGCATACTAAATACTAGAGTCAGCTTAACAACATTCGCTCAATACATGCAAAAGGTTCTAAAGGAGTGTACAGAAGTTTTTCTCAAAACTATAAATCTTATTTTATTATAATGTGAATGCAACTAAGTAGTTACGTGCAGGTTTCTGAAGCATCCCTGTTATGCCTGTTATGGAATAGCATGAGTCTCCAATTTGCTTTCAGAGGAGACGACTGGAATGATAGAGACAGCACTTCAGGAAACAGTTCCATTAGGCTCCAGCGAGCCTATAGTTGCTCGCTAACAATCCGGGCCCCGAGTAAAACATTGAGAATAGCTTCCCAACTCTTACAGAAGTAAAAGATTTTGTCATCTGAGTAACATTGTGCTGAAGGTACGTAGAGGGCGCCTTGGAATGTTGAATTTAATGCCCTTCATCTTAATTACGGGACAGCGGGAAGACCAGGAATTAGTAAAGGTATGCTGTCGACTCTGTCATCGTTATGTAGCCCTTCACATCTCCTTAAACTCTAAATGCTATATGCTGAATGCATATTTATGAAACTGTGCACAAGGAAGTTGCAGTGAAATGACGATGAAGAATTAGACAACTCTGTCAGCACTCAAGTTTCTTCTGACTGCTATCCTCCTCCTCCATCATTACCTTCTAATCTTCCTTCACGTCTCTTAATTAATGATGCTGCATCATCTTCAATTTCTCCTACCTCTGCAGCCTTCGACAACGATCTGAGTCCACAGAACAGCATCCCTGGTCTCCTTAAACCACGCTCCAAATTACATATTGGAGCCTTCAATGTCCGCACCCTCCGTCAAATTGGCCAACAGGCTTCGTTGGCAAAGACTCTAGCAACTCGGGCATGGATGTGTGCTGTGTTTGTGAGACACGCATACAGGACCCAAGTGTGGTTATTCACCTGACCTCTCCTGACCAATCTGGTGAATCCGCAAAATTCACCCTTCGAGTTTCTGGAGATTCGATAGCTAGCTCTCGTGGTCTTGCAGGTGTAGGTATAGCATTAAGCACCAGGGCAGAAAACTCACTACTAGACTGGATCCCAGTTGATAGTCGCCTCTGCGCTATGAGGCTGAACGGCACAGTGAGAACTAAAAGGAATAGTGAGACTCGCCGTTGTCTCTTTGTAATCTCTGCTTACGCACCCACTGACTGTAGTTCGGATGAAGTGAAGGACGAGTTCTACCATAAACTGTCTAACCTCCTCTCGAAAGCCAAACGTTCGGACGTAGTGGTTGTTGCAGGTGACCTCAACGCACAGGTGGGTAGACTGAGTGAGGCAGAAAGGCACTTAGGTGGCACTTTCGGAATCCCAGCTGAACGTACAGATAACGGTGATCGCCTATTACAACTATGCTCAGATAACCGCCTATTTTTAGCCAGCACAAATTTCAGACATAAAGAAAGGCACTGTCTGACCTGGCGTCCACCGAGCTCGACTCAGCGATGGACACAGATAGACCACATTGCTATTAGTCATCGCTGGAGAGGATCGGTGGAAGACTGCCGCTCCTTCTGGAGTACGTGTTTGGACAGCGATCATGCGTTGGTCCGAGCACGTATATGCCTGCGTCTCAATGGACGTAGAAAAAATTTGGCAACAAAACCACTACGAGTTCTGCTGGACAACGAAAACACCAAAGCCGTGTTCAGTGAGAAGTTGGCTAGGCAGTTATCGGAACAAAAGACTGTCACTCATCCAGAAGAAGCTTGGTGCCATCTTCAGTCTACTGTAAAAGCAGCACTGGAGACTGTAGCCGACTCCAAGATAATGGCTAAAAAGAGCCAGTGGATATCAGCAGCTTCTTCCAAACTAATGGATGCACGTGAATGCATCCCTGCAGGCTCTGAGTACAATGAAGAGCGAGCGCAACTTAAAAATAAACTGACGAAAAGTCTGCGCAACGATCGTGAACAGTGGTGGGCAGCAAAGGCTAAAGAGATGGAAAAGGCAGCGGCGATCGGTAACAGTAGACAGTTATTTAGACTTATTAAGGAGACTGGGGGGAAATGGTCAACAACAGTTAGTGAGGTTATAGCGGAGAAGGACGGATCGGCGATTCACTCGCAGGGAAGGCGACTGGGACGATGGGCAGAACACTTTGAGGAACAGTTTAACTGGCCTCCAGCCACCATTGCGCTGCCCGCTATCCAGTCGGACCCTGAATGGGACATAGAGACAGGTCCCCCAACACTAGAAGAAGTTGAGAAAGCGGTAGGTAGCCTGAAACGGGGAAGGGCAGCAGGACCAGACGGACTACCTGCTGAGGTATACAAGAATGGTGGTAGAGTTCTCTTAGTCAGGCTAACGGAAGTGTTAGCCAGTATATGGGAATCAAATACGATCCCCTCCGACTGGTCTAAGTCACTGATCATCCCAGTCTTCAAGAAAGGCGAGAAGTCCTCTTGTGATAACCACAGAGGAATCAGCCTGACAAACATAGTGTCTAAGATCCTAAGTTCTATAATTCTCCGACGCCTGAGTGGAGCTCGGGAACAGCAAGCCCGAGAAAACCAGGCAGGCTTTAGACCTGGCCGTGGATGTATCGACCAAATATTCACACTGCGCCAGGTCCTGGAACATAGGCATGCTTACAGACGCCCGACAATAGCTGTATTTCTCGACCTGAAGGCGGCATTTGACTCCGTTGATCGAGAAGTCTTATGGCAGTGTCTGTCACTGAAAGGCGTGCCTAGTAAGTACATCACCTTATTGAAAGCTCTCTACTCGAACACTTGTGGGCATGTTAGAGCCTATGGTGAGTTGTCCAGGGAGCTATACTCATCAAGTGGTGTCCGTCAAGGATGCCCACTATCCCCATTCTTATTTAATTTTATCATAGATATTCTTATGGAGGTTTCCCTCTCGTCACCTAATTACACAAACGTTGACCGGATCACAGGTGAATTTTTCTTAGATCTAGAATATGCAGATGACATAGTCCTGTTAGGTGAAGACGCTGACAAGATGCAGAGTCTTCTGAACACTTTGAGTGGGAATTTGAGAATGTTTGGGATGCGATTTTCACCACCCAAATGCAAATTTTTGCTCCAGGACTGGTCTTCAGCGGTACCGCGGTTAACAATAGAGAGTGAAGTGGTTGAGTGTGTTGACCACTTCACTTACCTGGGAAGTAGGATCAACTCCGGTGGGTTAGTTGCCGATGAGATTTCTGCACGGATACAAAAGGCTCGATTGGCTTTTGCCAATTTGCGCCACCTATGGCGCCGCCGTGATATTCGTTTGTCTATTAAGGGTCGCGTGTACTGCACAGCAGTCCGCTCTGTTCTACTGTATGGCTGTGAAACATGGCCATTGAAAGTGGAGATACAAAAAGGGTTCAGGTGTTTGACCACCGTTGCCTTCGTAGTATAGGACGTATTCCGTGGTGTCACCATGTGAGTAATGCAGAAGTTAGGTGTAGAGTTTTAGGGAGAAGAGGTAAGTCAGTCGACGAGGTTGTGAACCTTCATCGACTGAGATGGTTGGGACACGTACTACGTATGCCTAGTCACCGATTGCCTCGTCACACAATGTTGGCTGAGGTGGGTTCAGGCTGGAAAAAGGCCCGAGGTGGCCAGACTAAAACATGGCACCAATGTATGAAGTCTCTGACTGTTGGTTTAAGCCATGTAGGACGATGCAGACTAGGTGGTTGGGGTCCACGGGACAAGAGGAACCAGTGGTTGGAGACCCTAGGTGATATGGCTCAGAACCGAAGTCAGTGGCGCAGATGTATACACACATTATCCTCATCTTAACAACGCTATACCGAATCTCACTATTTTGTCACTCCTCTTTCCTTTCTTCTCGTACTTTATATTTCTTTTGACTGCATTCACTTATCTTCATCCTTCACCTCACTACCTTTTTACTTGATGTGCTGATATGAGGTGTGGCAACTCGGACCGTTACGCAGTAATGCCTGGTCCTATGTTGATAATGATGATGATGATGAGACCTATAAATGTTAGGAGTGTGTTACCTATCTTGCATTGTTCACCTAGCTGCCCAATAAGTGCTTCCTTGAGCAAAAAAGTGATTACCGATTTGATGAATTCCATGCCTTCTCGGACGCTTCTGCAGTCGGATATAGTATTGTGGTTTATGTCCGATCAAATTTTGAAGACAGCGTTTACATTCGGTTAGGAGTAGGCAAATCAAACGTACCACCTCTTAAGAGTATTTTAATTTTGATGGAAGAAATTAGTGTAGCAGAACGTAATAAGAAAATCCTTACTATTTGACCTCTGCAGCCATATCTACCTTAGTTTTTCTATCTTCGTCTCTGCACGTGAGCATGCTTTTACTGTCCTGTTTCTTTATCTTTGGAGTTGTCGAATTTCTTAGGAGCACCTACGGCAATTTCCCCTCTTTGGAGAAATTATTTTATATCAGTCTCTTGTAACTCACTTTATCTATCTGTACTTTGTTGAGTGTCCGAAGGCCTTGTTCATGGCATTGTTTTATTACTTTGCTCAAGGTTGTATAATAAGCCATCACAGTGGCTTTCATTTAGTTGTTTGTTTGAGGCATTCCTTTTGTTTTATCTGGCTGTTACAGACATACATTTGAGTCCCTTTTGTCGAGAACATTTTCAGTTTATTATAAGCATGTAATATTCATCCCTAGCTGATCCTTTTTGATATAAAGGTTAATATTTTCGTACCAAAGAAGTTATTGTTGCGTGCATAGTGCCAAGATGATGCATTGTTATCTTTGGGATATATATGGGCTGGGAGCAAACCAAGAAAGCTAAGAGCATTATGCAGAAAGAACGCAGTTGTCTTTCACAGTAGTATGCAAAGAACAAGTGGACGGGAAAAGTGATATCAAAGAAGACAAAGTTGTGTGAAAGAGTGAAAAATTTGAAGATAAAGGCTGGTGCGAATATTCAAGATTTAGAAGACATCGAACTGTGAATATATCTGCGCCACACCAACCGATTTTCAGTCATGTCATCAAATGTCCCTAAACCACTGATTCCTGTCGTCTCAGAGACTCCAACAAGGAAGTCTACATCTCCCCATGCGACTCAGATCAACGGTTAGGGACTTCATCGACTGGTGCCACATCTTGATCTGATCACCTCGAATCCTCTTCCAACCTAATCCTACTTCCACTAGTTTGGCACGTCGAGGTTGATGCTGGTTTAGCATGCGCAACACACGTACAGGCTATCACAGCCGACTAAAGTTCACAATCTCAGCAGTCCACTTGGCTGTCTTGCCTAGTACCCTTTCTCTGACCTTAACATTGCTTACACGGTGATCCCACCAAACGCGAGCAATGTTACAAATACATCTATGGTCAAAAACATGTAGCCAATTATGTCTTCCAACTTCAATGACCATGTCTGACGCCCGTATAACAGGACAAATAGAACTGCAGCTCAGTATACTCGTCCTTTGATAGATAGTCGGATATCTCGCCGGCTGACGCCACAGGTGACGCAAGTTTCCGAATGCCAAAAGGGGCTTCTGTATCTGAATTGAGATTTCGTCAGCAGCAACCCCGTTTTGGCTGATGCAACTCCCCAAGTGGATGAAGTGGTCAACACATTCCACCACTCACTCCCTATCATTAAACTGGGAGTACTTTCAGCAGACCAGTCCTAGAGCAACATCTCACATTCGATAGGTGCGAAATGCATGCTCCAATTTCTTCTCAACGCATCCAGAAGACCCTGAATGGCGTCAGTGTCTTTACGTAGCAGGAGAATATCGTCTGCATACTCTCAGTCAACCAGAAGACCTAAAGGGAGTAGACTGATCCACGTGAATTCAGATGTATCTAAACTTATATACATGAGAACGTATGTGACGAAGAAGTTAAGTAGGAACGGTGCCAGTGGACGTCCCTGGCGGACACAACTAGTTGTTGTCAATGCTGATGGCAAATCTCCATAATCTCTGACACAACTGCAAGAGTTCGAGCAAAGAGTTTCGATAAGCATAATGTACTTGCTCGGTACTCTCTTCACAGTCAGACACTTCTACTACACCTCACGGTCAACAACTCAAATGTTACCTCCAGGTCAAAAAATATGACAAGTGTCGATCTCCAGGTGAGTATGTCTGTGTTCCAGAACCTGTCGTAGGATAAGAATATGGTCGATGCAACGTTGTCCGGCTCTGTCTAAAACCTGCTTGGTTTCCTCGAGTTTCCTGTTATCGAGCTCCAGTTAGGCGTCGCATGACTATGGACCCTAAGATCTTGGACACAATATTACTCAAGCTAATTCCCCTATGGTTGTCACAAGAAGATTTCTCTCTCTTCTTATAAACTAGGATGATCAGAGAAGTAGGTAAGTCTCATTCACACTATACCTAGTATCTTCGTCACTTTAAGCAGCAATTTTCCACCTCCATGCTTGAAAACTTAATGCGGCAAAATGTCAGCTCCTGCTGCTTTGAATCGTTTCAGGTTAGATACAGCTTTCTCAACTTCAAGGGGAGTTGGACTGACATCGACGTCCTGTTCAGGTTCAGGTTGGATGTTGAGCAACGGAAGGGTTGCTGAGGGCCAGTTGAACTGTGCTTCAGTGTCCTACGCAACGTTGTAGCCCCCTGTCCTGGGATATTATCAGCACCGCATCCTTCTCGGTGATGCTTTCACTTGCCATCGTCTTTTTCTTGCGGGTATCCCTAATGAACCTAAATACGTGCCGAGTGCTACCTAACGCTGATGCTTTTTTCATCTCTCTCGCTTTCGCTACCCACCGCTGCCCGCAATCGACGCGAAAAGTCTTGGTCAACTTAAGTTTAAGTCGCCCGCACTCTTCGTCGCGGTCAGAGATACCTGATTTCAGTCTTCTCGCATTAGTCAGTTCGGATGACGTTGCGGAAATATAATGACGTTTGCTAACCTTCAGGTTTAGTTAGCCAACTATCTTTACCGCTGTTTTCACAGCAGACTTAATATCACACCAGGTTTCCTCAGGATGAGCATTGCTGTCCCGTTCAGATAAATGCATAGCTAACTCCTCTCTAAATGAGCAGTTGACGTCCCCACTTTTCAAGAGACCACAAATAGGCCTCTTGTTTCCTACGGCCAATGAAACTCGGATATACACTAGTCCGTACTAAAGCGTTGTCGGTGTCCAAACTGGTACTCGAGAAAGAGCGGCAATCCTCCAACGATGGCTTATAGTAGTGTGATCTGTCTGTGTCCACAGTTGGCTTGAAGTTAGTAGACGCCATGAGAGATAGTAGCTCTCTTTATACCTTAAGTTAGTGCCGGCCAGAAGAAAGTGATTGTCGGAGCGAAATCGCAACAGACGACCATAGTTGGCATTCCATAAATACCTCCCAAACGCCTCTTCGGTTGGCTCAGCTTCACTACTTGAGCGTTGAAGTCACCTTCCATTATGACCACATCTGAACGTTTTGCTTTCCGTAGCAAAACTGACAACTTTTCTTAGAACCCATCGTTTGCATCATCCAAGCTTCACTCGGTAGGTGCGTAGGGGAAGACTACAGAAAGTCATCGGTTGGTCTCGCTATCTTTCCTTGTTCATTCAGTTGAACAGCACATAGACGGCTGTTTACAAAATAATGAACAACCGAAGTCATCCGAACAGAGGATTACTACCGAGTGGCCACTATGGTGATCCTCGTGTAAACCCTAAGAGAATTGCCCACCCATGCGCGGATATGAAAGATGAAGGGATGAAGAAAATCAAAAGTGTTAGAAATTGATCAAAAGAAAGCAAGGAGGAACGACAAAATATCAAAATTTAGTATGATGCTTAAGATGAAGGTAATTTGTGGATAAGTGTGCGCCTCTGAGATTGGTTCCGAGCCGTATCGCCTAGTCTCTAGTGATTGGTTTCTGTTTTCTCGTGGACTCTAACTGTGAGGTCCGCATTCCCTACACGTCTAAGGCCAACAGTTACAGACTTCAGGGACTGATACCATATCCTACTCTAGCCACCACTGACCTTCATCCAACCTAGACCTAATTCGGCTAACACTACGAGACGTGACAGACGATGACTCGACATGCGCAACACATGTTCAACTCACCTGAACTAATGAAGGCCCACAACCTCATCAACTGACTTTCCTCTTGGCTTAAAACTCTACGCTTGACTTCTACGTTACTAAAATGGTGACATCACAACTCACGGCCAATGTTACGAAGACGGCGGCGATTAAACACCTGAGGTCTTCTCATGCCGTCTGCCTTCAATAGCCATGTTTCACAAATATATAGTAGAAAAGAACCAAATAAAGCTCAGTACACTTGACCCTGAATAGACAGTCGGATATCTCAGTGACACCGTAAATAAAGTGAGTTAGCTAAGGCCAATCAGACTTTTTGTATCTATGAAAACATTTGGCAGGTCACTCACTGACCCACCACGATTAACCCGCCTTCTCAGGTAACAGAAGCGGTCAACGTACCCAACAATACACCAGAAAAGATCAGCGCTAGAGCATCATATTCTGTTTGTGTGGTGAAAAACGAATTCTAAGCATTCATAAGTTGCCACATACAGTGCCAGGAAGACTGAATACCGTCAGGGATTTCACCTAACGGGACTATAACATCTTAGTACTTTAGAGCTACTAAGTGGTATCCTGTGACAAGATTATTCCCTTTAAAATCTGATGTTGAGCGTCAGACAGAATATGGAGAGAATAGACATCTTTGACGGACACAAATGGATACACACAACTCGCATGATAGGCCATCATAGGCTGTAACAGCCGCGGATGCTTAACGCGGTGACAGACTCATCCGCCAGCCCTTTCAATGTGAGATGTTTCCGTGAAACCTTTCAGTCGACGCAGTCAAACGCCGCCATCGGATTGAGAAATGCAATTAGTGTCGGGGGTTGGTAAGTGTGTCTGTGTTATGGAACCTTGCAGAGGGTGAATATTTGGTCGATACATCGACCCACGACCAAACCTAAAACTTGCCTGGTTTCCTACGATTTTGTGTTACAAGGCATCACTCAGACGTCTAATGACGACAGAGCCTGGAATCGTAGACAACATGTTCATCAGGTTGATTCTCCTGTGGTTATCACAAGAGGACTTCTCCTCTTCCTTAGAGGCTGGGGCAATCAGTGATTGAGAGCAGATAGAGGGCATCATATCTGACTTCCATGCACTAGCCACAACTTCAGCTAATTTGATAAATAATTCTCTACCACCATCCTTAAATTCCTCCAGCAATATTTGTTCCGGCCCTTCTACCTGTTCTCAACTGAGGTTTCTAAAAGTCTTCCGGACTTCTGCAAGTGTTCGAGGTCCTATCTCCACGTACCAATCAGGATCCGGTTGAACTGTCCCTTGAAGTATTCCATCTACCGTTCCTGTCGTTCCTCCTATAAGTAGATCATAGTCTCATCCTTCTGCACAATAGTCTCACTAACCAGTGTCCTTGATAATTTTAGATAACTGTCTGGCGTTACTAATCTCTGCTACCTTTTCCATCTCTTTAGTCTTCGCTGCTCACCACTGTTCGCTATCGTTACGTAGACGTTTTGTTAGTTTACATTTGGATTATTTAGGCTCATTATGGTGCTTGAGGCCTGCAGAAATGCGTTTGGGTGCATCTATTATTTCTGTAAAGGCTGCTGAGACCCTTTGGCCCTCTCTAACCACTTTCTGAGAGTCAGCTATGGTCTGTCTTATTCTTTTCACAACAGACTGGAGGGGGTGCTCGTCGTTTTGATGAACGATACTGTTCTATACCGATAACTGTCTAGCCAATTTCTCACTGAAATCATTTTTCATTTTCGCATTGTTGAGTTGCACTCACAATGGTCTTGTTGCTATAGTTTTTCTAGTTCTATTTAAACTCAGACATACACATCGTTGAACCGACAAGTAGTCGACACGACTGTGAATTTTTATTGATTGCACCAGGATATAGCTGGGTAAAGGAAAGTATGACATTTTTGGGGACGACAGTTTATAACAGCCCCCTTCCCATTGGAAAGGTAGCATCAGCGTGGTACTGCTACATGAAAGAGACCTTATTGATGTTACACTATCGTCGAGTCAGCAATACGATTTCGCCCTCGCACCCTCGTCACAGCGTAGTTATTTACACTACGAGATGGACTCTCTTAAGTCTCACCACAATCCAACAAACCTTTCTGGGATGGTAGGACCTCGAGGCAACAAGGGTTTTAGCCAGTTTAATTTGTTGGGTCATTTCAATATAAAAACCCGATCACCACGTCAAGGTAGCGGCAATCGCAGGGGTTCGTTGTAACTTTTTACTTTGCTAGTCTTCATAGTTATTGTTACCTTCATTGCTATTTTGACTATTAATATAACCTCATTGGATCTAGATGCATTTTCTACCCTTTAACTCACTAGACATTTTCATATTAATTCTTATTGGAAGTATAGTGTGATAACGTTGTTTGAAATATGTTGCTCAAACGCATCAAACGATTCAGACAAATTAAGTTTTCTTATCCTTTGATTAAGATACTTTGAAAACTGTCTCTCAATTCAGTTGATGAAGCTTCAACCCATAGTTATGTATCAAGCACAAATTTAAATTCAACCAAAAGGTAACATACGATGTAACTGGTTTTACTTTGTGTTCTAATCGATAAACCTAACTTGTGACAGGTACGTAATTTCCTCAGTACTTCTGATTAGTTAAAGTGGTTAGGCACTGTATGGTTCAACACAAAACGGAGTTAACTGGTACACAGTTTTGTGATTCACTGACTGAAGCCCTCGACTTTCAAGAAATGGGTCCAGGATTCAATTCCTGGGCAATTTACTGTGACGTAGGCAGTCGGGTAGTATCATAAATACTCAAACACTAACATGGCTCACAGCCTGATATATAAGCCTGTACCGGATTGAGTTACATTTCTTTTTATCGGTTTATGCTTATGGTACCCAACTAGTCAACAAAGATTATTTCTAAGCTCCTACATTATCATTATCAGTGATAAAGCCTACTTAAGCTATACGAATAAGTGACCGTTTCATCAAATTAGATACGCTGTAAGAGTTTATCTTAACGATATCATGATAAGGAAACGTAAGCAGAGAAATATGGTAATGGACTATTAAGCAATCAACTGGTATAAATAAGAGTCACTTGGTTGATAGAAAAACAATTCACTTGTACACAATAGCCACGAAATCTGTGAAATAATACACATATTTGACTTTTCGTAACTGACAGAAATGTTACTTTACGCAAAAATTGATTACCTTTAAAATTTCATATGCACAATTCAAATCATTTTCTTGACAATCAACTTTTGATTTTCTTCAGCCTCTTGGTCTAGTTCCATTCGCCTTTCAAGAGCTTTACACTGTGCTTGCAGTAACACTGACGAAGAAGGTAGGGCGCTTAAGCCGTGTGATGCCAGTTCTACGGCTTCATTAACTTTTGAAAGCGCTAAACACGCTTCGATTCCTATTGTAAAACAGTTAGATCTTAAAACCGTTCCGACCTTTTACATAAGCTTTAAGATGATCAGGTGATAATTGAACAGCAGATTACAATCATTAATACACGATCGATAGTTTTCTTAATAAAATAATAAAGAGCTGAAACGTTAACACCCACGTATGCAGAAATGACTCAATGCTCTGTTAGTATACAGTATTGCATTAAGTTTGGAATGAGATGACTTGGCACGCAAGCCTGCAGTGTAAGATGTAATTGCTTTAGAAAAGTCTTTTCTCTGATAATAATAATTCCCCTCTTCTTTGTAACTAAGTGCATTAGCTGAAAACGAACATTTGTTTTATGTAGTCTCACCATCTGGATCTTCTGACTCGAACTTTAATGCCTGAAGAGCCTCGGTAGCTGGATGCAAGCTAGAAGTGGGATCGATTTCTGCTGCAAATGCAGGATGATTAACCATATTCTAGCCAAAAGTTAATTAAGAAAAACATACCTCCCAGTCTATTGGATCAACTGAACTATCCCCTTCGCTCTTGAGGTCATCTGTTGTACTCATTGTTTCAATGTACACTGAATGTAAATACGCACTGACAAAAAAATTGAACATGGAGTGCTATTAGTTTACACTTTAAATAATGCAAATAGAATCATGGAACTTTAACTGCTCAAAATAAGGTTATTTCCTGAAAACTTCAAGTGAATAGATTATGCCATATTCTAGAAGACAGATCAACCCAGAAAATCTGTACTGTATTACGGCAGCTGCAATTATTGAAAACAGAACGAATTCTAGCAAGTCCTAGAGCCTTCCTTCCTAAATATACAAACCTATAGTCGAAAATTTCGTTATTTGTTTGTATTGACCGCTAGTCTAGTCAAGTATGCAACACAGACATAAGATAAACAATATGAGCGAAGAAATATTTCTTTTCAATTAGTTCCTTATCAATGGCTTTACACTAATATAGCATCTTCAAAACGTAAAATTGCATACCAATCTTTCTACTACAATAATCTATGCTTTAGTTAATTGTCTTAATTACCTGATCAATTACCGCCTTCCTGATACTTTGAGATTGACAACTTTTCACTAAACAACTCTTATCACTAGATTGCTACGTTTGAAAATGCTATATTAGTGTAGAGCCATTGATGAGGAACTAATTGAAAAGAAATATTTCTTCGCTCACATTGTTCGTTTTAAATGTCTAAATGGGAATTTTTGCATTACAGACATAAGAGTAGTTTCGAAATTGTAGCAGAGAACGATTGGGTATTTATATCTCTACTTGATACACTACACAGTGCTATTCCTTGAATGAAATTTCGAATACAACATACCGTTCATAATCATATCAAGGTTAAAAACTACTTTAGATCTATTTTAATGCTTCAGCATTTTCCTCCTACTCAACTAGTATTGAAAAGTAAATAACAGAAGAGCAAATAATACACCACCATGTGCTACATAAAAAATAACAAACTACGATGAATAGAAAAAGAAACTTGGAGAAAAACGATGAAATTTTTATATTCATTTACCATTCTTTGAACTAAAGTTGGTACGATATGGGTGCTGAAGGACTGATTGTACACAGTGAAACGATAATATTGACGAAAACGTGGAGTCACGAAGTCAAACATAGTGTATATTCATGCATTATGACTCCGTGTGTAGGACAAAAGGGATCTTGCCACTCAGTGTCTCACGATATCAGAAATCGCTTAGAATGAAAATCAGTTGCAATCATGCAGTTTTCTCGGATACTGTATTTGTGTCAAGCAAGATGAAGGCGACCAATATATTCTGAACCTCTCTTATGAAAATGAATCTCTAACCACTTTACGTTGGAGTGCATTCGCGGCAGTGTTTGATTACTTTGTATGCCAAATTTTCGGTGCTCATATTTTACTGTGTTTAAAATGTAATAACCATAACATAACTACTGAAACTTAATATTTCTCCCTCGCTTCTTCAAGCCAATCCCTATTATCGAGTAAAATATTGTGATGGTGGAAATGTTTGAGATAGTTTACATCCAAGACGTTAAAGCGTAAATTGAGAAGACCTTTGCTGTATAACATTTTTCGGTACAACTGGACATGCTACTAGATTTTGGAATCTAGATGGCGTTGTCATTGTATACAAGTGGTTACACATAAACAGACGATTGAAAATCCTTATACATTATAATTCGCATATACAAGGCAAAACTGCGCGCATCGAAAGGCTTTATAACCCCAAAGTTTGTTAACAAGAGAGCTACAGATTGCTAGACGTGTCCCACATCGGTATATTCCACTTTGAATTTATGAGCTTGACATAGCTACGTTGTGATAGGGGGTCCGAGGGTGAAGCCATACAGCTAGCTAGAAGTGACAGCAGTAAAGTTTCCCATGGATGGTCAGCAGTACCAAGTTGACGCTATCTTCCCCATAGGAAGGACATCTGAACTCTACACCACGTCAGACGTTACTTGCCGAACTCTAGAAATTTAAAACATACATATGCTGTGTTTCTAAGATATGCATAAAAGGCCCAAGTGTTATTACGCACCTGACCTAACCTCGCCAATATGATGAATCTGCAAAATCGACGTTACCAGTCTCGAGGACTTGCTGGTATAGGCACAGCATTGATTTGTAGAGAATAAAAAGCACACCTTAACTGGATATCAATCATCAGACATCTGTGTGCCGTGCGACTGAATGGATCTGTAAAACTAAGAATACTTGTGAAACTTGTTGATGTCTATTCATAATCTACTTACGCACCCAACGACTAGTGTACGGATGATACAAAAGATGAATTCTACCAAGAGCTGTCAATTTTGACACGAAACGTTAAGATATATTCATAATAGCAGACGACTTTAACGCTCAAGTAGGGGAGATGAGGCAGTCAAAATGGCATCTTGGAAGTATTTGCAAAATACTATCCCAACGAACCGACAAAAGCGATCCTTCACTGAAATTTTGTTCTGATAATCACTTAATTCTGGCCGACACTAACCTCAAGCATAAGGAGAAAAGCTGGCTCACCTAGGTTTCATCGACATCAAACTAACAGATTATATCAACATAATCCATCTTCATTTTCAACTAGCACCACCACTTCTCCTGACCATATGGAGATTCTTAGTTAAATAAGGTTTAAGCCACATGTGATATTTGTCGTGGTCATGTCAACCCAAATGAGTTCGGATAAGGTTGCAGAAATCTACTCTCAATTGGATGTACGTTGCTAGCTATCTCAACCACTACAAATTTCCAGGCAATAATTGTTAGGAATGTCCTGAAGGTTTAGCACTAAGTCAATTTTAACCATTATATAATGATATCGTTGCCACTGTTTTTAAAGGCAGGAAGAATGCACAAAAGGGCAGGCGGTCAGGCAGAAAGACTTAGGTGGCGCTTTTAAAATCCAAACGGAACGAACAGATAACGGTCGTCGCCTGATACAATTATGTTCACACAACCATCTGTTTTTTGCGAGCACAAAATTCAGAAATGCACAGACACTGGATAATGGGTTAAACAATTCAAATAAATGATACACATAGATAGACATAATTACAATCACTCATCAACAGAGAGATTGAGTGGAAGATTGCCACAGTCTCTACAGCACGCATTTGCACAGAGACACCGTGTCGGTTCAACGATGTGTATGTCTGAGTTTAAATAGAACTAGAAAAACTATAGCAACAAGACCATTGTGAGTGCAACTCAACAATGCGAAAATGAAAAATGATTTCAGTGAGAAATTGGCTAGACAGTTATCGGTATAGAACAGTATCGTCATCAAAACGACGAGCACCCCCTCCAGTCTGTTGTGAAAAGAATAAGACAGACCATAGCTGACTCTCAGAAAGTGGTTAGAGAGGGCCAAAGGGTCTCAGCAGCCTTTACAGAAATAATAGATGCACCCAAACGCATTTCTGCAGGCCTCAAGCACCATAATGAGCCTAAATAATCCAAATGTAAACTAACAAAACGTCTACGTAACGATAGCGAACAGTGGTGAGCAGCGAAGACTAAAGAGATGGAAAAGGTAGCAGAGATTAGTAACGCCAGACAGTTATCTAAAATTATCAAGGACACTGGTTAGTGAGACTATTGTGCAGAAGGATGAGACTATGATCTACTTATAGGAGGAACGACAGGAACGGTAGATGGAATACTTCAAGGGACAGTTCAACCGGATCCTGATTGGTACGTGGAGATAGGACCTCGAACACTTGCAGAAGTCCGGAAGACTTTAGAAACCTCAGTTGAGAACAGGTAGAAGGGCCGGAACAAATATTGCTGGAGGAATTTAAGGATGGTGGTAGAGAATTATTTATCAAATTAGCTGAAGTTGTGGCTAGTGCATGGAAGTCAGATATGATGCCCTCTATCTGCTCTCAATCACTGATTGCCCCAGCCTCTAAGGAAGAGGAGAAGTCCTCTTGTGATAACCACAGGAGAATCAACCTGATGAACATGTTGTCTACGATTCCAGGCTCTGTCGTCATTAGACGTCTGAGTGATGCCTTGTAACACAAAATCGTAGGAAACCAGGCAAGTTTTAGGTTTGGTCGTGGGTCGATGTATCGACCAAATATTCACCCTCTGCAAGGTTCCATAACACAGACACACTTACCAACCCCCGACACTAATTGCATTTCTCAATCCGATGGCGGCGTTTGACTGCGTCGACTGAAAGGTTTCACGGAAACATCTCACATTGAAAGGGCTGGCGGATGAGTCTGTCACCGCGTTAAGCATCCGCGGCTGTTACAGCCTATGATGGCCTATCATGCGAGTTGTGTGTATCCATTTGTGTCCGTCAAAGATGTCTATTCTCTCCATATTCTGTCTGACGCTCAACATCAGATTTTAAAGGGAATAATCTTGTCACAGGATACCACTTAGTAGCTCTAAAGTACTAAGATGTTATAGTCCGTTAGGTGAAATCCCTGACGGTATTCAGTCTTCCTGGCACTGTATGTGGCAACTTATGAATGCTTAGAATTCGTTTTTCACCACACAAACAGAATATGATGCTCTAGCGCTGATCTTTTCTGGTGTATTGTTGGGTACGTTGACCGCTTCTGTTACCTGAGAAGGCGGGTTAATCGTGGTGGGTCAGTGAGTGACCTGCCAAATGTTTTCATAGATACAAAAAGTCTGATTGGCCTTAGCTAACTCACTTTATTTACGGTGTCACTGAGATATCCGACTGTCTATTCAGGGTCAAGTGTACTGAGCTTTATTTGGTTCTTTTCTACTATATATTTGTGAAACATGGCTATTGAAGGCAGACGGCATGAGAAGACCTCAGGTGTTTAATCGCCGCCGTCTTCGTAACATTGGCCGTGAGTTGTGATGTCACCATTTTAGTAACGTAGAAGTCAAGCGTAGAGTTTTAAGCCAAGAGGAAAGTCAGTTGATGAGGTTGTGGGCCTTCATTAGTTCAGGTGAGTTGAACATGTGTTGCGCATGTCGAGTCATCGTCTGTCACGTCTCGTAGTGTTAGCCGAATTAGGTCTAGGTTGGATGAAGGTCAGTGGTGGCTAGAGTAGGATATGGTATCAGTCCCTGAAGTCTGTAACTGTTGGCCTTAGACGTGTAGGGAATGCGGACCTCACAGTTAGAGTCCACGAGAAAACAGAAACCAATCACTAGAGACTAGGCGATACGGCTCGGAACCAATCTCAGAGGCGCACACTTATCCACAAATTACCTTCATCTTAAGCATCATACTAAATTTTGATATTTTGTCGTTCCTCCTTGCTTTCTTTTGATCAATTTCTAACACTTTTGATTTTCTTCATCCCTTCATCTTTCATATCCGCGCATGGGTGGGCAATTCTCTTAGGGTTTACACGAGGATCACCATAGTGGCCACTCGGTAGTAATCCTCTGTTCGGATGACTTCGGTTGTTCATTATTTTGTAAACAGCCGTCTATGTGCTGTTCAACTGAATGAACAAGGAAAGATAGCGAGACCAACCGATGACTTTCTGTAGTCTTCCCCTACGCACCTACCGAGTGAAGCTTGGATGATGCAAACGATGGGTTCTAAGAAAAGTTGTCAGTTTTGCTACGGAAAGCAAAACGTTCAGATGTGGTCATAATGGAAGGTGACTTCAACGCTCAAGTAGTGAAGCTGAGCCAACCGAAGAGGCGTTTGGGAGGTATTTATGGAATGCCAACTATGGTCGTCTGTTGCGATTTCGCTCCGACAATCACTTTCTTCTGGCCGGCACTAACTTAAGGTATAAAGAGAGCTACTATCTCTCATGGCGTCTACTAACTTCAAGCCAACTGTGGACACAGACAGATCACACTACTATAAGCCATCGTTGGAGGATTGCCGCTCTTCTCGAGTACCAGTTTGGACACCGACAACGCTTTAGTACGGACTAGTGTATATCCGAGTTTCATTGGCCGTAGGAAACAAGAGGCCTATTTGTGGTCTCTTGAAAAGTGGGGACGTCAACTGCTCATTTAGAGAGGAGTTAGCTATGCATTTATCTGAACGGGACAGCAATGCTCATCCTGAGGAAACCTGGTGTGATATTAAGTCTGCTGTGAAAACAGCGGTAAAGATAGTTGGCTAACTAAACCTGAAGGTTAGCAAACGTCATTATATTTCCGCAACGTCATCCGAACTGACTAATGCGAGAAGACTGAAATCAGGTATCTCTGACCGCGACGAAGAGTGCGGGCGACTTAAACTTAAGTTGACCAAGACTTTTCGCGTCGATTGCGGGCAGCGGTGGGTAGCGAAAGCGAGAGAGATGAAAAAAGCATCAGCGTTAGGTAGCACTCGGCAAGTATTTAGGTTCATTAGGGATACCCGCAAGAAAAAGACGATGGCAAGTGAAAGCATCACCGAGAAGGATGCGGTGCTGATAATATCCCAGGACAGGGGGCTACAACGTTGCGTAGGACACTGAAGCACAGTTCAACTGGCCCTCAGCAACCCTTCCGTTGCTCAACATCCAACCTGAACCTGAACAGGACGTCGATGTCAGTCCAACTCCCCTTGAAGTTGAGAAAGCTGTATCTAACCTGAAACGATTCAAAGCAGCAGGAGCTGACATTTTGCCGCATTAAGTTTTCAAGCATGGAGGTGGAAAATTGCTGCTTAAAGTGACGAAGATACTAGGTATAGTGTGAATGAGACTTACCTACTTCTCTGATCATCCTAGTTTATAAGAAGAGAGAGAAATCTTCTTGTGACAACCATAGGGGAATTAGCTTGAGTAATATTGTGTCCAAGATCTTAGGGTCCATAGTCATGCGACGCCTAACTGGAGCTCGATAACAGGAAACTTGAGGAAACCAAGCAGGTTTTAGACAGAGCCGGACAACGTTGCATCGACCATATTCTTATCCTACGACAGGTTCTGGAACACAGACATACTCACCTGGAGATCGACACTTGTCATATTTTTTGACCTGGAGGTAACATTTGAGTTGTTGACCGTGAGGTGTAGTAGAAGTGTCTGACTGTGAAGAGAGTACCGAGCAAGTACATTATGCTTATCGAAACTCTTTGCTCGAACTCTTGCAGTTGTGTCAGAGATTATGGAGATTTGCCATCAGCATTGACAACAACTAGTTGTGTCCGCCAGGGACGTCCACTGGCACCGTTCCTACTTAACTTCTTCGTCACATACGTTCTCATGTATATAAGTTTAGATACATCTGAATTCACGTGGATCAGTCTACTCCCTTTAGGTCTTCTGGTTGACTGAGAGTATGCAGACGATATTCTCCTGCTACGTAAAGACACTGACGCCATTCAGGGTCTTCTGGATGCGTTGAGAAGAAATTGGAGCATGCATTTCGCACCTATCGAATGTGAGATGTTGCTCTAGGACTGGTCTGCTGAAAGTACTCCCAGTTTAATGATAGGGAGTGAGTGGTGGAATGTGTTGACCACTTCATCCACTTGGGGAGTTGCATCAGCCAAAACGGGGTTGCTGCTGACGAAATCTCAATTCAGATACAGAAGCCCCTTTTGGCATTCGGAAACTTGCGTCACCTGTGGCGTCAGCCGGCGAGATATCCGACTATCTATCAAAGGACGAGTATACTGAGCTGCAGTTCTATTTGTCCTGTTATACGGGCGTCAGACATGGTCATTGAAGTTGGAAGACATAATTGGCTACATGTTTTTGACCATAGATGTATTTGTAACATTGCTCGCGTTTGGTGGGATCACCGTGTAAGCAATGTTAAGGTCAGAGAAAGGGTACTAGGCAAGACAGCCAAGTGGACTGCTGAGATTGTGAACTTTAGTCGGCTGTGATAGCCTGTACGTGTGTTGCGCATGCTAAACCAGCATCAACCTCGACGTGCCAAACTAGTGGAAGTAGGATTAGGTTGGAAGAGGATTCGAGGTGATCAGATCAAGATGTGGCACCAGTCGATGAAGTCCCTAACCGTTGATCTGAGTCGCATGGGGAGATGTAGACTTCCTTGTTGGAGTCTCTGAGACGACAGGAATCAGTGGTTTAGGGACATTTGATGACATGACTGAAAATCGGTTGGTGTGGCGCAGATATATTCACAGTTCGATGTCTTCTAAATCTTGAATATTCGCACCAGCCTTTATCTTCAAATTTTTCACTCTTTCACACAACTTTGTCTTCTTTGATATCACTTTTCCCGTCCACTTGTTCTTTGCATACTACTGTGAAAGACAACTGCGTTCTTTCTGCATAATGCTCTTAGCTTTCTTGGTTTGCTCCCAGCCCATATATATCCCAAAGATAACAATGCGACTGATATGGTTTTATCTACTGTAGTGTTAAATGGTTTTACTATGAATGACAAAAATTACCTCAACAGCATCATCTTGGCACTATGCACGCAACAATAACTTCTTTGGTACGAAAATATTAACCTTTATATCAAAAAGGATCAGCTAGGGATGAATATTACATGCTTATAATAAACTGAAAATGTTCTCGACAAAAGGGACTCAAATGTATGTCTGTAACAGCCAGATAAAACAAAAGGAATGCCTCAAACAAACAACTAAATGAAAGCCACTGTGATGGCTTATTATACAACCTTGAGCAAAGTAATAAAACAATGCCATGAACAAGGCCTTCGGACACTCAACAAAGTACAGATAGATAAAGTGAGTTACAAGAGACTGATATAAAATAATTTCTCCAAAGAGGGGAAATTGCCGTAGGTGCTCCTAAGAAATTCGACAACTCCAAAGATAAAGAAACAGGACAGTAAAAGCATGCTCACGTGCAGAGACGAAGATAGAAAAACTAAGGTAGATATGGCTGCAGAGGTCAAATAGTAAGGATTTTCTTATTACGTTCTGCTACACTAATTTCTTCCATCAAAATTAAAATACTCTTAAGAGGTGGTACGTTTGATTTGCCTACTCCTAACCGAATGTAAACGCTGTCTTCAAAATTTGATCGAACATAAACCACAATACTATATCCGACTGCAGAAGCGTCCGAGAAGGCATGGAATTCATCAAATCGGTAATCACTTTTTTGCTCAAGGAAGCACTTATTGGGCAGCTAGGTGAACAATGCAAGATAGGTAACACACTCCTAACATTTATAGGTCTCATCATCATCATCATTATCAACATAGGACCAGGCATTACTGCGTAACGGTCCGAGTTGCCACACCTCATATCAGCACATCAAGTAAAAAGGTAGTGAGGTGAAGGATGAAGATAAGTGAATGCAGTCAAAAGAAATATAAAGTACGAGAAGAAAGGAAAGAGGAGTGACAAAATAGTGAGATTCGGTATAGCGTTGTTAAGATGAGGATAATGTGTGTATACATCTGCGCCACTGACTTCGGTTCTGAGCCATATCACCTAGGGTCTCCAACCACTGGTTCCTCTTGTCCCGTGGACCCCAACCACCTAGTCTGCATCGTCCTACATGGCTTAAACCAACAGTCAGAGACTTCATACATTGGTGCCATGTTTTAGTCTGGCCACCTCGGGCCTTTTTCCAGCCTGAACCCACCTCAGCCAACATTGTGTGACGAGGCAATCGGTGACTAGGCATACGTAGTACGTGTCCCAACCATCTCAGTCGATGAAGGTTCACAACCTCGTCGACTGACTTACCTCTTCTCCCCAAAACTCTACACCTAACTTCTGCATTACTCACATGGTGACACCACGGAATACGTCCTATACTACGAAGGCAACGGTGGTCAAACACCTGAACCTTTTCATGTCTTCCACTTTCAATGGCCATGTTTCACAGCCATACAGTAGAACAGAGCGGACTGCTGTGCAGTACACGCGACCCTTAATAGACAAACGAATATCACGGCGGCGCCATAGGTGGCGCAAATTGGCAAAAGCCAATCGAGCCTTTTGTATCCGTGCAGAAATCTCATCGGCAACTAACCCACCGGAGTTGATCCTACTTCCCAGGTAAGTGAAGTGGTCAACACACTCAACCACTTCACTCTCTATTGTTAACCGCGGTACCGCTGAAGACCAGTCCTGGAGCAAAAATTTGCATTTGGGTGGTGAAAATCGCATCCCAAACATTCTCAAATTCCCACTCAAAGTGTTCAGAAGACTCTGCATCTTGTCAGCGTCTTCACCTAACAGGACTATGTCATCTGCATATTCTAGATCTAAGGAAAATTCACCTGTGATCCGGTCAACGTTTTTGTAATTAGGTGACGAGAGGGAAACCTCCATAAGAATATCTATGATAAAATTAAATAAGAATGGGGATAGTGGGCATCCTTGACGGACACCACTTGATGAGTATAGCTCCCTGGACAACTCACCATAGGCTCTAACATGCCCACAAGTGTTCGAGTAGAGAGCTTTCAATAAGGTGATGTACTTACTAGGCACGCCTTTCAGTGACAGACACTGCCATAAGACTTCTCGATCAACGGAGTCAAATGCCGCCTTCAGGTCGAGAAATACAGCTATTGTCGGGCGTCTGTAAGCATGCCTATGTTCCAGGACCTGGCGCAGTGTGAATATTTGGTCGATACATCCACGGCCAGGTCTAAAGCCTGCCTGGTTTTCTCGGGCTTGCTGTTCCCGAGCTCCACTCAGGCGTCGGAGAATTATAGAACTTAGGATCTTAGACACTATGTTTGTCAGGCTGATTCCTCTGTGGTTATCACAAGAGGACTTCTCGCCTTTCTTGAAGACTGGGATGATCAGTGACTTAGACCAGTCGGAGGGGATCGTATTTGATTCCCATATACTGGCTAACACTTCCGTTAGCCTGACTAAGAGAACTCTACCACCATTCTTGTATACCTCAGCAGGTAGTCCGTCTGGTCCTGCTGCCCTTCCCCGTTTCAGGCTACCTACCGCTTTCTCAACTTCTTCTAGTGTTGGGGGACCTGTCTCTATGTCCCATTCAGGGTCCGACTGGATAGCGGGCAGCGCAATGGTGGCTGGAGGCCAGTTAAACTGTTCCTCAAAGTGTTCTGCCCATCGTCCCAGTCGCCTTCCCTGCGAGTGAATCGCCGATCCGTCCTTCTCCGCTATAACCTCACTAACTGTTGTTGACCATTTCCCCCCAGTCTCCTTAATAAGTCTAAATAACTGTCTACTGTTACCGATCGCCGCTGCCTTTTCCATCTCTTTAGCCTTTGCTGCCCACCACTGTTCACGATCGTTGCGCAGACTTTTCGTCAGTTTATTTTTAAGTTGCGCTCGCTCTTCATTGTACTCAGAGCCTGCAGGGATGCATTCACGTGCATCCATTAGTTTGGAAGAAGCTGCTGATATCCACTGGCTCTTTTTAGCCATTATCTTGGAGTCGGCTACAGTCTCCAGTGCTGCTTTTACAGTAGACTGAAGATGGCACCAAGCTTCTTCTGGATGAGTGACAGTCTTTTGTTCCGATAACTGCCTAGCCAACTTCTCACTGAACACGGCTTTGGTGTTTTCGTTGTCCAGCAGAACTCGTAGTGGTTTTGTTGCCAAATTTTTTCTACGTCCATTGAGACGCAGGCATATACGTGCTCGGACCAACGCATGATCGCTGTCCAAACACGTACTCCAGAAGGAGCGGCAGTCTTCCACCGATCCTCTCCAGCGATGACTAATAGCAATGTGGTCTATCTGTGTCCATCGCTGAGTCGAGCTCGGTGGACGCCAGGTCAGACAGTGCCTTTCTTTATGTCTGAAATTTGTGCTGGCTAAAAATAGGCGGTTATCTGAGCATAGTTGTAATAGGCGATCACCGTTATCTGTACGTTCAGCTGGGATTCCGAAAGTGCCACCTAAGTGCCTTTCTGCCTCACTCAGTCTACCCACCTGTGCGTTGAGGTCACCTGCAACAACCACTACGTCCGAACGTTTGGCTTTCGAGAGGAGGTTAGACAGTTTATGGTAGAACTCGTCCTTCACTTCATCCGAACTACAGTCAGTGGGTGCGTAAGCAGAGATTACAAAGAGACAACGGCGAGTCTCACTATTCCTTTTAGTTCTCACTGTGCCGTTCAGCCTCATAGCGCAGAGGCGACTATCAACTGGGATCCAGTCTAGTAGTGAGTTTTCTGCCCTGGTGCTTAATGCTATACCTACACCTGCAAGACCACGAGAGCTAGCTATCGAATCTCCAGAAACTCGAAGGGTGAATTTTGCAGATTCACCAGATTGGTCAGGAGAGGTCAGGTGAATAACCACACTTGGGTCCTGTATGCGTGTCTCACAAACACAGCACACATCCATGCCCGAGTTGCTAGAGTCTTTGCCAACGAAGCCTGTTGGCCAATTTGACGGAGGGTGCGGACATTGAAGGCTCCAATATGTAATTTGGAGCGTGGTTTAAGGAGACCAGGGATGCTGTTCTGTGGACTCAGATCGTTGTCGAAGGCTGCAGAGGTAGGAGAAATTGAAGATGATGCAGCATCATTAATTAAGAGACGTGAAGGAAGATTAGAAGGTAATGATGGAGGAGGAGGATAGCAGTCAGAAGAAACTTGAGTGCTGACAGAGTTGTCTAATTCTTCATCGTCATTTCACTGCAACTTCCTTGTGCACAGTTTCATAAATATGCATTCAGCATATAGCATTTAGAGTTTAAGGAGATGTGAAGGGCTACATAACGATGACAGAGTCGACAGCATACCTTTACTAATTCCTGGTCTTCCCGCTGTCCCGTAATTAAGATGAAGGGCATTAAATTCAACATTCCAAGGCGCCCTCTACGTACCTTCAGCACAATGTTACTCAGATGACAAAATCTTTTACTTCTGTAAGAGTTGGGAAGCTATTCTCAATGTTTTACTCGGGGCCCGGATTGTTAGCGAGCAACTATAGGCTCGCTGGAGCCTAATGGAACTGTTTCCTGAAGTGCTGTCTCTATCATTCCAGTCGTCTCCTCTGAAAGCAAATTGGAGACTCATGCTATTCCATAACAGGCATAACAGGGATGCTTCAGAAACCTGCACGTAACTACTTAGTTGCATTCACATTATAATAAAATAAGATTTATAGTTTTGAGAAAAACTTCTGTACACTCCTTTAGAACCTTTTGCATGTATTGAGCGAATGTTGTTAAGCTGACTCTAGTATTTAGTATGCTTCAATCTAACTACTTATTTCAGTGGGGTGTAAAAAGCACCTTTACATGAGCGCAATGGAATCCATAAATGAATGTTACTCTTGATAGAATGTTATTACAAATCACAAGCTATGGTTGCGAAGATTTTAGTGATTCGCTATTCTGATTACTAAAATTTCGTCTCTAGATTGTTTCCCTTTTCAACTTTCTGACATTTAGTCTCGTGGAATCAATGTTAATCACAAATTGGAACCTATTGACTTCCCAGAAACGTCATATTCTAAATTTTATGTGGATTCATTGGGGAAACTTCATTGGCCTATACTCTTTATGTATCCTGAATTCGGGCAAACTGATTTTCTTCGTGATGTGATTGAATCAAGCACGTATGTTTTACTTTACGGGTTTTTTACTTTATGGACGACAGAAATGAATGGTTAGGTTTATATACTGTCTTCACTAAATTCATCTAATTACTTGTAATTAACACTTCATCAACTATAAAGTTATGTGTAACTACTCATGAGGACCATGACAGTCAACTGTCTACCTCAACTTCATCGACTTTGAAAAGGCCTTCGACAGTGTCAACCGAGAAGTAATTTGGCAACTGCTCCAACACTATGGAATACCACAAACCTTTATCAACCTCATTCAATAGCTATATGAAGACGCCACATGCCAAGTAATTCACAAGGAGAAGCTCAGTGATGCCTTTGAAGTGAAGACAGGAGTAAGACAAGACTGCCACCTACAATCACCGATGATCTTCCTGATTGTGGTCGATTGGACTAGATCATGCAACAAACAGGGGGGAGCGAGAAGAGGGGAATACGCTGGCTGGACCGATGAAAACAGCCTAGAAGGTCTAAGGTCACACAAACTCGAAGATCTACAGGCGAAAACCAACAGGTTGACAGAAGAGGCGGGACATCATGGTTAATCATCATCATCATCATCAATATCAACATGGAACCAGGCATTACTGCGTAACGGTCCGAGTTGCCACACCTCATATCAGTACATCAAGTAAAAAGGCGATGAGGCGCAAGATGAAGATAAGAGAGTGGAGTCAAAAAAAATATAAAGTACGAGAAGAAAGAAAGGAAGAATGACGAAATGGTGAGAATCGGTGTAGTGTTAAGATGAGGATAACGTATGTATACATCTGCACCACTGACATCGGTTCTGAACCATATCATCTACAGTCTCCAACCACTGATTCCTCTTGTCCCGAGCACCCCAACCACCTAGTCTGCATCGCCCTACATGACTCAAACCAACAGTCAGAGACTTCATACATTGGTACCATGTTTTAGTCTGGCCACCTTGGGCCTTTTTCCAGCCTGGACCTACTTCAGCCAACATTGTGTGACGAGGCAACCGGCGACTAGGCATACGTAACACGTGTCCCAACCATCTCAGTCGAAGAAGGTTCATAACCTCAACTGACTTACCTCTTCTCCCTAAAACTCAACTCCTGGCTTCTGGGTTATTCACGTCGTGACACCACGGAATATGACCTACACTACGGAAGCAACGGTAGTCAAACACTTGTAGCCTTCTCATGTCTTCCACTTTCAATGGCCATGTTTCACAGCCATACAGTAGAACAGACCGGACTGCTGTGCAGTACACGCGACCCTTAATAGACAAACAGATATTACGGCGGCGCCATAGGTGGCGAAAGCCAATCAAGCTTTTTTATTCGTGCAGAGATTTCACCGGCCACTGAGCCATCAGGGCTGATCCTACTTCCCAGGTAAGTGAAGTGGCCGGCATACTCAATCACTACACTCTCTGTTATTAGCCGTGGCACCGTTGAAGACGAATTCTGGAGCAACAATTTGCATTTGGGTGGTGAGAAACGCATCCCAAACATTCTCAAATTGTCACTCAAAGTGTTCAGAAGACTCTGGATCTTGTTAGCGTCTTCACCTAACAGGACTATGTCATCTGCATATTCTAGGTCTAACAGAAATTCTCCTGTGATTAGGTCAACGTTTGTGTAACCTGGTGACGAGGGAGACCTCCATAAGAATATCTATGATGAAATTGAATAAGAATGGAGACAGTGAGCATCCCTGACGGAAACTACTCGATAAGTACAGCTCCCTGGACATCTCACCATAGGCTCTAACACGCCCACAAGTGTTCGAGTAGAGAACCTTCAATAAGGTGATGCACTTACTCGGCACGCCTTTCAGTGAGAGACATTGCCATAAGACTTCTCGATCAACGGGGTCGAATGCCTCCTTCAGGTCGAGAAATACAGTTATTGTCGGGCGTCTGTAAGCATGCCTATGTTCCAGGACCTGGCGCAGTGTGAATATTTGGTCAATACATCCACGGCCAGGTCTAAAGCCTGCCTGGTTTTCTCGGGCTTGCTGTTCCCGAGCTCCACTCAGGCGTCGGAGAATTATAGAACCTAGGATCTTAGACACTATGTTTGTCAGGCTGATTCCTGTGTGGTTATCACAAGAGGACTTCTCGCCTTTCTTGAAGACTGGGATAATCAGTGATTTAGACTAGTCAGAGGGGAGCGTGGTCGCTATCCAAACACGTACTCCAGAAGGAGCGGCAGTCTTCCACCGATCCTCTCAAGCTATGACTAGTAGCAGTGACTAATAGCAACGCAGAACTCCCTACTGTCTAAGTAGTTCTTCAGCCACGATACCACCCGGTTGCGGATACCTAACCCAGCTATTTTGTGTATTAGGATGGTGTGTGAGACAGGGTCAAAGGCTTTGGTGAAATCCAGAAAAATCACTTGGACCGGGACCTTGAGATCCCAGCATGCTGTCCAGTGATCATGGGCCATCAGGAGGTTGGAGGCACAGGGCCTACACTTTCGGAAGCCATGTTGAGCGTCACTGAGTCTTTGCTTCGTGTCCAGATATCCCCTGACGCAGTCGTCTGTCACACATTCCATAACTTTTGATATTACGGGGAGAAGTGCTATGGATCTACAACAGTGAATTCTGCCTGTCTCCTCCTTTGAAGATAGGGGAGAGGATGACCCGTTTCCACTCTTGTGAGAGTTTTTGTTCGTTTAAGGAGTATTGAAAGAGACTGCAGAGTGGGCCACTTAAGGTACTTGCACATTCTCTCAACACACATTGGCGAATGTCTTCGCACCCTGGGAATTTTCCGTCACTTAGCTTTGATAACTTGTCGAGAACAACAGCAAGAGTTATCTGTACTTCGTGTTACTCTGCAGAGTCGGATAACTTTGAGTCTGTTCGGGCAGTAGGTATGCAAACTTTCCTGGTGGGATATTGAGCTGTGTCAAATGTGGTGCCTAACATTTCGGCGATCTCCTGTCCAGATCTTTTATGATGCATGCTACTTGGCTTGTCGACTTTCTCTTTGTCATGAATCGGTATAGGCTCTTGGGGTTTGCCTCAAGTTTCTTGGCGAGGTTGGACTGGAACGACCTCCTGTCTCCTCGCACCCTGATGTTGCTTCGATTTCGTAGAGCTATATATGCGTCGTGACCATCCTCTTCTCTGGAGAGTTTCCATTTGTGCCATCCCTTTCTCTTGGCTTTTAGAAAGTGCACAGTGCCCTGGCTAAAACAATTTAGCCATTAGGTCTGCTTTCCGGGTGTTGTTATCACCAAGGGGACGTTTTGCGAGATCGCCTTAATGACGTCTCTTACCAGCTCCCAGCGTTGGTCAACCGATAAGGAACACCAATCCACTGGCCACGGAGCTCTCGATAGGCTTTGGTTTACTCCTTCATAGTTTGCCCTGTTGTAACAGAGGTAAGGACGAGGTCCGTCCCACGATAGTTGTTCACTGATTATCAGGTCGAACACCACTATAGGATGATCGCTGCTTCCAAGAGGAGTTTGGACCTGGACGTTTTCAACCAGAAGGTGATCACTAGTCAGTAGGTAATCCAGTTTAGATGGTTTACCATCTGACCCCGAACGGGTGTTGTCGCTAATTTTTCCGTGTAGTCCAGCCATTTGGATGGCATTTAGCAGGTTACAGTCGAACTTCCGGCTCGGAGTCGTGCCACCTCGCTCTAGGCTGAGAGTTGGAGCGTTGAAGTCGCCAGCTATTGGGATATGGTCATATCCCATAGTCGACATTGTCGATATTACTTGGAGTAGTTTTTGGTCGTGTTCCAAGTTGCTATTAGGGAACCTATAGATTCTTCTAACTAGGTACTTAGTGTATTTGACCGTGAAGTGGCACCAGATAGTCTAGGAGCTCTGTCAGTATAGTGTCAGTGGTTTGTTCACTTTGAACCAACTGTTCACGTATATTGCAACCCCCCTCCGTCCTTGTGTTCTCTGTCTTTCCTGAACAGAAACATATCGTCTATGTTAACTTCTGTGTCACTTATGTCCGATGATAACCATGTTTCCGTCAGGATTATGATTTTCGAGACAAGGTAGGAACAGAGGGATTGGAGCTCTGATATTTTATTTCGGAGTCCTCTCACGTTGCTGTAAAGACACTTGGAAATGCTCCTCGTAACGTGAGATGTCTCTGGGTTAACTAGTAGCACAAGTTTGGATGCGAGGGTTTTCACTAACTGACCAGTTCCAATGGAACCGGCCCAGTTAAGTTTTTTCCCGGGTCGATTTGTACAGTCGTTCCCATGTGGAGCTTGCCGGTCTGACTCTCAACGTGTCGGTTTAGGGTGATGGAGGCCTGAGCCCTGAGAGTAACTGCTATTTGTTGTTGTCGCAGTGTTCTCGGTCTGCTTTCACAACAGTGAACATTCCCGCTTATGGTGCTCTTGACTTTATAACGTCTCTAGCACTCTGGTAAGGACTGCGGATTCGAAGTTGACAGCCATTAGTCTAGGTGAAGTCATGGTTGTCCGATGTGAGCGGCGTGGCAGTCTGCCGATTGCCACTGCTGAAACTCCACTCAGCTCCATCCGAGCTGATAACCACTCCCGTTGTTGGACGTCATGGGTGTATTTCACGTATGACCATGGTTGTGGGTTTTAGTGGATCAGCTGCTTCTCGAGACGTCTTTCTTGACATCTATGATAGGTCAGGTCTAGCTCTAATATTGGAGTGTGTGACAGTAAAAGGAACCTTTCATCGTCTCTAGTTGAGCCTAGAGTCACTCTCATTGGCAGAGGCTTCCCTGGGGTGAATGGATGCCTTTGTACAGTAGACACAGTTTTGCCTCGAAAGCACCCAGACCTAGCATGACACAAAGGGAGGTCCACTGTTGCTTATTAAATGTGTCCTTATGCTCCAGAAGGCTATCATTGCAGTCAGGAACGTTAAATAGGATGCAGAGCTAGATCGGTCACTGATGGCAACATTATCCGATCCTATGGATGCGTTTTCATGGATGATTCGAGCTTTTTTCTCTACCCTAACCCATTTGTTATGTTGTCCGCTGATTGCTGTCACTGATGTAGTTCCAGGGCTTGGGGTGGATGTGGTTGCCGTTGTAGGCCGTGTTTTGGTCCGATTAAAACTGCCCAGATTTTTGATCTTCGGTAGGCCATTACCGAAATCCTTTGATAGTTGTTTGGACGAACACCTGCTTTTTGGTGGTTACTGGAAATTTATCAGTTACTCTAAGTAAGCTTGAAGCTAGGTGCGGTCTCAGAAGACACTGTGGACAAATGTACCAGAACCACGTGGATGGATGGCGCGTCATAAAGGTGTAGTACTGATGTGGTACTTCTTTATCACATCGACAGTGCACCCAACTGTTGCACTCAAACGCCGCATCAATTCTGATTACAATGAGAGTACATGTGTGGCAGTCATTGTCATGTCCATGAGGTTTGTCCAAATGCTTCCGTCTTACTCTGACGTTTCCACCTAGTGGTCCTTACTAGGGGGTCGGGATAGGTGCTAGGTGTAGCATGGGGGTCTGCGTTTACTTGACTAGGGACAGTGACGTTTACAGTACTGGAAGGATTGGCGGTCCGGCTAACTTCGAGTGTCGCAAGCCGTGACCGTTCGGTTAATCTGGACCTAGGTGGTGCGTTCTTATCCTTAGTAGCTTTCTTCGTCACGTTTTGACAGTTCATAGCCCCATCCCTAATAACCACTGGGAATAAGGTGGTCAGTGACTGCGGTGAGGCTATACCCGAAGTACTTCGGAGACTATTCATTTTTCGGGAGCAGCACTTTTACCACGCATATTAATAAATAGATGGAGTAGAGCAGTAGAGCAGTAAAAATGCAAAGCAAGTAAACAGAAGACCTTCGACATTACCTTTGATCGTCTGTTACTGCGACTCTGTCAAATTCCAAAGAGTACCAAGTCGTGGACGTAGAAGTTATTGGAATATGTTTCGCAGCAGATGCAGCAACCTGAGCTATAACAGTTATTCAAGACAGTTAGACCTATCACACAGTTGTCCGTTTGGCGCCTAATAGTGGTGATGAAGTAAGCAGTGGTTTGTTCTGCAGAAAAATTGTTGCAAAAACGTTGAATGAGGAGTTGAAAGCTCTCAGAGGATAGTCGTAAATGTAGATTTAGTTGAGATGGATAGAGACGAGCAAAAACACGTCACTACTCAAGGAGCGTGCAGGCTTTAGGTTTGGTCGTGGGTCGATGTATCGACCAAATATTCACCCTCTGCAAGGTTCCATAACACAGACACACTTACCAACCCCCGACACTAATTGCATTTCTCAATCCGATGGCGGCGTTTGACTGCGTCGACTGAAAGGTTTCACGGAAACATCTCACATTGAAAGGGCTGGCGGATGAGTCTGTCACCGCGTTAAGCATCCGCGGCTGTTACAGCCTATGATGGCCTATCATGCGAGTTGTGTGTATCCAGTTATGTCCGTCAAAGATGTCTACTCTCTCCTTATTCTATCATTCTGTCTGATGCTCAATATCAGATTTTAAAGGGAATAATCTTGTCACAGGGTACTATGTAGAAAGCCCTTTTCACAAAAATTACTCCGCATTCTGTAGTAGCTGTGCATGGTATCCATAAAGCTTTGTAGAAGTATGTTCAACATTACATAATAAGGGTATATGATCTTATAGTAACTTATCCAGGCATTCAATTGAAGCTTTACGAAGGAGGTCCCTGGACTGGAACGACTTCAGAGGGCAGGCATCTAGGAAGAAAATTATTAAGGAAGTCTGGACGTATTTCCGTTGTCTTTTTGTAGAAGAGGTGGTTTGGTGGGGACATTTTGTAGCCTGAATAATTTTGACTATTATTGTCTGAAATTTATTTACCTTATGGAGGAATGAACACGTCAGAGGCATTAGAGAAAACATTTATAACCTGGGGTGGAATCATTATTGACACGGGAACCGGTTGTCCCAAAATCTGGTTAGCTGTAGGTACTCATAACCGTTACAAGTGATAGAGGCACCGTTAATAAACGCGTTTACGAGTGAAAACCGAATGCATACTGATACTACGACCAGAAAACTTACCACACGATAGTTACCTTAGGATGCTTTTCACTGAAGGATAAATCGTAAGCGTCGTACTTCCTAGTCCAAGATAGCTTATTTGTCGGTTGTTGAAACTCAAAGTTGTGTTATTACGAGGGGACTAAAAAAGTGGTTCATGCAATGTATAAGTTTGCCAGATATACTGCAACATAATACTGTTACCAAAATGTAAATCTCACGGTGAAAAAAGTGTGAGGCTAGTTATCTTATTTATTTACCCTTAACAGAACGTATAAAAGTAAATTGATTCTTAAAAAAGCTAGGGAAGTGGTTGGGAATGAATATCGATTTTGTGAAAAAAGAATACTTTGGCTTGACCCTGTTTTGACTTCCACATTTCAGAGACTATGCACTATTGACTACGACCAAGCTAATGAAAAGCCCCTTTAGATTATTTCTGCAGCAAGATACTACATCACGAGCCTAGTTCTAAGTTACTAAGGTAATCTAGTCAAACAAGATTTAAGAAGTATTAAGGGCGAATGCGATAATAATCGGGTGAATGGCGTTAGTGAGAGCGAATTGTAAACAAAAGGAATTGTACCCAGAAATTCCCCTGAACCGCAGAAATAATGTAGATAGTGCTGATATAAGGCGAATGGTGAGGAATAAATGCGGTCAGGGCTAAAATAATGGGTTAGTGTTGAAAACTTATGTTTTGGTCAACAACGACTTGGTTTCAATATCCAATATTGATAGTGCGAGCGTAGAAAACTGGTAGTTTTTGATCTCTCGCGTCTAGTTCTTAGGGCTTGGTTCCAGTTGTTCGGTTTACTCCTGCAGTGGACGAGGAAATACCCTCTGCTTTCTTGCTTTTAGCTTCGGTGAGGTGGATGTTTTGTGGGCTAGTAGGTTGTAATTTGTAGGGTGATTAGGGAGCTACGGGTTGCTGGGAAGTTTAGAGAACTGCCGTGACTCCTGTCTGTGTAGGTACCTGAAAGAGAATAGTAAGGTAGTGGTAAAGGAATGAAGAGAGAATAAAGAAGAGAGTGAAGTAGCACCATAGAGACTCTGGGAGCTGGGTTAAGGCCGTATCGCTAACCATCCTTGCCTTTAAACAGGAGTTTACGTAGATAGCCACTCCCCCTCCTGCTCTATGTTCCCTGTCCCTGTGGAAGAGTTCCATGCCAGCAACACGCATCTCTTCGTCGGAGATGTCCGACGAGAGCCAGGATTCGGTGATGAATATGATGTCGTAGTGCTGATGTTCACGCAGCGTCCTCATTTCTGCTACTTTCCCTCTTAGCCCCCTAACGTTGCTGTACATACATATTAGAGTGTGCCTGATGAGAGGGGAGATCTGGATGTGTATTTTCGCGGGATGAGCGCTTACGTGGTTGAATTTAGCCTCGCCAGTCCTCATAGGACTGGCATTGTTCCGTTTTTTTGTGTTTTGTTCTTAACTTGGGTGGGGGCTGTAGCAGTGGTGGCTTCTTTACTTGATGTATCTAACTCACTGGTCAGAGCCTGTGTGACGGCCACTGATTCCAGAGGTCTTGGTGGTTGCCGTCTCTCCTCTTGCCTTGTGGGTCTAGGCTTACTTTCACACATACGTATTGAGCCACCCATGCGATCTTTCGCATTATACCATGTGTGTAGAACGTCTGTGAGGGAGGCATATGAGTCGAACTGGACGGCAAGTAGTCTTGGATTGGGTATGGTCTTCAGGTGCGCTGGCCTTGGCAGTATACTGACGCTGTTGGCCGGTATACTGTCGAGACCAACTTTGGTTGAGAGCCATTGCCATTGTTGCACGTCGTGAAAGTACCGATCTTTGACCGAGCGGTCACTTGGCAATTCTGGAATCTCATGTACAACTATAGTGTTGTTTCTGTTGGGATTTCCAACCGCTGACTTTCTCTCCTCCTCTCTTATTGACCATGGTTTGTCAGGCCATATAAGATAATAAGATAATAAGATCAGATTCACGAAGAAACAATGGTGCCCAGTGTATTCATGGAAACTGAACATAATTTGAAGCTGTGTAAAGACGAACTAATGACCAACTAGATACAACGACAAATTCATATTAAACATACCTGTGGGTAAAATCGGAGGTAACGTATGCGTTTAAAAGATGTGGTATAATAGAATCAAGGCTATCCAATATACAATGCTTATTCACGTTGTTCAGAGTGTCCTGTTTCTTTGTGTTCACTTCTCAGTTTCGTAAAACGCCTCGAGGTCTTTCATGCACTTGAAGACAGTATAAATACTCACTCCTGTGTTATAGTTTCTATAAATCTTTGGGAATCGTTCTGGTGCGAACATGACAGACGCAAAGACTGATCACTAATTATTCGGACTTGTTATATGCCCACAAATACGAGGCCAAGGAAGAACACAACAGCCTAGTCGGATGGAATAGTATATTTGCGAGGTCGTACAAAGATACCGATGCGTCCCAACTAACTGGCTAGAGAGTCGAATACGAGCAGTGCAACGTGACACGACAGCGTGCCAAATGGCGAGGATGCTTGACCGGGTGCCTTCAGTCTAGCGAGTCCAGTTAAACTATCAAGTTCAGCATCGACTTTGGGTCCCGTGTGATTTTGGGGAAGCGTGTGAACTTGAAAAAATATGGTTGGCACATCTTACTTCACACCACTAAGTTGAATACGACTTTAAATACTCCTGGAACCTGACGGTTCAACCTGATCGTGTTTTCTGTTGAGCCGATGGTTGTTGTAACTGTGCATTACCAGGCACATCGTCAAGAATTTCGATAATTGAGCTATATGTCGGTCGGCTGTAGCGAGCTGAAATGTCACTATGATGGATTCGCCTTCGAAATAAGCTGGTTTCAAACGGTCGATACCGACCCTCTCTTCACGTCCGTCTCGGTCAATTATGTAGAATTTCTCGTGTCGCTTGATCACTTTGAATGGCCTGTCGTAGGGTGGTTCAAGTGGTCGACAAGCAGCACCGTGGCGAATAAACACGTGTGATGTTATGCACGGAAGAGTGTGCTTCGGTTGTTGTGACTCTGGATATTTCTCCAACAATGACTGGTAGGACGCGCCGCCTGATTGTTTGGTTCTAACGATGGCTAAACTCGAAATTACGTGGGTGGTGCCGCCAGTAGATAACCTTGTGTTGTTATCTATCAGACGTCGACAGCGAGCATCTACGAGTAAATCATAATGGTTTAGCAAATCTATGCCAATGATGAGCATAGAAACATCAGCCAGCAGGAAAATTCGGTAGCAGGTTCACTTAAAGGTTAGTTGAGGTGGGCGCACAGTGCCCGGATGTTGAGATTGCCCTGCCGTTAGCTGCTTGGAGATTGAAGCATGGGTCATGATGACCCTCCTTTGCCGGTGTGGGGAGAACTCTAACCTCTGCGCCGGTGTCGACGAGGTGGCGAACTCTCGTTTTCGTATCGGTGAAGTAAAGCAAACGGCTGTTTCCACCGGCTACGGTCGTGAAAACGGGCCAGCGTGGCAGTTTCCCGAGTTTGTGTTCGTGTTAAAAATGCATGGCTTCCGGCATTTTCTATCTTCGTCTCCGTAAGTTTTATGAAACTAGCACCATTTCGTGTTTTCCACCCTGTTTGGTTTAGTTTTTGAACAGCCAAGCGGGTCGTTGCGATGCACTGAGATGTGTTTCTGTGACGTGATACGTGAACTAGGACCTCGAGATCGTAGCAACTTTTTAACGGAGTTGCACAGCTTGGTCACCTCTGAATCCTGACTCTCTAGTCTGTCGCAGACAGAATATAAGTTGGAGACGGGTCCGCTAGAGATCTCATCAAACACTAGGCTATTGATTCTGGGGAAGTGCGTGACGCTACAGATATTATGGGAAGTTGAGTGTTCGTCAAATCCACTATCCATTTTTGATAGTGCTGGCGTAGAAAACTGATAGTCTTTGATCTCCCGAGTCTAGTTCTTAAGGCTTGGCTCGAGTTGTTTGGTTCACTCCTGCAGTGGATGAGGAAAGCCCCTCTGCCTTCTTGTTTCTAGCTTCGGTGCGGTGGATGTTTTGTGGGTCAGTAAGTTGTGATCTGTTGAGTGACTGAGAAGCTACGGGTTAATGTGAAGGCTTGGGGATAGCCATGACTCCTATCTGTGTAGGTAATTGAAACGGAACAGTAAGGTAGGACAACGGTAAGTCATAGGACAAAAGAGGAGAGGGTTATCATGTAAGGAAGATCACGGGAATGAAAATGAGGATTATAATAATGGCGTATGGTAACTAGCAAGGTCTGATGGGGACGCATATTGTTGGGTTAAGTCCGTGACAGTTACGTTGGTAAGGTGGTAACTGTATTATTACGATGCATAATCAGTTCGTAGGAGTGCGTGTTACAATTCCGTAACGCTTGATCAACCCTACTTAACTTGATGTGCTCTAGTATCCGCTTAACCAGTACTTTACTCAACGTGTAAGTACTGATAACAAAACACAAATCAAAAGAACTGATACGCGATGTATTTGAAGGAGCTATGTATTTAATTAAAGTAAATGTAATAATAATGAATGGGGGAAAAGTTCCATCAACTTATCCGGCTTGTGAGGCTGAACTAGGGACTCGAAGTACGTGCGTGGTAATCAGCACAATAGAGCGCAAAATGGCGTCCAAGCCTGCTCGGATGCATGCTCGTTAAAACAAAACTTAAAACACCCTGAGCACCCGGAGGCAAGCAGGAGATTTATTTGGTTGATTTAACTTAAACTATTTCTTTTAGCCCTAGTTGTATTTTGGTGCCAGGAAGGTGCACTACAATTTGATGAGTTATAAACGGTCCACAAATTGACTTAATGCACTCAAACGTGTGTCAGTTCGCGCTGTTCAAGCTGTAATGCTTTCCAGAGGCCGCAAAGTCAACGACAAAGGCAGTGTGAACGCACATGGGTTTTCACACTTTGATATATGATTATCACTTTAGTCTCTGGGAGAATTGCCACACTGACTATGGGATAGAGGTTAATTGTTCGGGCAAACTGAAATTCTTGGGATTTTGTAGGCTGATATCAAATCGCCACGAAACCGTAGGTATTGAAGTACTGGGTATACAAGCCAGTCCTCATAGGGCTTTATTGTAGCCCTACAACACCCCTCATGACCCACCCTAACTTTTGTCCAGGTTGTTCATAGCTGTTTTCATGCATGAAAGTGCAGTAGAGTTATGAACTCCAAAGATAGGTCTTGAAGAGTTTCAAAACGGGTTCCATGGTGGGTGATTGCCCCTAGTTGCCTGCGCATAACGTTAAGTAGTGCAAACACGCTAGAAGTACCTCTAGAATAAGTGAGACTGGTATCCAGCTCGTCAATTAATTTCAGTCGCTCTCTCTCCATAGTACTATGAGAAAGGTGTGTAACATAGGGAGTAAACTACTTTCTGCGAGTCATAAGCGCTGAGAAACGCGATTCGTCACTTATCTATTCAAGTGATAGCTCACTGTTACTCACCCAATCTACAGGTAACCTAAGATCTCCATGTAGTACGCTCACTTCCCTTTCGGATGCTACAATCCTCCATACCTTAACATAGTCAGCACAAATAAGAATCGGAGAGATGAGACTCAGTGGGAGGTCATTCGCACAAAGGAGGAACAGCAGTGGACCCATTATAACTCCTTGAGATATACATGATGATGTTCTCTATATTGAGCAAACTCTGTTGGCTTTTATGCACAACCCTCCACCGTATAAACAATCCTCAATTCAAGATAGCAGCTGACAGCTGATACGCAACCTTGCTATTTTGAGTGTGAAGTGGCGTAAGAGACTACGTAAAATGCCTTCATAAAATCTAAGAAAACAAATAGGCATGGGCCTTGACATCCCCGCTTACCTTTTGCCATTCCTGTCTGCCGGAAGATTCGAGGCGTAAGAACTGCCGTGTGAAATATCACTCAGTACTCCACTTGAGTACATTTATTCTCTGACAGTCTTCGACCAGGCTTTCCACTGCTTTCAATGGCACCAGTAGAAGTGCAATGGGTCGACAGCACATTGTTTTCTGCCCGTTTCCTCTTTAGAATATGAGAGAGAATGGCATGCCTCCATTCCTGAGGAGTGTTTAGACGGGTTATAGATCGAACCACACAGGGCACTTGCACTTTATTTCAACGCAGATGGCCGAATGTCATTGCATCTTGGCAATTTTTCTGCTTGGGGCTTCGGCGGGTTTTCGAGTATCATAAAATGGGCTATATATATTCTATGTAACTCTTCTATACTGAGTAATGTTGAAGTTTGTTGGGGTGATTGATAATTTTGGTTGGGTGATGGAATGTTCTATTGTGCTGAAGGTGGCACTAAACGTTAGGACTATTTTTAATTCAGATACGTTCCATCCAATCGGACCAGTTATAGCGCAAGCTTTTCAGTTGGTAAATTTTCTCTTCGCTATGAATTGATTTAAGTTCTTGGGGTTTGCCTCAGGCTACAGGACGTAATATACAAGTATCACAATCACTTCCATCTACTGTGCGTCTTGTCGTTTTGGGAAAACCGGAGGTATTTGCAAGTGAGACCTAGTAAACAAAGCTACTCGGTTGATGCGGTTGTTGCAAACCTACTGAGCAGTCCGGCGAAAAATTAGCACTAATCGAAACTCGTAATTACCACCTAGGATAGTGATTCTGCACAAATCTTCAAATGTTTTGCCACCGAAGAGTCGTCAGAACTGGTTAAAAAGTTATGAGAAGAATCAAGAGGCAATTAACAAGGCATTATTAAGACTGCTGGTAGATAGGTTTGATATTTTCCCTAATGATGGTAGTAAATAAAGAGGCAGCACATAACTATCACGAAGTGAGACAAGTAAGTCACTACGTGAAAGTGATAGATCGAGACGTATGATAATTATTATTAACAGTCAGGACAACTGATATGAAAGATGCAAAGAAAGAAAACTGATTACTGCAATGTTAGTCCCTATCGTTGATTGAGTTTGAGTCTAAAATAGGTGAGCGCAGTCTGTGTATCAGTCCATAAATATTCAACTTACTTCGAGGTCATCAGAAGTCGAAGCATTGGTTTTACTGAGTGACAGTGGCAGAGGCTGCAAACATGACGAAGGAAATGTGTTGATCGCACATAAAGCATTTTTTCTCTAGTGGACATGTACTGAGACCACCGCCGTGTCCCTCTAGTAGTACTCTCAATTGTGATCAACTCGACACTTAGAACATTGTAAGTCATTTTGTGGTAATCTGTTGATTATCATGGTGAGTGTCCACATAATCATAATAATCGCATAATCATAATCATTTCTTAATTCTTTTGTGTTTATCATTCAGTCTTATACTTTTAACCTCACTGTCTGAACCCGGCTAATCTTATTTTCTCAGTTAGCATAAATTTTCTCAAATGTCTTTCCTGAAGAAGCTTGGATCAGATTTCTGTTCGAAATGATGGGATTATTTAGAACACACTATGACCTACACAGATGCAAACTATATTTAATGTCAAAGTTTTTACATATTTTTGATTTCTAAAGTAAAAAGTACTGTTGGGTGTTTTCCTACATCTACAGTACTCTTGTCTCCTTCTTTAATCCTCCTTTTTTGTCCCTAAAATAATCCCTAAATCTTTGCGAATGCAAACAACCTTATTCATCGCTCCATCAGCTCTAATCATTCAGTTGTTTTGACTTCACTTGTAGAAAACTAATGTTACGTTTCCTCTGGGCTGATAATTTTCTTCTGAAGCAATAAAACGGTGTCATGGATCTTTGTGTGCTTTGAAACTAATTTGTATGCAACTGATGAGAACCCAATAATCTTGGCCTGAACGCGGGAAATAACTAGGCGGTGCCAGCTGACGTGAATCTGACTAGTTCCTGCGTTCTACTGGATAGCTTCCGAACTTCCGCGAGTGACGCACAGTCAAAGGTTGGATCAAAATATCAAAACACGTTTTGTAGTAATTCAGTAGTAGATTCGTAACAAAATCTGTGGTACTATCAAAGCAACAATAAGTCATATCAAAACTACAAAATACCCCAACAGTGCCGTTGGGTAACTATACAGTCCAAACCTTCTCGGGTGCAAATACGTACTATACGGTAAAAACTAGTTAAACAAATACAACTGTTAAATACCTGATAGTCAATAAGAATATTCCCGACGAAAGGGATCAAAACTCTGTCTACCGGAATCAAATCAACAAATAAAAGTTTCCAGTAGACAGTCAAAAGACAAACAGTCATATCACAGCACAACCGTAAGTTGGACCAAAACAAAGTGTAGGGCACAGTAAAACAACATCACCTTGTCATTAGTCCAGCGTTACACAGTAGGAAAGTGAAACATTCATGATAAGTCTCAATCATACAAAGGCAAATACTGAGTAAAAAGTCAAAAGAAGACAGTCAAACAACCAAATAATATTACATCAGCTAAGGTCAAAGGTACGCCATCCATAACGAGGGTAAAAGTATTAAAACAAATGTCAATACAATCAAATAGGGTGGTCAGGAGGGATTTTCAGATCAATTTTCCGTTACAACAAGTAAGTAGACACCAACTGCATTTTAAAGTTCTGGTCAAATATCATGCTTCTAAAGTTCTTTCATTTTTACATCATCTAAAGAAAATAGTGAGACTTTTGAAAGAGCTGAGACTTAGATCTTAATGCATATTCAATACACTTATGTATCACTATAACATCTGAAGGATTAGGGTAGATATGGGCCAGTTTTCTCCAGGGGAATATAGTCTCGAAAATCCTGTGCAAAGTAAAGCAGACTGACAGCATCAAAACTAAACCCTATCTTTCAATACGATGAAATTTGTCATCACATTCGCTCACGTTTCTGAATGAACAAGCCCAGTGATCGTACTGTTCAATGTATTTCTTAGTTAAGTGATTTACTGTTAATGTTTAATCTATATTTTTTACATGGTGAACAAAACGCTTTGGTTCACTCAAATTAATTTTCATCATGGAAAAGTCGTCAGAGTGATCGACTCGAAAACTTGATGCTTGCAAAACATATTAACGTGATTTACTGGCATAAAAATGCAAACGGAGAATGGCTACTTTGTGCTGCATTCATATTGGTGACCAGGACATGCGTTTCGTCCTCTTTGGGACACTTCAGCCGGATGTAGCTAGGTCGAACTTAGTGATGTTGTTCCCACTGAGACTCGGATCAAGTACCCACCACTTCGAACGCCAAAGGCTTATCTCCTAGACCACTGGGCCATTCCTGTGGTTGTCTTTATTACAGTGACTGTTAAACTACCTTTTTTCAATTCCATGCTACTTTTCCTCCCAGTTTATAAATGATGGCTCGTATTTTGTCTTTTGTGAACGATGTTATTATATTTTCATATTGACTCATTGGTTAGTGGATCTTAGCTTATGTTTTACCCGAAGTCATAATATCATAGAATATTACTATTGTTTTTTATATATTTGTTTACATTCAGTTTTATTTTCAATGAGTGTTCGTTTCACTCCCCGTTCAGCATGCACTGCTTCCACGAGTGTTAACCTTTTCCTAGTAGATTCAAAAGACCACTGAAGTTTATTGACAAATACTGGAGCCATTTAGTCACGTACATCCATCTTATAGATCTCTTACATGTGTGTATTACAAACATATTTATCTTATACCATTTTCTGAACAACTATGGATTCTGTCTTCAGTGGTACTTAAAGTTATTGGCTTGGTTCATTTACTAATTCCATCAGGTTTCATACAGAATTTCATATGTCGATAATCTTATCCGTATGAATTCTGCCTTCAAAGTTGATCGTGAAGACTAACAGAACATCTAGTTACCTTCAAATCGCTTAATTTTCTTACAATTATTTCATTTATTTGAAAATCATTCCTTGGACTAGTGTATTCTCTTGCCCTCATAACTCACATGGTTTACTTTATTAGATGAATCAGATAGATGAATATAATAAGCTGAGTGTCATGCTCATGTGGAATCGGTGGAATAAATTTCGCGTCGACTGAGTGAAAAGCAACAGGCTTGAGATATGCTTAGAGATTTCAATTGCCTGAAATTTTATTTTCTAAAAGTCTAAGATATTAAATATTGTTGCAGCCACACCAAGTCAGTAAATGAAGTGACTCGTAGGTTAGCATTTCGGTTTTGTTTATCAAAAATAAACAGTGTTACTGAAACACAAGATAATTTTCAGTACAACTTTGTGGACGGCAGTCCAACTTATCCGTGTGTCTGTTGCAGCGGTAATTTGAGTGTAAACTTTATCAATGGATCGGCGATCAGACATAGTGACTGTATTCTACAGCATAGGAAACACAAAATAATAATAAAATTCAAGGTCACATTGTGCCGAGTAAGCGATTCGTAAAAAGAATGACATGAATTTGCCATAATGGCAGAAATGAAGTTGATATGTCATCACAAGATGGTTAACATATGATACAGCTAAGGTGATGAGCGTAATAATAATCTTAAAAAATGTTTAAGGGGGATTTTAAAAGTTTATTATAGCGAGAAGAGAGGAAAGTTTGGTTAAAAATAATGGTCATAAGTATAATTTTTTCCAGAAAAAAGGAAGGGGAACGGAAACAAAAGAAAAGACGGTTAAAAAATAAACAAAAGGTTGAGGGAATGCCGTTTCGTTAGTGGGAGGCTAAGGGAGGAGTATGGCCCGAACGTCTTCCTTCTGAATACAAAGTTTAGGTGTAGCTGGTCGTCTAGCTATAGCTTACGCCATATGGGGAATGCGTAAACCGGTGACAGACAGTAAAGTCTTTGGGATGCTATGAATCACAGTAAAAGCTGTGCTAGCATCCATTTAGTGTCCTGTATCTACTAGATGTGCTAGTAAAAAACTTTTAATAGATTTGGTCTCACCCTTTGCAAGCAAAGCCAGCAAATGTTCTAGTATCCTGAGATGGACGGGTCTAATAACGTACAGTTTATAACTTGCTCATCGGGAACAGTTGAAATGCTATATGCATGATGATGGGCTCAAATTAGTTAAGGCATCCTTAAGTCTTGGGTTGAACAGCAGTTGGTTATTAAAAAATAAGCACAGACGTTCAGAGTAAAACATTCTATTTATTGCTTTGAATGGAAGTTGTGAAGAAATGTAAACAGTTTAATTATAATTGTAATTCCATACCCGTTCTTAAATGCATTCGCCTAAAATTTAAGCTGTTGATATGTTAACGAAATTGATTTTTTTTAAGTGTGGAACCTGATGAGAAGTTATTGAAGAGAATATTCTTTGTTCATATTGAACTTTTAAAAACTAGATGCGTTACATGCAATGAGTTCAGAAAAGACACACTGCACATGTGTCATGATTCTGAAATGGATAAACTCGGAAGAGTTTCCATGTTTCCGAATTATCGAATCACCTCATTATCATTTTATCCACCCTGACGTTTTGCATCGGATTCAAATTCCTAGATTTGCGAAGCTAATACGGATAACGTAAACCTAATAAAATCTGCTACCGTATAAATAAATCAGTCATGTTGTCTTCTGGTTTCTTACTAAACAAGCTTGTGTTGGTGTGGTAAGATTCATCATAAAATATCCTCTTTAATAACTTTTGTTTGAGCTAACTCTCGGACTTTGCTGACAACACAAGCTCAATTTTCATCTTAGGACCAATTTTAAATTCGAAATCTATCATGTAATTTGTTGCCGCATCTGTTTTTCTGAATTTTTTGTTGTTTCGCAAATATTTCAGATGAATAAGTCAGGCTATCGCATTCTTAAATTTCACATAACTTTATACCACTCAGCTTATAGTGGTTTATAAAGTCAGTATCAGTTTTCAGTGAACAGCAGACCACCAAGTTTGGTGGATTTAATACTGATTGTAGTTCATTTATCGTTGAGATTTGTTTCAGAGTTTTCCTTATGATAAACTGATCACTTTAGTGAACTGATAACTTTGATTGATGTATCAGTGCATAGTGGACCGCTGTACGCTGAAATACAAATTATTAATTTTACATTGAAAACTTCATATGGTATTTATTTACGCATAAGCGGGATTTTGTACTCAGATCAAACCTCTATTTGTAGAATGATATTGAAGTGCTTAAATCTGAGCAATACTGCGTTTTAACTACAAAATAAGAATAAATGTCTGAAATATTTTATAGAACTTCATTTCTCAATGTGCCGAAGTGCTGTTAATAAAAGTGGGGAAGTAGGTAGTTGAATTCATATAAGATGATACAGTGTATAAGCCAACAATGAGGTATGAAATAAAGCGGAAAATTTAATAGAAACATTCTCCACAAACTATTCTTGTGAGCCATCAGTCAAAAATACAAAATGAAAACATATACTATGGATCATGTTACATAACAAAGCAGTATTTATTTAAATTTCGAAAGGTTTCTTCAAGCGTGGTTCAAGCGTATAAAAGATGAGAAACTTCGCTGATCACCATAATGAAACAACAGGTTTCAAGACATCTGAAGCAGGTAAGTTGACAAAGAGATTTCGTAATCAGTGCCAAAACTTAGGTAAAGTGTTTCAAAACCGCACTAGCAACTACAAAGAAACTATGGTTCTAAATTTAAGGCAAATCTTATGCAGCTCTTTGTTAACTGCTCGTATGTGACATTTGCTGTATTAACTAGTATTTAATCTCTTTGATTCTGAACAAACCCCTCGTTCATTACTGTCTCCGACTTCATCTTTGCTACATATTTAAAACTTACTTATGACCTATGTGAAAGTATGACTTAAACACTGCCATCAAGTCATAAAAAAGAAAAAATTCACTGAACAAATATTTAAGCAGCGATATTATCATTAAAATCGCGTTTAGATACAATTAGTGTTAAAAAAAAGTCAGTGTTTATCAATCAATAGATCTTAGTAGGATGTAGCCAGGAGAATAATAGTGGATTTGAAGTTACACAATAAACATTAAGATATTTTAAAGCGTAAAGAAGTAAGTTAAAATAAAGAGTTGAAGCATTCATAACCCAGTGAGTAAACAGTTGTCAGTGTTGAAGGAAAGGGAAGTCAGTAAGTAAGCTAGAAGCATTGTCTTAGTAACAACATGAAAATTTACAGGTTAGTAAGACTTAATTAAAAACTGAAAAGATCGAAGTTAAAAATTTAATAAAGACAGTGAATGGATTTCTTCTGAATACACAATTTCGGTTTCAGTTTTCGCACTACCACAACCTCGTCAATCCAGAGCATACGTTTCCGCACACCCTTTCGAAAGAATACGTTGTATTTTGTGGAATACTGTGAACGAATCCTCTGAAACTGTCTGCTGTCAGTAAAATGTAATATGGAGTTATTGATTCACATACGCTGACATATACTGAGCCAGGCCCGGAGGTGTTAGCATTGACGTTGCATAACCTATCTTTATGTATGGCCTCCAAACCTGATGCCACAGCATCAGGTGAATTTATATATGTACACAGAAGTAGCAAGCGGAGGCAGTTTGTTTAGACAAAGTTGCAAGTTATAAATATCTCTACAGGACCAGCTAATTCTCCTTCTAGTGAAGCTTTTACGCACTGACGGTGATGTGCAGTATGACACTGAAACGTCCGTCGACTAAATCCCTAGCTTAGAGAACAATTTAATCTGAACATCACCACCATGAGATAGAGATATTTGAGTATTCGGCAGGTGCAACTGATCATAGAAAACATAAATTTTGAATCCAATGTAAGCACAGCATTCACTGAAGTTGATCGTCATTAGTTCAGTAATAAACAGGAAATGTGACTGACTGAATAATACGCAATACAGGAAAAGCTACTAACTCAATAGGATACTTAGACTGGATAGTGACTCTTCTCCTTCATACCTGATGCTTCACTGAGCCGCGAAAATCGGAAGACAAAGACCAGTCTATGAAGATAAGGAAGACAAGTTTATGTGACGAAAACATCATTTATATACAGTTTTTAGTCCAAAAATAAAGACACGAGGTCAGAAGTTGGATACTCATTTTCATTGGTCAGTTGAAGGACGAAGTTGTCCAATAGGATTCTCCCTACCCACACAGTAACATGAACCAAAGGTTGAAATCTAAAACTTCTACCTTGTCATCTGACGACTTAGAATGCTGATTTCGATTAAGGTGATCTCTTTTCAGTAATGTTTACGTTTTTCTTCCGGATGGTGTCTAGTCTAAAGTAGTTGGGAAATTAAACTTGCACATTCAGTGAAATACTATGAAAATCGTTGCATGTGTACTAAAATGAATATTTCACTTCAGTTTGTGAACACTAAGGGGGGGATTCAGGTATCTCAATTACTATTCGATTAGGCTTCTTTACTGTTAGCAGATACATGGAGAGAAGACTAGTTATCAAAACTAACAAGACATATAAAGGCATTTACAATAAAAGTTTATTGATTTCAAAAACCTGATGGTGTATACTACAAATATATTTGTTGTTTGAGGCGTGTGGGGATTTCTATTTCTAGATAGTATCTATCACAGGCTGATATCAGTTAGAGAATCGCTGAAAAGCCAGGAGTACTGAGTTATTTCTTCCTGGAATAAGACACCTCAGCAGTAGACATTGACGATCGGTCCACGAATAGAACTCAAAACCTTCAGGTCTTGCGACGAACTCCATAAGTATTTAGCAATGCTAGAACAAAACGGCTGTCCTGTCCTCCTTGATTTTTATGGTTCTTCAACTGATGTCAGTTTATGATGAATACCACTCTGAAATATATTTGTAATGAACATTTGCATAGAATGGTTAGTTTTCTAATTTCAATCATTCCACTGAATAATGATAATCTTGCACGCAAATGGCAGTTATTTAATACTTAATTACTGTTATTCACAAGTCATTCGCATCAAGTCATCAGTAGAAATAAGTTAGACATTACAAAATTAGATTCAAGTTTTACAATAAAGAGAAAAAACGGCAATGACCCAAGTGAAATTGTAAATTTTGTAAGCAGAATAAGAATATATACTGTGACATCTAAAATACTCACTGAAACGTTTTCAGTCAACTTAATTTTACAAGAATTTCTATCAAAATATCCAGATTTAAAAACTTCAGATGGGATTCATCAAATAAAACCAATACCGTATTTCTAAAGAAGCACAAGGAAGTAAAGTCGGCCAAGTAGCATCTTACAAGAACATACGAAAGATCACTGAAATACCGCTAGATTGATGGACATTAGGGACTGAGATTCTAAGCCATGGCATGACTATATGCTACGTTCCCGATATACATAGTAGGCAATGTTTACTGGGTAGCTATTTTTTCTAGGCACTTCGTAAGACTGACACAGTAAATTTTTGAAGACTAACTATAAAGACATAAAGTGAATCGTGATAACGACTGGTTTGAGGTATTTGTTGTTTCCATACAACGAAGTGAAAAACAATCAACAGAATAAATAAAAGCGATAGGAGGGGCAGGAAGAAATGCGTTTGGTGAAACAGTATTTCTTTTCAATTACCTTCTCACTATAAGCCTATACCGATATATAGGGCCTTATGTTTAGTTTCATACACTCAGTTAACAGCCTAAGTCATTTGATTTCACACTTTCTGAACATTACTTTTTTGTTCTATGCACTACTTTGCATCTTGACTGCTTCGGTTGCTTACTTCATTGATAACTTGAAGGCTGTAACTAACGTCTACTAACCAGTTGTTTGTGGAATTGCATATAGGTATAAATAATAAGGTATGTATATTGTTGTCAACTCATGATGAGGAATCAATGGAAAATTGTCATTTCTTCGCCGACTTCTTGCCCATTCCAAGATGTTGAAGCACAAATTTGTCTCCAAATAAGGTTAAAAATACAAATCAAAATAGGCACTAGCTGCAAAATTCGCGAACTACTTTTTCAATGATCCCAGTCAGTAAAGATGTATAGTTTGATAATGGGTTCAGTTATTGGCCGCCTAAACCGTTTATTTGCACTCAGCTGGTGCTGGGAATGTGGCAACCGGAAAATACATTTTTGAAAGACAAATGGGGGAAATAAGTTTTTGCTCGTGTCACCGGATAATACATTTCCGAAGTATGATGTTTTTGTCCAGATGTTACTTCATATAATTACAGTTCTTTCAAAAAATGATTGGAATAAATAGGTCAGAACCACTCGCAATCAAATATTCATCTGTTTGGCGCTAACCTATGATTTTGTAAACCAAAGTAAATCAAATGTATTTCATAATTAAGAACTTTACAATCCTATGTGAATACGCAAATCTTAGAAAAGTATTGCAACAAAGATGCATTGGTTTAAGAGAAAGTGAGAAAAATCAGTCACCAACCATTTAACATCGAAGTGAACAAATAAACTTATGAGAATTACTATTGAAGGGATGCTGGGCAGATAACTGAGCTATAGATGCCCTGAAAGCAACATGAGTTTCGCACCCATCAAATGTAAGGCTGATCTGCACTGACTTCTGTTTTAGGGATGAATAGTTAATTGACAGAAATCTGTTGACCATTTACTAACCTGATGTATGGCAAAGCCCATATTGATCAGTTGCTAAAGAAATTTCAGCTTAGATGCAAAAAATATCGCCCAACACTCTTCAACTTACATCATCTGTGGCACTGGCAAGATATTCAGCTGCCCATTGAAGAATGAGTATATTGCTCAGAAGTCAGTCCTATCTTATTAAAGATCTGTCAGAAGTGACTGTCGAAAGTAGAAAATATAAACAGGTTGCAAGTGTTTGACCAAAGGTGCCTCTGGAGCATGTTAGGAACACCATATAAGCACTACTGAAGAAGAGATGTGGCTGACACTTCTAAACACTCGCACATCAAGCGGCTTGTGTGAGACTTAAGTCCAACTTCAACCACCCAGATCTTTGTTAAACGCGTCTAGAGTCACAAGCTCTCAAATCAATGTCATTTCCAGTGCCTAGTACATAAATCTTCGCCGACATGATGTAAAGTCAAGTATGGGTTACTAGGCAACAAGGGGAAGTCAATCAATGAAACAAGGAACCTTTACCGACTGGGATGGCCTGAACTTGTGTCACGCATAACAGATTATTGTCTGCCTTGACATACTAGGTCACGGACTCAGGATTACGCTGTAAGATATCTGCCAGTGCTGAGGGCTGCCAATGACACTAACCCATTAAGTCTTTGAATGTTCGTATAGGCTGCCTAGGAGGCGCGTAGGTTACTTCACTGAGACCCCTAATAGGAAAGGAGGCAGTGGTTGGTAACTCTTGGTGGTATGGCTTAAAAATGATCACAGTAACGCAGATCCATACACTAAGCGTCATCGAAGTTTTGAGTATTTTCACTAACTTACGCCTGTGCATTTCCTTTCATCTAGTATACTTAACCTTTTTTATGTTGTTTATTTTCTGCTCACCTTTTCTTTACAGGCTACTAGGAAATGTAGAAGCTTGAACTTATGCACTTTTTCGTCAGGTTATAAGTTGTTTCCCCGTCTCTGTGTCACTTGTTGAAGAATTTTGGCTGTTCATAACCACAAGACGAGTAAAAACTAAGACAAAAAAATAATGAAACAAGTAAAAGTCAAAGAAAGACTGGAAGGACGACGTAAATGACGATTAAAAAAATTTACTGTGGAAGGGAGAGATTATCGTAGGCTTCATCCTGGATGCAAAAGTTGTTTTTTTTGTTTCTTTTGTCATTTTTATAGTCAAACCAAATAAATTTAAGGTCATGTTTTGTTAGTTATTCTGAACAATTTTGAGGTGTAATTTCCGTGTTCACCATCGAAGAAATAACAAGTTATCACATTACTGATGCCTGTTGCATGATTCCGCCTACAGTTTATTTGAAGCATTCTCAAACAGATCAGTATGAGTCATTATCTCGATCGTTACAGTCACACACACATGTACAAAGAGAAGATTCTATTTTTAAATATCTTGGTAAGTGATTCCTTAAAAATAAAGCAACTGGTTTAGCAGCTGGATACATTTTCGTTATTGCAGCATTTTTAAAAATATTGTTTTTGAATTCCATAGATTCACCTATAAAGTAAAGCTACGAAGAGCAACAGTTTTCAATTATTACTTTATGGTTGCTGTACTGGCTTTAATTTATTGGATACGGAAAATGCATTTTTTTTGCTTAAGGCTTTGTGAAGAATTCATCATTATTCCTTGAAAACAATGTATTAACAGTCATTTTACACAAATCATGTAACCAGTTGTGGTATAATACTCACAGTGATGCTGAAAAATCACATAGCTGTGAGTGTAGGAAGAATACAAATTGGCAAATGAAGGGATATAATTATAAGAAATACCAAAGCTTAGTTTACTGTTTTAAGCAGTGAAATCAATTGATCGTGAAAACATAAGAATACAGACGTATAAGCATTCGTTGTTAGTCGATGGTGTTTGCAACACAAGGAAAATCAGTAAAATTGAATTAACTCATAGGATTACTAAGTTACTGCTGAAGTAATTGAGATGAACTCGGTGAAAAATGGGAAATAAATCCCTAGATTCTCTGTGTCATCAAAAGAGCCTCTTACAATGTCATGATTGTCAATTATAGCGAGACGTGTAGTGAAATAATGGCATATTGGAATTAAGAGGCAGTACGTCCTCTAGTTGTGAAAAGAAATCATGCCATCTCACTAAAGTTAAATACAGTGACGAAACTGACTTACACGTTTATGGATTTTAAAGTGACCGAAACACTAACATTTATTTGCTAGGGTTGACTGCTGAAGTGTACTCGTTTATATCATGTCAGCAGAGTGCAATCAAACTAATTTTCGCGTAATTTGAAACCATAACCATACAAATTTGAAGATGTGACTCGATTTGTGTCACTTTAGATCATAGTTAAAGTTGTTTACTAGGAAAAGTACTTGAAACTAAGGGTTCCAGAAATAATTAGCCTTTTAGAGACTTAGAGGTGGAAGTAAGTGTTTATGTCTTGCGACTGTTTTGTTTTTCACAAAAATATGGCATTTGCTTTGATTGTGCACCTTAAATAGACTGCTTTACAATCATTATCAATTTTTGCTGCAGCTTCCATTTACCCTTTAGTCTCGCTCTATCGATCTATTACTTGGTGTGATGAACTCTTCAGACACTTTGACTTAGCAGATTTTCTTATCATACACCACGGAAATCAAGTTTTGATAAGCCTGGAAGACTTATTTTCCGTAAATTTCTACTTAAAAATGGTAACTTTATAAGAGATAAGGAAACATAGTTATCAGTGCATAAAAACCTATTGGATCGTCGAAAAAATTTTTTCGTGAATGCATTGGCTTGAAAATGAATAAGAAGCAGCGTATTTTTATTAAATCAGTCCAGTTTTTATTTGTTGATGATTATCAAGTAGTCATTTGATCTTTAGTGTCACACGCATTCTTCTTTGAAGACGTTCTGGAATTTACTGTGAAACATAATGATTTTTAATCTGAATTCAAAAATTAGACAGGATTGGCTCACTGTTAAATGTGAACGCATGTAGATTGGACAATCGCCAGCAAATACTTTCATGTTAGAACATTCAGTCAACACAGCAATTAGTCAATTAATACCAGTCCCGTGTATAAAAGTCAAAACGACTTTAAAAAACGGTTTCTCGAACTTGTCTTCTGTATTTCACTCTTAGCTTCTTTGTTCCTAGAAGGGACTTTTCATTCTTCACTTTTGTCAGTTTTCTACTATGCATTGATAAATGAAAGCCAGTCAGTTGGTTGAGTTAGTTAATTAAAACAAACAAGATGATTATGTTTTGTTCTATGTTCAAAGGTATATATTCGGTTTAATACATTGTTTGGGTTTTTAGATTCTGACAAAGAAATAGTAGCAAATAATACATGCAAATGTTGTAAAATATAACATGATATATGGTTAGCTAGCTGACAAATTCATTACTCCACTGACATACAAGTTTTGTTATTTTTTAAAAGATTTCATTCGGTTTTATAGAAAAAAATTGTACACAAAGAAGATATTTATACATATACATGTGTATGTATACATCTATCACAAAAGAATATCCGAGGAAAACAGATTCACAATGGATGCAAATCTTATGAATGAAGGGAGAACGTTTGCTTTCTTTTTGTGGACTGACATTTTAATTTCTGTACATTACAACAGAAAACTACAATAAATAATATCTTTTGGCAGAAGAAAGGCAGGAAGGAAGTCTGAAAGAGGCAAGAATTTTCAAAATGCTGTTACAGAATACATTGCTATCACTTTCATTACTTCAAAACTGCTTATAATCTCAGTGTGGTAAAAAATGAAAAAAAGCAGCAATAAAACAACATACGAAAAACTTAAACATTCAGGTAAAAAGTATTAGCAGTCTAGAAGTCAGCGAACTCTGCTTCAAATTTGCAAATTCTACTTTTCTTCAAGGGTTCTTCTTTGTATCGTTCAAAGTTTGTTGCATCACCAGGACCCTTACAATTAGGTATCAGTGGAGCAGAAACCTAGCATACAACAAAAAAAGTAGACACTTATTTAAAGTACATTTAGAACACTTTTCCTAGTCATAAAAGCGTCTTCACTGAACACATGCTGAAATATGCTCGTAAAAATAGAATAAACGCCTTTGATTACTAGCTTGGTGTTTCACCTAAGCTACAGATATAGTTTCAATCTAGAAGGTGCATTAAACTTCAGTGAATTCTCTGATATGGTTTCTGTTAGTAAACTCATCTGTATACATAACGATAATGGTTATAATTGGACAGAAACTCTGCCTATGGAGCTGTGCTTTTCGGTCTGACCTCCAAGATGTAACTAATAATCAGGTGAGGATTTTGCTTCAGTAAACGAAGATGCTTCTCAACTTCTATTTGATTCATGTTTATTAGGGACCTATTTTGTTGTAACAAACAACGAAAATTGATTCTCTTCAGAGAGTTATATGCATAAAACATGTATCAATTGATAGGATCCAAGAAACAAATCATGGTAAAATACAATTGTAAAATGATTAGTTCCCTTTATAAACTTTGACAAAACAATAAGAAGACGTAAACCGTTTGAACCGTGTAATGTATTTGCGCAACACATTTTGAAATATCTGATCACACACGTACTTGTCATAGGTATTTATATAAAAACTCATGAGGATAAGGGGTGAGAAAATAAAAAGGGGTCATATTCGAAAGCTGCTTCAGAAGCAAATTAATTTACCTGAACCCATAAATGTTGGTAGCAGACGTCCAAGTTCTTCGATCGCCAAACATATCGTTGAGACAGGTCATAAAATTGATGTGGCTACTTCCTTCACACCTATTTACAAAACATGTTGGGGAGGGATCCTGAAATTTGTTGAAGCCTTAGCTATTAGGAAGTTAAAACTACCTTTATGTGTTCATAAACAATTTGTTGTCACATTAAATCTTCCTTGGTAAATTCAACTATTGAAAACCAAGTTCTATGTACTATTATTTTTCCGCTCTATTAATTTTCATTGTTATTCGGCCTTTAAGTCAGCCTTCCTAACTGACTCCTTTTTATTTTCTCACCCCTTATCTTCATGAGTTTTTTTATATAAATACCCATGACAAGTACGTGTGTGATCAGATATTTCGAAATGTGTTGCGCAAATACATTACACGGTTCAGACAATTTACGTCTTCTTATTATTTTGTCGAAATTGTAAAATGCTTTGTACCCAGCCTTTTGAAACTGTTAACTTAGATTTTTACAAGTGAATATTTCAAAATTGCTTTCTGGTTGAATTATTGAGATCTACTATACTGAATCACCATCCTTATGACATTTACAGTTACTGACTTATCTCGGTAAAATAATCAGTTACATGGTTTAGCTGGTCACGTTTTTTAAACGCCGGATAAACACAGAAATATACTTATCAATAAATGCATGAAAATTTAGCTCTTCTACTATCTCGAAAAAATGGATTCGATCATGGTAACGGAAGCTGTGAGGATTAGAGTAAGTGGACCAAAAGTCAACGAATGAAGCAACTACAAAGCAGCTAAGAGAAAGGCAATTGCTTTGATTTTAGATGCAATATTTCACTTTTGGTGGTTCATCGTAAGTTCAGAATTGAATGAAAATTATTGATTGAAGAAAAACCTATTTAAAAAACAGTTCATAATAAATTTTAGGCTGTGGTTTGTAAACATTCACTCTGGAAGGGAATGAAGAATTCAGCATAGTTCTCACCAGGGTTCTACCTAGGTACGATAGTCATTGAAATCGTTAGAGCAGGGTTGAATATTTGCTTAGTTAGGCAGCTAGTATTAGATGGTCACCTTTTTCTTGTTCACAACCGAACAACCTTCCATTTATTCATATGTAAGTTAAGATAATAATAATTACTATTATAAGTCCCTTGGGTTCCTAATGGAACATAGGGCTTCAGTAGTACGTCTCCATTTCACTCTCTTCTATGCAGTCTTCTCAACCTGGCACCATGACTGCCCACAACCTCTCATCTCCTCCTCGCACGATCTCCTCCATGTCACCCTCACCTCGGACACCCAACTCGTCATTTCCCCTTTGGACTCCACTCGAGGGCCTGACCTGGCGCGTGATGTCCCAAATCGGCCTTCTCAGTGTATGCTCAATCCAATCCATCTCCACTTCCTTCTGCATATTTGTTGGGTGATGGGTTCTTGGTTGGTTCGTTGCCAGCCAGAGGCCAGAGGTCCTTGTTGCTTATTCTTTCTGGCCATCTGATCTGGGCTTCAGTACCGAGCATAGGCAGTGGTTGATGAATGTCTGTAGTTTGTTGGAAATGTCTTTCGTGACGCGACAAGTCTCTGAGCCATACAGAGGTACTGACTTGACTGACGTTGGTGTTGAGAATCCGGATCTTGTTCCACATGCTGAGTGCAGAAGATCTCCACACTGGTTTCAGGTCGATGGACGCCTGTCTGGCTTTTCCGATCCTGACTTTGACGTCCTCGTCTGTGCGGCCTGTAGTTGAAACGGTGCTGCCTAGGCAGGTAGGTGAAAGAGACCACTTCATTTAAGTTTCTCCCGTTGATGGTGATTGGAGCTTCTGTTGTTGTTGTTGTTGTTGGTGGTGGTGGTGGTGGTGGTGTTGGTAGGTTATCATCATCAACTCTGTCTTCTCTACGTTCACTTGAAGTCCCCTCCTCGTTGCCCTGCCTCTTCTGTCAACCTGTTGGTTTTCGCCTGTAGATCTTCGAGTTTGTGTGATATTGGACCCAAGTCATCGACGAAATCCAGATCTTCTAGGCTCTTTTCATCGGTCCAGCCAGCGTATCCCCCTCTTCTCGCTCTCCCCTGTTTGTTGCATGATCCAGTACACCACTATCAGGAATATCATGGGGATGGTAGGCAGTTTCTTTTACATTCAGATAGTTATTTCACTTCAGTCCTCTAACATAAATTCTTCAATTTCTTGCATAGCTGCAAATTCACTGCAACTCAGGTCGCTGGTGGGATCTGAGCTTTATCTCCTCCTTTTTGAAGATCAGATGGTACATTACTCGTTTAATGTAGACTATAACTGAGGCCTTGTAGCAGTGGACTGAGTGCATTGTGATTAAGGTAACTGCCAAGTGGTTAGTGCTTAGTGTAAGTTTCCCTCTTGCAGATTGTAAACGCACCATAAATTGTAGTTGGTTGTTTGAACTTTTCCAGTTGCAGTATGCTACATTGGTTCGTCTAAATACTATAATAAACGTTTTTATTTGACGTTATTCGGAGCTAACAGTAAACTGTAAAATAAAATGAATAAGTTTTGGTTTTTAAAACTTATCGTTTCTGCTTTTTTTTAAATGACTTAACGTGACTGACATTGCCATGACTAGACCTATTTCAATACCATTATATGTCACTGTTTTTGCAGGAAGCTAAGGAATCAGGGTACATATATTTGGCAGTTATTGCTGAAAAACAGACCAGTTTTAAAAGGGCAACATCTATGAACACAATGATGATCCTCAAATATCTGTGCATCTTACACCATTGAAAATCATAGCTCCAAAATCAAACCAGTATTTTATTGCATATCAGTTGATCCTCGATCTCTGTACTTTTAAGCTGTTTAAGGAGGCAGATACTTGTCTAGATAATTTACACTCTTGAGAAATATGGACATGGAGTACTCAGAAAGACGTCTAGGGATGAAAACAGTTCTAGGTTTGCGCATATTTATGCACAGAACCATATGTGACAAGTGAACCCCAGATGTATATGTTGGGGATCTTAGGTTGAAGTAAGCAATATGATCTTACCCTTATGGCCGACTAATCGGGTCGATAGCATCAACAAACTACTGTTGCTCAATTTCAGGTAAACTTCTGTATCTAAGCTTAAAATAATATGAAAACTCCTAATTTGCTTCTTCAAATGTATACTTATCTTCGTGACAGTAAAAAGATAATGTTAAACTTTAAACCTGGAATGCAAATACGTGGACTTATAAATCATTTGCTATAAATATTCCTTGGATTTTTAATTATCTTACATTCATTTGCTATCTAAACAAACACTAAATATGATTATTTATTTAGATTTACAGTAAAACAATGAGCATATGTTTTGCATATATTTACTCAAATGAAGATGGCACATCCGGTTAATGTCTGAACATATATATATATATATATATATATATATATATATATATATATATATATATATATACCATAGGAAACAAGAACTTGTAAACTGAGATGTGAATATGCATATACATATACCATTGACTTTAATAGCTTGATAAGGTTTTAGCCGAGGAGGATATAGAAAGAAGCAATATAAATGGATCGGTTTTCCAGTGTTTATATATACCAGTATGTGAGCCGGTTATCATCAAACTGAACAATGACGATTTAATTATTTTTAGCCTGTGTTCTTTAGAGATTAAACAATGAGGAAAAAGTTCGGAGTATTCTTTCAATCAAGAAAAAGTGGTGTATGTGGATGTTTATTTTTATTCATTAATCATTCTACATGTAATATGGCAGGGTTGCTACCATTACATGAAAGCCCAGAGTAGACAAGAGTAAGTTGTAATCAAAGAACATAAAGCTCATTCTAATCAACTGGTGAACACCAGAGATACAGTAGTTTTGTGTCAAAATTAGCACTCAGGAATAAGTTTTTTTGATGATGAGACTTAAATTGGCAAACTACCCAAGCAACGAGATTTTTTTCATTTCAGGAACAAGACAGATGGAACTTAGGATTTTTAGAGTTAAATATCGAAGTTCTCAGAAAGTTGATTGAACAGCCCACAATTATTTTCGTTATGTATGAATTTCACAAACCACCTGGTTCTGTTATATTTACGCTGTTTATGATGCCTGTCCCCTTCATCCAATATTAGACATGCTAGGTCAACCACTTATTGAATTGTGGTTCTACTCAATAAAGTCCCAAATAATTAGGATCAAGAATGTGTATTCACACTGGTTGAAACACACCAACCTTCATCAGCTGCTTGGAAGAAAACGGAATAACAGGCAAGCTTATGAAACCATGTTTTGCCTTCCTATAAGTGAAAATAGAACAACATAAGATAATCAGCCTACAATTTCATTATATTACATATAACACAACTAATGTTCGACTGGCAACAATCAAACTAAAAAGCTGGTACAAAACGGCTTTAAGTTAAACAGTGAGTATAGGAAAAAAAGCATGCGTAAACTTAAATTTGACAAACTAATTTCCACGAAATTGGCTGAACAATGGAAGTTGAAGAATGAACCCTTGATAAACCATGAAACAGTGTTTACTGTTACAACCATTAATTAGTGAAGAAAAGATTTCTATTCTTCTCTGAAACTCCACAAGAAATTAAGAGCTGTGGAACATAAGTAGATTTAAAGCAGGCAAATTTTATTCTTACGGAAGCAACGTATTACTTTCCCCTAAACCAATAAAGACGCCACGATAATATATGGAAATAAGGAAGGTAACAAATCCTCATCAAGCATGAAGCATATGGGAAAAGCATTCGGAAAAACCACATATAAGGTGCAAAAAAGATGCAGTGGCCTAAAATAGCATACAGAAATATTCCACTTCTGACCGTTCGTTTTATACGATTTTGAAGAACACCCATTATTATTTTTATTACTATTATTATTATTATTATTATTATTATTATTAACACTTGGCCCATCGGTTCCTAATGGAACATAGGGCTTCAGTAGTACGTCTCCATTTCACTCTCTTCTATGCAGTCTTCTCAACCTGGCACCATGACTGCCCACAACCTCTCATCTCCTCCTCGCACGATCTCCTCCATGTCACCCTCACCTCGGACACCCAACTCGTCATTTCCCCTTTGGACTCCACTCGAGGGCCTGACCTGGCGCGTGATGTCCCAAATCGGCCTTCTCAGTGTATGCTCAATCCAATCCATCTCCACTTCCTTCTGCATATTTGTTGGGTGATGGGTTCTTGGTTGGTTCGTTGCCAGCCAGAGGCCAGAGGTCCTTGTTGCTTATTCTTTCTGGCCATCTGATCTGGGCTTCAGTACCGAGCATAGGCAGTGGTTGATGAATGTCTGTAGTTTGTTGGAAATGTCTTTCGTGACGCGACAAGTCTCTGAGCCATACAGAGGTACTGACTTGACTGACGTTGGTGTTGAGAATCCGGATCTTGTTCCACATGCTGAGTGCAGAAGATCTCCACACTGGTTTCAGGTCGATGGACGCCTGTCTGGCTTTTCCGATCCTGACTTTGACGTCCTCGTCTGTGCGGCCTGTAGTTGAAACGGTGCTGCCTAGGCAGGTAGGTGAAAGAGACCACTTCATTTAAGTTTCTCCCGTTGATGGTGATTGGAGCTTCTTGTTGTTGTTGTTGTTGGTGGTGGTGGTGGTGGTGGTGGTGTTGGTAGGTTATCATCATCAACTCTGTCTTCTCTACGTTCACTTGAAGTCCCCTCCTCGTTGCCCTGCCTCTTCTGTCAACCTGTTGGTTTTCGCCTGTAGATCTTCGAGTTTGTGTGATATTGGACCCAAGTCATCGACGAAATCCAGATCTTCTAGGCTCTTTTCATCGGTCCAGCCAGCGTATCCCCCTCTTCTCGCTCTCCCCTGTTTGTTGCATGATCCAGTCCAATCGATCGCAATCAGGAAGATAATCAGTGGTTGTAGGTGGCAGCCTTGTCTTACTCCTGTCTTCACTTCACTTCAAAAGCACCACTGAGCTTCCCATTGTGAATCACTTGGCATGTGACGTCTTCATATACTTGTTGAATGACATTGATAAAGGTTTGTGGCACTGCGTACTGTTGAAGCAGTTGTCTGCCAAATTACTTCTCGGTCGACGCTGTCGAAGGCCTTTTCAAAGTCGATGAAGTTGAGGTAGAGGGTTGACTGCCATTCTATGCTCTGTTCTATGATGATGCGTAGCGTAGCGTTGCAATTTGATCCGCACATGATTTGTTCTTTCTGAAGCCGGCCAACCAGCCTGTTCCGGTCGTAGTTTTGAATGCAGCGCACCTTTAGTCTCTGCAGGATGATGCGGCTTAATATTTTGCTTGGAGTGGACAGGAGCGTGATTCCTCGCCAGTTCTTGCAAAGACTTAGGTCGCCCTTCTTCGAGAGATTTACAAGGTAGCCCTTCTTCCAGTCAACCAGCAGGTACCTTCCCTTCCTTCCACACCTTCTGCAATAATGGTGTGAGCATGTCCGCTATTGTCTCTGTGTCTGTTTCCAGTGCTTCTGGTGGTTCTCCATTTGGTCCTGCTGCTTTCCCGGATTTCAATAGCTTTATGGCACTCAGGAATTCTGCTTTTGTCGGAGGGCCTGTGTTCACTAGTAGTTCTGCCGTTGCTGGTGGTATTTCTGGGAGAGTTACTGGTGGTGGTGGTGGTGGTCGATTCAAGTTCTTTTTGAAGTGGTCAGCCCATCGTTTCCTTTGTTTCTCCTCTTCGGTAACTAGCTTTCCTTCATCCTCTTTTGTTGGTTTCATCTGTGTTGATCTCTTCTCTCCCACATAGTAACCTGGTTATTTGATACAATGTTATCAGGTCTCTGTCTCTCCTACCTGCAGCCTGTTCTGCTTCACTTGCCAGTGTGTCGTGGCAGTGTCTTTTGTCTTTGTGCACACTCTTCTTCACTTCTTTGTCCAGTGTTTTATACATTGTATTCAGTTCCTCTTCTCGTTGTGCATTCTTGCACTGGTTCATCTTCTGCTTCACTAGCTTCCTATCCTCCATCAGCTTCCATGTGTCCGTCGAGATCCATTCCTCGTCTTCTTTCTTCTTCCTTCCTGCTACGGTTATGCGGGTCTCTTTCCACATAGCTTTCAAAGAGTTCCAGTGTTCTTTTACACAGGTTTTTTCAGGGATGTTGCTCGACATCTCCCATTTTGTCTTGATGGCTGCCGTGAAGATGTTCTTTGTAGTCATATCCTTCAGTTTTCTGTTGTTTGTCTAACACCGATTCATTTTCTCACTTCAAAGGGCTGGCTGAATTTAGTGTCTTGTCCAGATATGAAGAAAATATTAACTTCAATGTGACAATCGGTCATCCAATATCAGAACATGTTATACCTAGCATAGAAGTAGCGTTAAGCTCGGTGGATGCAGCAACAGCTGAAGAGGTTAGAACATAGTGTGCTTCATTACTGAAAAGACTAATGAAAAGACAGCGGAACTTATCAAAACCTAAAAAATCAGCTTTGAATAGTCTATGGATTGACAATAATATAGTAATTGTTAAGTCTGAAAAAGGCAGTTCAACAGTAGTTATGGACAAATTGGATTACTTTAACAAAATTCACAAACATACCGAAACAGTACCATATAAAGAAATCAAGAAGCCCTTATACATAGTTCGAATACAATCAGGAAATCTACAGCTGATCTGATACGCCAACCAGAACCACCTCCAAGTGAGTGTGGACGGTTTAATTTAATGCCTAAAAACTAATAATCCTAGCAGAATTTATGGCACTATTAAGGTTCATAAACCAGGTTATTCCATTAGATCCATAGTTGACTTCAGAAATACCCCAACATATGAACTAGCAAAGTACTTAGCATCGATATTATGTCCTATTAGGAACAGTTCAAATTCCAGACTAGTAATCTCTTACGAATTGAAACTTGGGCTTAGTGACCTATACATAGAAGAGGATGAAAAAATGGTTAGCTTCGATGTAACTAGTCTGTATACTAAAATACTAATCAATATGGCACTGGAGGCAGTCAGAAGTCAACTAAATATTGACTCAGAACTTACTCACAGAACTAAGATATCGGTTGGAGAGATTATATTAGGCATACAGTTATGCCTGACCTCCACAGTCTTCAAGTTTCAGAACAAAATATACAGAAAAACAGAAGGAGTAGCAATAAGATCACCAATATCCCCAATCGTAGCAGATATATTTATGGATAGTTGGGAAAACATGGCTTTACAAACGTTTAGTCCTGCACCAAAAATATGGTGGCGATATGTGGATGACACATTCACTGTGTTGAAATCAGAACATATCGACAATTTCCTCATGCATATAAACTCAGTAGTAAGTGCAATCCAATTCACCTACGAGGAGGTAGAAAATGAACAAGGAGAATTACCCATGTTCGATTGCAGAATAAAACAAAGAACAGATAGTGGCTTGGATACTACTGTGAACAGAAAACCAACACATTCCAACAGGTAACTAGACTTCAAATCATCCCATCCAATGTCAGTTAAGGTAGGTCTAAATGATAGAGCCAGAAAACTGACTAGTCGGAGCAAGAACCTAAACAAGGAATTGAAACACATAAAAGAAGCGCTAATAGTTAATAATTATCCTCCACAGTTTATTAAGCAATTCTTACTGACACAAAAAAACAAATAAATAACAGTCACACGGGTTCGACTAATAACAACAACATGGGAAAAAAGTTCAAAGCATCCATTGTATTACCCTATAAGGAGGGTACCTCAGAAACTTTACGTAGAATCCTCAACACAGCTGGAATTAGGGTGGCATTTAAACCTACAAACTCACTCACAGATAAAGTTTATCGGCCTGCATAAGGATCCGATAGAACGAATTAAGCAAAGTAATCTAATCTATCAAATTCCATGTAATGACTGTGAGGCCAAGTATATAGGTCAGACTAGTCGGTCGGGGTCAGTTGGAATAGCCGAACATAGGAATTTAGCTAAATATAGAACAACAGACCTAAATAAGATCAATAATCTAGAAGGTGACTCGGCTACTGCTCTGCATGCATTAACACACAAACACACAATGGAGTGGGTAGGATAAAGCCACTGTACTTAAGTCCAATATAATTAGGTGGATAATAAGAGAGATTGATTACTGAATCTTTGTTCATCGAATCAACAATCAACACATGTAATAGAAACACCTATGTATACCCGAGATATGGAAAATTTTACTACCAATAAGAACAACTCATATAAAGTGACGTAACTATAAAAATCAAATGTCGGAAGTAGTGTGATTATATTGAAATGATTATGAGCAATAATCTAAGCTCGAAACGTCATCAAGTAAATAATACTAGATCACTGTGTGTTATAAACCAAATAAACAAATCTAATATGGAATTGAATTCTACCACAGTGCCCAAGTTTTACACCTATATTACTGAAACATGAAAAGGCTTAAAATTTTAAGTATGATATATAAAGGTTATACTACTTGCATAAGTATTGGTTTCAGGCCAATTGATTTGAGATGTCGTACTGTATTTTCTACAATTATATCCAGGAATTTTACATTTGTATTGATTGGTTGCACTCCCGTGACTAATCAATACATGTAAGCCAGTCCTACAGGGTATTCTGCTCGAATAGTTCAGTGGTAAAGTTGCTGACTACAACGCTAGGTGACGCGGGTTCAAGTCCCAGGTGCGTCAACAATTCCGTTGAGGTTGTAGATACGCCTAGCAGATGAGTGCCAAAAGCACGAAGCCTAGGTCCAGGACTTCCTGCCGGTTGGTTCCAACTAACTAACACTTTTACATTTGTTTACATGACTAAGGTATCAGTGTGTTTATAGCTTGTTGAATGCAATTCGTTTAATCTTATTCCTGCTTATATTCAGGGTGAACTCTTTTTGTCAGTGTTCAGCTGTTTTTGAGATTGATAATTCACAACACAGTTATTGCATGACACTTTTACATTGAAGATTACCAAAAAGGAGCGTTTAGGAAGTTTGTACGTTGTACTGAATTCACCACAAAACACAGATCGATTTAACTAATATGAGATCCGAACTAGTCAAAAGTGACAGTCTTTATAACGATCCTGTTCGGCAAGTTATTCGGATTGTGACCTTAATGTAACCACTATCAGGTTGATGTAAAAATTCAAGACACGTAAGTTTGCAGTTACTGTTGAGGTTAAGTCCCATGAAGCTAATCTCAGAAATTAGCCCACCGATTCAAACAACAACTATAAAATGAAAACAAAGCATCAGCATTCAAAGAAACTGCTAAGGCCAAGGATGGGGTGAGCCTGGTTATCTTCTGGAATTGCTTTCAGATATCCAGGCCTTCGTATCTTCAGCTACGGAAATCGTACCAAGTGCTTTTACTTTTAGTGATATTTCCGCAAAAGCAAATATTTTATGTTGATGTCCAGACTGATGGGTATGGAGGGTCAATCTTATACAGCTGAGGAACCTTGATCTAAAACTGGTGATGCTCATGGGCCACTGTACTGAAGATGGATAAATACTCTACAAACGTATTTAGATCAATAAAAACTGTAAGAATGTGGTATCTAACGCTTCCCCATTGCTCAAGAAATCAGACTGCAAGTCAAAGTTTCAATAAGTGGTCTTGTAATACAAACGCCTAGGGTGATATGAGCGTCCAAACAGCCTACACGCTAATGAAGAAACAATATACCTACTGAAGACTTCAAAACGTTTATATGATCTTCATGTAAGCAACAAAATTCACTGCCTACAAAATCTTAGTGAACTGCTCTAAATAATTTTCCCATCCCTAAAATTAAAGCGCATTGACCGTACGGGATCGGGAACCCTTCTTGCTAATATCAGACTAAGTGCTAGAACACAAGGAGGCTTGATTTTTATTAACAGTCATCTGTGTGCCCAGATTCAAACAAATTTTACTACAAGCAGGGGGTAATACCACGGATATTTTCAGGACACCCATTCCTCCTGAGGCATGTGTAAGGATAGCGATAGGGTTGTAGTGTGAACCACGTTCATCTTGCACCTTGGTGGTCATCGAAATAGTCATGATAAAAGGGTTGATAAAAACTAATTTACTGCTTGTAGCTTTGCATATAAGTACTAAATGAAGTTATACTCAATGCTATCTATTGAATCTTTAGAAATTATAGAGAAGCATTGGTTGGACTTACAGGTTGCAATAATGAGGCGGATAAACACTGCTCCAGTTTTATCCTTTGCCATTTCTCGCTGTTCATCAGCCTATTTCGGCTGACGTTGAGTAAAGTGGTAAGTATTAACTCTTATTCCAGAGATTACGTTGTATTTATGTAAAGATCATGTAGCTTGTGGTTTAAAATATGTAGGTGGGATAGAAGGAGGAACCTTATCTGGATATGGTCGAAAGCTCTCCCCGCTATCATAAGCCATCAGTAGCAAGCAACTTGATGTCAGTAAGGCGGTTGAAGTTGGTGATATGCCAGTCAGCAATCTACCTAGGCACAGTGGACACTAGATACGACAATTTAAAAAGCAACTACATTAGCCTACTGCTTCAGTAAATGTCTTACGTTGCATGGTCAGTAAGCGCCTATCTTTCCAAGGAAGAACAGCGAAGAAAAGAATACCTGGTATAAAGGCTTAGTAGCACTGTCAACCCAGGCAATTTATTCATGGTTATTTTTAAGAATAGAAATGAAACTACATTCGAAAAACAGGCTGGATTATTTGGGAAACTGTGGAAGGTTGAGAATGTTCTAACAACTATCTGTAGTCAAGAGTTACGTAACTTATTTGGCCTTCATAAGGTTATTGATTTGCTGCAAATAATGTTTTAAAATTCTGGCTGCTATCAGTCTTTACAAGCTCTTTAAAAGTGTGAAAAGCTGATCTATAAATATCAGTCTAGGTTTGGTTCGTATTTTGGATGCGTTGTTCACAAGTTAACCCTTCAACATCGTAAAAATTACTTGAGGTCATCCGTTGTTGCCTTTGGTGTTATTAGGGATAAATTTGATTTTTTCATGGCTGCACTCTGTAGCCAGCAGTTAGAAGGGGTTTTCACTGGGAAACTTGCTAATATCTTCAAGGCTTCGTACTTTAACATTCAAATATAGTAATCGCACATGCCCAGTTCTTCTCACTGATTCGAATGAACACGAAGATTGAACAGGGTTACTCGAGTTCATAATTTCTAATCACCTTTGCCATAGATGATATTCTCGGGAAAACGCTGAAGAAGCTACGTGTGGAAGCAGAATGTACATATCAGTGTGTTGATGAGATCCTTTTACTACGCACATAGCAATTAATCACTTGGTGAGCAGTATCTGTGAGTACGGTATGCGTTTCATATCATCAAAGTGCAGAGAACTAAAAACAAGATCAGCATAACTCTCTGCTGGTAAACGTCTGTATATTTGCCGGTGTTTGAATGCTGGAGAGATTATGACTTATGAAACTATTGGTCATTAGTTGTAAACCACAGCGGTACATGCCAACCTGGGTCAACTTTCACATTGAAGCGAATTCGTTTGTAAAGGGCCAGGTTTACGACATGTCACTGTCTGAAGTTTAACTCTGTTTTTAAAGCCTATCGTCTCACAGCTGAAGATATTCACAGAGCCGGTGCTATCTCTATGGGGTTATTAGCATCCAGTGGGACCACAATGTGAGTAACTCAAAGACGATACAGTTTGTTTGGCGTGTTTAGGATCTGAATTCACTAAAATCATCTTGAAATATCAGCTACGAGAGCTTAGACATTATTCAATAAAATAGGAGTAAAACTTGTCACTTTGGTAGATTGTAGTTCCATTTTAGTATGTTTACTAGAAGTCATACAGTGAAACGGTCCCAATAAACAGACTAGAATGGTTTAGACATGTATTTCAGATGTCAACCTAGTGGCTCCTATACCATTTAATGTTCGCTTTCCTTAGGCTGGTCTGAAGAATAAGAGACAGGGTCAGTTGGTGACGCGGTACTGTGAGGTGAAGGAAATCTGCAATCAGCCACCATCTGTAGGTGTCTAACAAATCCTTGGAAGGATGGTTAGAGATTATGGAACTGAATGGTTTGAGAAAATAGCGGATATGCATTAGAATCAAAACTATTGGTAACAATGACGCAACTCTGTCATTTATTTTGTCAGTAAAATGCGAGATGAACGTGTTAAATAGTCTCTAAATATCCGTTTGAAACAGCTTCTGAACAACCTATCTCTCTGTTTCTTCCAGGTCATCTTATGGTTGTTTATCACATTTTTGTGCTTCTTATGTTGATATATTACTTTACATGGAACTTTCTGTGGGTTCACAAAGCTCTGAATTTGTTTTGAATAAATAATAAGCGCGAAGAAATCTTCAGTAACCAAAGGTTATTTAACATTTGATGAGCAACAGAGCCTTGTAGCTAATTTGGTAGATTGCTTGCAACTTCTCCATCTTATTTCAGTACAGTTTGTCGTAATATCGTATTGTGATATATACAGAGAAAAACAAATAATCAGCGGCAGTATAGCTAATTATTCCAAAAGGATTAAAATGAAATAAATTTTGGTATTCCACTTGATTGAAATACTCATGCAAATAAGTATTTTAAAAATAAAAATACTCATTGAAAATTATCTCATAAAAAATCTTTAATGATAAAAGTATTCTCAATGGTCAGCAAAAATATATGATTCCTTTGGATGAGTTGCAAGGTATCAATGATTTAAGGGGATATCTAAGTAATTGGAATATTTTACAATTAATTTTATATATTTATGATTTTCATCGATCTTAGCAACCTGCCGTTTAATGTTGCAGATAAATTAGTAAGTGATCAGATGAGGACCAAAGTAGTGCTATACTTTTCATGAAGTGCAAACGTTTGTGAGCTAAAGATCACAATGTGACTGTGCAGTTAAGAGGTACTGGACTTTAGGAAGACCCTTAAAGAATTCTGTAAACAAGCTTGCTTATAGTCACAAGCAATAAACATGTACGAACATATGCAGGACTCATTACAAAACGAATATACTGATAAGCTAATTTTTTTGAAATATTAGGCCAATTACAAAATGCAAGATGAATAGTGAATTTCCATATGATTGTGGATAAATTTCGATCGTAAGAGTGAAAAGACGAATGCGCAGTGTTTTCTATCTACGATTATCAATAGTAAATTAAATAATACACCGACCAGTTCAAAGCGACTAAAGACAATTGTTGAGTGGTTTTCTAGTTGCAATCTAAAAACCAATTAAACTGGTCACATCTATCAGAATTCAACTAATTCTGCCATTGGTTTTTAGGGTTCGGTTATACCGAAAGTCTGTCATTACTAATCAGCATCAGCTGAAAAAGCATTGCAAACACCCAGAGGACTGCCAGGTGTTGTAGTAAATAATTTATCATCCAGTTATTTTACAGGGATTCGATGGTGCTTGTTATCTAACTTCTGATTCCTGATGACGTAGCAATATTGAGAGGTATTTAATTAGGACAAAACAGCTGCCCAATACTCTGAGGTTTTCAGAGGATCTACTTGCGGTAATAATTAATGAAAAAACAGTGAAATTATTCAGATTCGATAGTTATCTGCAGTACTTATGAGTCTAAATATTTTCTTGATGCAGGTAATTTTACCTTAGTCTTGCATAGCTGGATATTCTTGTAGCGTCACACACTTCCCCAAAATCACACGGGACCCAAAATCGATGCTGAACTTGATAGTTTAACTGGACTCGCTAGACTGAAGGCACCCGGTCAAGCATCCTCGCCATTTGGCACGCTGTCGTGTCACGTTGCACTGCTCGTATTCGACTCTCTAGCCAGTTAGTTGGAACGCATCGGTATTTTTGTACAACCTCTCAAATATACTATTCCATCCGACTACGCTGTCGTGTTCTTCCTTGGTCTCGTATTCGTGGGTATATAACAAGTTCGAATAATTAGTGATTGGTCTTTGCGTCTGTCAAGTTCGCACCAGGACAAATCCTAAATTGGTGAGCCCGACCAATAGCAAATATTGAATTGATGAGCCTGTTCCATTTTATATTTGTATATTGTTTTCATTTCGATAACATTTATGTATCCATTTACTACACTTTCTCATGTCCGACCACACTCCCAAGCTTATTCGTAATAAGCCGACTACGAACACGATCCAACCCGTGCCATATTGGCCAGACAATGCGGAAACATGGTTTCTGTATGCCGAGGCAGATTTTCGAGAACAGGGTGTCTCAGATCCTCATTCTCGATTTCTTGCTGTCAAACGTTCACTACCGCAGGAACTAAATGGACATGTTACGGCACATATGTTTAATCCTGAAGTGAGTGATCCTTATGCACTTCTTAAGGCCTCACTCTTGAAGAAAAGCGATTTGACAGATCGCCAGCCCCTAGACGAATTACTTCGTAACATCGAGGTAGGCAGTCACTCATCTGCTGAAGTCCTCGCACGCATGCGAGAAGTTATGGGTGCATGAACATTCAACGATGGCCTTTTCCGAGAACTATTTCTCTCAAAAGTATCACGACCACCGCAAACCGTGTTGGTGACATTGCAGTCAGTTCCACTTGATGACCTGGCAGCCTCGGCAGACAACATACTAGAGATTTCTAGCAGACCCGTCTCCAACGTATATTCTGTCTGCGGCAAACCAGAAAGCCAGGATTCAGAGGTGACGAAGCTGTGCAACTCTGTCAAACATTTTGCTACAGTCTCGAAGTCCTGGTTCACGTAGAACTCCACAGAAACGCAGCTTAGCGCATCGCAGCAACTCGCGTGGTTGCCCCAAAACTAAACCTAACAGGGTGGAAAACCCAAGGTGCTGGTTTCATAATGCTTACGGAGACGAAGCCAGAAAATGTTGGAGGCCATGCAGTTTTAACGGGGACACAAACTCGGGAAACGGTCACGCCAGCACGTGTTCACGGCAACCGTGTCCGGCGGAAACAGCCGTTTGCTCTACGTCACGGATATTAAAACGAAAGTTCGCTACCTCGTCGACACCGGCGCAGAAGTCAGTGTTCTTCCCGCACCGACAAAGGAACACATGATGACCCATCCATCAATCTCCAAGCAGCCAACGGCAAGGCAATCGCTACATTTGGGAGACGGTATGCCTACCTCAACTTAGGTTTGCGTAAACCTGTCCACTGGATTTTCCTCCCTGCTGACGTTTCTATGCCCATCATTGACAGATTTGCTAAACCATTACGATCTACTCGTAGATGCTCGCCGTCGACGACTGATAGATAACAACACAAAGTTATCTATTGGCGGCACCACCTATGTAGGTCCGAGTTTAGCCATCGTTAGAACCAAACAATCAGGCGACGCGTCCTACCAGGCAGTTTTGGAGAAATATCCAGAGTCACAACAACCGAAGCACACTCTTCCGTGCATAACCAGCAATGTTATGCATCACGTCACAACCACAGGTCCACCTGTGGCATCCAAAGCGCCGTTTAGCCCCCGATAAGCTCAAACGGCGAAAAATGAATTCGACCACATGCTCGAACTGGGCATTATCAGACCGTCAAACAGTCCTTGGGCATCGCCATTGCACATGGTTCCCAAAAAGGATAGCAACGACTGGCGTCCAACCGGTGATTACCGAAGGCTTAACGCCAAAACAACTCCGGACTGCTACCCGATACCTCACGTTTACGACTTGACTGCAACCTTATGCGGAATGAACATTTTCTCCAAAATCGACTTGGTCAAAGCGTACAACCAGATACCTATGGCAGCAGAAGATATCGCGAAAACAGCCATTATTACTCCTTTTGGCCTGTTTGAATTCCTGCGCATGCCATTTGGTCTTCGGAATGCAGCACAAACATTCCAACGCTTTATGGATGATGTCTTCCGTGGTTTGAATTTTGTTCATGTCTACATCGATGACTGTCTAATTGCGAGTCCAGATAAGGAAACTCACCTTAAACATTTGGACCTCGCATTCGAAAGACTAAAAACATGGCATCACAGTCAACTTACAGAAGTGTGAAATAGGAGTTGAATCACTCAGCTTCCTTGGGCATACCATTGACAACAAAGGTATACGCCCATTGAGAGATAAAGTGGCGGCTATCACAAACTATCCAGAGCCGACCACTGTGAAACATCTCCGCACTTTCAATGGCCTGGTAAGTTATTACCGAAGGTTTATCCCTAACTGTGCCTCTGTCATGAGACCACTAACAGATCTACTTCGAGGAACTGCGAAGTTCGTGTCTCTGGACAACGCGGCTAGACTTGCTTTCTCTAAAGTCAAGGAAGCCATTTCGAACGCAACCATGCTTATGCATCATGACCCCAATGCTCCTCTGAGTATTGCTGTTGATGCATCTGATTCAGCAATTGGAGCAGTTTTGCAACAGTTGACTGACAACCAGTGGCAACCGTTAGCCTTTTTCTCGAGGCGGCTGCAAGACGCGGAAACAAGATACAGTACATTTGGTAGGGAACTCCTAGCTATGTACTGTTCTGTACGCCATTTTCGACATTCTGTGGAAGGTCGTGATTTCATTATTTTCACAGACCACAAACCGTTAACGTTTTCCCTCAGCTCGGCGTCTGACAAATACTCCCCTCGTGAGTCGCGACAGCTGGATTACATTTCCCAGTTCACGTCAGACATCCGCCACATTTCTGGAGCAATAACCAAGTAGCCGACGCACTATCTCGAATAGCTTCGATAAATTATATCGAGGGGTTGATCTCGTTGAACTAGCTCGGCGTCAAAAGGAAGACCTTGAGCTGCATCATGAGTTGTCGTCCACAACTCTCAAGCTGCGACTTTGTCCTGTTGGATCAGACAAGGATACAATTTTGTGCGATGTCTCTGCTAGTCAACCACGCCCAATAGTTCCGAAGAGTTGTCGACGCAACGTCTTCAATACGTTGCACAAACTCTCTCATCCAGGTGTACGAGCCACCATTAGGCTTATCGCACAACGTTTCTGCTGGCCTGGGATGAACAAAGACGTTAAGGAGTGGGCTCAGTCGTGCTTAGCTTGTCAAAAGTGTAAAGTCACGCGACACACGAAAAGCCCTTTAGGCTCATTTCTAGCCCCAGACATGCGTTTCGACCACGTCCATATAGATATTGTAGGACCCCTACCAGAATCTAATGGATGTACCTACCTTTTCACTGTGTTGATCGTTTCACACGATGGCCGGAAGCAGTATCTATTAAGATATTACTGCCGAAACAGTTGCTCGTGTTTTCGTCGAAAGATGGATCGCGAACTTCGGATGTCCATTTACGTCACAACCGACCGTGGGCGCCAATTTGAGTGTGGATTATTTCACGCTCTAACGGCACTTTTAGGTTGCACTCGGTTCCGAACGACAGCCTACCATCCACAAGCAAATGGCATGGTAGAGCGTTTCCATCGACAGCTGAAAGCTTCCCTTTCAGCTGCAAACATACCTCAGTGGACCGAGGCTCTGCCTCTAGTCCTACTAGGTATTCGTAACGCGTTGAAAGTTGATGCTGGATGCACCCCTGCAGAACTCGTCTATGGGACCACTCTTCGCCTACCAGGTGAGTTTGTTTCCCCTTCAACTTTCAAACATGTTTCCGACAGGGCATCTTACGTGACTAGGCTTACAAACGCAATGCGTTCAGTTAGGCCTTCTCCGGTTAGACCTCAAACGACTGATGTTTTCGTTCACCCCAGTTTACAGAAGACACTACACGCGTTTGTTCGCCACGACGCCGTTCGTCGACCACTTGAACCACCCTACGACGGGCCATTCAAAGTGATTAAGCGACACGAGAAATTCTACATAATTGAGCGAGACGGACGTGAAGATACTGTCAGTATCGACCGTTTGAAACCAGCTTATTTCGAAGGCGAATCCATTATAGTGACATTTCAGCTCGCTACAGCCGACCGACATATAGCTCAATTATCGAAATTCTTGACGATGTGCCTGGTAATGCACAGTTACAACAACCATCGGCTCAACAGAAAACACGATCAGGTTGAACCGTCAGGTTCCAGGAGTATTTAAAGTCGTATTCAACTTAGTGGTGTGAAGTAAGATGTGCCAACCATATTTTTTTTCAAATTCACACGCTTCCCCAAAATCACACGGGACCCAAAATCGATGCTGAACTTGATAGTTTAACTGGACTCGCTAGACTGAAGGCACCCGGTCAAGCATCCTCGCCATTTGGCACGCTGTCGTGTCACGTTGCACTGCTCGTATTCGACTCTCTAGCCAGTTAGTTGGGACGCATCGGTATCTTTGTACGACCTCGCAAATATACTATTCCATCCGACTAGGCTGTTGTGTTCTTCCTTGGCCTCGTATTTGTGGGCATATAACAAGTCCGAATAATTAGTGATTAGTCTTTGCGTCTGTCAAGTCCGCATCAGGACAAACTCTAAACTCTCAGTAAAATCAGGTAATGACAGGTGATAACTGAAAAACATAGCAGGTGACATATACTCGTTAATTCAGTGAGACGAGTAAATATTCGCAACTGACCGACTCAAAAGCCTCATATATGTCTTTTACGCCAAATGAAACAGATTCTAAGATAATGTCAGCTTCCGAAGTGTTAAAACTCGTGAAGTCCAGTCACAGAGTTTCTTTTCAGATATTTTTAATTAAAAAGCATGTTCCTCAAAGCATGTTTCTGCCTCTTTATCATGCTTTCATCTGTCATTTTTACGCTAACAGAAAATGTCGGAGTAGACGAATATCGGCCATTGCTAGTAAAAATTATTTCCTAACTGCTGGTAAAATAGCCTTCATAAGCACAAAAAACTTTGTGGGAAGTGTGAAAACGTATCATACATATGTGGACAAAACAGGAGAGAATAGGCAATGTGTTATGCATGTGTTATTTATAGTCACCTGTTTAATTGAAATGACTTTAGCAGCAACGGCGAGTGTTACCTGAATGAAAAGTTTGCAAATTAGGCTGAAGGTGACAGGAGTTTCACAGCCAGTTTCTTTTGGCTTCAAACAAAATGTAATGTGTCAATCTTATATAAGAACATAGAAGTAAATCTTTGGAACTGTGGTAGATTGCAATTGCACTTTATCTGTTTATCAGAAATGTCACAGAGTCAAACAGTATCGTTCACTGGATAACGTTTTGGTCATGATTTAGAGTTCAGATTCACATACCTGATATGAATGTGGACAAAAAACATAAAAATGGAACATATATAAGGATGCATAATACTGCTTTCACTAATAACTTCGTCCAGAAATTTACTAGGATTTGATATTACTAAACGAGAAAATAATCTGAGGCTTTGCATGTAAGTCACTCTTATTGGTACTTATTGACTGCAGAGCCAATGCATATATCTATCCCGGTGTAAAAAATAAACTAATTCATTGTCTAACCCAACACAGAAAGGCTACAAACAAGTAATTATTATTTATACCTTGGGTTACAATGGAACATAGGGCTTCAGTAGTACGTCTCCATTTCACTCTCTTCTATGCAGTCTTCTCAACCTGGCACCATGACTGCCCACAACCTCTCATCTCCTCCTCGCACGATCTCCTCCATGTCACCCTCACCTCGGACACCCAACTCGTTATTTCCCCTTTGGACTCCACTCGAGGGCCTGACCTGGCGCGTGATGTCCCAAATCGGCCTTCTCAGTGTATGCTCAATCCAATCCATCTCCACTTCCTTCTGCATATTTGTTGGGTGATGGGTTCTTGGTTGGTTCGTTGCCAGCCAGAGGCCAGAGGTCCTTGTTGCTTATTCTTTCTGGCCATCTGATCTGGGCTTCAGTACCGAGCATAGGCAGTGGTTGATGAATGTCTGTAGTTTGTTGGAAATGTCTTTCGTGACGCGACAAGTCTCTGAGCCATACAGAGGTACTGACTTGACTGACGTTGGTGTTGAGAATCCGGATCTTGTTCCACATGCTGAGTGCAGAAGATCTCCACACTGGTTTCAGGTCGATGGACGCCTGTCTGGCTTTTCCGATCCTGACTTTGACGTCCTCGTCTGTGCGGCCTGTAGTTGAAACGGTGCTGCCTAGGCAGGTAGGTGAAAGAGACCACTTCATTTAAGTTTCTCCGTTGATGGTGATTGGAGCTTCTTGTTGTTGTTGTTGTTGTTGGTGGTGGTGGTGGTGGTGGTGGTGTTGGTAGGTTATCATCATCAACTCTGTCTTCTCTACGTTCACTTGAAGTCCCCTCCTCGTTGCCCTGCCTCTTCTGTCAACCTGTTGGTTTTCGCCTGTAGATCTTCGAGTTTGTGTGATATTGGACCCAAGTCATCGACGAAATCCAGATCTTCTAGGCTCTTTTCATCGGTCCAGCCAGCGTATCCCCCTCTTCTCGCTCTCCCCTGTTTGTTGCATGATCCAGTCCAATCGATCGCAATCAGGAAGATAATCAGTGGTTGTAGGTGGCAGCCTTGTCTTACTCCTGTCTTCACTTCACTTCAAAAGCACCACTGAGCTTCCCATTGTGAATCACTTGGCATGTGACGTCTTCATATACTTGTTGAATGACATTGATAAAGGTTTGTGGCACTGCGTACTGTTGAAGCAGTTGTCTGCCAAATTACTTCTCGGTCGACGCTGTCGAAGGCCTTTTCAAAGTCGATGAAGTTGAGGTAGAGGGTTGACTGCCATTCTATGCTCTGTTCTATGATGATGCGTAGCGTAGCGTTGCAATTTGATCCGCACATGATTTGTTCTTTCTGAAGCCGGCCAACCAGCCTGTTCCGGTCGTAGTTTTGAATGCAGCGCACCTTTAGTCTCTGCAGGATGATGCGGCTTAATATTTTGCTTGGAGTGGACAGGAGCGTGATTCCTCGCCAGTTCTTGCAAAGACTTAGGTCGCCCTTCTTCGAGAGATTTACAAGGTAGCCCTTCTTCCAGTCAACCAGCAGGTACCTTCCCTTCCTTCCACACCTTCTGCAATAATGGTGTGAGCATGTCCGCTATTGTCTCTGTGTCTGTTTCCAGTGCTTCTGGTGGTTCTCCATTTGGTCCTGCTGCTTTCCCGGATTTCAATAGCTTTATGGCACTCAGGAATTCTGCTTTTGTCGGAGGGCCTGTGTTCACTAGTAGTTCTGCCGTTGCTGGTGGTATTTCTGGGAGAGTTACTGGTGGTGGTGGTGGTGGTCGATTCAAGTTCTTTTTGAAGTGGTCAGCCCATCGTTTCCTTTGTTTCTCCTCTTCGGTAACTAGCTTTCCTTCATCCTCTTTTGTTGGTTTCATCTGTGTTGCAATTTCATCCGCACATTATTTGTACCTCCTGAATCCAACCTGTTCCTGTAACAAACATAATCTACTCATTGTCTCAGTCTGTCATTTTACCTCAATAAAAATGACATTAAATAGACTTCTCATTTATTCATTGGATGTTGATTTCTCAGGGACCAACTACAACTACATGCATAAGTCTGTTAGTTACATCTTTTCTGTAAAGAAAATAGACAGTAAACTATAGAAATGCATATGAAAGTAGGTGAGGCATTGATGAACCATTGAATGACCTGTCATTTAAAAAGGTACTTGCTTTAACATACGTTACGTCAACGATAACACTATTTCCATCACTCTTAAGAACTATTTTGCTTTGAAATCCTCATTAGCACCTAAGCCTGTGAAACTGATTATGCAGCTTCAGTTGGTCCACAAGAATTCACTCGACAACACTTTCGTATACTAACACCAACGTGTATGTGTGTGTATGTTAGAAAGACTTTTTTAGATATGTTTGCATTCTTTTGTTTTACTGTTTTATGAAAACTAAGTGAACAACGTTCGTTAGCTTTGTATCGTTGGGAAATTTCTGAATGGATTGTTCGTTTAGAAAGTACTGAAAGTTATCGAATAAAGTTACATATATAAACCTGAATGGCATAAATAATGAAATCTAAGATGAAAGAGATAAATAATGGAAAAAGACTAGTGAATTTAATAAATAGAAAAGGATGGTACGATTCAGGAGATAAGCAGATGAAGAATATCATCTCATTTGGTAGTCATAGTAAAGTTTAGTTAAGCGTCAAGAATACGTATTTACTCTCATCGTATATATACATATATATATATATATATATATATATATATATATATATATATATATATATATATACATCGTAAGTTAACAAACAGAAAATCATTTATGTACTATGAGAAAAAAGGAAATGAATTATTTATGTTTAATTAAGGAAAGAAGCAAATCACCCATCATCTTTATCATCCTACAGTCTTATTCCTCTTCTTGTCGTCCTCTTACTTTGCCTTCTTACAATTGATAAATTAATTAACTCGTGGTAATCAAGCGGAAAAGACAACGAAGATAGAAAATTTCTTTATCTGCAAAAGTGCTGCTTAAAGCACGAAAAGAAGCTGAGTGAACACAGAAGCTACATAGATTTGTTTCATACAAGATCTCTTACAGCATCTCATTACAAATGAATATAAATTACCGACGTCTGTTGTATGCATTGGTCGGTATCTTCCTAATTTCCATACTAAGCGAATGGATATATCGTCGAGATTTTAGCAGCTTTTACTACTAATGTGTAAGAGTCCAACAGTTACTTAGATAAAGAGAAAAACTATTTATACATGAGTAAAACGCATCTTGAATTATGCTTATAATAAAATTTCAATTATGAATTGCTACGTATTTAGTCAGATCTCATAGATTAGAGTCGTGTTGAAATTTAAAAGCAGTATTTCATAGTCTCAACACTTTGATTCTCAAAGATAACACGTTGTGGAGTTCTATAAATGGATTGGACCGAGTTCTGTTATCATTTGCACCGTGTAAATAGCTTGATTGTTTTGTCTGGTTTAGTTAATCAGGACTGTAAGTCTATAGATCCATAGTTTGTTACGGAAACTAAACTGATTGCGGATTTTGTGACAAGTCAGTCAGTGAGACAGTCAGGATTACCGTGAAACCTATCGTTACTTAGTAATTTCTCATCTCACCATACTTCTTATCAGCTCTTCAAAATAGAAGGAACTAAGCTAAAAGTTACAGAAATTAAAAAGAAAGTAGGCGAAGGGTTGAAAGTTGTCAAAAGAGTAGAAGAAGGAATGACTTAGTACTAAAATTCGGTATGAGTAAGAAAATAAAGATGGTGTAAGGGTCTGCCTGTGGCATTACATCCAATTCTAAGCTACATCACCTAGAGTTTTGCAACCACTGGTTCCGATTGTCACGTGGACTCCCTAACTGGAAGTCTACCTTTCCCCACACGTCTCGAAACAGCAACCAGAGACTTCACTTTTAATCTGGTTACCTCTGACCTTTTCAAAACTAAAGCATTGCATGACTGGCCTGACCGTGAATCGGCTGATTTATCACATGCTCTAGTATTGTGAGTCAATGGGAGTTCATAATCTTATCTCTAATAGAACACCTTAAGCCTTCTCATATCCTTTACTTTTAATAACAATGTTTTACAGCCATATAGTAGAGCAGAGCTGGCCTTAATGCAGGCGACCATTAATAGACAATCGGATATCTTGGATGCACTATAAATGGCATAAGTCAATTTAGACCAAATGTGACTTTTAAATCCGTGTAGAGATTTTGTCGGAAAGTGACCCACCAAAACTTGTCCTACTTCCAAGGTAATTTAAGTGGTCAACGCACTCAACTAAATCAGTTCCTAATGTTAGACGGCTCAACAACTGACGTAGTTCTGAGACAACAATCCGCATCCAATAGTTGGAAAACACATCCAAACAATGTTATATTGCCACGCATGGTATCCAGCAAAGTCTGTATCTTCTCGGTATCTTAACTGAGGCAGACTAATTCATTTACATACTCTAAATCTGCTGAGGATTGTTCTGTGACAAGATCGACCGCTGTAAAGTCAGACGACAAAGGAGATACCTCTATAAGTACCTATTTGATAAAGTTGAAAGGATTGGAGGCAGTGTGAATCCTTGACGAGTATAACTAGATGTACACAACGTACCTGATAAGTCAGCACAGACTGTGACAACCCTGTTGGTGTTCGAGTACAAAGTCTTCAACAGGATGGTATGCCTACTTGAGACTCTTTACAGTGATAAGTACTGCTATAAGATCTCTCGATCTCTTACCTTAAGGTCAGGAAATACGGCTAGTTTCTGGTGACGGTAAGGATTTCTGTATTTCACAACTTGAAGAAAGCAGATATCTGGTCGATACGCTTTTGACCACATCAAAAGCCTGCCTGCATTCCACAAGTTTGCTGTTTCTGAGCTTCACCAATGCGTTGAATGGTTAAAGAATCTGGAATCTCAGACAAAATGTTAGCCAGGTTGATTTTCTTTTTTAAAGTGATTATAGTCACTGGAGAGCAACTAATTTCGTGTGTCTTGGTCCTGACTGCTGATCGAACTCTATCGATCATTTGCTATGTGAACACCAAGCTAGTAGGTTTTCTGTAGGAGTGCAGCTTGATGGATGTCAATTGAATGGGGACAGTCGGTAGGAATCCCTGGATCCAGGTTTCTTGCTTTTGGTACGTGTAAGCAGCCAAAACAGCTTAATGGTAACACCACTAGTTGAAGCCCCAGGTTGTAAGAGTTAAAGTAGCAGAAAGGAAAGCAGTTCCTGCTAGGTTGCAGATACGACTAGTTGACGACTGCCAATAAATACGGATCCTAGATCCAGGGCTTCCTGTCAGTTGCCTCCAACCGACTAACATGATTCCTCTGTGGTCATCACAGTTAAGTTCCTTGCCTTTTTTGAAGACCGGGACAACATTGTTTGAGACTAGTCAGATAAGATCATATCTGATTCTCATGAGCTAACTAACATGTCAGTTAGACCTAAGAAAAATCCACAACCACTATTTCTAAATACTTCCTTCTAGTTAGTCAATATTTGAGTTGCTTTGTGGATCACAGAATTATGTTCATGCACATCCAAAAATTCAAGAAAAGCTGCTGAAATACACTGGTGCTTCCCAACTATTTTCTGAATCACAGCTTCGGTCTTCCACTATAGTTTTACGGAGAGTGGAAACGGCGTCGGGCTTCTTCCGAATGACTGACACTTCGGCTGTGATAACTACCTAGTAATTTTTTCACTGAAAGTAACCTTACTGTCTTTGTCGTCAAGATGGCCATATTTCTGTGTTGTGTTTCTACATCCACCAAGGTGCAGAAAAGCAGGTGACCAATGTAAAAATAGATGCTCCAGGAGTAGTAGTCTTCCACTGACCCTTTTAGTGGTAACTGATCCCAATATGATCTTGAAATGGTGAAGACTTTTTGTAGTTCAGGTGGATGGTCTGTTTCTGCCCACCATTGAATTGAGGTTGATGGAAACCACATCACATAGTGTCTTTTTCTGTTTATAGTTCACGTTGGTTAGGAACATATGCTTCGCTGAGCACATTTTTAGAAGGTAAACACCGTTATCCACAGGCGGGACGGACGAGGACGTCAAGTCAGAATCGGAAAAGCCAGACAGGCGTCCATCGACCTGAAACCAGTGTGGAGATCTTCTGCACTCAGCATGTGGAACAAGATCCGGATTCTCAACACCAACGTCAGTCAAGTCAGTACCTCTGTATGGCTCAGAGACTTGTCGCGTCACGAAAGACATTTCCAACAAACTACAGACATTCATCAACCACTGCCTATGCTCGGTACTGAAGCCCAGATCAGATGGCCAGAAGAATAAGCAACAAGGACCTCTGGCCTCTGGCTGGCAACGAACCAACCAAGAACCCATCACCCAACAAATATGCAGAAGGAAGTGGAGATGGATTGGATTGAGCATACACTGAGAAGGCCGATTTGGGACATCACGCGCCAGGTCAGGCCCTCGAGTGGAGTCCAAAGGGGAAATGACGAGTTGGGTGTCCGAGGTGAGGGTGACATGGAGGAGATCGTGCGAGGAGGAGATGAGAGCTTCTGGGCTGTCGTGGAACCAGGTTCAAAAGATCTCAGAGAACAGAGGTCACTGGAGACGTACTACTGAAGCCCTATGTTCCACTAGGAACTCAAGGGACTAATGATAATAATAATAATAAACACCGTTATCCATTCGTTTGGACACGATGCCCGAGGTTCCAATTGAAGGGATTTCTGCCTGACTTATCCTACCCACTTGTGCAATGAAATCAACTGCGATGACTTTCAGTAGGAGGTTCAATCGCTTTCACTGTGTGATATTTCTAGTAAACAAACTAAAGTGGAATTACGATCGACCACAGTGCCAAAGTTTTACTCTTACGCTTTCAATGGGACTCATCCTTTACTTCTTGCAAACTGCAGTCAGTGGTTGTATACACAGTGATAAAAAAAGAATGATGAGTTTCAACATTATTTCAAGTTCTTTTTGTGCCACTCAGTCCAACAAAGAACAAGTAGCTGTGAACTGGGATCCAGTCAAACAGTACACTTTCTGTCTTGGAGCTCAATGCTATACCTTCACCTGCAAGACTGAGAGAACTAGCCGCCGAATCTTTAGAAAATGGAAAGGTGAATTTCTCAACTTACCACTAAGGCCTGATGATATTAGGGAAATAAACACGCTTTGTTTCTCATGCACATCTGACACACAACGTACATCCTCGCTCGAAATTTCAAGCTCTTGGCTAGTGAAGCTTTTTCTCCTCGTTGACAGAGGATGCGGACGCTGAAAGCTCCAGTATGTATTTAAAACACATTTTTAAGAGATCAGGGATGCTGTTACCTGGACTTGAATCTTTATCGACAGCTGCAGAGTTGAAAGAAGTTGAAGATGAGGTGTGAATACTGATAGACAAATGTGGGTAAGAACAAGTAGTTTGATAATGATCTGAGCGAAAATGAGTGCTGACAGAATTGTGAGGGAGGCTGACACTTTCTGGCTGCCCAAATCGTGGGAGGTTACTTTTTTGTGGAGTATCTGAAAAGGAATTTGGGCGATTAATAGTTGTGCATGGTGCAGAGCCAACAGGAAATCTGCTTCAAATCCGCGGTTTAGCTTTGACTGAAATATTTCCAGGTACAAAACCCATATCATCGGCACTGTGAAACCGCAGGATAAGGATGTGTGCTATTTTTGGTCAGAACTATTCCAGTGCTTCAGTCTCATAAAGAAGGCAGCATAAGTATGGTACTGGTGATCATCCAAGAGGAACATCATGCTGCTGTCACACCATCAAAACCTAATGTTACTAATTCACCCTAGGACACCGGTCATAGCGTAGTAGTTTACACAACAATGGTAACAATTTTTTCCTACAACTATTCATCAAATCTATCTGGTATTGTAAGATCTCAAAGGACCTCTGGCCTCTGGCTGGCAACGAACCAACCAAGAACCCATCACCCAACAAATATGCAGAAGGAAGTGGAGATGGATTGGATTGAGCATACACTGAGAAGGCCGATTTGGGACATCACGCGCCAGGTCAGGCCCTCGAGTGGAGTCCAAAGGGGAAATGACGAGTTGGGTGTCCGAGGTGAGGGTGACATGGAGGAGATCGTGCGAGGAGGAGATGAGAGGTTGTGGGCAGTCGTGGTGCCAGGTTGAGAAGACTGCATAGAAGAGAGTGAAATGGAGACGTACTACTGAAGCCCTATGTTCCATTAGGACCCAAGGACGAATCTTTTGCTGACTGATGCCATCATATCTCATTATTGAAAGCTATAATAGTAACAATAAGTTTCATGAGCCAAAAAAGGATTTTAGGGGTATTGGATTATGAAATTCTGGAATTCTCGATAGGAATTATGAATAAGCTATCGGGTGTAAAATGAGCAGAATTTATTGTTTTTTTCTCAGTTCATGAATAATAGCATCTTTAAATCAATGATTACTGCAATCATCCGAATTAAATTGTTCTAGTACTCATTTTTAGCTTGCTTCAGGACGTGATTCGTGAAGTCCAACTTAGAAGTCGTACCCGGTGGGGCAAATCTGGTGGTTGTTAGGACAGATACCCATTGATGACACTGAATGACAGTCGCGTTATGCTGCTAACTGATAGAAGGTGGAAACATCAACCATTGGATTTCGACCCAGTGGCTGGCCGAGGACCTCGAATGTCCTGAGTTCGATCCATTGTGGGGGGAAGGGGGTTGTGTGTGATTTCTGCTTAGGAGTCCCATATTATTACGAAGCAGCTGTTCAGTGCTCTCAAGTTTCCATGACTTCTCCAATTGATGTCATGCCACTATAATACCAACTTGAAGACAAACAGTACATTAAGTAATTTCAATAATGTAATTTTCTCAGTGTAGAAGACAAGCATATTTGAAATAAGAATATTCAAATAATTTAGTGAAGTATTATTGAAAACGCTGAAACTGAAAAATAAAAACTGTAAATATTATTCTAAGAGGAAGGGAAGTGGCAAGAAGAGACATAGAGAAGGTAAGAACTTGAATTAGGGATACAGTTTTGCACATAAAGGTCATGCCTCATTCCCATAACAGTTAAGGTTCCTTGTATTATGCGAATCTGAGAATGCAGAAGTTAAAAGTTTTTACAGAAAAGCAGTCCATAATAACCCTTAGTCTGCGGCAATGCAATTTGCAAGGGTAAAATATCCCACAGTTGTGAGATTTAGTTTGCGATGAAAATATCTCCGCAATTTTTAACTATTTATCGAAGTATTTAGCTCCTTGGTTTCATTATCGCCAACTATCATCTGTCCACTGCATCTCATCACCAGTAGTGTACAGTGTGTATAATATTTGCCTGTCTTACGCTAAAGTAAATATAATAACTTCTAGCTTTTGGTACTTTGCATAAAATGTTTTTCTCTCCATTAATGTTTGCTTATGCCAAGAAAAGATGAGACATTTTGTAATTTAAAGTTATTATGCAAATGCGGTATATACATATGTATTGTATGGGAAAATAAAAACCACCATGTTAAATATGTTTGTCGATAACCAAGTCTTATTTTTGAGGATGTGACACAAGTCAAAATCAACTGAATATTCTTCGTAGTAATCAGGCATTTGAATCAAACTTGTGAAATGTGAATTATTAAGAATAAACATCGTTTGTCTGTTCACTTCTGCGTATAAACGGAAATCTAGCAGGTCCACACCGTTACCTATATGCTCAATGTTATGATACTGAAGTTCATTGTGTTTAGTAGCGATTAACGAAAAACTGTCGGCCCTTTTTTTTGCTTTTAGTTTGGTCTATTAGATGAGTCATTGTTCCACTAATTTATAAAAAACAGATCTTGCAGCAGGGTTATCTGCATTTTAAAAGATACAGGATCTTGTTTTCATTCAGCAGATCCGTGACTTACTAGTTTAGATACTTAACAGTGAGCCATTAGACGATGGCCTCCGATTCAGCTTTAGATGGGAGTAGCATCTAGAAACCATGAAATCGGTCAGTTTCATGAATCTCCCTAAAAGTAGATAAGTTGCTTTACCTTATTTGCTTAAACTTAGGATTTCGCCTAGTAGGCAAGATGAATAGTATATGATCAGCAAATAATATACTAGCATGTTACCTGTAGACACGAAGCTTATTTAAAGTAAAAGGTTTGGTCAGTGAAATGTTTCAGCTTACTTATTCACCGTTGGTGATGTCAGTATGTCGTATATTTCGTTGTATAACTTCAACTAGAAATGAGTATGGTAAAAACCAGAAGTGAAGAAGATAGGATGTTTCAAAGAGACTGAATGATAATACTTTTCAAAAACACTTTCAAATTTATTTATTGGTATACCGTCAAAAAGCCTGGATGGTTAGCAACCGTTTATGCTAATTTGAAAATTTCATTGCGTACACTCCAGAGACATCAACAATGAACAGTTATCATCTTCATGTTGCACCTCATCATCATATGAACATAAAACGTCGGCTAGCAAAGACCAACTGTTCAGTTTAACTGAATGCGATTATGTCCTTTTGGCATACTCAAACAGCATGGAATATAAGGACAGTCTATTATTCATTTAGGAACTGATGGCTTTGATTTGAAAATTCTTACAGATGATTAGTTTTCCATCAGGTGAACATGATGCCAGCAACATCTCTATTGATGTTTTCTAAACCAATTGAGCAAAAAAACCCTAAGCTTTCAAAATTGCACTAAATTAATAACTGATGAAATCTTAAAGTAAGCTAAGTTTTTTAGCTAAGGTAAATAATTAGGATAATATGCTAGCTGATTATATTCATAGATCAAGGATTATAAACTATGAAATAGCCCTGGTAGTTTCTTAAGAAAGCCTCATGAGATCTACAGTTGTGTGTTTAAGTAACATGTGGAAGGCGAGAGTGACAACATCAAAGAAGTTGGTAATGATGCATAGTGGATAGGAGCTGCATTAAGAACACTTGTTTTGTCTTATTTGGGACTGGTCGTCTGGACGTACCTTCTTCTCAGCTGTCGATATTTTCCCAATTGAACTTAAACCTGAGACCTATGACTTCAAAGGCCAGAACGTTATTCACTAGGGCACCCGGTCATGACAGTCACTTTTTGTGCAACGGGTAACAGCGTCACAGAAGGTGGTCTAGCGAAAATGCTTTACATTCTACACAATCTACAGTATAATTGTGGGTGACAGTTTAATGAAATACGTTGTCCAACTTTGTGTAAGTTAGCAACGTACACTTAAAGAACTATACAGAATTCAGGACAGTAATAGTTTTATATCAGAGTACGACTTGGGGACTGTGATGGAACGCAATTATATATTCTATTTATTTGGTTGATATTACACATATCGATAAATAACTGTTTACTGGACCGTGTAGTTCACGTAGTTCATTTACGTCTTTACGTATACTTTCTAGAAACCCAATAATAACATATCCACTTTCCTTCTATCTATTAAAAGACGACTATACATCATTCCTACAACGGCACTACCCATTCAACTCTTGTAACAACCGCCACGTTCAAGTCCACTAAATGCATAGTTTAGATAAATGACGATAGCATATAATTTCTCCGCAAATACATGGTAAAAATCGGAAAGCTATTAGGCATATACAACGAAAACACCATGTTCACTTCTTCCGAGCTTGAGCAAGAATAATTCATGATCGATATGCAGGGCGTCAAAATACAGGTAACGCGACAAAAAAGAGATTGTAGTGCGTAATATAAGTCACCAACAGACACATGCTAAAGAGGGAAAAGTGCAAATACTGAAATAGGATGTAAGGATTAAGATGAAGGCAAGGCATAGCTTCGACTTTCCATTCAGTGCTACGTAGGTGATATCAGCTGAATATCTGAAACTTTCTATGACTTAAGCCTTTATACAAGTCTTACAATCAAACTGTTTTGCCGTACAATAGACATTTGATAGATACGTCTCACCAGCAATGGAAGAGATGTAAATAACCCAGTGCCAGAAGAGTATTTTGTATCTCAACCACAATTACACCGGCAGCCGACTTACAAGTGCTTATTGGACCTAATAAGAAAGTAAAATGATTATTGGGTTTAATCACTTCAGTCCTATTATCATATTCAGTACTAACGCAAATCATTGATGGTGTACATTTTTGAATAAATTATCACAAGACTGTGAAACTAATCGGTGTCTTCACATGGTAGAATTACACTATTTGCGTATTATAATTCAAATAAAGTTTGTTTATGGCAGGTTAATCACTCAAAAGGCAGACGAAGAGATGTAAACCACTATGAGAACTTTTTTACAAGAGTTAAATAAATTCAATTTGAGGGTTTGTGTGGATTTGTTGTTCTCATGTTGGTACCCATCGTGAACTGACATCAGATTAAGAACCACTGAAAACCTGGAACTGCTGGACTGCTTGTTTCACCCTAGAATGGAATGCCTTATCAGTCCACCCTCCACGACTCCATCAGGAGTCAGACCCCGTATCTTAGGTTATGGTACTCAATGCGAAACACTCATTGAAATGCTTATATTTCAGTACGATGACGCATTTCTCGAACAATCATTTAAGTGAAATACTGTCATTGGAACTCTCAAGAGACTGAGCACAGTGGTAGCGACCAATCAAGAAAATCAATTGGTAGTTGGCTGCGGTAACTTTGCCTTTGTTGCGAAATCCAAAGCTGGGCGAATATCTGGTCAGTATAACCCAGACCGAGTTAGAAACCTGCTTCTCTTCAAATGTTTCATAGTCTAGCTCGGAGTGTCAGATGGTTACAGAAATCAACGTCCTTAAAAAGATTCCGTCAGGCTGATTCTTTTGTGGTTACATCAGTAAACTTCTCTCCTTCCTGAAAAAGAATTTACAGAGTATGAGATTCGATTTTCGTATGCTAAGTACCAGGTTCGACATTATCATCAACCATCCTGCATCAGCTTGTTTAAGTACCACTCATAGTAGTCTATTAGGGTAGGTCATTCTTCGTCGTTTCAAACAGTTCTTAACCTTCACAACTTTAGTAGGAGATGAAGGGTTAGTTTCAACAATCCATGCAGGCTGTGACTGAACTATGTGCAATCAGGGAGTATTTAGAGGTCAGTTAAACTGTTCCTTGGAGTTCCTCAGTTGTTTCAGAAGTATTTAAATGTGAGTGAATCAAAAACCTATGTTTTTACACCATGGTTTTATTGGCAGTTCAGTTATTCATCTGGTTTACTTGATTAGTCTAAATAAGTGTGTTATTTCCTGTCACTGGTGCTTTCCCCATTTCTTTGTCTTTCATTTTGACTAGTGCCTACAGTCATTGTATAGACTGTTTATCAATACAAATTTAAGCTACTTTTACTCTTCAGTGTCCGGAAAGCCCGAAGGAATGCATTCATATGAGTCCAATAATTCATACGAAGTGGCTGAAATCTATTGACAAATTTCAAACGTTTTTCCTGGGTTAGATAACGGTCCTTACTGAAGGTTTTACAGAAGATTATAGATCGAGCCAGGCTTTTTCAAGATAGGAAGCGCCTTCATGTTCTAATAACTGACAACTCAACTTCCTTATGAATGCAACCTTAGTGTCCTCACCATCAAGCTGAGCCTGTAAACGTCTTCCAGTTGGAATCTTCCCATGTATATTTAAACATGGATATATGTCTGCTTGAATCAAAGCATTGCCACTGTCTAAGGATGTTCTTAAGAAGGAGTGGAAGTCTTCTTCTCACTCTCTCCATACGTAGCTAACAGTAGTGTATTTTTTCACTATTGAGTTGACAGTGGTCACCATTACGAATAAAAATGCTTTATGTTTAAAATGAATGCTTGTTAGACACGTGGTCATCTGAACAAATTTTTAGCAGGTAATCCTCATCGTCTGCTCACTCAGCTACAGTTCTTAAGGTTTCAACTGATTTCATTTTTGTTTGGTTTGATCATAATACTTATGTGTCAAGTCACCTGTTACAACGACTATACTTAAGCGTTTGTATATCAGTAGGATTTATCTTTCCGTTTATCATTAAGGTGTAAAAAGAGAGAAAAGACAATAGCATGTGTCACTAGCTTTCTCGGTCTTTGCTGTGCCAATCTGTAAAACAGCACATTGGTAAATATCAAATGAAGTCTAGCAGCGAACTAGACGGTATGTCCCAGGGCTTGCCAGTTAACCTAAGCCTTAAACACCATGAGGATTAACTGAGGAATTCAAACATACACAAGGATAGAACGTTTTAGATCCTTGGCAGTGGCTAGCTATGAACAGATAAGTAACAACACTGAATTATCAGGACAATAATCTAGAAAAGTATATTACAAGTAATGTTCTAAAATAATTAGGTTCAGGGCAAAAGACGTTGCAAGTAGGAGAAATAGAAATAACCATTATTTAGGGCAATAGTGTATCAGAATAATTTCTGAAATCCATAAACAGCTTTCAGTATTCTAAAGAGACAATCCGAAGACTGTTTAAATGACATATCTACTCACAGAAAATAGCAAGCATTATTAAAATTATATTTATCCCTTGGGTTACAATGGAACATAGGGCTTCAGTAGTACGTCTCCATTTCACTCTCTTCTATGCAGTCTTCTCAACCTGGCACCACGACTGCCCACAACCTCTCATCTCCTCCTCGCACGATCTCCTCCATGTCACCCTCACCTCGGACACCCAACTCGTCATTTCCCCTTTGGACTCCACTCGAGGGCCTGACCTGGCGCGTGATGGTGGTGGTGGTGGTGGTGGTGGTGGTGGTGGTGGTGGTGGTGGTGGTGGTGGTGGTGGTGGTCGATTCAAGTTCTTTTTGAAGTGGTCAGCCCATCGTTTCCTTTGTTTCTCCTCTTCGGTAACTAGCTTTCCTTCATCCTCTTTTGTTGGTTTCATCTGTGTTGATCTCTTCCCTCCCACATAGTAACCTGGTTATTTGATACAATGTTATCAGGTCTCTGTCTCTCCTACCTGCAGCCTGTTCTGCTTCACTTGCCAGTGTGTCGTGGCAGTGTCTTTTGTCTTTGTGCACACTCTTCTTCACTTCTTTGTCCAGTGTTTTATACATTGTATTCAGTTCCTCTTCTCGTTGTGCATTCTTCACTGGTTCATCTTCTGCTTCACTAGCTTCCTATCCTCCATCAGCTTCCATGTGTCCGTCGAGATCCATTCCTCGTCTTCTTTCTTCTTCCTTCCTGCTACGGTTATGCGGGTCTCTTTCCACATAGCTTTCAAAGAGTTCCAGTGTTCTTTTACACAGGTTTTTTCAGGGATGTTGCTCGACATCTCCCATTTTGTCTTGATGGCTGCCGTGAAGATGTCCCTTGTAGTTTCGTCCTTCAGTTTCCGTTCTGGGTGTTGAACTTGAACTGTGGTCTATCACCAACTTCTTTGAAGTCTTTCAACTTGATTTGGAAGGTTCGTTGCACTAGATGGTGAGTGGTGTGAAGCTACATCTGCTCCCCTTCTTGATCTCGTGTCAAGTAGGCTGCATCTCCTCTTTCTTCACATTGAGATGAAGTTGATCTGACTTTTAGTGTGTCCTGGTGTCTGGTGAAATCCATGTCACTTTGTGAATATCCTTGTGCTTGAACACAGTGTCTCCAACCACCAAATCGTTGAATGCACGGAATTCTGCAAACAATTCTCCATTCTCGTTCATTTTACCGGTGCTTCTCGACCCATGGTTAGTTCTCTTTCTGTGTTGTCCGCTCCCAGTTTGGCATTCATGTCACACCACCCGTTAGAATTTTGATGTCGCCAACTGGAGTGGGATCTTGTCCATTACTGATTGCAGTTGTCTGTAGAAGTACTCCTTCTTCTCTTCGTCTGCATTATTTGTAGGTGCGTAGCGTAGCATTGTACGATTGTGACTTTCCTTCCTTTCGAGTTGAACCTTGCTGTTGTGATCCTGGAGGAGACCGGTTCCCACTGCATGAGAGCCTTCGATGTTCTTGGAGACATCATGATATCCACTCCAAAACTCAGTATGCTCGTGGTTGTCGTCTGGGTGACCGGAGTAGATTATTGATTCTCCAGTTGACAGTTTGGAGATTCCACTTCCACTGCATCTGCTCTCACCAATTCCTAACACTTCAATGCGATACCTTCTCATCTCGTTTGCAATCTGGGCTGCCTTGGTAGGTTCAAACATTTTTCGAACATTCCATGTCCCCACGCTTTCATCGGGAGAAGACATATCGGCCGATTGGCTTCATGAAGGCTTCCACCAACTGGTGTCCTTTCGCCTCTCCGATTCCAGCGAGGAATAATATTGGTTTTATTTTTTATATTTTGTTTCTTTAGCGGTTAGATTTGTTTTACGGGGTAGGGTTGCTAGCCCTATGCCCAACCTTCCCTCTTTACCTGAAGTTAGATCCGGCCAGTGACTAGTGAACTATTTAACCAGGCGATTACTGATAATATCGTTTAACCAGAATTCAGTTACATGCAGTCTGTTTAGAAGTTCTATTATTGATGCATTTATTTGCACACTAGATGAAACACGCATTATTTCTGCACTAAGTGGAACTAAACCATATTACTTACGGTACATGGAACCGCTCGGTACATATTGCTCAATTATCTTAACGTGTACATTATAGTGTATTTGATCTGAGTGAAAAAGAAAGTACTAATGGAAGACTGACTATAGAAAAGAACAAATGTTATCTTTTGCTTTACTACTTATGTCATCTATCCTAACCATTCCTAAAAACTGCTTTAAACGTACACTGTACTGAAGTAAACAGGAAAGCACAAATGTAGATCTCACGTTTCTTAATGAACACCTCCAACCAACCCGCATCTGTCCAAGCGCCTCACAATATTGAGTTTTTGGTTGATGAAAACATTGCGAAATGACCGATATAATTTGGTTAATACTCAGGACTGAGTAACATAAAATTGGTTGCTATCCAATGATCAGTCACTGTGTCCAGTCTAGTGTCACAGTATGTCAGTCGCAGCCAAAACAGCTGTTGTAAGGTGACTGACCATAATACCGGGTGATGCTGTTTTGTATCTTTAAGTGATTATCAGTTACCTTGGGGTTTCAGATAGTTCCTACTAAAAAATGCAGGAAAGTATGAAACCTAGGTCAAGGGCATCCTAGTGATTGTCTCAACTTACCAATATCAAAACTGTCAGTGCTTTTTGCTAAACATAACAAAAAAAATAGTTAGATATGCTAGTTGGTTACAGGCAGTTGAAAGGAAGCCCTGGACCTAGTTTTCATGCTTGTCGCCACTCATCAGCAGGACATTTCTGCAACCTTGAGGGGACTGATGTGCTCTTAGGGATTCGAACCCACGTCACTCAGTGTTGTAATCAGCGAAGTTACCACTGGGCTTTCTGCGTCGTGACTGACATCATGTCGGACTGGAGTGACTGATCACTGGAGAGAAATCACTTTCATGGTGTCTAGTTTTGAGGTAAATATGATGAAAAAAATATTCAAAAAAACTAAGCAGAATACATGATAACATGTAATAAATCTGTTTTTCGAGAGTTAAAGAGGTTCCTGAATTTTCGGTACCATCTAAACATTATTTTTCAAATTATTAAGAATACGATTATTGCAAATACAATGTCAAAATACTTAGCCAAGTGATTATGTCTGGAGGTAAATTTCAGATTAGTAAAGTACTTCTTTGCATGCATAACCACATTCTCATTGGTCATGTGAGTTCCATGTTACACTGACTGTTGCCGCAGTCTTATTAGTTTTCCTTTAAAGCGGTAAATGTTTGTATATGACTGTGACCAAGCTAACATGAATAAAACTATTTACCATTTTGCAAAAGAAGTTGATTGATCTGTTTGGAACTAGTTACAATATAAAAATTAGAGTTAGAATTCTCATTCGATGTTCATCACTTTGAGTTACAAGTTAAATTTAGCAGTAATTGTCGAAACTAATTTATAATTAGATTTGAAAACAGAATGAAGGTATAAAATGTAACTGTAACAAGTGTCTGAATTTAAATCTTAAGACAAAACAATATTTTTCGCACTGAAAGACACCTACCTATCGTATAGCGGTATTCAGAAGTTTATCGCTTGAGATTCGTCATGCCCAATAAGAAGGTTAAAACAAGTTATGGAGGACATTTACTGTATGCATGATTTATTCATAAATGATAAATATTTCTTTTCAAATAGTAGGTCACTTGAAATCTGAGCCACTTTGCCAAGTTTAATAATTACGTTTAACAAGTTGACTGAAGAATGGATTAAACTGAATTTCTTTGTTTCATCTTCATAAGTAGATGCAAAAAAGTGCGAAACATCTAAATACTTCAAGATCTTAGTATTTACATATTTTTACGCATGCATAAATCACTTTTTATTCCTATTCCACTAATTACCTACGATTTTTAACAATGTTTGCGGATACTTCGAATGTAATACTGTATACAGTACAAGCATCATATGATTTCATATTTGCTTCCTGTTTTTTCAAAGATTTATAAACAGCTTAAATAAAGGTTATGCACGTGCTGTAAGATAATTAAAAGCTGATAACAGCTCTTATGAAAGTTAGCTGTACTATGAATTTAGTTGATAATAAACTAGAAATGCAAAGGGTATAACGAGATTAAGTAACGTTTCCTTTTCAGAATAACCATAATCATGGTAATTTTTAAATGCCTTTAAAATGTTTGAAAAGAGGAGAGGTATTTGAGTTCCTGAAAAAGTAATTAACACTTCAAACAAAGTGTATTATTGTCTCAAGCCGTAAATTCTGTTTGACACGGGGATGAAAAACTTTTCCAGAAACATACTCTAGTCATGTTATAGTTTCTTTTTGTTTTTAGGGATACCTCTAATTTTATTAACATCTCTATTATATTTCATTGATGAAGGCCGTAGTTTCTTCCGAAAGGAAGTTGTTTTCGGTGTTCATTAGAATGTTGATATAACGTTATTACCTAAGACTATGTGCTGATTAATTATCTTCCTCACCTGATATTCACCTGGTTTAACATTATAAGTGGACCAAGATGAATTTATGAACAAAATATCTGATTCAGGTTTAATTTTCAATAGCAGATGCATTTTCGCGAAATACATGTCTAGGTCTCTAGTTCTGATAGCCATATTTTGATTATTGAGTAGTGTGTGTACCGAGAGTCTCGGAATAAAAAGTTGACTTCAGTTTTATCAGAAATATATACTTATAGATTTGTAGTAAGTTATACCCTCTGGGAAATTGAATATCGACAATATTTTCTCAATAAAAGTAGTGATTAACCTGTGCAATCTTTGGAATACTTCTAATCAGTAAGTAAATTATCAAAGCACAAAATGATGATCAGCATATTACTGTCAACCGTTTGTCAACTAAGATTGATTTTTACGAAATGTTACCAAAACCAGACGGTCACACATGTGTTATACATTGTGTTGTAAAGCCATCAGGTAGGACGATAATTTTGGGAAAACAGCGCAGGTAGCTGGTTAGTTGTATAGTATTCTGCGCTGTAGACTTTTCGGTAACATCTCTGCCTTAGAAACGGGCGCTTAATCAGCGATAATAATTAGAATTTTTGATTTATATCAGCTAACAATTAAATAAAAGGAAATAAAAAATGGGGATTTAACAGTTTATTCATGTAGTGACGTATTCAAGAAAACTAACAGTGAAAAGATTTGATTTGGTGACAAAATGAACATCAATACTACATCAGTTAGGAAGATGATTGCACTCCATATAAAAATTTCGCATCGTTCAGTTAAATATATTAATTCAATAATTCATACTGAAATTCATCGCAATCACCTCACTAGTGTTTTCGATAATGCAATTACGCCTGCTTACCATCTGAAATATATATATATATATATATATATATATATATATATATATATATATATATATATATATATATATATATAATATTCTAATGACATTTTACTTGCAGTCAGTTTGCTTATACGTGGTTACCATATATTTGTGTAAATATCTAAGTTATTGTTTACTAACTGTTATTCTCATCTTTGGTTGCCTGAATAATACACTGGTTGTATCTTTATTTATTTATGGAAACAACTAGTGCAGATTCAGAAAAATACTCATTTACACCCGATGAGATTTTATTTCGACTAACTATTATTGGATTAAGACAAGTGAGTTGAAAATGCTTTTTTCACTCGAAGGATGAAAAACAATAAGCTTAAGTACATGGAAACAAGCTTTTAAGTGTAAATAGATCCATGCCTGACTGTTATGTTTCAAGGAGTTTTACCATCGTCCTGATATCAACACACTGTCAATGGAAAAATAAGCATCACTACACCAAATAACCTATATTATCATGTGTCGAGGTGAATGAATAACAAGCGTTAAAATGTTCTTGTGTGCTTAAATATTTAACCGATAAACTCAGTCATAATATTCTACATTCATTTTTTCTGTAACTTAGAGCATATTGCAATGACCTTTTCATGTTTTAAATTATTTAAAGCCTGTATGAATAAACTTCGTGATACGTTGTAGTCAGGTTTCCGAACATGTTTTCGTAATAAAGTGTGAATTTATCAGCAGTTTGAAGCTGAAAGTGTCATAGATTTCCTTTGGTACATTGATTGAAAGATTTAGACCATAAGATGGTGCAAACTTGTCAGCTTCCTTTTAGCAATATTCACTTTTAACTTAGAATGTTATCGGTTTTGGATAATAGTTAACACGTGAATACGAAACATCCATGTGCCAATGTATTTCCTCGAGAATAAACTTACTCAAAGTTGCACTTAAGCTATTACAAGCCACAAGTATAATGTTAGCAATAAGAAAATTGACTTATCATACCTTAGAGGGAAAAGTCATAGCTTTGCTTGTTGGTTCTGCCTTTTACAGTTACCACAAGGAAATATATTACATTACCCATATTCTATAATACTTAACACATCTTGAATTATTATTACTTATGATGATTGCTCAACTGCATAAATGTACAGTGACGTATACCGTTACACTATATATGAAACAAATTAAAGTAGATCGGTCATATCTAGCCTATAAAGAAAGATGCAAATGAACAGTGCCGTAAAACTTAGCACAAAATGTCATTTCAAGTTATGACTGTCTGCAATAAGGAAAAGCAAGGAAATCAGTAATTAATAGGAAAATAAAACAGTCGTTACTCGGGAAGATGAACACATTTGCTAATTAAGAAACAAAGAACACCACCATGAAGTTATCACTAAATAAAACACCTTGTAAGAATTGGTTTTCATGAAACTATGAGACGCTGTTTGATTGCATTCACTCTTAAAATACAAAGGAATATAATTATGCGAAAACTAAGTTTGGTATAGTAGCTTCGACTTGTTTATTATAGCCCGCGGATTCTAAATTGTGGTTTAATTCAGCATAAAAATACAGCGTAAATGCATTGCAGCTAAAGTAAATTCAGCAAAATTTTCTTTGTTAGTAATAACACGAAAGAAAAACTTAAAAGTTGGTTTGATTTCAAAATATGCAGCACAAAACCTGAGTACATCAGCAGATATAATCAAAGGCGCTCAGTTTTGAAACATGAGATTGCTGACAAAAAGGGAGTAGTACATTAAGCCATGATACTTTTATCACCCTTAACTATGCAAACAATTAAAATGGTGGATTCTTCAAACTTCATGTTGTCTAATACACTATCACATTATTGATACTACGAATGTCTTAAGATAGCATCGGGAACATACATTGATGAAAGTGACTGAAGTAAGTGGCATGAAAACTGTCCAAGATTTGTCTCATAAACTTATAATTACTTTTTACCAACACTTACTGCTTTATGAAGTTCAGTGCTGTGTATTTTCTCACAGATGAAGCAAACATTTATGGGCTATTTATATTCGGTCCACTGACTGACTTATCCAAAAATGTTGTGTCCCACTACATGTATTCAACCTCCTGAAACAGCAAATAATATGGTGATATGGCATTCGCATATGGTTTACAAAGACCATTGTGATGCCCACTTGTGATTGCTCTGTTCATGTTTTGCCACAGTAGAAAGTAAATCACAGCGCTAGCAGTACGTTCGACTAGAGGGTGTCAAAACTTCAACTCCAAATTTAATTAAAGTAGGTTCCTAATGTGTAAATGTTGACAATCTAATGTAATCACTAAGTTCTGATCAACTCAAAGGATGAGAATGTTACTAATACACCAGGGCAAAATCTAAATGCACTGAGATATTAACATAACTTTGATGAAATTCCATGTAGATAACCAGCCATTTTCATGTTAAGGAAAAAGTCTGGGGAAATTTACCTGCTGCAATGACTCTATTACAATAACTGCCAATATTATTCAAAACTAATGATGCTATGCAATAGAAAACCTGAGGGAATTAATTGAGTTCCAGACTGGTGACGGAGTTCGTCAGCTGTGTCCTAAACAAGACTCATCAGTAGATTATGATATTTTGCCGCAGTAACCAACAGTAAATGAGTTTTCACGCATCTACGTGTTATGTTAACCTTAAATAATCATATATTTAGTGCTATTGCTTGTATTATGGACAAAATGCTTATCCTGGATTCCACTGCTGGCCACTGACCATCATTACTTCATTTAAATAACTATGTTGCTTGTTTTAGTTTGTGGCGACAATTCACTTCTCATAATTTCGATCAATGTGATAAGAGAGGCACACAAAATTATGTATATAGGCTGTGTTTTTTGGTTCAGGAGACTACTGAGGGAATAAAATTCATAATAAAAAATTTAGGTTCGCACCAAAATACAAGTTGATATTTGTCAGGATCATAGGAAAATGTTTAGCAAACGGAATGAGAAAATATACACTGATATTCATTTATAGATATAAGCATGCTTACCTCCTTTTTAAATATCATCAACCAATCCAAATGAGAAAACCATTTATGTGATTTGATATCCTGTACACCATTTCTGAGATTGCCGAAACGTCTAGTTAAATCAGACTGAATTAGATTACGCAAAAGGTCTTTGAGATCTGAACTGAAGTGTGAAGGGAATTTATACTGAAATGAAAGAGGAATGAACGTGGTTTTACATTGAGCATAACCGTGAGGCAATCAGTTTGTAGAGTCAAAAACCTTATAACTTCAGTTATGGCATCCAAATATATCCTAGATTCCAAAGACTATAAAATAAATACTTTCTAGAGCTAAGAAACCTTCACTATTTGCTGCTTTGAAATGGTACTAAAAAGGAATATATGCGAAAATTCAAGAAAAAAATGAACCTAAATTAATGACAGGTTTCAGAAACATGATATTTCATCTTCATAGAGACTATTCAGTAACTGTGCAAATCTTGTCATGAAAAGCCCTTGATTATTTTTTAGAGATTATCCATATAGGTTTTAGTGTGAAAACGATGCAAAAATAAACAATTAAACATAATATTGTTTCCGTAAGCATTTTCTTGCTGACATAAAAATACCTTTTGTCAATAACCTTTCAAGGTTTGTAGCTACTGGATGACACTCAAATTCAGAGAAGACGATGCTAAGCTGAAGCCTAAAGTATAGTAAGCTAAATTTCAGTGTAGATGAATAAAAACGTTTATACTAGGGTTACTGTAGGTGACTGAATAATTAAAGACGATCTCTTGTCAACAGGATAAAACACTTTCTAGACACTGAAAGCTTAGGAGGTGGGTGCTGAGGTAGAATGTAATTATATACTGGGACAGACTATCTGATAAAGCACATAGTGAAAAAGTATTATTTTTTAGAAAACACTAAGGTTTGTGGATTTCATTTCTCTGTATACATCCTGTAATTTTTTCAATGTGTATGCATTTTAAAAGAATGCAGTAAAGTACGATTAAATTATCGAGTTCTGAGGAATTTTCTGTTTTCATTTTCGATAAATTCAGTGAATGTGTCTGGCACAAGTAGAGGTTAACATAATGAACGTTGGACATAAAGATAGGCGAAACGAATAATCCATGGCCTAGTGAATGAATATTTCCGTAGTAATAAGAAAAGTTATTATCATTTTCCTGTCACCCTTAATATTTCAGCAACATATACATGTTACGAAATGCAACCGAATCCAGAACTCTCCAAAACACTATAAATGATAGTCTGAAAGCAGATCTTTTTTGGAACCTGCAGTAAGACAAAGATAATCTCCTTTTTATTTCTTTTACCGCACCAACTCGTTAACTCTTGCATTTTCGATGGCACAGAAATAATTACCGCGTTCACACTCCTCACATTGTAGCGAACTCATCCAACCATAACTCATATTCCCTGTCTTTTCAGCAGTTCATGCACCCGTCACTATTATTAAAGCTCATCATCTTATCGTGTGACTGTCGCTAACGATCTGAATAAACAAAACAGTGTTCATCATTCTATAGAATTATTCTGTCAATTTGATCTTAAGGCTTTAAACGTTTAAACCTTGTGCGGAATCAAGTAGACCACTTACTTGCCAAATATATTGAATCTCGGGTCAGGGAGTTTTGCTGCATTTGTGAGACAAGGATAAAATATTTACTTTTAAAGATTTATTTAACATTACGCGGTGAATGTGTTTTTTCAGCGAAATTGCACCAACAGCATTAAATTTAAATTCAAAGAGAGATGTCTTTTAACCCTGCATCCACCGACAACAAGTCACTGGTGTATATACATACATGAATGACATAAATAAAAGCCACTGTTCAAAAGTTTTGGTGCTGGATTGCTGCTGTTTTCAGAGTAACTGTATAGAAAAAGATTATACATCGCCATACGTACATGTGCATTCACGGCTTGTTTCAAAAGCTGCGAAAAAGACAATGGAGTTGTAGCCAGCTGCAAATAGGGAAGACAAAAAGTTCATCAAAAAAGTGGACTCGGTGTACGACTGAACATGGTTTAAATGCCTATCATCACTATCATGATTTATCATTCTTCCCTCGAAGACCTAATGGAACATAGGGCTTCAGTAGTACGTCTCCATTTCACTCTCTTCTATGCAGTCTTCTCAACCTGGCATCACGACTGCCCACAATCTCTCATCTCCTCCTCGCACGATCTCCTCCATGTCACCCTCACCTCGGACACCCAACTCGTCATTTCCCCTTTGGACTCCACTCGAGGGCCTGACCTGGCGCGTGATGTCCCAAATCGGCCTTCTCAGTGTATGCTCAATCCAATCCATCTCCACTTCCTTCTGCATATTTGTTGGGTGATGGGTTCTTGGTTGGTTCGTTGCCAGCCAGAGGCCAGAGGTCCTTGTTGCTTATTCTTTCTGGCCATCTGATCTGGGCTTCAGTACCGAGCATAGGCAGTGGTTGATGAATGTCTGTAGTTTGTTGGAAATGTCTTTCGTGACGCGACAAGTCTCTGAGCCATACAGAGGTACTGACTTGACTGACGTTGGTGTTGAGAATCCGGATCTTGTTCCACATGCTGAGTGCAGAAGATCTCCACACTGGTTTCAGGTCGATGGACGCCTGTCTGGCTTTTCCGATCCTGACTTTGACGTCCTCGTCTGTGCGGCCTGTAGTTGAAACGGTGCTGCCTAGGCAGGTAGGTGAAAGAGACCACTTCATTTAAGTTTCTCCCGTTGATGGTGATTGGAGCTTGTTGTTGTTGTTGTTGTTGTGTGGTGGTGGTGGTGGTGGTGGTGTTGGTAGGTTATCATCATCAACTCTGTCTTCTCTACGTTCACTTGAAGTCCCCTCCTCGTTGCCCTGCCTCTTCTGTCAACCTGTTGGTTTTCGCCTGTAGATCTTCGAGTTTGTGTGACATTGGACCCAAGTCATCGACGAAATCCAGATCTTCTAGGCTCTTTTCATCGGTCCAGCCAGCGTATCCCCCTCTTCTCGCTCTCCCCTGTTTGTTGCATGATCCAGTCCAATCGATCACAATCAGGAAGATAATCGGTGGTTGTAGGTGGCAGCCTTGTCTTACTCCTGTCTTCACTTCACTTCAAAAGCACCACTGAGCTTCCCATTGTGAATCACTTGGCATGTGACGTCTTCATATACTTGTTGAATGACATTGATAAAGGTTTGTGGCACTGCGTACTGTTGAAGCAGTTGTCTGCCAAATTACTTCTCGGTCGACGCTGTCGAAGGCCTTTTCAAAGTCGATGAAGTTGAGGTAGAGGGTTGACTGCCATTCTATGCTCTGTTCTATGATGATGCGTAGCGTAGCGTTGCAATTTGATCCGCACATGATTTGTTCTTTCTGAAGCCAGCCAACCAGCCTGTTCCGGTCGTAGTTTTGAATGCAGCGCACCTTTAGTCTCTGCAGGATGATGCGGCTTAATATTTTGCTTGGAGTGGACAGGAGCGTGATTCCTCGCCAGTTCTTGCAAAGACTTAGGTCGCCCTTCTTCGAGAGATTTACAAGGTAGCCCTTCTTCCAGTCAACCAGCAGGTACCTTCCCTTCCTTCCACACCTTCTGCAATAATGGTGTGAGCATGTCCGCTATTGTCTCTGTGTCTGTTTCCTGTGCTTCTGGTGGTTCTCCATCTGGTCCTGCTGCTTTCCCGGATTTCAATAGCTTTATGGCACTCAGGAATTCTGCTTTTGTCGGAGAGCCTGTGTTCACTAGTAGTTCTGCCGTTGCTGGTGGTATTTCTGGGAGAGTTACTGGTGGTGGTGGTGGTGGTGGTGGTCGATTCAAGTTCTTTTTGAAGTGGTCAGCCCATCGTTTCCTTTGTTTCTCCTCTTCGGTAACTAGCTTTCCTTCATCCTCTTTTGTTGGTTTCATCTGTGTTGATCTCTTCCCTCCCACATAGTAACCTGGTTATTTGATACAATGTTATCAGGTCTCTGTCTCTCCTACCTGCAGCCTGTTCTGCTTCACTTGCCAGTGTGTCGTGGCAGTGTCTTTTGTCTTTGTGCACACTCTTCTTCACTTCTTTGTCCAGTGTTTTATACATTGTATTCAGTTCCTCTTCTCGTTGTGCATTCTTGCACTGGTTCATCTTCTGCTTCACTAGCTTCCTATCCTCCATCAGCTTCCATGTGTCCGTCGAGATCCATTCCTCGTCTTCTTTCTTCCTCCTTCCTAATACGGTTATGCGGGTCTCTTTCCACATAGCTTTCAAAGAGTTCCAGTGTTCTTTTACACAGGTTTTTTCAGGGATGTTGCTCGACATCTCCCATTTTGTCTTGATGGCTGCCGTGAAGATGTCCCTTGTAGTTTCGTCCTTCAGTTTATTTTCCGTTCTGGGTGTTGAACTTGAACTGTGGTCTATCACCAACTTCTTTGAAGTCTTTCAACTTGATTTGGAAGGTTCGTTGCACTAGATGGTGAGTGGTGTGAAGCTACATCTGCTCCCCTTCTTGATCTCGTGTCAAGTAGGCTGCATCTCCTCTTTCTTCACATTGAGATGAAGTTGATCTGACTTTTAGTGTGTCCTGGTGTCTGGTGAAATCCATGTCACTTTGTGAATATCCTTGTGCTTGAACACAGTGTCTCCAACCACCAAATCGTTGAATGCACGGAATTCTGCAAACAATTCTCCATTCTCGTTCATTTTACCGAGTGCTTCTCGACCCATGGTTAGTTCTCTTTCTGTGTTGTCCGCTCCCAGTTTGGCATTCATGTCACACCACCCGTTAGAATTTTGATGTCGCCAACTGGAGTGGGATCTTGTCCATTACTGATTGCAGTTGTCTGTAGAAGTACTCCTTCTTCTCTTCGTCTGCATTATTTGTAGGTGCGTAGCGTAGCATTGTACGATTGTGACTTTCCTTCCTTTCGAGTTGAACCTTGCTGTTGTGATCCTGGAGGAGACCGGTTCCCACTGCATGAGAGCCTTCGATGTTCTTGGAGACATCATGATATCCACTCCAAAACTCAGTATGCTCTTGGTTGTAGCTGGGATGACGTACAGCTGACGCCTGCAACATGTGAATATGGTATTGAGTATTAATATCTATTTGTTTGATAGATTTACAAGTACATATATTAGTTCTTACTTTCAAATGTTCTTTCTATATTACTAGACCGAGAGATTTTTGAAACCCACCCTTTTCCATGGTGATGAATCATGTTCATAGTTGACGTTATTGCTGTTTTGTTCTCAGTTAAACTGAACTACCAATCACAAGCCTTTTAAGCGAAATAGAGTACTAAATAATCATGGAGAAGTCCTGCTAGCTCTTTGCATATTTAAGCTAGTGTTGATGATATTTAGACAGATGATAAGCGATTTACCAATTAACTATTCAGTTTGCAAAGCTACAGCACCACAAAAATCATTTTAAGTATAGAATACAATACTCGTCATAGCGTCAACATGAATTACATCAAATACCAATTAAATAACAGCTTGTAAGTGCGAGAGATCAGAATCAAAAATGTTGCAGAATTTATTACTTAAATAACAAACTAACTCCGTATTATAAAGAGTAACAATTCTAACCATCCAACAAAATTGTTTCTCAAAGCTATGGTTTCTGGTAAAAAAGAAATAATTTTATGTTAAATAATAAATTTTCTTTTTTTGAAGAGGTAAACATGGTAAACAAATATTTTGTAGAAATGTAAGCAATACTTACTTTTCCAATTACTATTCGCTCATAAATTTCAATCGGTTCGTCTGCAAAAAACGGCGGATGGCCTGCAACCATTTCATAAATTAATACACCAGCTGCCCACCAGTCAACAGCCTTTGTATAGCCCTAGAATGAAAACGGTAACAGGAGAATTTACTATAAACTATACCATATGGTAAGATATTAAACAACCAAAACACAGGTGTTACGGATGTCCTAGAAGGAGTTGGATGCTTAGTTTTATTAGATAACAAATTTTTGTATAGCTTATGCAAATATAAGATGTATATTTTTAGCGTGTTTGGAACAGCAAAGAAGGATTTTTCTGAACGTTTCACTGAGTAAGCCACAGCTTTTACAACAGAATATTCTAACTTTTTATTATCATAATATGTAGTCAGATAGTACATCCAATATTTAGTGTATACAGGTCTTTTGGTTAGGTGGTTTGTTGTTCAGACTGAGTAATTACGATTAGTTATTAAAAGCTGACATTTCTTATTTACATTTACCAACAAAAAAATGTAGAGCAGTCAAAGACTGGGAATGTGTTTATATGCGTTGTAGAATCCTTATTATTTCCTGTATTTATTTGATAATACTAATTTATTTATAGACAATCAGTAATTGTCATTTTTATTAAAGCTTCACTTATAAAGGTCATCGTTAATGGTTTTTTGGATTAATGTTTTGATACTAGATGGTGATTGAAGGTGAAATGAAAATTTGAGCTGCGACGGGATTCGAACTAGCAACCACTGAGCAGGAAAACCGGTATCACCAATAATCCGCCAAACGCAACTATCTCAGATGGTCAAAATGATAGACGACAGATAGGTGAAAAGTCTATGTAGTATCTTCTATTCATAGCATTTAATGCCATTAAAATATGTAGAGCTTCGGAGGTTAATCTTTAAGGTATGTGAATAAAAACTCCTTCGTAGTTTGTCTACATAATTCTTTGACTCTTTGGTGGATATTTAGTCTATAACTAAAGTTCATTACCCTCATTTTTAAGGTTCTAGAATTATCCCACATATAATTAGCCTCACATTTCAAACATTAAATTTGTAAACATACAAAGTAGCAATAATAATAATAATAAAGTCCCAGTAAAATAATAGGTGTCATCTATGACGTTAGCATATCAGGAAGTTACTTCGGAACAGATTAAAACAGTGCTCATCAGTCATGACAAGACAGTGTTCTAAACCTTCGAATTAATTAGGAAAGGTCTTGTTGAAGGAAAAGAGTTCAAATGCTAAGGTGATACAGAACAAATCTGCCTACAAAACTCAGTGACTGACTTTGATTATGTGGCCATAATACTAAAGAGTTTCCATTAGCATAATTTAAAGAATTGCCTCTGAAGCTCTACATACTTTAACAGCATTAAATGCTACGAATAGAACATACGGCATAGACTTTTCCTCGATACGGCGAACAATAATTTAACTACTCGTAAATACGCATCAAAATAACAAGATGGGATTAAGTTACGGTTGTCTACATCTGACAACTGGTAAATATGAAGAAACTGATTAGGAAAAATATCAAACAAATACGAGTCAACCGTTATAGTTTTTACTTGAGAATATTTATAGTTAACATTGTATCTTAAATCACGTGAATCACGACCCCATGAATTACTGAAATTCCGCAAGTCTGATGTTTCGTTCAGATCTATATTAAACTCCACAAGTGGAACAACTCACTCGCTTTTGAAAAAACACCAAAACCTCTGCAGCTTTTTACTTTCCAGCTTGGATGCTTACAATTTTAATTCAAAAATATCTAACTTATCTAGTGAAAAGATTGGAATAACTTTAAATTTTGGTGTGGGAGCTACGAAACTTCGCATCGAAAAGTGTACAGATTTCACGGGTAACTTACTGAAGGGAGGTCAGGAGCTTTCAAACAGATCTGCTTTGACCCCCCAACCTCATCATACTAGCATCCAAACTTAGTTTGGTTTGAATATGTTCTGCATACAGAGTTAGATTATATAGACAAACAAAAAGAGATGGAATGACTAATCCTGTGTTCTCTATCATTTTGAATTCTTTGATGTCGTATAACAATTCGGGGATTTCCACCAACTTCATCAAACCATGTATATGGTTCAATATGTGGACGATTCATTTGTGTCTATAGGGAGATCATATTTGAGGACATTTCAAACTTATACGATATACACTGTTTCTATATCAAATGTATATTTTAAAATGAAAATGAAATTGGCGAAGTACCACTTTCGGAGTATTTAGTTTAAAGGGATGTGAGTAGAAACCTTGGCTTTTCGATCCATCTTAGACACTCACAACACTCAACCAGTGCTAGACTTTCACTTGCTCTGAACTAATTGCATCAATTCACAAAAGTTATGACAAGTGAAGGCGACAGACAAACGGAAGACAAAAGTATAAAAGGCGTTTCTCATCTCGGTACCTATTCCATAACTGTCACTCAAAAGCTGAAACAGTGGAACATATAAATCCAAAGAAAACAAATTATTAAGGCTTTCTTCTCCAAAACTATTAAAAATGATTTAATACACATAAAAGATAGAATTTCGTTCACTTTCATACAAAACTCCATCTGCAGATTGCACTTTGTCGATTTAGATGTCTATCATATGAAAGAAAGTTGTCAAAAAAGCACGCAAAAATCACGAGAAAGCCTTCAAACAATGCTGTAGAATAAGAAATGTTGCCAGTAAAACCTTGCAGTTGCCGTTCATGTTATCTATCACAACCAGAAATTTGACGGTAGGACACTGAAATCATTTATACAGGATTTTGAAATTATTAGGGAAGATAGATAGCTAAATTACTTCATATTATGAGGAATCCTTATGCATTTAATAAAAGGGCAGGTTTAAAATATTAAACCAACTTGTTTAGTAAACTCAAAAAATCAAGTTCACACTAATGCTACGAATAAAATAAAGCGACGTTTTGTCCACATTGCTTTTTTCACATTCATCTATTCCCATTTACATATAAGTAAACATTTCCCAACAATTCACATCCTCACCTTACGGACAGACAAAAACAAAAAAATAACAATCACACGAGTGCGACTAATAACGACAACAAGAGTAAAAAGTTCACAGCCTCCATTGTATTACCCTATAAGGAGGGTACCTCAGAAACTTTACGTAGAATCCTCAACAGAGCTGGAATTAGGGTGGCATTTAAACCTACAAACTCACTGAGAGATAAACTTTGTCGGCTTAAGGATCCGATAGAACCAATTAAGCGAAATAATATAATCTATCAAATTCCATGTAATGACTGTGTGGTCAAGTACATAGGTCAAACTAGTCAGTCGGGGTCAGTTGGAATAGCAGAACATAGGAATTTATCTAAATATAGAATAACAGACCTAAATAAGATCAATAATCTAGAAAAAACTCGGCTACTGCTGTGCATGCATTAACGCACAACCATACAATAGGGTGCGATAAAGCCACTGTACTTAAGTCCAATATAATTAGGTCGAGAGAGAGATTGATTACTGAATCTTTGTTCGTCGAATCAACACAAAGCACATGTAATAGGAATGGCGCAACACCTATGCCAGAGATATGGAAACTTTTGCTACCAATAAAAACAACTCATATAAAGTGACGTAACTATAAAAATCAAATGTCGGAAGTAGTGTGATTATATTGAAATGATTATGAGCAATAATCTAAGCTCGAAACGTCATCAAGTAAATAATACTAGATCACTGTGCGTTATAAACCAAATAAACAAATCTAATATGGAATTGAATTCTACCACAGTGCCCAAGTTTTGCACCTATATTAATTCTGTTCTTGCCTTTGAATGAACAAAAAACCAGCATACGAATTAAATCCATAAATAACCTTCAAAAACAACTTGCTCCTTTATTGCAGGACTTATTCTGCTTCACTTGCATAAAAATTTCATAGAAGGAATTATTAGATTCGTGGAAACGACAGTCATGTATGTCTTATTTTTATTGATTGCAAATCACGTAATACGAGTTATTTAATTTCATTTAAAAGATTACGAATTTTCAGAAAGTTGGTGAATAAAATAGTCACCATCGATTTCATGATAAAAACGGTTATTCCATTCATGGCTATTGCACAATGAAAAAACGAAATCATACTGACATAAAACAGGTCTAAGACCAGGCCCGTGGAGAACAACACGTCTGAAGATTTCAAATGTTAGTTGTCAGGAAATAATAAGTCTTGGGCCTAAATTTCAAGCCTTTCAGCCCTCAACAGAACACAATAATTGAAATTTTGAAAAAATTCAATTCCGTTCATAAAATAAAACATATTCCGCATTACACAGACCAAAACGTTGATCAGTGAGTTATTGAGATCATTTGTGACCTGTACTCACATTACTGGTGGTAAATTCTAACCAGACGACTACGCAGAATCACAACACCCAGGTTTACCGTATCATCAGATAGCCTCCATTTTTTGAAAACCACTCACACAGACAAAATGTTTGAGAATAAAAGTCGTGAGGATATCCAACAACACGTGCAGACTGATAAACTACCTGCAGTTGGAGAATAAGGTTTTTCACTATGTTTACTTTGAAATTAGGGTTGATAATCTTAGCTGATAATACAATATTCATACACACTTGCATTAAAATTAATCTACATTTCTTCTTACATTGGATGCTGAGTGGGGATCAGGTGGTTTAGTTGATACTTGCTTACTGATTCAAATTATTACTACTACCACTCTCAAACTTCTAAAAGACCAGTCTTCGTCATTTTCTTACTACCATCAAGTTAAACCTAAAATACGAGCTCAGCTAGGACTGACAAGATGCAAAGAGTGGTTTGCACCGTGCATCGATAACTGGAGTTCACATAAGAGACTATTATGATTAGTTGTGGTTTAAACTAATTTATCATCGGAACAGTACCCTAAGTGAATTCGTGACTATGAAACGGTCGAAATCTGTCAGCATAGGTAGGGTTTTGTCACATCCTGAATGTATTTTCAATATTTATCTATTAAACCGCACTGAAAAATATAAAAGTAATTTGGTTGAATACTCAGGATTATATTTATGCTTGTTTTGATGCATTTTCGGATCAAATCAAAAATATTGTTACCAATAACTTAATAACAACTGAGAAAACATTTTAGCAGATAGAGTAACCGAAGATATCGACAGAAACAATTGGAATAGTCGTAAAACAAAAAACGTAATTAAAAGTCACAGTACAAAGATTGATCAGAACAGAGAGATACTTAAGAATTCATAACAATTTTGTTGAACAATGTACTAAAACTTTTGGTATTAGTTGATTAATTTACTACTCTTCGGTGAACCAATCAGATAAAAACAATTCAACAACACATAAGTTCATCCTCTTGGGTCAAATTCGCATGCAAATGAAGATTTTATCTTATAAATATAAAATCAATCCTTTGAACACGATTGAAAAGTCTTTCCCTCTGATCGCCAACAACAAGTCTACTGGACTGTTTTGCCTATTGTTTTATCTATAGTTTACTGCAAACATATGAATGATGTTCATGGTTAACAGTTTTATTAAAATTAAATTTGCGGTATACTTTAAGGCGATTTCCCGTGTTTTGTTCTAAATGTAACTCTTTTAAAAGACCATAAATACCACTTGGTCGTGTCATAAGTATCATAGTGAATTTCTTCAGCAAGTTAGTCTAGATTTTCGTTCACTACATCAGGTAATACTGAATTGCGACCTCCAAAGAAGTCTCATTGATTTAATTCCTTTAAATGTTGTCTGGGCAACCTCACAATAGAAGGAAGTGGTTAACAAGAAACCTGTGCACTAACAAGATATTAGCCAGTAACCAATGAATTACCAATCCTATGCTTCACCAACTGGTCCAGCTACTGACAAACGGTTGAAATCCCAGAATAATAAATACCTCCAACCTTAGCCATATTTCAAGCCATATATATACATATATATATATATATATATATATATATATACGTGAGCATGTCACGTGGAACTCAAACATCCACTACTTAGCCAAGGCCAAACTTATATAAGCTTTTGTTATAAATTAAAATCTATTTGAATGAGTCAGTCAGGGATATTCAACAATTTGACAAAACGAAATAAGTGATTTTAGTGAGAAAGTAAACTGGAAAGTTACGTAAGAAATTATTATGTCTTCTTGATTCATCTCATGATTTATAAATGGACACTACACTAAAGATGTAGCCTGTTTCGTTAAATACATCCTACCAAAGCATTCTGTCCTTCGAAAATAATATTAATCTGGAACAAGAGATAATGTTGAATATTTATAGTCATTAACAGATGAAACTTAAGTCTAGGGTTTCCTGCCGATTTTCTACAACAAACTAACTGACCTTTTTTAGGCGATCACAGAAATCTTAGAAAGAATTCGATTTTTTTGTGATAAAACTTCAGTTTTTATTTCTTATGCAAGTCAATGCAGACCTACATATCTAAGCTTATAGAACCAATATTTATAGGTGAAATGGAGTAGCGACTACGAGTTTACCCATAATGACCTGTTTCTACTTACGAAACAATGAAAAGAGCACAGCTGAGATATTTCTAAATCAGAATTTATTTTTTATATAAGTAGGTTGATAACTGCTAAATAATCATGTTATTTATGTCTCGAAATAAAACGATATTATAGTTTATACATTTAACTGGGTCTTAATTGAGTAATTTGCTGCCTTTGTTGTTATTTATCCTTTCAGTAATTGTCAACAGCGGAAAAAATCTCAAACATCTTAATATTTTCTTTCGGTATAGTAACTGCTTTTCAATCATCTGTTCATTACCATGTGCTATGCATAAACTACTAGGAGAAACAAATACAAAGCTTTTATTACTACTACTAATAATAATAACTGATTAAAGTGAATTCACAGTGACACGTTATAACCATAAATTAACTTCTGAGGGGAAAATAAATTGATTTTCTCATTAATAAATGATCAGCTTTAGAATTTTGTAAACAGTTGACTCTACCAGTTGCAAACAAAGGAGGCAGTCGGTGATCGTTATAGAACTCCTGCGATTCTTAAAAATAAAGGCGACTACCTGCTTAGAATTAAATAAATCATTCACCTATAAGGAAAAGTAAACCACTGTACTGCAGCCCTACACAATCTATGTGATTCACTTTCATTCTGAAGGTTTGCAGCGATCGATTGACTTCACGGAAAGTATGTACCATATACTAACATAAATTGGAAGACAGTTGGAAATCTGGAAGCATTTCGCAGTTTTTGTCCTAGTACAGGACTCTTCAGCATGTGAACCCATGACTTGGTTGAGGGTCGAACCTAGGACCATCAGGTCTTCGTGGTGAGCACGTTACCATTCAACCACAGGATCAAAATCCAATGATAAAAATTTTCCCAATTCTCTCAAGTTGCGCTATATTTTCCTCATCACCCAACAGCCTTGTTGAGTATCTATTTTCACGTTCAACTTAGATGACCCCACCAGCCACCCTTCGTTACAAGAACCTTTGGGGATCCATCTGGAGCGCTAGTTTGGATCTCAGTTTGATTTGACTTTCATAGTACATCGAAAACTGCTACCTCTTTATCTATTTAAATCCAACTCAATAAAGAAGCGAATTAATATTTCGAAAAAACCCCTCTATTTTAGCTTACTTATTGATGATTTCTAGGTGTCAGTATGCCTTAAAACGACTAATAATAATATTTACATCTTCAAGATTATATATCAAAGAGTGCAAGGTCCAAATGTTGTATACCTAGTGATTAAAAAATGCTGACATAAAGTAAGTTTTATTTTATTTAGTCCCGAATACTTTGTGATACCGGTGTTACTTGTTTGTCCATCCTTTCGGAATTAGATTAAAACATAGTCTGAACACCAAGATATCTTAAATTTCTGCGAGGAACGATGCCTTATTGTCTCGAAAAAAACTTTTAATATTCAGCTATACAAAAATAAATTGACTGTAACCTACTTAATCATCATAGTAGTAATCAGATTATTGATTCCCTATCACTATATGTTTTAAGATCGTGAATAGTCTTCACCTTATATCAGATGCGAACAATCCTTTATTCTACAATCCAGGATGGTTTCCATTTAATAATTCTTTGTTAAATGCCACGAACACCATACACGTTATGCACACATAAATAAGTTGACTATTAACGGATTTTATTTTGCATTTATGAACGAATAGATTGTTAGAATGGAGGAAACCTAACAAGAATATATTTCTTATAATTAAGAGAAAGTACTCATTAGGTTGGATTTTCTTTGTCTTTACCAAAATCCTGTTTGGCGAATAAAACTATCGATATAACTTTAGAAATTATTTCTTATTAGCTAAACCATCTTTGGCTTTAAGAATACACTTGTTTTTCTTGTAAACACGAATTGTACATATTTTCTGTTGTTTACAATAACACCAATATTAAACAATGTGCACAAGTCAAGGAATACGATTTTGCAGAAGCAATTAGATTCTCTCAATGACAACGACAATAATAACAACAGTAACAACACTAATAGTGATGACGATTATATTGTAGTGGATGAAATGAAAATGAAAATACTTTCAGTGAAAATAAGTTTTAACAAGAACTTTCCACCTAGTTTTAAGTCATCCATTTTGAAAGCAGGCATATACATCGTTTGTACTAGGTTTATTCGCAAGCTTGGTAAATTTTTCGTTAACTTTGGATATTTTATCTTTCTGAATTATCCAAAATAACCTGAATACTGAAAAAGAATACATGGCTATAATTCGAACTTCTGCTAACACGAATACAACTTGTTTGTGATGAAGATATTAGGTGACTACATACAGTCCAAGTGATTTTTTTCGAAAAAACGTATTGTTAGTTTCGCCATCCTAATTTGCCAATTCCATACGCTTTTAATAATACAATATAAAATCAAACTGTTTTCAATTTTGTCATTATTCGTTTATCGAATGAGTATTTGATGAACTAAATTCCCAGTGTTATGCACATAAGAGTTAGAAGAAAAGATGTATACCAACTTAAAATTCTAATACTAGACTCGACAGTAATTCCAAAGCTTAAAAACAGCAGACAAAGAAGATTGAGAGCTAATCATCATTGGCTAATAACTCTTTTGTAAATGGTTGTAAATTAGATAGAATAACGAAAGCAAAAACGTTTTAATGTAGCTACATAAATGAATAATTTACTTCAAAAGACATTGGCAGTGTATAAACACTGATAACGTTATGCAGATGCAAGTCACCAGAATTCAGTTTAATTTGATGGGAAGAAACTTCACAGCGTATATTCTCAGTGGGGTTTGTTAATAAAACCTCAAATTCTTTATTCCTTCATAAAACAGAGAAGGAGTATAGCCCAAGTTTTATATGTACCTAATTGGAAAGTGTTATTTTTCAGCGGTAAGCTTTTTTGCATGTAGTTCTGTTTGGTCTACCTCTGTAGTTATTACACCGACAACGCAAACATTTCAAGAGGCGAAAGCAGCATCGAATATCACGTATTTTACTATCAGGAAAATTTACCACACTTCAACTCAACATATTAGGTTGAAAACCATTTATAGAAAAGATTAAAAAAAACCAAGTGATGAAAAAAAATGCGTGATATTTTTTTCAAGTTTAAAGCATATTACAGGGTGGATTCATTTGGATTCATAAGAGCTTCCCCAAAGCAAATCTAGGTATCTTTAGTGCTATAAGTCAGCTAACGCATCGACCCATGTAGAATGTGAAAACGTATAATCTCCACAAAAATCAAAAGAAATTACATCTTTGATTAAAAATATTAAAAGTGAAAGTCCTAATGAATAATACATAAAGCTCACTGATACAATCACTGGTTTTCAGAAAGAGTACCTGTTAAGGTGTTGTATGCCATAAATACTGCTTTCAGTAAAAGGCACTGCTATGAAACATGCGTAATGATGATCAAGAAATGTTGTCAGTGTCAAAATCGGTTTAAGGTGAGAACATTTTGTATTCTCTTAGGAAAAACTAATAAACCTACTCAGTACCATTTGGCACCGGTCAGCCTATAAATGATTATGGATTCCAAGGAGGTAATGACGGAGGCAGTTTAGTTTGAGCGTTTGTGTTCAAGACAAGAAATTTTCTTCGCTTGAAGGAAATCGTCGAAGTAAAAAAACCTATGGAAAAGGATGTCAGACTCCATTGTGTTGCGCTACACAGTCAGTTCAACGAAAAACACTGAATAATCTTCTTCATATACTTGTGAAGGTAGTTCATAGAACTCTGGTGACTTTTCTTGTCTTAGATTATTTTCTAACTTCTCAATCTTTGCAGGCGCCAAAGGGAATTTATTGAAGACTTGTTTAGACTGTGACTTCATACCAGGCAGCTCAAAATTAACTTTAGTTTAGACTGACTGTTACTTGTAACTGAGCATATAGATCAGACTCCCTTGCGACAGTACTACACATTCTTCGCTGTAATACCAGCCTTGATAATACATTCATGCAACTACTTGCTGCTTCATGCCGCCTCAGTTCTCTTCATCTCTCTAAACTTAGGTACCCACCACTGTTTACGACTAATGCTTAGACTCTTTCTAGATTACATTCAGGCTTTTTCCGCTTCTCAATGCTCACAAAACATTTCAATACATCTCTTGATTTTCATAAGTCTACAGAAAACCACCATCCTTTTGCTAATTCTTTTATGGCCATTAGTTGTTTCTATCACATTCTTTAAAACGGACCTTTAAAACTTGAACAGCAGCACTATTTTCAGCCAATCCATTCGGTTTGTCTTCCTATAAATGCCTATTGTTTTCACAGTTCAGCTTAGCCTGACTAAGCATTCTAGCTTTAAAATTTATGCCTGTTAGGTTACGCATACTGTAACGCTGGAACAAACGTTTTTCGCGGGTTTCAAAAGGAGCCTCGACCACCAGTCAATCTTTTCAAGTAGCAGCTGATGACAGCGTGGAAGTTTACGATTTAATTCCATATTAGATTTGTTTATTTGATTTATAACACACAGTGATCTAGTATTATTTACTTGATGACGTTTCGAACATAAATTATTGCTCACAATCGATGATCACTGCGTTATAAATCAAATAAATAAATCTAATATGAAATTCAATTCTACCACAGTGCCCTAGTTTTACACCTGCATCAATGATTTTTATGATTCACAACTGCCTCAAGATTGATAGAATTCTGGCTCTGAAGTTTGTCTACTTGCATTTCTAGTTTGCACCTGATAAAACTTTATGTTTGTCAGATTTGAGCTGAAGTGAGTATTTATGATTGCTGTTTTATTTTACAGAGCCTCCTAAAATACTTCTCAACTGCCTGTCCATCACATTCGGCTTCGTCTCATATGTGATCAAATTAAAATGGTCAGAATCGCAGCTGTGAGCAAGCACATTTTTAGAAGGTTACAGAAAGCTATGTATAAAATTCTGACTCGTACGACAAGCTGGCAACCTTTTTCTAGTGAAGAAATGAGTGTTCTCAGTACCTTTTTCACTCGAATCGGGTTTACAGAGAAAACATGCACAATCGACTAAAGTTTACTAGATATTACTTCCTTCTCAATTCAGCCACACCATAGACATCAGTGAGCTGGACTCATACTTATACAGAGCAGTGATATTTGTCGTCATTTAAACACTTTGCCATGAGAATGGTTGCAGACTAGCTCAATTCCGAGCATTTCTGTCCTTACGATTGAAACGATTCAAACAGCTCATGTTTCTGAAGCTATGTTATCAAAAACAATAAAATACGTCAACCTTAACAGCATGCAGTTTATGCTTCAAGCGTTATCATTTCTTTCTAGCTGTTTTCCAGCTCGTTATATTTTTAGGCAGTTGACTTTAGGTTGTTCAAGTTTTAAGAACTTCAAGTAACGCAACAACAAACTGATAATCATCTAACTTGTTGAATCTAATGCAATCTGAGCTCACTGTTTACATGATAGGAGAATATCGTATTGACAGCGGTATTTTCAATTCATGGATATATATCACTTTAAAATGTTGGGTTTATCTATTAACTGAACGTGGGTGATAATCGTTTTTAGATATCACTGATCACAGTCAAGTGAACGGTTAATTAGTTTTACAGACTTCATCAGTGCCAAATAAGAATTACATGACGTTATCAACTGAGTCAGAATTTATAATAGTTTGTAACTTTCAGAATGGAAAGTCTTGGTTATTGAAATGCTTCAGACAAGACAAAACCAAGTCTCATGTGGTTGATGAACTATTCAGAGACTTTTTCATCAAAGAATGATATCACATAAACAGTCACAAACCGCGACAGGGTTACAAATGAGTATCTGGTTCAAGTCTGCTGCTCCTTAATGGAGTATTCCCTTTACTTCCATACCTTGGAAAGAATGAAGGTATGTATCTACATATCTTCATTGTTCGAGACCAGTCATAAGGTTATTCAGCGTTGCTGGATTTCGCATTCCTCTTTACTTTTTTCTCCGACAACAATCTCAAGGCAAACCCGAGGGAGGTGTGTGGTTGTGGTGTAGACCTGCTACTAGGTGAAAAACCTTTCAACCTCGAATATGCAAGCGATGATGATGTTTTACTGATTGATGACATCCTCAAAATGAACCAAACCAGCGGGCAATCAATATTCGTGTGATATGTTTCACATAGTTGATTTGAAAAAAGCCTCTATGAGATCAGCAGGAGCTTGTACCTGCATTCGCCTTTCGTGGTGAATAGATACCAGTTGTTGGATAGTTCATTTATCTGTGTTGTTATATGAGCGCCGACGAACGTGTGACTGATGAGATTTCAATATTTATCTCAAACGTCAGAGTGACCATATTTGATTCTGCCATGACGCTAATCTTGCAATAAAATGTCTGGTACGAAACGTTTCGGTACAGACCGCTCTACTGTACTCCTGTCAAAACCAACCTCTCTGAAATAAAGGACACTGTGATACTGCAGTTCCGACCACTATTGTCTCCTCAAGATTGCTCGCATGTGATCAAAATGCCTTGTAAGTAATTCTGAGTTTAACAAGGCATGCATCCGGGAGTGATGAAAACCGTTATTTATTAGGGGAAATCATCTTTAAAACCAGCTTCTATGATTCAGAAATTTGATATACAGGTGTCGAAGCAGCATCCACACTGCTCACAGTTCACTTACTCTGAAAGTGGTTTGAAGGAGCAGCGAGGCTATCAGTTTGTTATTTAGGGGAATATGAAGACAGCTAGCTGAGTTAGGTTAACGTTTGTAAGTAATTCATGACTCAGATATGGTCCGGAAGTTCATACAGCTTATCAACGATAATACGCATGGCTCAAAATTGAAACCAGTAACTATCATGCTGCGGTTTCCCTGCTTCTTCTCTTACCAAAATGTTTAAAGAGGTTACAGAATGCTTCTTTGGATGTAATCAAAACTGCTTGTCTAATAATTCACATCTGTCTTCGGTTCTTTTTCCTCTTCCGTAATCAGTGTCTTCAAAATGTTACTTTATTATTTTGTAGCTTACCACTCTTAGTGTCAACACTTTACCAGGTTTGTGTTTTAATAACAATCATTCAGTTACTCAGATGACAATTAGTGGTTTATATTTTCCAACTTCAGTCAATTTACAGTGTGATATGACCGTCCTCTAATATTATACCGACATATGTACGACAACAGCACTGATTCTACAGACTTTGGTAATGTATGATGAAGAATGTTTCCAAAGCAAGAATGTGATATCCGTCTACTGGACGACAACAGGAATTTTTCTAACTTCAAGTCAGCGCAGTAGGAATTACATAGGACACCCGAAAATTGCCAAAACTTAATAAAAGATTTGTACTGAAAAAACAGTATTCCTTTTTATATTGCTATTAAGGAATACATACTAGTGTGCCAACATTTTATTTCTTATTTAGAAGGTAAACCGTCGTCTTTATTTATTTACCTATCAAGTAAAACTTGGTTGAATCCATTTTACGCTTCTTCTTAGTTTCAGGAGTTTGTTAACGCTCAAAACATTTAACAACTTTGAAAGCACTTTGCGCATCATTAATATGTAAAATTTCCACTTAAAACCAAAAGTTATTTTGTTTATGAAATAAACCAAAAAGCAATTAACATAAACATGAACAAGTATATCGCCTAACAATGGTTTTTTCTTATGCAACCACCTTAAATACTATTGAGTTTCACTGAATCCGTTTCAGGACAAAGGAGTCTATCAACTCATGTGCAATGAAAACAAGTTTATACAAATGTTAGTGTTGTTGATATGAAGCAGCAATTAAAAAGCAGGTTCGTTGGCTTACATTTGTAACACTGTTGTGACCTCATTAGGAAAGACAGTGTTATGTATATAAAATTAGAATACCCTGATAAATCAAGTCAGCATTATTATTCAATTTACGAATAACAGTCAAAGTATAATATGAGTCTGTTTTTATAATAGACCTCCTCGAATATTTATGAAGTCAGATTATCAGTGTCTTAAATAGACATTCTTTTGTAGGTATGATTAGCATTAAATAAGATTAAACTTATGAGCTTTTCTTAACGCTTTGACTGCTACACTATATACTGCTTGTTGTATTAATCGCTTTAAGCGAGAATATTACTTTCCAGAGTTTTTTTTTATGAAAAGTGATAAACAGGAATGTGCACTAATTCTGACAACTGAATGTGGATAAGAAAGAATTTTAAGACAGTATTCAGTGGATACTTTTAATAAGTAGAAATGTCTTTCCGACAACTGTTGTCATAGTGATATTCTGCTCACGTTTAGCTAAAACGTGCTTCCAGCAAATGCTAGCTGATTTGTGGTACTTAGAGAAGATCTGTATTTAGGGGATAAACCGACCATACTTCTTAATGAGAATCCATATGAATACCTCAGTACACTATACCAAAAATCAGTACCGCTGAGTTTCAAGTAACCTCTACTTATACTTCATGGAATAGGAAACAAAACCTACCAAGTGTGAAACACGATCATTCAGTTTTTATACAGTTGGATGGCGAGTATGTTCCTTGCCTTGGATCATACGACTGTCAAAATTACATTTAAACTTCGTGCAGTCAAATATGTTATCCAGCCACGCAATGTAAGCAGTTTCGTGGTAGGCAAATTATGTTATGAAGCCTTTTTCAAAAGTTACTATAATAAAGTTTGGAAACGATTTTTAATTATAAGTGCTTCAATAAACAAATGTTTGTAGCAGTAAACATCTTAGATCGAAAATGCTCTAGCTATACTGATGAAATCGGAAATATATTTCTAAGAATTCGGAAGTAAAAACAAGAAGCATAAATCTAGTTTTATAATGGAGCCACTAGGTGAAATGATGCAACAATAGTGTACTGTATTTGCTGTTGGATAAACTTAGTCAGTCAGCTAGAAATTTTGAACCTAGGTTTCATGTTTGTTGGCACTTGTCAGCAAGGTCCTTTTGTTGAGTAGTTTCGTCTCTGACTTGCTGCAGGTTCGAATCACCGAGGAAGACCAGGTTCCTTCTAGTCGCAGCATATACGCTTTACTGAGTTCAAAGAAGCATAAAAAGTAGATGCGTTGTCTCCTGTCGATTGGCCTTCACCTTCTAACATCCAAACATATAGTAATTTCTAACCAACAAATAAACTTACTTGAAATAGGCTTACACAGCTACTACCACTGGTAGAAACAGTATTGTTTGTTATTAAACAGTGAAAGTAAATTTTTAACGAAAATATTATTACATTGACCAAGTGAGTTACCGTTTCAGTGTTAACTTGAACATCTACCGCTTTTGGGAAACTGTAACAAATACAAGAGCTGTTACACGTGGGTATTTGTGGCTTGCTGGTTCAAGTTTTAAATGACCAGCAATAAGGTATCGAATTCTTACACCGCATAATTCACTGTGATATGAACTTCTATATTGTACAATGAGGCTAAACATAGTAGATGCGGCTGAAAACTTCACCAATAAACACGATCATAGTTGCTAAAGTGTGTTCCCTCCTTATCAGTTTTCCTGTAAATTTAAGTACTTACGAAAGATTGTTACAGTGTTATGATCTACTTATCAACCACGAGAAACAAGTATCGAAAAACCGGACAGTTTGCTATGGTAAGACAGTATGTTGTTTACACGTTATCTTCATATCTATAAAGTTAAGCTTGCACTTTAACCAGTTTTGTAAAATACATGTACATCTCTCAGAATAAGATGTTAAGAAATTAAAAGCAGTCCAGGAAAACAATTGACACTCAAGTAAAACTGTGTTCAGTTCAGAAAGACTACTCTTGAGACCGTATTATCCGCTACGGTAATGTGTTTCAAATGTAGTGTCCGGCAACTGACAGCAAGCCCGTCTATTACACCTTTATTTGCAAAGAAAACTGAAAAAACAACTGTTGTTACAGACAAGAGTGATAAATAGCTTTCTTGAAAAACACAGAGAAAACGTTATGAAAAATGAGTACTCACTATAGATAAATAAATCTTTTGTGATCAACGAAAATGAAGTATGACCGTATACTGGTGGTGATCATATAAAGGATTATTCTTAACTATTTTGCCTAAGTCATGTTTATGGGAAAAGGAATGTTTTATTTACGACTTATTGTCTGACGTGATGTCACAGAGTTAATATCCAGTTTCTGCACCCAAAAGATGTTTTTAACTAGACCGTTTGAGTTCTTTATAAACTACTTTACCTTAGATGCTCATGACTAAACTTCATCTGAATTCGTAGAGAAACAAAAAGCCTGAAGACGGTGTCAAAGTGTTAGCTTATTAAACCTAATTGCACCATAATATTCCTAAGCTTATTAACTGGTATCAGTCAGCCAACCTTGAATTGCACTCTTCTGTTCAATGGTTTTACTTTGAGATAAGATTTTTGCGATGACGATATAGAGATTAAAAATGGCTTACAATATACTACTAATTGCAAAAATAGTGAGACGTTAAGTTATCACGTACGATAACCTGAACCGCATTGCATAAAATAATTTTCGAACTTTGCAAACTAATTCCTGGGTAATTTTAATTATTTGATAGTGGCTAACAGTGGAATCCAGGATAGGCCTTTCGTCCTATTTAGGACTTGTCAGCTGGACCTACCTGCATCCCAGTGAGTGATAGTGTTCCCATAGACACTCGATCCCCATAACCAACGCACTGGGTCACAAAGTGTTATCGACTAGGCCGCTAAAACACAAGAGCCACCCCATGTACAAACAGCATGTTATTATTATCACTTATTGATACTTTCAATTTTACACTGTCAAGCTAGATCCAACTGATTAAGCTCTGTTGTTATATGAGCTCCTATGTGGATGCCAAGTAAATTACAACAAAATGAAAATTCAGGCACTACCGAGGCATTTGGGCGGTAGCCTATATGACAACAGAGTTCAATCAATTTGATCCAATATAACAGAGAGAAGTTACAAGTGTCAAAAAATAATAATTCCTTAGTGATTAACTGACTGCTTACACAGGAGAAATTAATCAATGAAGTCATTAAAATTAAATGAATCAAAACACTTGTTAACTTCACTGGTGTCATTACTAAAGTCTCATTTTATATCAACAGATTCAGGTATCTCAGTGATTTCAGAAACCGAGGTCAGAGTTTAAAGTAATTTGCCCGATTGCTGTCTGAATAATGCATTTCTTTCTTTGACACAGTTGTATTTAAGATGATAGAGAATATTTGTAGCTAGGAAAGATGATTTTCGATGGTGTTGTAACATAAGGTCGAATGTCCGACTACAGTCTCTGCTCTAACATTCAGATATTAAGTTATTAAAATGTTTTGGATGAAAAATACCATGAATAATGAAGAAAAGTGTTCTTTCGATTGGTATTATATATCAAAGAGTTATTGCAGTAAGCATAAACTAGCATGGGTAACTAGTTAACTAGTTATTAACTGGTAATAAAGAAAGATAAAGAGAGGAGGTTGAGCATAGAGCTAGCAACCCTACCCCGTAAAACAAATCTAACCGCTAAAGAAACAAAATATAAAAAATAAAACCAATATTATTCCTCGCTGGAATCGGAGAGGCGAAAGGACACCAGTTGGTGGAAGCCTTCATGAAGCCAATCGGCCGATATGTCTTCTCCCGATGAAAGCGTGGGGACATGGAATGTTCGAAAAATGTTTGAACCTACCAAGGCAGCCCAGATTGCAAACGAGATGAGAAGGTATCGCATTGAAGTGTTAGGAATTGGTGAAAGCAGATGCAGTGGAAGTGGAATCTCCAAACTGTCAACTGGAGAGTCAATAATCTACTCCGGTCACCCAGACGACAACCACGAGCATACTGAGTTTTGGAGTGGATATCATGATGTCTCCAAGAACATCGAAGGCTCTCATGCAGTGGGAACCGGTCTCCTCCAGGATCACAACAGCAAGGTTCAACTCGAAAGGAAGGAAAGTCACAATCGTACAATGCTACGCTACGCACCTACAAATAATGCAGACGAAGAGAAGAAGGAGTACTTCTACAGACAACTGCAATCAGTAATGGACAAGATCCCACTCCAGTTGGCGACATCAAAATTCTAACGGGTGGTGTGACATGAATGCCAAACTGGGAGCGGACAACACAGAAAGAGAACTAACCATGGGTCGAGAAGCACCCGGTAAAATGAACGAGAATGGAGAATTGTTTGCAGAATTCCGTGCATTCAACGATTTGGTGGTTGGAGACACTGTGTTCAAGCACAATGATATTCACAAAGTGACATGGATTTCACCAGACACCAGGACACACTAAAAGTCAGATCAACTTCATCTCAATGTGAAGAAAGAGGAGATGCAGCCTACTTGACACGAGATCAAGAAGGGGAGCAGATGTAGCTTCACACCACTCACCATCTAGTGCAACGAACCTTCCAAATCAAGTTGAAAGACTTCAAAGAAGTTGGTGATAGACCACAGTTCAAGTTCAACACCCAGAACGGAAACTGAAGGACGAAACTACAAGGGACATCTTCACGGCAGCCATCAAGACAAAATGGGAGATGTCGAGCAACATCCCTGAAAAAACCTGTGTAAAAGAACACTGGAACTCTTTGAAAGCTATGTGGAAAGAGACCCGCATAACCGTATTAGGAAGGAGGAAGAAAGAAGACGAGGAATGGATCTCGACGGACACATGGAAGCTGATGGAGGATAGGAAGCTAGTGAAGCAGAAGATGAACCAGTGGAAGAATGCACAACGAGAAGAGGAACTGAATACAATGTATAAAACACTGGACAAAGAAGTGAAGAAGAGTGTGCACAAAGACAAAAGACACTGCCACGACACACTGGCAAGTGAAGCAGAACAGGCTGCAGGTAGGAGAGACAGAGACCTGATAACATTGTATCAAATAACCAGGTTACTATGTGGGAGGGAAGAGATCAACACAGATGAAACCAACAAAAGAGGATGAAGGAAAGCTAGTTACCGAAGAGGAGAAACAAAGGAAACGATGGGCTGACCACTTCAAAAAGAACTTGAATCGACCACCACCACCACCACCACCACCACCACCACCACCACCACCACCACCATCACGCGCCAGGTCAGGCCCTCGAGTGGAGTCCAAAGGGGAAATGACGAGTTGGGTGTCCGAGGTGAGGGTGACATGGAGGAGATCGTGCGAGGAGGAGATGAGAGGTTGTGGGCAGTCGTGGTGCCAGGTTGAGAAGACTGCATAGAAGAGAGTGAAATGGAGACGTACTACTGAAGCCCTATGTTCCATTGTAACCCAAGGGATAAATAATAATTTTAATAATGCTTGCTATTTTCTGTGAGTAGATATGTCATTTAAACAGTCTTCGGATGGTCTCTTTAGAATACTGAAAGCTGTTTATGGATTTCAGAAATTATTCTGATACACTGTCAGATTAGATTTATTGTCAAGTTATTATTCCTTGGAGATAAGCTGTTCATGTATCAAATGTTTTCCTCTGCACTAAAGTATCTGAGTGACTTAAATGACATCCACTTTTCTATCTACCACTGCTGCTTGGTGTAATAATTCGATTGCTAAAGGAAATTAATCGGAGACCCGAAATTTATAACACAAACGCAACTCAACAAAGTGCTTACAAGTGCCGTATATTAGACGTTCAGTGGACGGCTGAGTTCGTAATTTCTTCTGTGCACAAGGTGCAAATAGATTGCAGGAATCGGAACTTTATGATCACTATCACTGCTTACAGTTGACTTTCATTCGATAGCTAAATGGCTCATCCGGTTAACGTGTGGATGGTAAGTTAGTATGAGGCATACAGTGCGTATCATTTCTCATTAAATGCACTAAATTTAATTCGTTTTTTTATTAGGAGTAAGATAAATGCTGTAGCGGCACGTATTTCCCAAAATCAATAGCCTAGGATTTGGCGAGATCCAACATTGATGCTGACCTTCATAGCTTTATCGGATTCTCTAAACTGAAGGCACACGGTCAAATATCCACGCCATTTGTCACGTTGTCGTGTTACGTTGCACTGCTTGTAGTCGACATTCTAGCCAGCTAGTCAGAATGCATTGGTATTTCGGCGCAACCTCTCAAAAATGCTATTCCATCTGATCATGCTATTGTGTTGTTCTTTGGTCTCGTATTTGTGGGTATATTACAAGAAAGAATAGTTATTGGTATGTGCGTCTATCAAGTTCGCTCAATGAACAATTTCTAAGTTGGTGGGCACATTTCTTTTTATACTTGTGTAAATTCGTTTTCATATTGATGACCTTATTTAACTCTATTCCATGTCCGATCATAATCCAAAACTTATCCACATTAGGCTTTAATTTACGGGACTTGTTGAATTTACACTTTTTTTCCCACACAAGGTTGACTAGACGTTATTTACTTGACTCAAATTTGAAAAAAACAAGGTCAGGGTGTTATGTCTTTGGTTTTAAACTCCCCAAAGTTTGCATTCAAAACTGTCTTCACGAATTTAGAGCGCTGATCAGCTGAAAATCCCTGAAACTCAGTTATCAAATTTGAACTTATTTTCAGTAGAACCTACTCAAATGTCAAAATGTATAAGGAAAGCGAAATGTCCAATTAAATATTACAATAAAACAATGAAACCATCAATATTAAATCACTACCACCTACTTTACTTTGAATAATTTCTGGTGCAAGGTATTCAGGAGTCCCACAGAGTGTATATGTCCTATATTTCACGTGTTTGACGAATCCGAAATCAGCGATCTAATAAATGTTAAGGTGAATATTGAAGCTTTACGTAAAAATGGTGATAAATATTTAACATTTGATAAACAAAATTGGCTAAAGTAAATAAGTATGCACACAATAGCAATAAATGGATATCATCTCAATCAAACTTTCTCTTAAATTCTTGTTTAAACCAGAGACTATCTTGAAAGCGTTTTAATATAAGCACGATGCACCCAAACATCAAATAAAAACTGAAAACCTATTTAACTTCCTGTAAAATTTGTTTACGTCCGATTGGTTGTTGAATTTTTCATAGTATTCAAATGGATGTTACTCAATCTTGTTTTGAATGATAAAGTTGACAATAAAGAACACATTAAATGGTTAACTTCTGTCAATTTCTTATAAACTCTTACAGTATACAAACAATTTCATGTTCTAACTCTTTTGATTTGTTGCAAACAATCTAAAGATCCTTTTCTTTGATAAGCAGTGTTGGTATTTATGCAGTACAACGTACCAAAACCACTCTAGAAATAAGTTTATCATAGGATCCAGAAATCATAATCGAAACACTTTGCACATACAATGTATTACAGAAGAAAGCATACCAAGGGGCACTCAGTATTTAACACAAATTCGACTATCCAACTATCGTAACATATGGTGCAAGCTTGAGAAAAGGACGTTGACCATTTATCAAGCACGCTAAAATTTAGTCATTCAGAAGCACAACGCAGCTGTAGTAGCTTCTGTCAGCAAAATTACCGCCAGTATTAATCATCTCAAGTAGTGTAACGCTACTGCTAATTTTTGACTTCACTTGGCTACAGCGTATCTATTTCATGCTTAAATTCAAGCAGGGCATTCTAATGCGCAATTTCAACCTATGAAATGTCTAGTGAATTGTATCATACTCAGACACATGTCTCAAATGAAGTCCAACTAAAATGGAGTAAAAGGATATTCTACAAGAACAGCATTTGCAGTGAAAAGCTGACCACGATAAATGATATGACCCAGGATGCCACAATGAAAGCATTTAAGTATCAGGATTTGATTGTGAAACGCTCCTTTATTGAGACATTAGAGCAGGTAATCTACAAGTTTTAAGGAGGTATCTAAATCAATTTAAATGGAGTATCAGTGTGTCCTTGGTTCTCAATAAATCAGAAACGATAAGTACTTCATAGTTACATCCATGGCTTAGCCTCGGAACCTTCTTGATTTTTTTAGTTTATAGAACTATATCTAGGCTAGTCTTTTTTTAAACCGATGATAGTAGTTATCAACGTCAGTTTAAAAAAAATATTTATGGCATTCCAGCACTAGCTAACACTTCGATAATCCTAACGAAAGAGCCTGAGTGAACACCCTTGAGAGGAATCAAAGTTAGCTCATCAGGATCTGCTACTTTTTACAGTTTAAAGTTATGTACGGGCTTTTCAAATTTGAAAAAAATTTAAAGTCCTTCTTCTATGTCCCTTGCAAGACTTACTTAAAGAGGGGACAATCTGATAAATATTTACATGGTTTCTCAAAGAGTTTTCTCATCACTGAATGCAACCTACTATAAGAGGAGAGTAATGACTTGCTTTTATCAAAGCCACTGTCACCAACTACCAACCTTTCAATCCAGCCTCCTTCATGAGTCTTCACTGACCCTACTTCAGTTTTCTAAAATTCCATGAGTTTAATCTCCCATTACAGCAGGAATTTTGTGTACTTACCCTTTGCAAGTTTGTATTCAAATTCCCTATGGTTTACATTCTGTTCAGCATCATGAGAAAGGAGCTCTGAGTGTGTGCTCAGCTTGGACAAAACTGTTCCGGGTAATTTACTTTCCCTAACCGTTTGATGAAGCTTATCTACAGCTTATGTTACTCTTTATACGTGGGGATGGTGTTCATTGTTGTGCCATGGTGACTACGTAGTTTCTTCTTCTCTATTCAAAGAACTGACTTTTTCATGTTCAGTATGAATATTTTCAGTGCGGTCGGAGGTAGTTTAAAAAAGACCTGAGGTCGAAATCTAAGCTTATACTTAAAAAGGTCAAAAGAAGACCTAGAGTTTGATGCTGGTGGTATGTTTTAAACAAATATGTACTTTGTATTTCTTATTATGTTGAGTATGGTGGTATTAGGTGAAGTACTTTTTCATCTTTTGTCTACAAAATATGGTCACCTAGAATAGGTCTCTACCACTGCAATTTGTAGCTAGTTAACAAGATCACTGATGTAGCTTCGAAGAGATCTTAATGTTCCATAGGAGTGGATTTCGGTCCAGTTACTTTTCTTTTCCTAAAGCTCAGATAGATATGTATTAAACTCATCCTATCACCTTTTTGAGATGCACTCAGTGGCTACCAAAAATATCACCCGTATATAACCCTACTGATTTGTTTTACTACTTCAGTAATCAGTAGAATGAGGTAAAAATCAGGATCAGCTTGAGTACAGTCAACAGATTGTATTTTTTTGTAAAGCATGACGCTATACCACCTATTGACCCAAGACCTGTTTAATGTTCAGACAAACCAAGGTCAGTCGTATAGACTAACTACAGTTTCAGGATTGGATCAATGGAATAAGATCACCAAAAAATTGCCAACGTATTGCAAAAACAAGTCACTCATACACACCTAGGGCTTGTAAAAGCTTATTTTCAGTGGGTGCTTAAGCAGGTGATACTTTGCGTGCTACTTAAACTGTTCAGAGGTGTTAGTCTTAGGAGCGTTACCATGGATTTTAACGGATTTTGATGGTGTCAGGTTCTCTGAGCTGGATGATTGAATCACTCTAGACTACATCATCAGCACTAACTTCAATGGATATTTTCTCGAAGCCAGTAACTAACATTCTTAAGGCTGACATTTAATCTCAATTTCATATGGCTAACCTTGATTCCGCTTACCCCTACTAGCACAAGTGAATTCATGAAACGTGTTCCAGTTAATGAAGGCAGACAAAGCTATCAACACTTCCTAACCCTGTATACAGAAGTTGGTAAGACTGGTAGGTAGCAGATAAAATTTAATAAAACGTCAGCACTCAGGATATGATTGCTGTTACAACTCTTTGGTGTTTGTAAAATTGGAGACACTTAGTGATAATATTCAAAATGTAAATCTTCCCTTCATAAAAGGTCATTGACACAGTGGTATCCAGAGTACAGTCATTTCCCGTTGAATTCTTAGGAAAATATTAACTTCAGTTTTCAAAACTGAATGTAAAGTGGTTTTTTTTAGTAGTTTCTTAAAAGTTTTAGATACTAAGAGTCAACTGGCAAGAAAATTGTGAACCTAGACTTCGTACTTGTTGACATTCATCAGCAATATTGTCTGTAACCACGTAGGAAATGGAGTCCTCCTGGCGTTTCAAACCTGTGTGAAAAAATGTCTAAGTCAAATACCCAACGATCTAACTATTCATGCCGAGACTGACTGCTGTAGTTCTGGATTGTGTACCAAAACTAGTCAACATTCGGTAGTCATTGTGACTGTCTAGTATTTATTGCCGACCACTGTTCTAAGTCAGTCATTTAAGGTTTGTAATATTTCGGATGGTAATAAAATCATTTGCTGATTATAATTCTTAGCTTTTCCCTTTTAGTATCGATAATGACAGAACAATCAAATGATGATTTCAGTTTGGAGAAAACATAAAGGCAGGCAAGAATGCACAACAGTCTCATCAACTAAATTTTAGAGCCTCTACCATGCAGATATCATTAACCCTACAAACTGTTCAAAAAAGTTTACTTAATACATAAAATTTGTTACTTGTTAATCGGTTATAAGTCGACAATAATGGCCTGGCTTTTCACTGGTGACAATTTGCAAGTGAAATTTAGAAATGCAGTAGTCTGAAAATATTTCTTATTTTTACAAGATATTAACTCCTTCCAAGTATCTCTTTATGTGGTTCTAAACTTCCAAAACTAGCTCTCAAGTCAGTTTTTTACAGTAGACGAAACAATGAGAAGACGTAACTTGTCTGAACCATGTTATGTATTCGCGCAATTCATTTTGAGCAATCTGTTCAAACACGTGATTATCATGCATATTTATACAAAAAATAAAAAAGAATAAATGGAATTAAAAATAATCGATGTTGTTAGGGGTTACGTTGATAGCCTAATAGCCACATCATTGATATCCAACTTCTTCTGCAGATAAACATATCATTGAAATGGGTCACAAGATAAGTAATTTAAATCTTTCAAACTTGTTTGTAAAGGCGATCAGAGGCCTACACGCTGGTTTGCTGAACTTCCTGTCATAAGAAATGATGCATCACTTTTACATATTCGAAAACCTTCCTTGGTAACTCATCTTAAATATCAAGAGTGATTTAAATATTATCTTTCGTTGCGAAGAAATTGTGATATCACTTCATTAGGTATACGATGTCAGTAGATATCCCTTTACAACACTTAATTAACATTTGACATCAGTAGTCAGCACAAAACAACAATTTATTAAACTTAAAAATTACTTCCTGGTTTCATTAAATACACTTCGTCTTTTTTTCTAGGCATTTAACTCATTAATTAATAATGCGAAGTAAACAAGTCGTTTCAACCTATGCCACAACTCAATGTGCATGCACTTTCAATATTTTTTGTAGACTGATTCAATGTATTTTATCATAGATAATTTGAACTGTTTGTGCTAAGATGACACACAAAACTGGAGCGTTATACATTCATTCATTCAACTAACATCAGTCTCAGTGCATCACGATGTTAAATCTCCTAACCTGGGGGCCACATTGCAAAATGGTTGATACAACTCAGTCACCATTTTGAACCAGACAACCTGAAGTTGGTTATCCTCCAGTGACCAACCAATATACCTTATATGGTCTACTGGGATTTGAATCTTTCCATGTAGTGTACGTAATCTCCTGCAATATAAAATAAGTTTCATTCAGAATTTCGGTATGCATTTTTTCAGTTAGCAGAGATACATTCATCTGTTCGATGTTAAGGTTCATGTATGAGATTATCACTAAAAAGAAAACCGGTTTAATGAAAAACATTGACTTTTGATCAAATAAATATCTACTTACAGATTGATATAAACTAAGAGGTTGCATATAAACTGGAAGAAGAATGATTTTTTTACTGAAGATGAAGTAAAAGTCAGGTATTCGCCAAACTGCTCAGCCCCACTAATCGATTGCAATGAAGGAGAGACTAGTCAGCAAAATCACTTTCTACTAATTTCTATGACATCTTAAAAGCAGCGAAATTGTAAGGGAAAATACTATTGTAGATTGTATGAAATGGATGAAGGTAGAAATTTAGACAATTATGACAAAAGGATACTGATGAGCGTGCATGAACCACTAGTATTGCTTCCAAGCTATTACACTAGAAATATAGAATCAGTAGTTCCAATACACGAGTTAATTAGGTATAGCAAGCTAAGATACCAGAATACGTATTTGAAACTCTGATTATCATTTATCAAATAAAATAAAGTCTAATTAATGCAGAAAACGTAGTTTTAAGCGAGTAAGCATACACGTGAAAAAATACTCGACAAATACACTGGGTATTTTTAATCAACATTAAAAATGTCACTTTGAGTACAACATAGATAGATTGCTTATCCTAATATAAATTGTGCATTCATGTCAATGTCTGACAAGGTGTCAAGACTTTTGTTAACTTGAGTTCCAGCCAAGAAAACCAATCTGTCTACAAACCTGGATCAGGAGCTACAAATGTTAGTTATAATACTTAGAATTCAATTGGAAGAAATGCAGACCGTATAACTTGAACAAACTATGTAGTCTGAAAAGTCCTTCCTGCACTTCCAATACTGCAAAAGTGAAATAAAAGGTCAATCCAAACCATACAATTTATTAAAATTCATTAAAAAATTAGAGTTCGAAATCTTGCATAAGTTTATAAATGAACAAAGATGTTTAACATTTGGTATCACGATAAATTAACTTAATGTTAACCTAAGAAATCTAATGATGACCTTATAACTGATTCAATCAAATTCTGTATTATCTGTGCTGTCTCACTCTAGATCAGTTGCACATTTACTCAAATATGAAGTCACAGTATTGTCAATTACGAAAAAACATGAGAAAAAAAGTACACCAATGAGTGAATATTTTTACATCAATTAGAATTTCACCTTACATTCCTATTGGTTTTCCACAAAGGAGATATTTCAAGCAAATATATATTTGTCATAGTGACTTCACAAAAAAAGCAAAAGCATATTTGACTAGATGTTACAAAATTCTCATGTAGGAAATTAATATGGGGCAGGCAAACGAATGAAACGTAATGATGTGTTCAAAGTTTTGAGAATGCGAAGAGTGAATTTATCTACAATAGTATCCAAGGTGGTTAAATAACTCAATTATTCATACTTACTCAACTCGTCTCGAAGATCTTATTTGCTTTGGATTCATTCCAGTTATTATCAAGATATTTAAACTTTTCAAGCATTTCCACCTAGTTATCTAAACCTATACAGGATTATTCCGTGAACTAGGCAATCTCAAAAAGGATATAATGCTCATCACCATTTTATTTCTGATAGCAATTTATTAAGTTAGCATCAAAACTGGTCCAGAATGAGGAGTGTCGCATTACTGAACCATGATACCACTAAGGTTCCTGTTGAAGACCAATTTGATTAGGATAAAGATCATTGTTCTCCTGCTATATCGGTATCAGTGAAAGTTAATAAAATTCACCACCACGTTAATCAGCAACAATAAGACGCCCACAGTCCGAACATTCCAAGCCACAATATTAGACTACAACAAATATTAAAAATACACTTGTTGCATGATTAACTATTTTAAAGGCCTAGACAGGCTGCATAAAATCTCGATCCTCGTTCACTTTCATACAAATCCTAGTCTAATAATTAATGGTTTGTTAATGATATTTACAGTCACTATTTCTTAGATCTGTGATAACAGTAATATTTTATTTAATTCGTGGTTTGTTGCAGTTAGTTACTTTCAAAGTAGTATTCATCACCTAATCACAGCAGCTGGAGCACTCAACAACTGTTTTCTGTTGTTCAGGAAATTTCAGTAGCAGGCCCTCGCTACCTCATGAGAAGCTGAACTCAAGGCTGTCTCGTCTCGTGGCGAGCTCGCTACCATTCAGCCACAGGGTCGTGATATCACTGTCAATATATTCTTACTGATGTCTATCTGTGATAAAGGTTATCTTTAATTATTTGTTTATCTAGAAGATGTGTAAGAGAGTGAATGGCTTTAAAGATTTCTCGTAGATCGACATCAAATTGAAGACCATTTAAAACAACTAGTATCGACAAAATGTTTCGCCTCAGTATGAGGCCTGTCAGCAGAAGACACTCAACACTATGTAGGGTCACCTTCAGGACAGCCAAGTCTTTCATGGAACACATGGCAATCATTCAGTGGATGTTATGGTGTCAGCCTGAGATGATGGTAGCAAAGTATTGTAGCCTGGCAAAATTAAAAGTATGAAATATTAAGTTTCGAACTGTTGGTAGACGATGACATGTTTTTCCAAATAAACTGGCCTTCCTGATCCTGCACTGAGTCAAGTTTGCAAACTGCTTAGAACTCCTAAACTAGGATAAGATATCTGTCCAAAGCTCCACAATTTTCATCAGCTTTAGAGCTAATGTCGATCCAAAATGAATATTTTATTATATGAGATTCGAGCAAAAACTATTTGATTTATTTTTCAAGTATATTTGGTTCATGCGAACACAAAATATATTACGGGATTATATGAGTAGTTTGCTGTTGGTGATGAAAAACTGCGATTTTATGTAAGTTGGAGTGACCTCAGCAATTTGTTTTACTTTAATTCAAACAATCAGCGATGGATCAAAACAGCTGATGCTAGATAAGTCTTGTTAACCCTTCTTGATTGTTGTTTAGATTTCTGCTCCTGAAAAAATACACTCTGTGGGTTTGTGATGAATCTCACCCCAGAAGAATAAACCAATCATACGACTGGGTTACTGAAATCGATGAACAGCTTCTCACTGAAGAGTATCCACAGCCGATATCCCATAAGTGCATTTCATTTTCTTTTGTTCTCCAGATCAGCACACTATGTGTTTGAATTCACAACTATACTGTCCTGAAACATTTTAACCTTTTTATAAAATGAAAACATTAAAATTGATTTGAGTAAACAAGGAACTCCTGGAAGGTTGAATGGCTAAACACATATGATGGTAATCGTAGTCCACTGTCTTTAAAATTTTATGTCTTATTGTAAGTAGCAGTCGTTAGGTGAAAGCGCTAATAGATAAATTATTAGGTTAGGCCTGAGTTAGTAAAATTTGTTCTTGCCGTCACAAAAAAACATTAAAGATAATGAAAATACCTGATTTTGTTCTGGATGATATCTGAGATTTATTCCCTGGGATAAAACTTGGAAAGAGCTCTTTTCCAATTGGTGGAGCGAATTCAACTCATGAAACGAAACATTCTACAATGAGTTTCTGAAACATATCGTAGTAAACAGAAGTTTTAGGACCTCCTAGTAGAACTTACATCGTAATACTGACTGTTAGAAATGATTCATAAATTATTATATTGGTAGTCATTTCATAGCTCATCACAGGCCAATAGAAATAAACAATTCTCATACAATAATGTGAGTCAACTGTCTGCGGACGAGGAAGTCTATGTTTTTGGCCAAGATGCTACGTACTTTGCTTACCACATGTAATTCAATAGCAAAGCCAGAATAGAAGTTATGTTCGAATGGCGATTTCGGCATGCAACTATGGATGGTTGACATAATTATGATGCTGACAAACATGCCTTGGATCATTAATTTCTGTGGCTAGGACACTTTATGCAGTCCACTTCAGACGGTTCTGTACCTACTGCTGTTTGCCGACTTTTACGTCAGGTAACACAAACAAACAGTCAGTTAGTACGCGATATGCAGAGGTACAGTCACAGATTGTTTCTTTGGGATAGCATTGTTTTTGGCATCTAATGGTTACTTTCAAAAGTATAAACCCCGTGTGATCAAATGAGACCAGGTTAGCTAAAAATATTGCTGCTAATTTGGTGAATATTCATATAAGACCTGCTTAACACTTTGGCAGCTGACTGATTCCAACACATTATCACTGATTCGATACCAAGAATTCATATTTTTCAGTAAGTCCAATCGGTTTTCATACCAGATATGGGTTCATAAACCCCTGCGAAGTTACTCAGCTTAAACGCGCAAGTAATAAAGGATCGAAATCTTTTAGAAATCTCTACATTTCAGTTATATTTCTAAGCAATTAAACTTCAGATAACAATTTTCTTCCATTTGAAAAGTGTGAAGAATGCTTGAGTTACTAAGACTTACATATCGAAACTAGCTTAAACATCAGTCGATACCACCTAGGTATTCCATAATAACTTGACGGTTCACTTATGCATAAAATTAAGTCTTTCATTTTACAAAACACACCTTTACTTTCTGTGTCTTCTTACACTTGAGCAAAAGCATTAGTTTTGACAGATTTCGATCGGTACACTATGTTAGCGATTGTCTTTCACTATCTTCACTATTTACCTGTTGAAATCATTCTCAGAATATGTTCTATGCCTTTAAAAAATAGGTGAAGCTTGGGCACTGTGGTAGAGTGTAATTCCATTTCAGTTAATTCATTAGATACATCACTAAAATAAAGAGTATCATTTACTGAATCACGTCTTGGACAAAATGTATCGTCCATAGTCATATCAAGATAACTCCACAACTTTGAGACATGCTTTAGATAGTTCTGACTCTCTATCCTTCTTTGTGATATAGTTGGTAGGATGCTGAATACACCTGGATCAGGTTCTGAGTCATTTCTGTTGCATGTATTTGGTGTTGATTCGATAAACAAGGAATCGGTTATCAATCGCCCTTTCCACCTCACCGAGTTAGTTTTAAAGGTTGTCATTCTGTCTCATCCTATTGTGTGGTTATATGTACTGCATGCATAGCTATCAGTGGGCTTTTTCCTAGATATCTTATCCTACCAGGATCTACCAAGTTTGACTTAGGTAAGTTTTTAGCAGAATAAAGCGAAAAGAAGATAGGAGATAAATCACTAATGTCTATAGGAAACCTCCACACTTGACTCGTTTCTTAAACTTCAAATAATCCCACCTGACGTCATCTAAAGTTGGCTTTGTAAAATGTTTCAGTGACAGGGTGAAGAAACTTATTAGTAAGACAAAAGATCTAGAACAGGAAGTCAGATACATTGATGACACTTTATTCATCAATAATTACTGTCCTAAATCAACGAATAAATTCAATAATAGTCAGAAAAATGTAACTACTAGTGGGAGCACAAGTGTTTTCACTAATAGTGTTAATGACAATAATGATAGAAAAATAATACTTTGAAGAGAAAAATTCAGAACCTCTACGGTATCGCTGTTTGAAGAAGGTTGCTCAGAAACATTACTCAGGTTTACCGATAAGGCTTGGATCAGGGTGGCATTTAAAAACAAGCTTTGTGGATCGAAAGAACCTGTTGATCTAGTTAGGCTGAAGAAATTAGTTCACAAAATCCTTTGCAGTGATGAGGGGGTCAAATATATAGGTCAGAGTAGTCGACTAGGGTCGATTGAGCTATCCAAGCACAAGAATATGGGCAAATCAAAACTACTGAACCTTAGTAAATTAAGATATCTAGAAAAAAGCCCACTGATAGCTATGCATGCAGTACATATAACCACACAATAGGATGAGACAGAATGACAACCTTTAAAACTAACTCGGTGAGGTGGAAAGGGCGATTGATAACCGATTCCTTGTTTATCGAATCAACACCAAATACATGCAACAGAAATGACTCAGAACCTGATCCAGGTGTATTCAGCATCCTACCAACTATATCACAAAGAAGGATAGAGAGTCAGAACTATCTAAAGCATGTCTCAAAGTTGTGGAGTTATCTTGATATGACTATGGACGATACATTTTGTCCAAGACGTGATTCAGTAAATGATACTCTTTATTTTAGTGATATATCTAACGGATCATCTAAAATGAAATACTTATTTCTACGAATGAACCTTATGACGCATATTATATATGTATATATATATATATATATATATATATATATATATATATATATGTTCATTGATGAAGTGTATTCATCAGATTTATTATTTCAGTGGTAAAAAGTTTGTATAAATCCTCACAGCAAAAATCCTCTTATTTATTTTCACTACTTTTTGTTTCAAATAGTTCAGATTGTTATCATAGTGGAATGCATATACTTAATTTATACATTAAAAATAGTAGACGGAAATGTTTCATTGTTTGTTACTTATGTTAAAATCAAAGTGGATTTTCATTATCTCGTTATTTTCATTGGTGTTTTGAACATCTGAGAAATATCTTATCACTATTATGTACAATTAGCTTGTACACCTGGCTATCATCAGTTGCTTAGCCTAAACGTGTGCGAAAAATATATAGAAAATTGTTTTGATTCTTCAGATTAAGGCTGAAAAACAGCTGTGAATGAATTTATCTTAATTTAATTCATTTAGCTACCTGGTAAGAAGTGTATGATAAAAAGAATTTCAGTGGAGTTTACAAAGTACTTCCAGAAAGTAAATTTTACCTAAAGATATGTTGAATAATTGACAACTAGCTTGCTGTTCATATTGTCACAGTTCATATCACTACGTCAAGTTAGAAGTCAATAAGACTAGATAGTCATTTAAATGAGGACAAAATATGCGAGTTTGGAGAGGGTAATACGATAAAGAGAAAAATGACACAGTCATTTCGAATGGATAAACTGTACTTCAGATACGCCATGAAACTATTTTCCATGCTGTGAATGATTTGGAACCTTGTTACATACAGTCTGTAGCCATCTGGTTCCGTTGATTTGCAGACTGTGATCAGGAAACCCAATTCTGTCCATGTGGTTCATGCTAGCAGATGAATAACTTAAAGATTAGAATTATGTCTTTGGTTAGTTACTTTAATGGTATTTAGCATAATCTTTTTCAACTTGACACTGTGAGACAACTAACTAGTGATCTGATCTCTAACCGTTATATACCTACTTCGCCAAAATGGCTGAATTGCAAAACTGTAAGACAGACAAATATTACTCGTTGCTATTCGGACGAATTATGAGACTCTTTCCAATTATTATTACGTAACACGTACAGTAGAAAATTTTTGAATCCTTTAAATAACCATGTTTTTAAGAGTAATTTGCTCTCCAATATTTTGTGGTAAACATTTTGTTCTCCAACACGATGACTACTTCATAGTTGTTATTTAAACAGCGGGTTTTAATTCAGGATAAGAGGTCTTTGGTGTTGTTGCTTGTGGGAACAACATCACTCACTGGGTGGCAGGCACATCCAGCTGACAAGTCCTAAGTAGGATGAAACACACGTCCTGGGTTCCACTGCTAACCACTATCCATCATTAATATAAAAGTGGTCTTTGTTTGAAATAATGTATTCATATAATTATACTAGATTGCATGGTTGGACTTTACAGTATTTATTACACTTTAAAATGTTTGTCAAACGTTTGAAATTACAAATCTAAGAAATGATATTTGCATAATTTAAATAAACATTTATCAATAATGAGTAGACTACCAAGAATTCTCGAGATTAATAAAACATAATCAATCTTTTACAATTTACCACGGTATTTCCATTAACTATAATAATTGGGTCCCGTTTGAAAGATAAACGGATTATATGTCTCTTGATCTTTTGTATCTCAGTCATCATGTGGAAATTTCTGACGGCAGAAGTAAAATCATCGTTTCCAAATATCAAGATTTTCAAAACACTCAAATCTCGCTTTTTTCTGTGTTCGCCTACGTTTAAAAAACATGAGTATGCATATCTTTCTACTAGGTAGTTTTCACTCACTAAGTTTCTACAAATATTCATGAAAAAGAGACGAAGCAAAAATAACCAGGCGGCAAGTTGGAGGAAGGAATGCTAACTGTTCACTAATGCCCGAGATATTGATTAGTAATAGCAATCTTCCCAAGAAAATTACACTTCGCAAAAATGAGTAAAATATACTGAAAAGAAATTGTCCTCAAGCTGTGTCGGTCAACCGTATACGCAATAACATGTCTGTCGTTGCAGTCAAATACCGGAAGTGGTAAATGTTTGTTTTCAATTTCGTGTAACCCCTTACAAAATCACGCATGTTTACTGTACCAGTTACATGATGAATGCAAAATACAAACCTTTATTCATTCACCCCTAAAGGATCTAAAAATTTTACAGCTCAAGCACTCCCGTTGTAGGCTAATTGATTGATAAAAGGCAATGAGCAGACTGTTTCAAATACTGCAGGAGGAAAAGCGGAATAACTCCGCATTTAATAAATTATCAAATAAGTATGTATTTATTAAATATAAAAAGAATCTGTTAGCAACCTAATACAGTTCAAAACTCTTGTGGTTATTTGATTACACAAATTTCAGTCAGACATTTAATGTGTAAACCAGTTTTGATGTTCACTAACTTAATTCAGTTAATTGTATTTTACCTATTTTATTACTAACGTCGCCTGGTTAACTAGTTCACTAGTCACTGGCCGGATCTAACTTCAGGTAAAGAGGGAAGGTTGGGCATAGGGCTAGCAACCCTACCCCGTAAAACAAATCTAACCGCTAAAGAAACTTCAAAGCATAAACGATATGTAAAAAATAAAAACAAATTATTCCTCGCTGGAATCGGAGAGGCGAAAGGACACCAGTTGGTGGAAGCCTTCATGAAGCCAATCGGCCGATATGTCTTCTCCCGATGAAAGCGTGGGGACATGGAATGTTCGAAAAATGTTTGAACCTACCAAGGCAGCCCAGATTGCAAACGAGATGAGAAGGTATCGCATTGAAGTGTTAGGAATTGGTGAAAGCAGATGCAGTGGAAGTGGAATCTCCAAACTGTCAACTGGAGAGTCAATAATCTACTCCGGTCACCCAGACGACAACCACGAGCATACTGAGTTTTGGAGTGGATATCATGATGTCTCCAAGAACATCGAAGGCTCTCATGCAGTGGGAACCGGTCTCCTCCAGGATCACAACAGCAAGGTTCAACTCGAAAGGAAGGAAAGTCACAATCGTACAATGCTACGCTACGCACCTACAAATAATGCAGACGAAGAGAAGAAGGAGTACTTCTACAGACAACTGCAATCAGTAATGGACAAGATCCCACTCCAGTTGGCGACATCAAAATTCTAACGGGTGGTGTGACATGAATGCCAAACTGGGAGCGGACAACACAGAAAGAGAACTAACCATGGGTCGAGAAGCACCCGGTAAAATGAACGAGAATGGAGAATTGTTTGCAGAATTCCGTGCATTCAACGATTTGGTGGTTGGAGACACTGTGTTCAAGCACAAGGATATTCACAAAGTGACATGGATTTCACCAGACACCAGGACACACTAAAAGTCAGATCAACTTCATCTCAATGTGAAGAAAGAGGAGATGCAGCCTACTTGACACGAGATCAAGAAGGGGAGCAGATGTAGCTTCACACCACTCACCATCTAGTGCAACGAACCTTCCAAATCAAGTTGAAAGACTTCAAAGAAGTTGGTGATAGACCACAGTTCAAGTTCAACACCCAGAACGGAAACTGAAGGACGAAACTACAAGGGACATCTTCACGGCAGCCATCAAGACAAAATGGGAGATGTCGAGCAACATCCCTGAAAAAACCTGTGTAAAAGAACACTGGAACTCTTTGAAAGCTATGTGGAAAGAGACCCGCATAACCGTATTAGGAAGGAGGAAGAAAGAAGACGAGGAATGGATCTCGACGGACACATGGAAGCTGATGGAGGATAGGAAGCTAGTGAAGCAGAAGATGAACCAGTGAAGAATGCACAACGAGAAGAGGAACTGAATACAATGTATAAAACACTGGACAAAGAAGTGAAGAAGAGTGTGCACAAAGACAAAAGACACTGCCACGACACACTGGCAAGTGAAGCAGAACAGGCTGCAGGTAGGAGAGACAGAGACCTGATAACATTGTATCAAATAACCAGGTTACTATGTGGGAGGGAAGAGATCAACACAGATGAAACCAACAAAAGAGGATGAAGGAAAGCTAGTTACCGAAGAGGAGAAACAAAGGAAACGATGGGCTGACCACTTCAAAAAGAACTTGAATCGACCACCACCTGCACTTCGTCCAGAAATACCACCTACAGCTGCTGAACTACAAGTGGACATAAATCCTCCAACAGAAGTGGAAGTCCTGATCGCCATAAACCTACTGAAATGTGGGAAAGCAGCAGGACCAGATGGGATCCCCCAGAATCACTGAGAGCAGAGGCAGAGACAACAGCGGACATGCTCACACCACTATTGCAGAAGGTGTGGAAGGAAGAGAAGGTACCTGGCTAGTGATTGGAAGAAGGGTTACCTTGTCAAACTGCAGAAGAAGGGCGACCTAAGTCTTTGCAAGAACTGGTGAGGAATCACGCTCCTGTCCACCCAAAGCAAGCAGAATATTATGACACATCATCCTGGAGAGGCTGAAATACGCGCTGGATTGAAAACTATGACCGGAACAGGCTGGTTGGCTGGCTTCAGGAATTACAAATCATGTGCGGATGAAATTGCAACGCTGCGCCACGCATCATCATAGAACAGAGTATAGAATGGCAGTCAACTCTACACCTCAACTTTATCTACTTTGAGAAGGCCTTTGACAGCGTCAACCGAGAGGTAATTTGGAAACTGCTTCATTACTACGGAGTACCGCAACCTTTATCCGCCTCATTCAACAACTATATGAAGACGCCACATGCCAAGTAATTCACAATAGAAAGCTCAGTCATGCTTTTGAAGTGAAGACAGGAGTGAAACAAGGTTGCCTACTATCCCCTATGATATTCCTGATTGCGATCGATTGGACTGGATCATGCAGCAGACAACAGTGGGGAGCGAGAAGAAGGGGATAAGCTGGACTGCGGAAAAGAACCTAGAAGATCTGGATTTCGCTGATGACTTGTGTCTGATGTCACACAAACTTGGAGACCTACAGGCGAAAGCTAACAAGTTGGCAGAAGATGCAGCTAAGACGGGACTTCAAGTGAATATAGAGAAGACAGAAGTGATGAAGATACCGCACCAATAACTCCAACAACAACAACAAACTCCAGTCACCATCAACGGGAGAAACTTAAACGAAGTAACCTCCTTCACCTATCTAGGAAGCACTGTTTCAACTACAGGCGGGACAGACGAGGATGTCAAAGTCAGAATTGGAAAGACAGCAAGGCAGGCGTTCATTAGGCTGAAACCAGTGTGGAGATCTTCTGCACTCAGCATAAAGCATTAACAAGATCCGGATTCTCAACACCAACGTCAAGTCAGTGCTTCTGTATGGTTCAGAGACTTGGCGCGTTACGAACGGGATTTCCAATAAACTACAGACATTCATCAACAACTGCCTACGCTGGCTCATTACTGGAGCTCAGATGGATTGCCAGAAAGAATAAGCAACAAGGAGCTCTGGGAACGAACCAACCAACAACCTATCACCCAACAAATATGTAGAAGGAAGTGGAGATGGATTGGGCATACACTGAGAAGGCAGACTGGGGACATCACGCATCAGGCCCTCGAGTGGAATCCCCATGGGGAGCGACGAGTTGGGAGTCCGAGGTGAGGGTGACATGGAGGAGATGTTGCGAGGAGGAAATGAGAGCTTCTGGGCTGTCGTGGAGGCAGGTTCAAAAGATTTCGGCGAACAGAGTTCACGTGCTACTGAAGCCCTATGTTCCATTAGGAACCCAAGAGACTAATAGTAATAATAATAATAATATTTTATTACTATTTGCTGGTTTGCATCGACATTTTCATATTTGTAATCCTGAACAAATTTCAAAAGATTTTACTTGACAAAGTCATGACATTGAGAAATTCGAAACTTTTACAACATATAAACACATTATCTTGTTCTCTACTAAATATGACCACTACTTGATTTGTTTTAGAGTGCTTTAATTACACGAACTCCAAACACAAATTATGGTATTCAAATAAAGCAAATCTTAAGCAACTGTGTAGAAACCAATGAAGTGAAACTTATACTGTTCTGTATAAATTGTCTTTCCTTACATTTTTAAAGTTCACAGACAGAAATGGAAGTATGACATGACTTGATGACAGAAACAAACACTTCACAGTTGTATTTGAGTTAAACTCAATACTAAAATTAGAAAATATGTATGTATATTTATGACTGTTACGCAATAGGCTTTCGCTTTCAGTCGACATTTCTCATGAACCTATTGTACAGAGTTCAAATGTTAAAGAATGAGTATTCTTTAGTCAAATAATCAATAATAAATTCATTTTCTAACGCGTTCCACTTACTGAGTTGATGTCATTTTGGTCTACTGATATTTAAACAGCATAAGACGAATCATGTGATCATAAATCAAGGAAACTCAATTAGGCGGATGATTAAACGGGTGCTTACATCATGCTATGTAAGAAAAGTTTATTTCAAGTTCTTTATTTCGTAATGGCCTGTCATCATCCTCCATTACACTGCGGTCATCCGACAGGTCATTCAATGTCAATCAAAATTGTGTGAAAAAAATATATTGGTTGTAGTCGATAAAATAACCTATGAACATGGATACCGGGCAAAAGATTATTAGGCCTAGTTCTTGTCATCTTGTTGATAGTCATAGTGATTAAGTGCATCTGATATTATGACTTGCTATTTAGGTTTGCAGATCGCTTTGCACGCAGCTGTTTGGTCACTAGAAGTGGATGCCTCAACATAGTTGTTAATTTCATCTTGGTACTAAAAATCAACCATATCGCTCACCAAGATGCAAATTCACCAAGCTCAGTAGTCCTAATCTGAATGGAATTAGCATCCTGAATCTGACATACTTCAACGGACCATATATTGACTCAGATTCAGTGAAATACAGATACATTAAAAATTAGGTCTTCCTGATTTGCCGGCAAAATAACAAACATCCTTAGTTGCATACACAAAAAGATTAACATAGAATAAACATCTTAATTACCAAGTGACAGACAGCAGCTTAGCGTTAGTAATAATTTATTCCAATGACAATAAATAGTCCCTAGAGAGTAAGTTGTCATATTATTTTTGAAAACAACTGTAAGAATACACTAAAAACTCAGACACCAAAGCAGGCGGTATTCCGAGAGATTACACTACAAAATTAAACAGTATCCCTGAAAATTAAGTTGGATCCATCTCTACTTCAGAAAAATATCATTGCTGACCAAGTGCCACATAACCCAGATGCACAGAGCCATTCCCTTACTGTTGACAGAGATCGAAAATTCAGCAAGTAACTCAACCAGAGATGAAAGCATTTTATACGTTCGCAATCACTTCCGCAAAAAAATAAAATGCCATCCCCAGCATACAAGCGAGGTTTGAAAACATTTGATTCCCTTCTTTCATTCTTGAAGCAGATGAACATGGATAAAATGCAAAAAAACGAGCACACTTACTTAATTCACAGTCAGTCAAGGGACATTTAGCTCATCAATGTCCATTAAATGGTAACAAAATATAAGAATGAATATTTTGAAGGATAAAATTATTCGAAATCGAGTAAGTCATTAGACATTTCAAGTTAGACACAATTATCAATAGCAGCAAGTGGACTAAAATATGAAAATTATACAAAAAAAGCGAAATATTCTCCTGATGAACCGGTCGCCCATTGGAAAATATACAGTTAAAACCCAAAGGTGTGGTTTGTGACACAAAAGTACCACGAACCAAAGAAATACACCACTGCGCATCAAACATAAGGAGTTTGAAACCATTCACACTCAGCTGTAAATTTCCGTGGCCAAATTAGAATGATCTAAACAATCGGTGGCTATTTTGCTCATTGACAGCTCAGCTCATCATTCCTGCATTCAGATATTTCAGTTGATCATTACAATACGGTAATTCGAGCTGAAGGTATCCGCGTGCACAGTTAATGAGCTGAGTACAAAATGCAGGAAACAGGAGTCCGGTGCTTACATCATTCGAAACTGGCCATCAAAATATACAGATCAGCGTTACTGACTTTCAGTGAATCATTTTGTTCCACAGCATATTTATGAAACATAAAGGGGAGAATCGGTTCAATCCGACACTTGAACCCTCCGTTATGGGTGTTGAGACTTTAGTCACAAGGCACGCTACATACAGTGTCAACGATATGAAAATCATCGCCATGATGGTTGCAAGCAGCCAATGAAGCTAGTAACTACGTTGAAGATAACCCATCTCCCCTTCATTAGAAAAGCTGAGACATAGATAGGACGAAGAGAATTCTATGCCTTACATTTTTACAAATATTGTATGTTAACAAGAGTAAACCCATCTCACAAAAATGGATTTCATCTCTGATGTTTGGTGTTGTTTTATATCTAGTTTTACATTCTTTATTTATTGATTCTGACCGGTTGTTATTTGATGTTAGATATATCATGTAATCACATTTTTCGATTAAATTCGTGATGCTTTGGATAAAAAATTGCAACGAATTACCAAAAACGCAATTGAATGGCTTTAAGTTGGACTTATGAATATCACTTACCCAACATGAACAAATTTATTTATATGAATAATATTAGAACTCCATTCATATACAAACATTCTGGTGAGTAATTTTAACTAGCTCAGGTTATATCTTCAAACATAAACTTAATCGCCAGTGAAAAAGACTGTAGGAAGAATCAGTAACTGTGTGCCCCTCTTGACGCTTGCTATTACGTGGTTGTCTATGCCGTCTACACAAACTTTCTCCCTAAACTAAGCCACACAGTCATAGAATTCAGAGGGAACAGTTATGATACCCAAATATGAGTGAACTATACTGCCCTACTATCATAGTGCCCTGGTTATCTGGACGATTTGAAGAGCTTTCACACACACTCCCCTTACAGAGTTCGGTGAAAAGACCTTTCACCTAATCCAGATCTCATGATAAGTGGATCTAGGATATTGACTATGTATCAGTCACTGCAATATACACCAGTCTTTATTCATTTCCATGTGGTGGGAGAGTTACCCATACTTTTCTGTCTATCAAAATAACTTAAATGTCTGTTGCTGGTTTGATGTAGACAGTAATTTCGTTAACAGTTATGGAAAAATATTAGTTATAACAGTGCCCATTTCGTCTGACTGGTTGATTCTAAATCGAGAAGAGACTTTGCATAGTATACTCATCACTACACTCATACACTCATACACTGTCGTACGTAGAATAACGACAACCTGCTAACAGTACGCTTCCAACTCGACATATGCTAATATTTTTAAGGGTTATGCTAGACACCAATTACACCAGTGACCACAACATTTAGGATATCAATTTCTAGCCTTCAGAAAAAGTTATGCAACTTGAGTATTTGTGATCACTGCGCAGAAACATCCAAGTTTATTTCCTGAGGGACAATCTGTTTCTTCACTTACTGGTCCAATTATGTTTTGCGGCGTATCAGCAAGCAAAAACGAATTACTAATCAGTAAGTAATACTTGAAAAAATCTACCTGAATGCAAAAAAATTTAAATTGCCTCTTTTGAGTGATAATCACTTGCCTGAAGAGTCATCCAATTCTTTGTTATTTCAGTCTTCAAGCTTTCACTATCAACAGTAACAGAATGCTTGAAGATATCCACCCCTGACAGTGAATCGAAGATGACGTTATTCTACTTCTTCAAAGCTTTTATCGAATCTCACATTTACACTCCCGGTTTTCTATTGTAAGTGCAGTCTCTTGTTCACACTGACACTAGTTTCCGACTTTTTCATAACCATGAGTGCCTGAGGTTTGGATTAAAATATCTTACCAAAAATATAAGTATATTTTACCCACTCGTTTTTAATATGTCATTTATGATTTCGATAATTTAGAAACTGATGGTCACTACTTTCGTCTGCTGCGTTAGTAGAACCTTCATTATTTACTCGTTGGATGAAAAAGAAGCATTATAAGAAAAATAAGACTGTACGCAAAAGCAGCAACCGTAGTATAAAGTAGTAAATCAGTAAGACTGAAATTAAACTAATAATAATAGTAGCAATAATGGTAATAGTGATAGTTGTAATGATAGCACTGGTAATAATAGTGATTATATCAGTGGTTATTGAAAATTATATCCTGTGAAGGGGAAACGTATTCAGAGAAATAGAGAAACTAAGTGTGTAGAAGTTTGCTATGAAGATGAAGATAATACACAGATTCATCCTTGCAAACGAAAACTGGTATTTCACTACATTCCGTAAAGCTTTTATCCATCAACTTCTTTTGTACTGCAGACAGTGCTTACTCGGCCTGAAATTCCTTGCACACATCGCTTCAAAAGTCAAAAACCCTTGGATTGGTGTATTTCTTCGCTACTACCGTTATACGTGTTCTTTGAAACTGAAGTCACACCAACTAACTTAGTCCATCATAGTATACACTGACTGGGCGGACATAATATGCGAACCAATCATTTCAGTCAATAAAGTTTCACAAACTCAGTTCCTAACTCTATAAACTAGTACAACCAATGATTTGGGCATCCGGACAGTGATTACAGAAGACATAGTTGATGCCACTAAGGTTTTTGTAACCAAGATCTCCAAGACCTACAAATCTTTCACTTTAAATCATTTCATTTTCCACTCATTTACTACAACGGATTGCACTGCTATTCAGTCGCCTCAACTCTTGAAAGGCATTTAGAAATCCAATCTGCTTCACAAAGGACTGAGATCATCAACTGATAGTTGCATCTTTTGCATGCATACCATGATTTCAATTAAAACCAATCCAGCGACACATGTACGACTTCCCAGATAAGGCGGAAGATCAAAATGCAGGAACACTTTGCTTCTTGATGTTATTATAGCATACATGAAAAACAACAGAACTCCTATCGAGTTTGACATCTAGTCTGTTCAGAAGACTGTGATTTTGCGGTCGGCACACTAATTTCACTAAAAAGATAAGTCACATGTTGTTTTCTTAAACCAGATACCTTTGGTTGCTGTCAAATATTATTCAATCTCAGCGGTAATTCGTAGAAAACTGCCTCATTCATCATCTTCATATCCTTATAACTATAGTGTAGTAATGCAGTAGTTTAACAAAAATTCCAAACTTCAATCTTACAAAACTATTCTCCTTCTATTTTATAGGCTACCACTCACCAAAAATCTGTAATACACGCAAACTATTCTAGTAATCCAAAACACTTCGAGGTGATTTGCAGTGTCCATGCTTGTTTGCATACTACATTTCTTTTGCTAAAAGCTAAGCATAAAGACACACAACAACTAAACGGATAAATTCAAGTCAAACTAAGTTTATTAATTTCCTCTCTTAATGTGAATGACTGTCAGCATGTCTTTATAATTACGTGAGTGGATGTGTACTCAATTAGTGATGCCTAGGTTTTTGAAAGAGCATACACATATGTGATTGTCAAGGAATAAATCTCGAAAGTTGACTAGTAGCCAGACCGACTAATCAGCGTATTTTTATGAATGAAAATGTTTTAGAACTACTACGCTTGTAGCACATGATTATCAAAAGCGAATCTTATATGACAACATGTCTAGTGAACAGCCGATGCATCTAGTGCTTAACACAGACTTGTCTCAACAAGCTGTAGGACATCTGAGTAGCACTTAAGCTCGAGACAACCGTAGATAGAACTCTGATCTCTCAAGTAATTCGATGATATAGTCTATACTAAATCTTTGAACTGATATAATCTATATTTGGAAAAACAAAGAGTTTTTTCAACTTTATCACAATTTTCACCAGTGAAGTAGTAAAAAACGAAAGAAGGGTTCAAGATAGACTTGACTATACTCTAAACAGTTAAGTCAGGTTGCAGAGCGCATCTAAAACGAATGTTATAAATTTTACCTTCAGAATTCAGCACAATAACACTTAAAATGTTTTACGGTATACTGACTATTTATGCAGTGTGCAGAGAGAAAAACTGTGTGAAATCAAAGAACATTTACAATAAACTGAGATATAAATCATTCCCACTAATCCAGTGTATCCGTAAAAGATTCAGCTTGATGATAATCATTAAAGCTGCATCTTCAAAATAAAACAACATGATATTCTCTAGGGAGAATATTAAGCTTTCTCTTAGCAAAGATAAGTTGTGCTAATTGTACTTAATTCAGTTGAATCCAAGTGATTTAGTGACTTAGTCTGAATCACTAAGGCAGCAGTTATTGCCTGGCGACTGCAGAGCTTCCAAAATCCGTTGAATATATGCTCAAACTAACTTCGGTGTTACAAAACAGTGTATGACAACAAAATTTAAGAAGCTGTTTGTTACACTTCCAAAGAACGAAAGTCAGAAGTCATTCGAAAATAAATCTAATACGATGAGGCTCGATTTCAAAGTACCTAGCCAATATTGATTCCCCTGACAGAAACACCAAGTTATTAAAAATACATATAAATGAATATTTTTCATGGCTTAGATTTATGTATGTCACTCAACAAATAGCTTCTGTATATTAACTGAAATAGTCTCACCAAAAATACTACTCTATCATCAGGTATTATCTACATCCAAGGAAATATCTTACATAAACTGAAAAAAAACTTTTTGAACATCGTTCGCAGTCGGATAACCCCAAACCATTTTCAGAGTAGATTTCACAGCTACTTCACCAATACCTGTTTTTTCGTACCAAAGCCTATCGATACTCAGAGTGAACAAACAAACACATGCATACTGCATCAAGCACAAAACGTACAAACGCCGTTCAATGTAAAGTTTACATGATAATGTTAAAGGTGAAAATCAGAGTTAATAAATATTTCGAAAAATGCACTGTTGATCGTAATCAGGAATATGGATTTCGGAAATGTCCACCAAAGAAGTAGCGAGAAGTAAAAACCAAACGTTCGGTTTTTGATAAATTATGATAATTAACGAAGAAAATGTGGTGAGAACACTGATAAGTTAGCAAGTAAATGTATGCATCTACGTGAGTTTATGATAATACCCACTAAAGAATACTGCCTACGGTGATCCCCTCACATTGCGCCATGCAATCCCATTTATGGTCACTCTTTATCGTGAACCAATCAAAGTAGGAAAATATGAACCATTCAATTCCGACCCAGTGGATGAATAGCAGCATGGTGGCCGTGAGAGCTGACGGTCCTGGGTTCCAACCCTGGTAGGAACGTGAGTGCGCACTGCAATGGAATCCTATACTAAGAAGAAGCAGCCGTTCAGTGCCCCCGGGTTTTCATTGACTTTCTAACGGATGTCAATCCCTGGTGAATATTACTCTGGAAATTACAACTACATCTCCAGTAATAAAATGTAAAATATACAAGCAAACTTCACAAGTGCTCAGCTTTGGACAAGTGGACTCACACAAATCTCTCAGCTGGAATTAAACACTGAAAACTAACAGACCCTCTGATAAAGTGGAGAGTGGAACTCAATGTTAGTCCACAACAAGATTTTACGAAGTGTAAACATCTTATTCTGATGATGATTTATAACAAACTACCTAGCAATTTTATGATCAATTACCAATGTAATCAGTGAATTTTCTTCGCTATAGCACTAAACAGTGAAGATGACTAACCAGGTTTTCTGAAGTAGATTTCGGTTTTGCTGGGAATGAGTGTGCAAAATATGGTATTCCTAGGAGCCTGTAAATGAGGTATTGGATGAATTATCTTGGAATACGAATCACAAGTAAACAGTAATCATATATATATATATATATATATATATATATATATATATATATATATATATATATATATATATATATATATATATATATCATAAATACGTTACCATATAGTAGTAAGATATATCTGTACTCATCTTTGATTGGATTTCGGCTAACGACAAATGCGACACTGTCCCTCCTTGCGCTTGTTAGTGTTGTCCGAAAACAATTGATTGTCGAGGCAAAGTTGTGAGAAATGGTCATGCGTTGTCGCCTTGTTTTCATGTGGCGCCATAGATACCTCCAAGACGCTTTTTCATTCGGTTCAGACTATCCTCCTTAGCGTTTTAGTCGCCTGTTATTATGATTATATCTGAGCGTAGGCAAATTGACAGCTTTTGGTAGAGTTTATCCTTTGTATCATCAAAGTTGCAGTTATCGGAGATTATGAGCAAGCACAGGCTAATCTCATGACCCTTCCTAGTTTAAACAGATCTATTCAGTTGAACAGCACACAGATGGCTGTTGACTGATATCCGGTTGAGGAGTGCCTTTTATTCGCAGAAAACTAGTGTTGTGTGCACACCAACGAGTACCTGAAAGCTAGTAAATGAAAGTCCAGAAACTCCTAAGGGGAATTTCACAGGTTAACCACAACGGCCAGGTGGGATTAATTGAGTCTTGTGTACGTGCCTCTGAAACACAGAGTACATACATAGTTCAAGGTTTCGGGGCTTTGGCATGTGACATCTGTTGTCCGATTCGGTATAGAATTCGGGCGTTGAAATGAGTCTAGGAACGATATTTTGCTGGATTATATAGTCCACAGTGATCACTGTGTGAGGAATTTCGGAAGTTGTTAGAGGCTTAATAAATATACCGGGAATTTTAGACACTGAAGAAAACAAAAATAAGACAGGTGGCAGTCAGGTTGTGCACACTGCTGAAATCGTAAAACAGTCGACACTTCCCGTCTGTCCACACCGTAAAACTTTGTTCCGTAAGGTTCCTGACTGAGAAAGAGGATTAGTTTCGCGTACCCACACAACCCATGTGACATCTGCTTGACGTTGGTTACACACCACCCTTTTAATATTGTTGCACTCAGAATTGACTGTGGGAACATCAAAGAAGAAAACCCCAAACCGTTGGCACCAGAACACTGAAGAAGAGAGAACATCCACATGACACTGCTGATCATTTTTGGAAAACACCTTACTACTGTCAAATTCCAACCAGCCAGCAGTACGGCTTCGCCGTTATACCCTTTCTCCATCACAGTTATTTATGTTATAAAGGTAACCGCTTTTTGTCGCACTACCATCCAAAAAACCCTTCTGACATGGCAGAACCCCAAGGAACAAATGTTTTCGACGGTGTATCTTATAAGCTCATTATGATATACAAGCCTGACCAACACGTTAGGGTAGCAATAATAGGTCATGCTGAATTTCAACATTTCTCTATCATACACAAACCACCCGTGCAATACAGCATAATACACAGCATAAAAATGAAACGCATGATAAAAGTTCCCAAAACCGTCCGACAGAAAATGGAAAAGAGAGAACATGTAAACCTACACGCCAGCGAGTTATGGTTGAGTACGTATGTAAAACTCACAACTAATCAATACGAGAGGCAATATTGAGTGGTACAAGAAGACAATTCGTTTCAAACTTAAAGCTAATCTCTAGATGTCGATCAAGTTCATGCATCCCTAACCCAAACGTTAATCCTGTCGGAATCTCACTGTTAAGTTTTGGTTTTGTTTTCCCATCCACAGCTGTCACTTCTTTTAAGTCCATGGCCAGTTAAAAGAATTGAAATATGAATAATTTTAAGGTGCTACTCTTGCTTAAAATATTGTTAACTTTCAAAGATCTAGGTAACGAATAAAGCGAAATACAGCTCAACACTTAGAAATCGATTATCGCACTATGCCATCTGATTGGTGTTCTGATTCTCAGTGACTATGTTTATCAGGAGAAGACCAATTAACGGAATGACGTCAAGAAATAAACTGATAGGCAAGACATATTACTGAAATAAATCTCAGTACTGAGTACAAACACCGGAGTCTGCCTTTGTTTGCATGGTTATATTGCGTTCCTGATAATCGAAACCCTGTTGACGTGTAGTTTCAGCTGTTTGCTGTCCTTGAGAATGACAACTGTACGTGTTTGAACACTGATAATTAAAAGTATCTCCAAAAGAGACGCTTGGGTTAGCAAGAACGATTTTTGTGAAAAGGTTTCCGTTTCATCACAGAAATATTTGCAGCGTCAACCCAGAAATTTGAGCTTTCATTTTTCGAAGGTTTAGAAAGAAGTGGAAGGATCAAATGTGATTGGACAACATATTCATGCGCGTCATATTATTACATGACTGGTGAGATTATCTTTAATTCCATTAAATAAGTTTTTTACCAGTTTTTTATTCCACTTAGGACTCACATATCATGGTTGTTTCAATAATCAACTACAAAACTGGTATAGTACTAAACATTTATACCTTTAATTACCGAACTAAAATATGGAAGCATTTCCTCTCACAGAATCCTACGCATGTACGTATGGTGAATGTACCCTGTTATGTGTCTAAAGCTAAATGATAAATAATGACCCGAAAACTCCCTAAAAGAAGTCAAACTTCGCTATATTTTTATCAACCTCCTTCCTTTCCCCTTCATTCTTTATCTTAATGCTTTATATTTCAATGTGCTGATATGCAACATGGCACTTTGGAAATTTATGCAACACCGTTAGGTTATACTTTTATAATGACTGATTGATATTTCATGCCAGAGCGATAATCTGTATGATTACTATACTTATACAAGTGAAACTCTAGTAGCCCTTTAGAAAAAGCATTGATATCCGCAAGCAATGTTTTAGGCGATAGGAAAGCTTATTTGAGGCTCTTCCGTGACGCTCATTGATTTATCTAACATGTTTAACAAATGCTTTTACCAGTGGACCATTTTTATATAAATTATTTCTAAAAATTTCAACGGAATTTTTCGTGACACAATACGAAATATATCTGTCACTGAGCTCCAAACTTATTGAAATATTGTTTGTGGTGATCAGTTCTAATCCATGAAACCGCTGGCCAAAAGACGCTGATATTATGGATATCACGTCATACTATGGTTTCAAGAATCCAATAAGCTCTTTTTAAAAAGTACATCTTATTTGTAAAAATCAATCGAAAAAATCCCTGATCTACAAGATCATAACATCTTACCAGAATGAATTGCAATTTCGGCCTCAAGCATGTGTCAACATTTTGGTTCTAAACGTGCACAGTTTCTAGGAAACCTAAAGAATACACGTTAAGAGAATAACAGATCTATGTCATCCAATTTTTTTAGATAACATGTATCAGCAGCTAACAACGTGATTTGAATTGAAACATAACAAGCTGTAGGAAAAACTAAAAGGTTTGTCAAAGTGTTGTTCTTTCAGCAAGACTTCAAATCAACATCATGCTATAGAGAATAGTCGTAAGAAGAAATATTCAGTCTAATTCTTGCTAAAACTGAGGCATTTCTTCCGCATCAAGGTCTATTCATTAGATTTTGGTTCACATATCTAGTGCATCGGAAGAAATGGAATCACAACGCAACGATATCGTCCATTGTAGCTCATAAAGCTGGCAAATATTCAAACGATAAATTTCAGTGATATAATAGAAATTCAACTGACGTTTGGCCAATAATACACGAAGTAGTTCACCTCAAAAATAGCAATTAAAATAAAACCTTCAAAGTTCTCACCTTTACATAGCCAACTGGATCCAGGAGTATGTTTTCTGGCTTTAAATCCCGGTATATTAATTCCAGATAGTGCAAGTACTCAAGAGCAAGTATTACTTGACTGGCATAAAATCGTGCAGCGGACTCACTGAAAGTGGAAACATATTCTACCTTGATTGCTTACCTGAATCTTCCTTTTCTTCGCAGATATGAAAACATCTCCCCGCCAGGTACGTACTCAAGTCCAAGAAACAAATACGTTTCGTTCTGTTTTCTAACATACAAAGAAAATATACAAACCTTGAAACTGTATTCCAGATGAATCAGGAATGGGAAGTCGACCGCCTGCAAAATGCGCTTTTCATTCATTGTGTGCTGAATTTGTTTAAGTTTTACGATCTATCAAGATAATTATTTACCGATGAACCAGATTTCATACCTTAGCTTTATCAAGAATCTTCAAAGCGAGAAAGTCGGAAGACTTTTTGTGCTGTACGAGCATAACTCGGCCAAACGATCCTGTTCCTAGTGTCCTAAGCTGTTTGAACTCATCTAAGGTGGCATTCCTCTTCAAAAATTATATGGTATTTAACTTTACATTTGTTGGATTATTATACTTCTCCAGATAGTTTCGCTTAGCTGACTCCAAGTACTCAGTAACTAGAAAAAATATCACGGATGAATCCATCGTACTTTCTTCCGAAATACACTTTTTCGGAGAATGAGAATTTCCCATGAATTGAAAACAACTAGCGAGAACAAAAATTAATTTCATAACACGCGGCTTGAATATGCACCTTGAAAAAATGATAATATTAAACATGTTAAACAAATTTCCTGTTTCAAGTATTCCCTGATACAATAAGCTCTGAGAGGAACATCTTCATTCAGCCGCGAAGTTGGAACTTAATCAACTCATAGATGGCTTGTGTGCTGAGATGACTGGCCCACGACATGCTTCTGCAGACTAAAAATCTGTTGAAAACGAGGGGTTTCCAATCGAAACTAAATTGGTAGAATTAGCAAGTGTATGATTTACAGCCTTTTAAACGATTGCAATGTCAAGGATAGCAGAACTGGAGAATCTGTTACAGAAAAAAATTGTATTTTCCGGTCCTAGGTAAGCACCGTCCGCAAACACGTGACACATTGTTGAATGACGGTCCATTTCCGATTAGATTCAGATTTTTTGTTTGAGGATAGGAGGCTAGGAGCCTATATTGATCCTTTTCCAGTAGATTTCTGTGCCCTTCCAATCCCCTTCTGAATGAGTCAATTGATGGTGCGGACACCACTTCTTCTGGGAGTCGATTCCAGGCGTTGATTACCCGACGCGAGAACCAGTACTCTGCGGAGACTATGTTCGTTCCTTGCTTTCGTAGCCTCCTATTATACCCTCTGAGGTGTTCCGACCTGGTGGGAAGGAAAAGAGAAGATAGGTCAGGTCCGAAGTCATTTCTTAGAATCCTGTGTAGCATGATTAGGCCTCTCCCTTGTCTGCGGTAGGACAAAGTGGGGGGGGGGGGTTCAGCATCTTAAGACGATCTTCATAGGTGAGGCCAGCCATCGCGGGGATCGTATGAGCGCCTACCCCCTGAACTCTTTCTAGAGGGTCTGCGTCACCTTTCAGTCAAGGATTTGCCACCTGTGTACAGTTTTCTAATTTACACCTAAGAATGTGTATAAGGTGGTGAACATGCCACCACCTATCTTCGTAAACGTTCTACGTGATGCCTACAGAGTCCTAAAACTCCGAGCTGCTACCAATCGACAGTGAGCCGTGGTTTTCAAGTCATAACTCACCGTGACTCCTAGGTCGTTGTGGGTCAGTACTGACGGTAAAGGAGTCCCACCAATATCGTAGGTGTTGCTGTGTGTCTGCCCCAAGTGCATGCTCACACATTTACCTGTACTGATAGGCATCAGCCACTTCTCTGACTGGGCAAACAAGCTGTTCGGGCCTGCCTGAAGTGCACGTATATCCTCATTGTTCCTAATTTCCCGCCAGATATTTAAATCATCAGCGTGGAGAACCGTAGGGACCCAATGATATTTGGCAGCTCGTTTGCGCACAGTAGGGGGGCCAGGACTGTGCCTTATGGCACTTCACTCCCTACCGACTTCCAGGTGGAGGGTCGAGAATCGATCCTAACCCTTTGTCTCCTGCCAGCAAGAAAGTCTCTTATCCATGCGGGCAGACCGCCAGTGATCTCAAATCTTCCCAGTTTTCCGAGCGACCTGGAATGAGGTGTTTTGTCGAACGCCTTACTGAAGTCAATGAAAATGACGTCTACAGGTGTCCTATCATCTTTAGACTTAACCTCACTTTCCCTGGCTGTAAGGAGGTTCATCAAGCAAGGGAAATTTCTACGAGAGCCACGCTGTGAACGAGACAATACAGTGTTGCTCTCTAGGTGGACTATGATAGCTTTCTGATCATTCTTTCTAGGATTTTCACCACGGTAATGGTCAAACCTATCAGTCTGTAATTTGATGGGAGCTGCCTAGAACCTGCCCTGTGGATAGGCATCCTCCCAGTCGTAGGGGAGTGAGCCTTCACTGAGAGACAGTCTGAATATGGTAGTCGATGGGCCGGCTACATAGAGTGCAAGTGCTCTGAGCAGCCTTGGGTACACCACATCCGGTCTCATTGATTTTTTTTACATCCGAAATACATCATTACGATCAACACCTACAGAGTTTATTCTGTTGGGTATCAATGCTTCTACTGTTGGATAAGCGCCCACAGAAGGTTCCTGTGTGAAGACCTCAGCAAAATATCCAGCCACGGCCTCCGCTTTTTCCCTATTGTCCTCTTCGGATGTTACAATGCAGCGTGGGCAAGACGTGTTTCAAAGCATATTCAAGACCGGCGGATAGCAGCGATACATTTATTTCGGGCCTTTTGCAATGCTTCACCACTTCTGGTGTGCTGAGGTGGGTGGCAAGACTGCAACACTTTTCTCTACGTCGTAGCACGGTTGGGATTTCGTGGTGTATCCACGGAGGACAGTGTTTCCGTCCCCTCGGGACAGTCCACGGAGTGAATGGTTGGGCCATTCGTGCATATAACCGTTTGAAGGAGCACCATGTGCCTTCAACTGAGGCTTCTGGACTGCCGTTCAGTCCTCCGAAGAGGCTGTCAGGTTAGCAGGTTGCATATTTGCTTTCCAAGTGTTGGGCCCAGGTGGGGCATCAACCTGGTACAAGACGTTTGCTCCAAATTCGAAGATTATGACAGCGTGATCACTTTTACCGAGAGGTGCTAGGTGTCGGATGAAGCACACATCATCTGTATGTGAGAATGCTAAGTCTAGAACTGATAGAGCATGCTGATGATCATAACTGGTTGGTGTCTTATTGTGCTGTATGAGGGCTAAGGAAATTGATGTTTCAACTAACCTGTGGTCAAACAAGTTACGTGGTGCTTTTGTTGTTAGTCTATCCTAGTCAGCTGGTGGTGCGTTGAAGTCTCCTACAACTAGGCGTCGGCATTTATCTGTCCAGAGGGTCAGCTTATTCAGGAGGAAGTCCGCCGCCTCACAATCATGGCTTCGATGTATTACGATTACGTTAACATCTAGCCCTTGGATTTTAGTCGGCAGCATTGCACACGCCCCACTTTCATGCGCAACTGTTTCCACGGCTTAATGTAAAGGATGACACCAGCACCCTTTCGTGGTAACCTATCACTTCTAAAAGGGGCGAATCCTTGTAAGTGTGTTTCACAGTCACTGACCCAAGGGGCGAGCTGAGTTTCTGAGATAGCATTGGTGTCACAGCTTTCGTTGCTTATCGCACCACTAAGCTTGGTCCGCCTGTTTAAAAGACCACGTGCACTTCTGTACAGGACAACGAAACTAGTTGTGTGAGTTTTCGTCCTATCCATAGAGGCTTTGGCATCATTGCTTTCCAAAACCTTACCACTCGAAAATCCACTGCTTTGAGATCTTGCCCTCCAGCTGCTAATCTGAACTTCAGTTCTGCTTCTGCCTCTCGTTTTTTGACTCCATCAGCAACAGCCAGATCCCTCCGCACGAACGCTGTAGACACTTGAGGTCTGTGAGCATTCTTCAGAATCTGATTCCTCTCATCCACTGACTTGAACACGACTTTAAGCAGCCGAAACTTATTTTCAGTAATGACTGTTTCTCGTTTTCCTACTTTATATATCTCCAGTAGAGTGACTCCTAACCCTAACTGGGTGGATTTCTGTAGTTCCTGCTACATTGTGGGCGAAAGGTGTCACAAAAATGCTTGTCCCAAGGTCGGGCGCCACTTCACATTGGCCTCTGGTATGCAATGCAGCGGATGTATGAGTTGGCTCTGCGATAACTGCACAAGCCTCGCGCCCTCAGCATATAGGAGGTACAGCAAAGCAGCAAGTGTCTGGCCTTGTACGTTGTGCTGCTAGGAAACTCACACTCTAGCAGAAGTAAAAGCACTTCTAAATACAATGGCTTCGGAATTGTCGTCGAAAGTCAAAGCCGGCATGGATAAGAGACTTTCTTGCTGGCAGGAGACAAAGGGTTAGGATCGATTCTCGACCCTCCACCTGGAAGTCGGTAGGGAGTGAAGTGCCATAAGGCACAGTCCTGGCCCCCCTACTGTGCGCAAACGAGCTGCCAAATATCATTGGGTCCCCTACGGTTCTCCACGCTGATGATTTAAATATCTGGCGGGAAATTAGGAACAATGAGGATATACGTGCACTTCAGGCAGGCCCGAACAGCTTGTTTGCCCAGTCAGAGAAGTGGCTGATGCCTATCAGTACAGGTAAATGTGTGAGCATGCACTTGGGGCAGACACACAGCAACACCTACGATATTGGTGGGACTCCTTTACCGTCAGTACTGACCCACAACGACCTAGGAGTCACGGTGAGTTATGACTTGAAAACCACGGCTCACTGTCGATTGGTAGCAGCTCGGAGTTTTAGGACTCTGTAGGCATCACGTAGAACGTTTACGAAGATAGGTGGTGGCATGTTCACCACCTTATACACATTCTTAGGTGTAAATTAGAAAACTGTACACAGGTGGCAAATCCTTGACTGAAAGGTGACGCAGACCCTCTAGAAAGAGTTCAGGGGTAGGCGCTCATACGATCCCCGCGATGGCTGGCCTCACCTATGAAGATCGTCTTAAGATGCTGAACCCCCCCCCCCACTTTGTCCTACCGCAGACAAGGGAGAGGCCTAATCATGCTACACAGGATTCTAAGAAATGACTTCGGACCTGACCTATCTTCTCTTTTCCTTCCCACCAGGTCGGAACACCTCAGAGGGTATAATAGGAGGCTACGAAAGCAAGGAACGAACATAGTCTCCGCAGAGTACTGGTTCTCGCGTCGGGTAATCAACGCCTGGAATCGACTCCCAGAAGAAGTGGTGTCCGCACCATCAATTGACTCATTCAGAAGGGGATTGGAAGGGCACAGAAATCTACTGGAAAAGGATCAATATAGGCTCCTAGCCTCCTATCCTCAAACAAAAAATCTGAATCTAATCGGAAATGGACCGTCATTCAACAATGTGTCACGTGTTTGCGGACGGTGCTTACCTAGGACCGGAAAATACAATTTTTTTCTGTAACAGATTCTCCAGTTCTGCTATCCTTGACATTGCAATCGTTTAAAAGGCTGTAAATCATACACTTGCTAATTCTACCAATTTAGTTTCGATTGGAAACCCCTCGTTTTCAACAGATTTTTAGTCTGCAGAAGCATGTCGTGGGCCAGTCATCTCAGCACACAAGCCATCTATGAGTTGATTAAGTTCCAACTTCGCGGCTGAATGAAGATGTTCCTCTCAGAGCTTATTGTATCAGGGAATACTTGAAACAGGGAAATTTGTTTAACTTGTTTAATATCATATATATATATATATATATATATATATATATATATGTATACAGATAAAAACGAAAATTTTAAACTGAAGTTTCTCCTCGAATAGTGACGTGTTTTCTCTCGTCTCTCAGCTTTTGGATTTTTCCACACTGAAAATCTCCCACTTTCAATACTCAGTCTAAAAACATCGAACGTTTGCAGCACTTCTGTCCGTCCACGCACCTCACCCCTGCGTATTCGTCAGCTCACTTCTCAACAGTTGAAAATTGGCATTATTATTCCTTTGAACCAACCGGTCCACCTCCTGTCAGTGGTTCTTGGGCGTCTCAACTGCCAAACTGCCTTAGCTCTCGGTTCTCCTCGGAGGTCATTCCCCAGGAAATATCTTTCCTGGTTATACATACACATCTGGAGCTTACGGTTAAACTCGTTGGTCAAGAGCAGAGGATCAAGTGACAAGTGTCTGAAGGTGAGCCAACATAAACTGTCTTCCCTTATCTATTCTGTCCTTTTGCTGCATTCAGTCTTCAACCCTCTTATTGTTGTTAACTACTTGTTTTCCCAAGAAGTTTATATCATAGCGACATGTCTGCCCAAAACGCTAGGTCTGAAGCTTTGACACGGATAACGCGGTCGTGCACAAAAACGGCCAATAACACACGAAACAACGCACTAGTCTGTACTAGAAGACAAACAGAGGTAGGGCAGAACACCGAACTTCTAAAGAAGTGGCCAACCCATGTTTCTAGAATTCCAGTCGCCATCAGACAGGTGACACAGAGTAGCACTAGCCCGTCACAAACTAGTCCTATCTTGAGCAAGGATCATACCATGCCTGGAAATAGAAGACGACGTAAAAGGCTTCAGCACAAGGCAGCCACAAGCAGTTCGCCACAATCCGTAGCACCTTATTCATGGAAGGAAGGCTGTATTACGACACCCGATGGCTGCAGTGTTTGCACCAAAGTTGTTTCGGTAGTCGATGAGGCATTTGCATGCAACCTATGTCAACGATGGGCGCATTGCCACTGCGACACCAAAGTCCCCCGACAATACTATAAGCTGATGAAGAGACAACCATGCAAGTGGTTCTGGTACATCTGTCCAGAGTGCAGGAAAATGCCCGCACTCCGCACAGAAAGCTCTCCGCCACGCAAAAGCTACCAGCATCCTCGAATAAAGTAGGGTTAACACCAAAGGATAACACAGAGAGACCTGGAAACAGACCTAGAGCTCCAGCTGCCCGCACGCCACCTCGCGTGGGGACCATATTAGGTCAAGTCTCCATACCTCCTACCCGGCCCCAGGGGACGTCAAGCGCATGGCCAAAGACATCGACCGCTGAAGCCTCTACGAAACCCATTCCAAACACCCCACACACCGTGACTGAGAAACAACCAGTGGAATTACTCAAACCCATTGGGAAGTCGGGCGTGCCACCCACAACGAACCCAGGTCACAGGAGGACCAACTCGATCATTTTGTTCAACGTCGATGTATCGACAGACTCATTGTTGGTCGAGAGGGAACGGTTTGACAGCCGAATGTGGACCGACTACTGTCAGATGCTGGACTCCCTCCCCTCCCTGCAACTTTGTCGCCTTTCTCGAGGAAGCCGTGCACCCCGAGATAAGCCACCCCCTTTACGTGTGTCCCTAAATACTACCAAAGAGGCTGAAGACACACTCCTTCTCTCGCGACAACCGGACGTTGTTAATGCCTGTAAAATTCGGGCCAGGCCTGACAAGCCATGGTCAATAAGAGAGGAGGAGAGAAAGTCAGCGGTTGGAAATCCCAACAGAAACAACACTATAGTTGTACATGGGATTCCAGAATTGCCAAGTGACCGCTCGGTCAAAGATCGGTACTTTCACGACGTCCAACAATGGCAATGGCTCTCAACCAAAGTTGGTCTCAACAGTATACCGGCCAACAGCGTCAGTAGACTGCCAAGGCCAGCGCACCTGAAGACCATACCCAATCCCAGACTACTCGCCGTCCAGTTCGACTCATATGCCTCCCTCACAGACGTTCTACAGGCATGGTATAATGCGAAAGATCGCATGGGTGGCTCAATACGTATATGTGAAAGTAAGCCTAGACCCACAAGGCAAGAGGAGAGACGACAACCACCAAGACCTCTGGAGTCAGTGGTCGTCACACAGGCGCTGACCAGTGAGTTAGATACATCAAGTAAAGAAGCCACCACTGCCACAGCCCCCACCCAAGTTAATAACAAAACACCAAAAAACGGAACAATGCCAGTTCCATGAGCGCCCATCCGGCGAAAATACACAACCAGACCTCCCCTCTTACCAGGCACACTCTAATATGTATGTACAGCAACGTTAGGGGGCTAAGAGGGAAGGTAGCAGAAATGAGGACGCTGCGTGCACATCAGCACTCCGACATCATATTCATCACCGAATCCTGGCTCTCGCCAGACATCTCCGACGAAGAGATGCATGTTACTGGCATGGAACTCTTCCGCAGGGACAGGGAACATAGAGCAGGAGGAGGAGTGGCTATCTACGTAAACTCCTGTTTAAAGGCAAGGATGGTTAGCGATACGGCCTTAACCCAGGTCCCAGAGTCCCTATGGTGCTACTTCACTCTCCACAGTACCAAATACCTGCTCGGAGTCATATATCGGTCCCCCACCAGCTCCCCTACACATAAGGAAATGATCATCAAGGCTATCTTAACGACTTCCTCTGCAAATTACGATTCCGTAGTCATTGCCGGCGACTTCAACACCCCGTCCATCCTCTTCGAGACGGAAGGGAGACGCATCAGATCCTTCAATCAGAAGCTGAAGGATGCAATTAAGACTGCTGGCCTCTCAGAGAAAGTGGGTGATGCTACACGCTGGGGACCTAACGGAAACGCATCGCGCCTTGACTACGTTCTGACGAACGATGAACTTCTCATTGAGGATGTTTGCATCCAACCTCCCCTTGGCCTCAGTGACCACGCTGTAATCACCTTCTCCATGATAACTAGGGAGGCTCTGCAACTGGAGACGCCCAACACCTTCCCTTGCTACAGCAAGGCCAACTATGAGACCATGAGGGACTACCTCATGAATGCATCATGGCCAGTGGACTGGACTCATCTCACAATAGATGAACACTGGTTGGAGGTGAAGAAAATAATCACTGGGGCCATCAGTCACAGTGTACCAGAAGTAACACACAGACAATCAATGAGAACCTCATGGTTAAAGCGTGGGACAGAGAGGCTTATCCGGAGCAAGAAGCAGGCTTGGTTCAAGTGGCGTACATCACGCAGGGAGTCTGACTTCTTGAACTACAAAAGGATTCGCAATCTCTGTAACATTAGAGTGCGTAACGACAGATTTTCCTACCAAACAAACTTGGCAGCGAGGTTACAAAGCAACCCCAAAAACCTGTACCGCTTCATGTCAAGAAGAAAGTCGACCAGTAAGGGAGTGAATCTTGTCACAGGCCATGACGGGAGTGTGCTAAGCAGTCTAGAGATTGCCGAGCTTTTGAGCTCACACTTCCAAGCCCAACTCAGCACTGACACAAGATCCACACCGACTCGCCACGACACCGACCAGGTCGCAAATAACGAATACCTCTGTCACGTCTCTATTACAGAGAAAAAGGTGTTCGAGAAGCTATCTAGGCTACGTCCGGGCAAGTCCCCTGGCTGCGATAACCTGAAACCAGTGGTTCTGAAAAACTGCGCCGAGGTGCTTACCAAACCACTTCGCAACCTCTTTGAGCACTCAATAGACTCGTGCAAACTCCCTAAAGAATGGAAGAGCGCCATCTTGTCACCCATCTTCAAGGGAGGAGACAGAAAAAGCCCTGGCAGCTACAGGCCGATTGCCCTACTCCCTATTGTGTCGAAAGTGTTGGAAAGCCTGGTAGCTGACACCATCTGGGAATTCCTCAATAGAAAAAACACTGTCCACACTGCTCAGCACGGCTTTCGTAGTGGTCGCTCATGTGCCACCAACTTACTAACCGCCTGGGACGACTGGACACAAAGCTGGGATAATAGAAAACCTGTACATGTTGTATTTCTCGACCTAGCCAAAGCATTTGACAGTGTCCCACCCACAGTACTGCTTCACAAGATCATGTCAGCTGGTATAAGTGGACCCCTACTCTCTTGGTTCAAGGAGTACCTGGAAGGGAGGCAGTTCTGCACTAAAGTGAACAGAATAAGGTCGGAGTGGAGACCCTCGACGTCAGGAGTATCCCAAGGAGCAATCCTAGGACCGCTTCTGTTCCTCCTGTTTGTCAACGATCTGCCAGACAAAATATCCTCACCCATCCTCCTCTTCGCTGACGACATAAAAATTTGGAGGGTGGTAAACGAAGAAGCCGACTGTGCAGCACTACAAAAGGACTTGCAGCAACTCGAGCTCTGGTCGTCGGAAAATGGCCTGAGCTTCAACCTGGAAAAGTGCAAAGTAATGCACATCAGTAAAAATGAGGCAAGTACGACCGACTTCCAGTACATGTTGAGCAACCGTGCTATCACCAGAGTGTCCATGGAGAAAGATTTGGGGCTCAACTTCTCCGACACCTTGGACACCAGCTCCAACTACAAAGGTATGACAACCAGAGCGAACGCCATTCTACACTTTCTGCGTAGACAGCTTGGCGCCCTCACTCCCGAACTCTTCCTCACCATTTTCAAATCCTACGTGCGGCCGCACCTAGAGGTCTTCAATACGGTGGCTCCTCCAACACTCAAGAGAGACTCTAATCTCCTTGAAAGAATACAAAGAACTGCAACAAAATCAGTTGTGGGGCTAAGGGGAAAGACGTATCCTGAAAGACTTAAACACCTCAACCTATTTACCTTGGGTTATCGCAGGAAAAGGGGTGACCTCATTATGGCATACAAGATCGCCCATCAGGCAGACCATGCAAACAAATCAATTTTGCCTGCAACTGAACGATCTTCACGAGGAAACCCCATTAAGATAGCACACCAGAGAGCCAACACCACACTCAGGTCCAAATTTTTCTCCCTAAGAGTATGTGCTTTATGGAATGCCTTACCGCGACACATCGTTATAGCTCCTTCAGTCGACTCTTTCAAGAGGCGATTAGACAGTTATGTCACCTCGCATGGACTACCACGGACGTACTCAGGTAGTCACCAACCTCAGTACCCCCAACTCCCTCCTAACTACCACTCACTATCTCTCTCCTTAATACACCCACATTACCTACTAATTCTTCTGTAGGAACCAAACCCACGCTACCATTCGCGCAAATCGCAAATACTATTCTTTCGTTCTTACTTCTTTTTTCACCCCTCCATTTCTTATCCCTCCCTTTTCTCTTCTCTTATCATAATTTTCTTCTTCTTTCTTCTCTTTTCCTTCTCTCTTCATTCTTTTACCAATACCTTACTATTCTTTTTCAGGCACCTACACAGACAAAAGTTATAGCAGTTCTCTAAACGTCCCAGCAACCCGTAGATCCCTAATCACTCCAAAATTTACAACATATTAACCCAAATAACATCCACCTCACCGAAGCTAAAAGCAAGGAAGCAGAGACGATTTCCTCGTCCACTGTGTGAGAAAACCGACAAACTCGAAGCAAGCCCCAAGAACTGGATACGAGAGATATAAAACTACAAAATTTCAAGCCAATACTATTAATAATGGATATAGGATATATTGCTTTGGCAAGAATCTTCAAAGCGAGAAAGTCGGAAGACTTTTTGTGCTGTACGAGCATAACTCGGCCAAACGATCCTGTTCCTAGTGTCCTAAGCTGTTTGAACTCATCTAAGGTGGCATTCCTCTTCAAAAATTATATGGTATTTAACTTTACATTTGTTGGATTATTATACTTCTCCAGATAGTTTCGCTTAGCTGACTCCAAGTACTCAGTAACTAGAAAAAATATCACGGATGAATCCATCGTACTTTCTTCCGAAATACACTTTTTCGGAGAATGAGAATTTCCCATGAATTGAAAACAACTAGCGAGAACAAAAATTAATTTCATAACACGCGGCTTGAATATGCACCTTGAAAACATGATGATCCAATATCCAATATATCCAATATTGATAGTGCGAGCGTAGAAAACTGGTAGTTTTTGATCTCTCGCGTCTAGTTCTTAGGGCTTGGTTCCAGTTGTTCGGTTTACTACAGCAATGGACGAGGAAATCCCCTCTGCTTTCTTGCTTTTAGCTTCGGTGAGGTGGATGTTTTGTGGGCTAGTAGGTTGTAATTTGTAGGGTGATTAGGGAGCTACGGGTTGCTGGGATGTTTAGAGAACAACCGTGACTCCTGTCTGTGTAGGTACCTGAAAGAGAATAGTAAGGTAGTGGTAAAGGAATGAAGAGAGAAAAAAGGAAGAAAAAAATAAAATAAAATAAATAAATAAAAATAAAAAAATAGTAATAATAATGTAGAGAAGAGAAAAGGGAAGGAGAAGAAAAGAAGGGGTGAAGAGAGAAATGAGAACGAAAGAAAAGTATTTGGGAATTGCGCGAATGGTCGCGTGGGTTTGGTTCCTACAGAAGAATTAGTAGGTAATGTGGGTGTATTAAGGAGAGAGATAGTGAGTGGTAGTTAGGAGGGAGTTGGGGGTACTGAGGTTGGTGACTACCTGAGTACGTCCGTGGTAGTCCATGCGAGGTGACATAACTGTCTAATCGCCTCTTGAAAGAGTCGACTGAAGGAGCTATAACGATGTGTCGCGGTAAGGCATTCCATAAAGCACATACTCTTAGGGAGAAAAATTTGGACCTGAGTGTGGTGTTGGCTCTCTGGTGTGCTATCTTAATGGGGTTTCCTCGTGAAGATCGTTCAGTTGCAGGCAAAATTGATTTGTTTGCATGGTCTGCCTGATGGGCGATCTTGTATGCCATAATGAGGTCACCCCTTTTCCTGCGATAACCCAAGGTAAATAGGTTGAGGTGTTTAAGTCTTTCAGGATACGTCTTTCCCCTTAGCCCCACAACTGATTTTGTTGCAGTTCTTTGTATTCTTTCAAGGAGATTAGAGTCTCTCTTGAGTGTTGGAGGAGCCACCGTATTGAAGACCTCTAGGTGCGGCCGCACGTAGGATTTGAAAATGGTGAGGAAGAGTTCGGGAGTGAGGGCGCCAAGCTGTCTACGCAGAAAGTGTAGAATGGCGTTCGCTCTGGTTGTCATACCTTTGTAGTTGGAGCTGGTGTCCAAGGTGTCGGAGAAGTTGAGCCCCAAATCTTTCTCCATGGACACTCTGGTGATAGCACGGTTGCTCAACATGTACTGGAAGTCGGTCGTACTTGCCTCATTTTTACTGATGTGCATTACTTTGCACTTTTCCAGGTTGAAGCTCAGGCCATTTTCCGACGACCAGAGCTCGAGTTGCTGCAAGTCCTTTTGTAGTGCTGCACAATCGGCTTCTTCGTTTACCACCCTCCAAATTTTTATGTCGTCAGCGAAGAGGAGGATGGGTGAGGATATTTTGTCTGGCAGATCGTTGACAAACAGGAGGAACAGAAGCGGTCCTAGGATTGCTCCTTGGGATACTCCTGACGTCGAGGGTCTCCACTCCGACCTTATTCTGTTCACTTTAGTGCAGAACTGCCTCCCTTCCAGGTACTCCTTGAACCAAGAGAGTAGGGGTCCACTTATACCAGCTGACATGATCTTGTGAAGCAGTACTGTGGGTGGGACACTGTCAAATGCTTTGGCTAGGTCGAGAAATACAACATGTACAGGTTTTCTATTATCCCAGCTTTGTGTCCAGTCGTCCCAGGCGGTTAGTAAGTTGGTGGCACATGAGCGACCACTACGAAAGCCGTGCTGAGCAGTGTGGACAGTTTTTTTCTATTGAGGAATTCCCAGATGGTGTCAGCTACCAGGCTTTCCAACACTTTCGACACAATAGGGAGTAGGGCAATCGGCCTGTAGCTGCCAGGGCTTTTTCTGTCTCCTCCCTTGAAGATGGGTGACAAGATGGCACTCTTCCATTCTTTAGGGAGTTTGCACGAGTCTATTGAGTGCTCAAAGAGGTTGCGAAGTGGTTTGGTAAGCACCTCGGCGCAGTTTTTCAGAACCACTGGTTTCAGGTTATCGCAGCCAGGGGACTTGCCCGGACGTAGCCTAGATAGCTTCTCGAACACCTTTTTCTCTGTAATAGAGACGTGACAGAGGTATTCGTTATTTGCGACCTGGTCGGTGTCGTGGCGAGTCGGTGTGGATCTTGTGTCAGTGCTGAGTTGGGCTTGGAAGTGTGAGCTCAAAAGCTCGGCAATCTCTAGACTGCTTAGCACACTCCCGTCATGGCCTGTGACAAGATTCACTCCCTTACTGGTCGACTTTCTTCTTGACATGAAGCGGTACAGGTTTTTGGGGTTGCTTTGTAACCTCGCTGCCAAGTTTGTTTGGTAGGAAAATCTGTCGTTACGCACTCTAATGTTACAGAGATTGCGAATCCTTTTGTAGTTCAAGAAGTCAGACTCCCTGCGTGATGTACGCCACTTGAACCAAGCCTGCTTCTTGCTCCGGATAAGCCTCTCTGTCCCACGCTTTAACCATGAGGTTCTCATTGATTGTCTGTGTGTTACTTCTGGTACACTGTGACTGATGGCCCCAGTGATTATTTTCTTCACCTCCAACCAGTGTTCATCTATTGTGAGATGAGTCCAGTCCACTGGCCATGATGCATTCATGAGGTAGTCCCTCATGGTCTCATAGTTGGCCTTGCTGTAGCAAGGGAAGGTGTTGGGCGTCTCCAGTTGCAGAGCCTCCCTAGTTATCATGGAGAAGGTGATTACAGCGTGGTCACTGAGGCCAAGGGGAGGTTGGATGCAAACATCCTCAATGAGAAGTTCATCGTTCGTCAGAACGTAGTCAAGGCGCGATGCGTTTCCGTTAGGTCCCCAGCGTGTAGCATCACCCACTTTCTCTGAGAGGCCAGCAGTCTTAATTGCATCCTTCAGCTTCTGATTGAAGGATCTGATGCGTCTCCCTTCCGTCTCGAAGAGGATGGACGGGGTGTTGAAGTCGCCGGCAATGACTACGGAATCGTAATTTGCAGAGGAAGTCGTTAAGATAGCCTTGATGATCATTTCCTTATGTGTAGGGGAGCTGGTGGGGGACCGATATATGACTCCGAGCAGGTATTTGGTACTGTGGAGAGTGAAGTAGCACCATAGGGACTCTGGGACCTGGGTTAAGGCCGTATCGCTAACCATCCTTGCCTTTAAACAGAGTTTACGTAGATAGCCACTCCTCTCCTGCTCTATGTTCCCTGTCCCTGCGGAAGAGTTCCATGCCAGTAACATGCATCTCTTCGTCGGAGATGTCTGGCGAGAGCCAGGATTCGGTGATGAATATGATGTCAGAATGCTGATATTCAGGCAGCGTCCTCATTTCTGCTACCTTCCCTCTTAGCCCCCTAACGTTGCTGTACATACATATTAGAGTTTGCCTGGTAAGAGGGGAGGTCTGGTGGTGTATTCTCGCCGGATGGGCGCTCATGGAACTTGCATTGTTCCGTTTTTTGGTGTTTTGTTATTAACTTGGGTGGGGGCTGCGGCAGTAGTGGCTTCTCTACTTGATGTATCTAACTCACTGGTCAGAGCCTGTGTGACGACCACTGACTCCAGAGGTCTTGGTGGTTGCCGTCTCTCCTCTTGCCTTGTGGGTCTAGGCTTACTTTCACACATACGCATTAAGCCACTCATGCGATCTTTCGCATTATACCATGCGTGTAGAACATCTGTGAGGGAGGCACATGAGTCGAACTGGACGGCGAGTAGTCTGGGATTGAGTATGGTCTTCAGGTGCGCTGGCCTTGGCAGTATACTGACGCTGTTGGCCGGTATACTGTCGAGACCAACTTTGGTTGAGAGCCATTGCCATTGTTGGACGTCGTGAAAGTACCGATCTTTGACCGGGCGGTCACTTGGCAATTCTGGAATCCCATGTACAACTATAGTGTTGTTTCTGTTGGGATTTCCAACCACTGACTGTCTCTCCTCCTCTCTTATTGACCATGGCTTGTCAGGCCTGGCCCGAATTTTACAGGCATTAACAACGTCCGGTTGTCGCGAGAGAATGAGGGTGTCTTCAGCCTCTTTGGCAGTATTTAGGGACACGTAAAGGGGATGGCTTATCTCGGGGTGCACGGCTTCCTCGAGAAAGGCGACACAAGTTGCAGGGAGGGGAGGGAGTCCCAGCATCTGACAGTAGTCGGTCCACGTTCGGCTGTCAAACCGCTCCCTCTCGACCAACAATGAGTCTGTCGATACATCGACGTTGAACAAAATGATCGAGTTGATCCTCCTGTGACCTGGGTTCGTTGTGGGTGGCACGCCCGACTTCCCAATGGGTTTGAGTAATTCCACTGGTTGTTTCTCAGTCACGGTGTGTGGGGTGTTCGGAATGGGTTTCGTGGAGGGTTCAGCGGTCGATGTCTTTGGCCATGCGCTTGACGTTCCCTGAGGCCGGGTAGGAGGTATGGAGACTTGACCTAATATGGTCCCCACGCGAGGTGGCGTGCGGGCAGCTGGAGCTCTGGGTCTGTTTCCAGGTCTCTCTGTGTTATCCTTTGGTGTTAACCCTACCTTATTCGAGGATACTGGTAGCTTTTGCGAGGCGGAGAGCTTTCTGTGCGGAGTGCGGGCATTTTCCTGCACTCTGGACAGATGTACCAGAACCACTTGCATGGTTGTCTCTTCATCAGCTTATAGTATTGTCGGGGGACTTAAGTGTCGTAATACAGCCTTCTTTCCATGAATAAGGTGCTACGGATTGTGGCGAACTGCTTGTGGCTGCCTTGTGCTGAAGCCTTTTACGTCGTCTTCTATTTTCAGGCATGGTATGATCCTTGCTCAAGATAGAACTAGTTTGTGACGGGCTAGTGCTACTCTGTGTCACCTGTCTGATGGCGACTGGAATTCTAGAAACATGGGTTGGCCATTTCTTTAGAAGTTCGGTGTTCTGCCTTACCTCTGTTTGTCTTCTAGTACAGACTAGTGCGTTGTTTCGTGTGTTATTGGCCGTTTTTGTGCACGACCACGTTATCCGTGTCAAAGCTTCAGACCTAGCGTTTTGGGCAGACATGTCGCTATAATATGAACTTCTTGGGAAGACAAATAGTTAGCAACAATAGGAGGGATGAAGACTGAATGCAGCAAAAGGACAGAATAGATAAGGGAAGACAGTTTATTTTGGCTCACCTTCAGACACTTGTCACTTGATCCTCTGCACTTCACCAATGAGTTTAACCGTAAGCTCCAGATGTGTATGTATAACCAGGAAAGACATTTCCTGGGGAATGACCTCCGACGAGAACCGAGAGCTAAGGCAGTTTGGCAGTTGAGACGCCCAAGAACCACTGACAGGAGGTGGACCGGTTGGTTCAAAGGAATAATGATGCCAATTTCCAACTGTTGAGAAGTGAGCTGACGAATACGCAGGGGTGAGGTGCGTGGACGGACAGGAGTGCTACAAACGTTCGATGTTTTTAGACTGAGTATTGAAAGTGGGAGATTTTCAGTGTGGAAAAATCCAAAAGCTGAGAGACGAGAGAAAACACGTCACTATTGAATGAGCTCGCGACCTTACAGAAAGAAAAATATATGTTTCTTGGACTTGAGTACGTACCTGGCGGGGAGATGTTTTCATATCTGCGAAGAAAAGGAAGATTCAGGTAAGCAATCAAGGTAGAATATGTTTCCACTTTCAGTGAGTCCGCTGCACGATTTTATGCCAGTCAAGTAATACTTGCTCTTGAGTACTTGCACTATCTGGAATTAATATACCGGTTTAGGATTTGTCTTGGTGCGAACTTGACAGACGCAAAGACCAATCACTAATTATTCGAACTTGTTTTATACCCACGAATACGAGACCAAGGAAGAACACGATAGCGTAGTCGGATGGAATAGTATATTTGGATGGTTATGCCAAAATACCGATGCGTTCCAACTAACTGGCTAGAGAGTCGAATACGAGCAATGCAACGTAACACGACAGCGTGCCAAATGGCGAGGATGCTTGACCGGGTGCCTTCAGCTTAGCGAGTCCAGTTAAACTATCAAGGTCAGCATCAATGTCGAAAGTCGTCAAACCCTAGGCTATTGATTTTGGGGAAGTGTATGACGCTACAGATCACTCCCCCCCCAGTGGGTTCGTGAGGACCCTAAGACGATACCAGCCGGAAGTAAAAACCCAGTGGTTTCTCCACTGGTAAAACTCTTCCGATGGGTTCACTGCGTGAGGTGGCCCCTGGTTGTCTGAACCTTATTCTAGGGTGTCGTGGCGATTAAATAAATAAAATACAATAAATGGAATTGTACGTCGGTCGCGGTCATCTGTTCCTTTCGACGTTCCGTCCAGTGCTCGTTGCACCTGGAATATAAATAAAAGTCTTTAATACCACGAAAACGTTGCGTAAAAATGGGAATTATTTATATATAAACATATCGAAAAATAAAAATTTACGCTTATCTTACCGGTTTTTTTTTAAATTTCATTACATGGTAAATAAAAATTGATATAAAAAGGCAAAGTGTACGAGGGTTTGTATTGATGTATCGGGTAGGAGTCCGGAGTTGTTTTGGCGTTGAGCCTTCGGTAATCACCGGTTGGACGCCAGTCACTGCTATCCTTTTGGGAACCATGTGCAATGGCGATGCCCAAGGATTGTTCGACGGTCTGATAATGCCCAGGTCGAGCATGTGGTCGAATTCATTTTTCGCCGTTTGAGCTTATCGGGGGCTAAACGGCGCGCTTTGGATGCCACAGGTGGACCTGTGGTTGTGACGTGATGCATAACATTGCTGGTTATGCACGGAAGAGTGTGCTTCGGTTGCTGTAACTCTGGATATTTCTCCAGAACTGCCTGGTAGGACGCGTCGTCTGATTGTTTAGTCCTAACGATGGCTAAACTCGGACCTACATAGGTGGTGCCGCCAATAGATAACTTTGTGCTGTTATCTATCAGTCGTCGACGGCGAGCATCTACGAGTAGATCGTAATGGTTTAGCAAATCTATGCCAATGATGGGCATAGAGACGTCTGCCAGGAGGAAAATCCAGTGGATAGGTTTGCGTAAACCTAAGTTGAGGTAGGCATACCGTCTCCCGAATGTCGCGATTGCCTTGCCGTTGGCTGCTTGAAGATTGAAGGATGGGTCAAGATGACGCTCCTTTGTCGTTGCTGGAAGAACGCTAACTTCTGCGCCGGTGTCGACGAGGTAGCGGACTTTCGTTTTAATCGGTGACGTAGAGCAAACGGCTTTTTCCGCCGGCTACGGTTGCCGTGAGCACGTGCCGGCGTGACCGTTTCCCGAGTTTGGGTCCTTCTTAAAACGGCATGGTTTACGACATTTTCTGGCTTCATCCCCGTAAGTGTTATGAAACCAGCACCATTCAGGGTTTTCCACCCTGTTGGGTTTCGTTTTAGGGCTACCACGCGACTTGCTGCGATGCGCCAAGGTGCGTTTCTGTGAAGTGCTACGTGATCTAGGACTTCGAGATCGTAGCAACCGTTTCACAGAGTTGCACAACTTGGTCACCTCTGAATCCTGGCGCTCTGTTTTGTCGCAGATAGAATATACGTTGGAGACTGGTCTGCTGGATATCTCCAGTATTTTATCTGCTGAGGCTGCCAGGTCGTCGAGTGGGACTGACTGGAGTGTCACCAACACGGTTTGCACCGGTTGTGGTAGTTTCGAGAGAAATAGTTCTCGGAAGAAACCATCGTCAAATGTTCGTGCACCGATTACTTCTCGCATGCGTGCGAGGACTTCAGTAGCTGAGTGGCTGCCTAGCTCGATGTTACGAAGCAATTCGTCTAGACGTTGGCGATCTGTGAGATCGCTTTTCTTCAAGAGTGCGGCCTTTAGAAGTGCATAAGGGTCACTTACTTCAGGATTAAACATGTTTGCTGTAACATACCGTATGACGGCAAGAAATCGAGATGAGGATCTGAGACACCCTGTTCTCGAAAATCGGCCTCGGCATACAGAAACCATGTTTCTGCATTGTCTGGCCAATATGGCACGAGTTGGATCGTGTTCGTAGTCGGCTTAATACGAATAAGCTTGGGAGTGTGGTCGGACATGAGAAAGTGTAGTAAATGGATAATAAATGTTATCGAAATGAAAACAATAAACAAATATAAAATGGAACAGGCTCACCAATTCAATACTTGTTATTGGTCGGGATATGTGATCACGTCGGATGTGATCACGTCGGGCTCACCAATTTAGGATTTGTCCTGGTGCGAACTTGACAGACGCAAAGACCAATCACTAATTATTCGAACTTGTTATATACCCACGAATACGAGACCAAGGAAGAACACGATAGCGTAGTCGGATGGAATAGTATATTTGGATGGTTAGGGTTAGGGTTAACTGGCTAGAGAGTCGAATACGAGCAATGCAACGTAACACGACAGCGTGCCAAATGGCGAGGATGCTTGACCGGGTGCCTTCAGCTTAGCGAGTCCAGTTAAACTATCAAGGTCAGCATCAATGTCGAAAGTCGTCAAACCCTAGGCTATTGATTTTGGGGAAGTGTATGACGCTACACCGGGATTTAAAGCCAGAAAACATACTCCTGGATCCAGTTGGCTATGTAAAGGTGAGAACTTTGAAGGTTTTATTTTAATTGCTATTTTTGAGGTGAACTACTTCGTGTATTATTGGCCAAACGTCAGTTGAATTTCTATTATATCACTGAAATTTATCGTTTGAATATTTGCCAGCTTTATGAGCTACAATGGACGATATCGTTGCGTTGTGATTCCATTTCTTCCGATGCACTAGATATGTGAACCAAAATCTAATGAATAGACCTTGATGCGGAAGAAATGCCTCAGTTTTAGCAAGAATTAGACTGAATATTTCTTCTTACGACTATTCTCTATAGCATGATGTTGATTTGAAGTCTTGCTGAAAGAACAACACTTTGACAAACCTTTTAGTTTTTCCTACAGCTTGTTATGTTTCAATTCAAATCACGTTGTTAGCTGCTGATACATGTTATCTAAAAAAATTGGATGACATAGATCTGTTATTCTCTTAACGTGTATTCTTTAGGTTTCCTAGAAACTGTGCACGTTTAGAACCAAAATGTTGACACATGCTTGAGGCCGAAATTGCAATTCATTCTGGTAAGATGTTATGATCTTGTAGATCAGGGATTTTTTCGATTGATTTTTACAAATAAGATGTACTTTTTAAAAAGAGCTTATTGGATTCTTGAAACCATAGTATGACGTGATATCCATAATATCAGCGTCTTTTGGCCAGCGGTTTCATGGATTAGAACTGATCACCACAAACAATATTTCAATAAGTTTGGAGCTCAGTGACAGATATATTTCGTATTGTGTCACGAAAAATTCCGTTGAAATTTTTAGAAATAATTTATATAAAAATGGTCCACTGGTAAAAGCATTTGTTAAACATGTTAGATAAATCAATGAGCGTCACGGAAGAGCCTCAAATAAGCTTTCCTATCGCCTAAAACATTGCTTGCGGATATCAATGCTTTTTCTAAAGGGTACTAGAGTTTCACTTGTATAAGTATAGTAATCATACAGATTATCGCTCTGGCATGAAATATCAATCAGTCATTATAAAAGTATAACCTAACGGTGTTGCATAAATTTCCAAAGTGCCATGTTGCATATCAGCACATGAAATATAAAGCATTAAGATAAAGAATGAAGGGGAAAGGAAGGAGGTTGATAAAAATATAGCGAAGTTTGACTTCTTTTAGGGAGTTTTCGGGTCATTATTTATCATTTAGCTTTAGACACATAACAGGGTACATTCACCATACGTACATGCGTAGGATTCTGTGAGAGGAAATGCTTCCATATTTTAGTTCGGTAATTAAAGGTATAAATGTTTAGTACTATACCAGTTTTGTAGTTGATTATTGAAACAACCATGATATGTGAGTCCTAAGTGGAATAAAAAACTGGTAAAAAACTTATTTAATGGAATTAAAGATAATCTCACCAGTCATGTAATAATATGACGCGCATGAATATGTTGTCCAATCACATTTGATCCTTCCACTTCTTTCTAAACCTTCGAAAAATGAAAGCTCAAATTTCTGGGTTGACGCTGCAAATATTTCTGTGATGAAACGGAAACCTTTTCACAAAAATCGTTCTTGCTAACCCAAGCGTCTCTTTTGGAGATACTTTTAATTATCAGTGTTCAAACACGTACAGTTGTCATTCTCAAGGACAGCAAACAGCTGAAACTACACGTCAACAGGGTTTCGATTATCAGGAACGCAATATAACCATGCAAACAAAGGCAGACTCCGGTGTTTGTACTCAGTACTGAGATTTATTTCAGTAATATGTCTTGCCTATCAGTTTATTTCTTGACGTCATTCCGTTAATTGGTCTTCTCCTGATAAACATAGTCACTGAGAATCAGAACACCAATCAGATGGCATAGTGCGATAATCGATTTCTAAGTGTTGAGCTGTATTTCGCTTTATTCGTTACCTAGATCTTTGAAAGTTAACAATATTTTAAGCAAGAGTAGCACCTTAAAATTATTCATATTTCAATTCTTTTAACTGGCCATGGACTTAAAAGAAGTGACAGCTGTGGATGGGAAAACAAAACCAAAACTTAACAGTGAGATTCCGACAGGATTAACGTTTGGGTTAGGGATGCATGAACTTGATCGACATCTAGAGATTAGCTTTAAGTTTGAAACGAATTGTCTTCTTGTACCACTCAATATTGCCTCTCGTATTGATTAGTTGTGAGTTTTACATACGTACTCAACCATAACTCGCTGGCGTGTAGGTTTACATGTTCTCTCTTTTCCATTTTCTGTCGGACGGTTTTGGGAACTTTTATCATGCGTTTCATTTTTATGCTGTGTATTATGCTGTATTGCACGGGTGGTTTGTGTATGATAGAGAAATGTTGAAATTCAGCATGACCTATTATTGCTACCCTAACGTGTTGGTCAGGCTTGTATATCATAATGAGCTTATAAGATACACCGTCGAAAACATTTGTTCCTTGGGGTTCTGCCATGTCAGAAGGGTTTTTTGGATGGTAGTGCGACAAAAAGCGGTTACCTTTATAACATAAATAACTGTGATGGAGAAAGGGTATAACGGCGAAGCCGTACTGCTGGCTGGTTGGAATTTGACAGTAGTAAGGTGTTTTCCAAAAATGATCAGCAGTGTCATGTGGATGTTCTCTCTTCTTCAGTGTTCTGGTGCCAACGTTTGGGGTTTTCTTCTTTGATGTTCCCACAGTCAATTCTGAGTGCAACAATATTAAAAGGGTGGTGTGTAACCAACGTCAAGCAGATGTCACATGGGTTGTGTGGGTACGCGAAACTAATCCTCTTTCTCAGTCAGGAACCTTACGGAACAAAGTTTTACGGTGTGGACAGACGGGAAGTGTCGACTGTTTTACGATTTCAGCAGTGTGCACAACCTGACTGCCACCTGTCTTATTTTTGTTTTCTTCAGTGTCTAAAATTCCCGGTATATTTATTAAGCCTCTAACAACTTCCGAAATTCCTCACACAGTGATCACTGTGGACTATATAATCCAGCAAAATATCGTTCCTAGACTCATTTCAACGCCCGAATTCTATACCGAATCGGACAACAGATATCACATGCCAAAGCCCCGAAACCTTGAACTATGTATGTACTCTGTGTTTCAGAGGCACGTACACAAGACTCAATTAATCCCACCTGGCCGTTGTGGTTAACCTGTGAAATTCCCCTTAGGAGTTTCTGGACTTTCATTTACTAGCTTTCAGGTACTCGTTGGTGTGCACACAACACTAGTTTTCTGCGAATAAAAGGCACTCCTCAACCGGATATCAGTCAACAGCCATCTGTGTGCTGTTCAACTGAATAGATCTGTTTAAACTAGGAAGGGTCATGAGATTAGCCTGTGCTTGCTCATAATCTCCGATAACTGCAACTTTGATGATACAAAGGATAAACTCTACCAAAAGCTGTCAATTTGCCTACGCTCAGATATAATCATAATAACAGGCGACTAAAACGCTAAGGAGGATAGTCTGAACCGAATGAAAAAGCGTCTTGGAGGTATCTATGGCGCCACATGAAAACAAGGCGACAACGCATGACCATTTCTCACAACTTTGCCTCGACAATCAATTGTTTTCGGACAACACTAACAAGCGCAAGGAGGGACAGTGTCGCATTTGTCGTTAGCCGAAATCCAATCAAAGATGAGTACAGATATATCTTACTACTATATGGTAACGTATTTATGATATATATATATATATATATATATATATATATATATATATATATATATATATATATATATATATATATATATATATATATATGATTACTGTTTACTTGTGATTCGTATTCCAAGATAATTCATCCAATACCTCATTTACAGGCTCCTAGGAATACCATATTTTGCACACTCATTCCCAGCAAAACCGAAATCTACTTCAGAAAACCTGGTTAGTCATCTTCACTGTTTAGTGCTATAGCGAAGAAAATTCACTGATTACATTGGTAATTGATCATAAAATTGCTAGGTAGTTTGTTATAAATCATCATCAGAATAAGATGTTTACACTTCGTAAAATCTTGTTGTGGACTAACATTGAGTTCCACTCTCCACTTTATCAGAGGGTCTGTTAGTTTTCAGTGTTTAATTCCAGCTGAGAGATTTGTGTGAGTCCACTTGTCCAAAGCTGAGCACTTGTGAAGTTTGCTTGTATATTTTACATTTTATTACTGGAGATGTAGTTGTAATTTCCAGAGTAATATTCACCAGGGATTGACATCCGTTAGAAAGTCAATGAAAACCCGGGGCACTGAACGGCTGCTTCTTCTTAGTATAGGATTCCATTGCAGTGCGCACTCACGTTCCTACCAGGGTTGGAACCCAGGACCGTCAGCTCTCACGGCCACCATGCTGCTATTCATCCACTGGGTCGGAATTGAATGGTTCATATTTTCCTACTTTGATTGGTTCACGATAAAGAGTGACCATAAATGGGATTGCATGGCGCAATGTGAGGGGATCACCGTAGGCAGTATTCTTTAGTGGGTATTATCATAAACTCACGTAGATGCATACATTTACTTGCTAACTTATCAGTGTTCTCACCACATTTTCTTCGTTAATTATCATAATTTATCAAAAACCGAACGTTTGGTTTTTACTTCTCGCTACTTCTTTGGTGGACATTTCCGAAATCCATATTCCTGATTACGATCAACAGTGCATTTTTCGAAATATTTATTAACTCTGATTTTCACCTTTAACATTATCATGTAAACTTTACATTGAACGGCGTTTGTACGTTTTGTGCTTGATGCAGTATGCATGTGTTTGTTTGTTCACTCTGAGTATCGATAGGCTTTGGTACGAAAAAACAGGTATTGGTGAAGTAGCTGTGAAATCTACTCTGAAAATGGTTTGGGGTTATCCGACTGCGAACGATGTTCAAAAAGTTTTTTTTCAGTTTATGTAAGATATTTCCTTGGATGTAGATAATACCTGATGATAGAGTAGTATTTTTGGTGAGACTATTTCAGTTAATATACAGAAGCTATTTGTTGAGTGACATACATAAATCTAAGCCATGAAAAATATTCATTTATATGTATTTTTAATAACTTGGTGTTTCTGTCAGGGGAATCAATATTGGCTAGGTACTTTGAAATCGAGCCTCATCGTATTAGATTTATTTTCGAATGACTTCTGACTTTCGTTCTTTGGAAGTGTAACAAACAGCTTCTTAAATTTTGTTGTCATACACTGTTTTGTAACACCGAAGTTAGTTTGAGCATATATTCAACGGATTTTGGAAGCTCTGCAGTCGCCAGGCAATAACTGCTGCCTTAGTGATTCAGACTAAGTCACTAAATCACTTGGATTCAACTGAATTAAGTACAATTAGCACAACTTATCTTTGCTAAGAGAAAGCTTAATATTCTCCCTAGAGAATATCATGTTGTTTTATTTTGAAGATGCAGCTTTAATGATTATCATCAAGCTGAATCTTTTACGGATACACTGGATTAGTGGGAATGATTTATATCTCAGTTTATTGTAAATGTTCTTTGATTTCACACAGTTTTTCTCTCTGCACACTGCATAAATAGTCAGTATACCGTAAAACATTTTAAGTGTTATTGTGCTGAATTCTGAAGGTAAAATTTATAACATTCGTTTTAGATGCGCTCTGCAACCTGACTTAACTGTTTAGAGTATAGTCAAGTCTATCTTGAACCCTTCTTTCGTTTTTTACTACTTCACTGGTGAAAATTGTGATAAAGTTGAAAAAACTCTTTGTTTTTCCAAATATAGATTATATCAGTTCAAAGATTTAGTATAGACTATATCATCGAATTACTTGAGAGATCAGAGTTCTATCTACGGTTGTCTCGAGCTTAAGTGCTACTCAGATGTCCTACAGCTTGTTGAGACAAGTCTGTGTTAAGCACTAGATGCATCGGCTGTTCACTAGACATGTTGTCATATAAGATTCGCTTTTGATAATCATGTGCTACAAGCGTAGTAGTTCTAAAACATTTTCATTCATAAAAATACGCTGATTAGTCGGTCTGGCTACTAGTCAACTTTCGAGATTTATTCCTTGACAATCACATATGTGTATGCTCTTTCAAAAACCTAGGCATCACTAATTGAGTACACATCCACTCACGTAATTATAAAGACATGCTGACAGTCATTCACATTAAGAGAGGAAATTAATAAACTTAGTTTGACTTGAATTTATCCGTTTAGTTGTTGTGTGTCTTTATGCTTAGCTTTTAGCAAAAGAAATGTAGTATGCAAACAAGCATGGACACTGCAAATCACCTCGAAGTGTTTTGGATTACTAGAATAGTTTGCGTGTATTACAGATTTTTGGTGAGTGGTAGCCTATAAAATAGAAGGAGAATAGTTTTGTAAGATTGAAGTTTGGAATTTTTGTTAAACTACTGCATTACTACACTATAGTTATAAGGATATGAAGATGATGAATGAGGCAGTTTTCTACGAATTACCGCTGAGATTGAATAATATTTGACAGCAACCAAAGGTATCTGGTTTAAGAAAACAACATGTGACTTATCTTTTTAGTGAAATTAGTGTGCCGACCGCAAAATCACAGTCTTCTGAACAGACTAGATGTCAAACTCGATAGGAGTTCTGTTGTTTTTCATGTATGCTATAATAACATCAAGAAGCAAAGTGTTCCTGCATTTTGATCTTCCGCCTTATCTGGGAAGTCGTACATGTGTCGCTGGATTGGTTTTAATTGAAATCATGGTATGCATGCAAAAGATGCAACTATCAGTTGATGATCTCAGTCCTTTGTGAAGCAGATTGGATTTCTAAATGCCTTTCAAGAGTTGAGGCGACTGAATAGCAGTGCAATCCGTTGTAGTAAATGAGTGGAAAATGAAATGATTTAAAGTGAAAGATTTGTAGGTCTTGGAGATCTTGGTTACAAAAACCTTAGTGGCATCAACTATGTCTTCTGTAATCACTGTCCGGATGCCCAAATCATTGGTTGTACTAGTTTATAGAGTTAGGAACTGAGTTTGTGAAACTTTATTGACTGAAATGATTGGTTCGCATATTATGTCCGCCCAGTCAGTGTATACTATGATGGACTAAGTTAGTTGGTGTGACTTCAGTTTCAAAGAACACGTATAACGGTAGTAGCGAAGAAATACACCAATCCAAGGGTTTTTGACTTTTGAAGCGATGTGTGCAAGGAATTTCAGGCCGAGTAAGCACTGTCTGCAGTACAAAAGAAGTTGATGGATAAAAGCTTTACGGAATGTAGTGAAATACCAGTTTTCGTTTGCAAGGATGAATCTGTGTATTATCTTCATCTTCATAGCAAACTTCTACACACTTAGTTTCTCTATTTCTCTGAATACGTTTCCCCTTCACAGGATATAATTTTCAATAACCACTGATATAATCACTATTATTACCAGTGCTATCATTACAACTATCACTATTACCATTATTGCTACTATTATTATTAGTTTAATTTCAGTCTTACTGATTTACTACTTTATACTACGGTTGCTGCTTTTGCGTACAGTCTTATTTTTCTTATAATGCTTCTTTTTCATCCAACGAGTAAATAATGAAGGTTCTACTAACGCAGCAGACGAAAGTAGTGACCATCAGTTTCTAAATTATCGAAATCATAAATGACATATTAAAAACGAGTGGGTAAAATATACTTATATTTTTGGTAAGATATTTTAATCCAAACCTCAGGCACTCATGGTTATGAAAAAGTCGGAAACTAGTGTCAGTGTGAACAAGAGACTGCACTTACAATAGAAAACCGGGAGTGTAAATGTGAGATTCGATAAAAGCTTTGAAGAAGTAGAATAACGTCATCTTCGATTCACTGTCAGGGGTGGATATCTTCAAGCATTCTGTTACTGTTGATAGTGAAAGCTTGAAGACTGAAATAACAAAGAATTGGATGACTCTTCAGGCAAGTGATTATCACTCAAAAGAGGCAATTTAAATTTTTTTGCATTCAGGTAGATTTTTTCAAGTATTACTTACTGATTAGTAATTCGTTTTTGCTTGCTGATACGCCGCAAAACATAATTGGACCAGTAAGTGAAGAAACAGATTGTCCCTCAGGAAATAAACTTGGATGTTTCTGCGCAGTGATCACAAATACTCAAGTTGCATAACTTTTTTCTGAAGGCTAGAAATTGATATCCTAAATGTTGTGGTCACTGGTGTAATTGGTGTCTAGCATAACCCTTAAAAATATTAGCATATGTCGAGTTGGAAGCGTACTGTTAGCAGGTTGTCGTTATTCTACGTACGACAGTGTATGAGTGTATGAGTGTAGTGATGAGTATACTATGCAAAGTCTCTTCTCGATTTAGAATCAACCAGTCAGACGAAATGGGCACTGTTATAACTAATATTTTTCCATAACTGTTAACGAAATTACTGTCTACATCAAACCAGCAACAGACATTTAAGTTATTTTGATAGACAGAAAAGTATGGGTAACTCTCCCACCACATGGAAATGAATAAAGACTGGTGTATATTGCAGTGACTGATACATAGTCAATATCCTAGATCCACTTATCATGAGATCTGGATTAGGTGAAAGGTCTTTTCACCGAACTCTGTAAGGGGAGTGTGTGTGAAAGCTCTTCAAATCGTCCAGATAACCAGGGCACTATGATAGTAGGGCAGTATAGTTCACTCATATTTGGGTATCATAACTGTTCCCTCTGAATTCTATGACTGTGTGGCTTAGTTTAGGGAGAAAGTTTGTGTAGACGGCATAGACAACCACGTAATAGCAAGCGTCAAGAGGGGCACACAGTTACTGATTCTTCCTACAGTCTTTTTCACTGGCGATTAAGTTTATGTTTGAAGATATAACCTGAGCTAGTTAAAATTACTCACCAGAATGTTTGTATATGAATGGAGTTCTAATATTATTCATATAAATAAATTTGTTCATGTTGGGTAAGTGATATTCATAAGTCCAACTTAAAGCCATTCAATTGCGTTTTTGGTAATTCGTTGCAATTTTTTATCCAAAGCATCACGAATTTAATCGAAAAATGTGATTACATGATATATCTAACATCAAATAACAACCGGTCAGAATCAATAAATAAAGAATGTAAAACTAGATATAAAACAACACCAAACATCAGAGATGAAATCCATTTTTGTGAGATGGGTTTACTCTTGTTAACATACAATATTTGTAAAAATGTAAGGCATAGAATTCTCTTCGTCCTATCTATGTCTCAGCTTTTCTAATGAAGGGGAGATGGGTTATCTTCAACGTAGTTACTAGCTTCATTGGCTGCTTGCAACCATCATGGCGATGATTTTCATATCGTTGACACTGTATGTAGCGTGCCTTGTGACTAAAGTCTCAACACCCATAACGGAGGGTTCAAGTGTCGGATTGAACCGATTCTCCCCTTTATGTTTCATAAATATGCTGTGGAACAAAATGATTCACTGAAAGTCAGTAACGCTGATCTGTATATTTTGATGGCCAGTTTCGAATGATGTAAGCACCGGACTCCTGTTTCCTGCATTTTGTACTCAGCTCATTAACTGTGCACGCGGATACCTTCAGCTCGAAATACCGTATTGTAATGATCAACTGAAATATCTGAATGCAGGAATGATGAGCTGAGCTGTCAATGAGCAAAATAGCCACCGATTGTTTAGATCATTCTAATTTGGCCACGGAAATTTACAGCTGAGTGTGAATGGTTTCAAACTCCTTATGTTTGATGCGCAGTGGTGTATTTCTTTGGTTCGTGGTACTTTTGTGTCACAAACCACACCTTTGGGTTTTAACTGTATATTTTCCAATGGGCGACCGGTTCATCAGGAGAATATTTCGCTTTTTTTTGTATAATTTTCATATTTTAGTCCACTTGCTGCTATTGATAATTGTGTCTAACTTGAAATGTCTAATGACTTACTCGATTTCGAATAATTTTATCCTTCAAAATATTCATTCTTATATTTTGTTACCATTTAATGGACATTGATGAGCTAAATGTCCCCTTGACTGACTGTGAATTAAGTAGGTGTGTTTGTTTTGATTTCATGTATGTGTATAGCTTTTGAGAATGATTGCATAATTCGTATTGAATAATAACAAGATATTATTCAATTGTGTACCGCCTACTTCTCTGCTTTTTGTATTCTTTTGAAAAGAACTTAGTTAAGTCAGACATCAAATGCTTACTAAATTTACGGTGAAACCAATTCATGTATATCAGTGTTTGTTCTGGATTTAATGTTATGCGTACAACAATTCGCCAGGTACAACTTTAGTGGGAAATAACTAAAGAATTTAGAGACGAAAATGCTCCATCACTACTTGAAATCATTAACTACCGTTAATACAGTCTCCGTATCTGATATTAATTCAAGGGGAAAACGATTTTTTTTCGAATTCCCCAAACAATTTGTAGCATTATTATTCACTTGTAATAGGCTTTCCGTTCATTCCCAGGCTCTCTTATTTTTTCCATTGATATTCTCATTCAATTCTCTTGTAGTGTCAGGCATTCTTAGGCGATACACTTTTGTTTCTGTCCATATGTGAAAGTAAAACGTAAATTGAGTCATAGACTTTTGCCTCATTCGAGAACAGCTGAATAGATCGTTTTAGATCCTTAAGGGTACCCAGCAGGAGGTTAAACTTTAAAAATAAACAAATTCATCAAAGTAGACTTTTTTTCTGTCAAAAAATTATTGCGTAACTAGATACATCGACATAATTCAAACAAATAATGACAAGCTTTTCATATGCTTCACAAATAAAATAAATATTTTCCGAAAAAATCATCCCCAGAAAAACTAGGAGGATTAAACGATAGTTGCAAAACGGTTTTCTAATTCTGAATCTGAATTATTGATACTTTTGGATATTGATCAGTATCCTTGTAGTCGTAGAGATGATGGATAATATGCTCGTCTTGGTATACATCCTAATTGATTAAGGTGGATAGTTTCTGCTTTCAATTCAATTTCTTTTCAAGTATCAGTTGGGTATCATGCAAATCCTTCAATTTATTCTCTACTGTTGAATACTGATGCAACAATTCATCCAAGGACTGACCTAATGCATTAACTTCTTCCGCCAAACTGCGAAAGATAAATAAATAAGAGTCAAAATGTGATATTTTGAGTGGATTAAATGAAAGTATGTAAAGGAATAAATTTGAAATTTTTCCCTATTGAAGGACAGCCAAACTGCTATTAAAGTGCGTAGATGTATTAGGCTTTGATAAGACCAAAATCACACTTCCATAACCCTAGAAAACGTTTATCACCTTAATCAATCCTAACACTAGTTTCAGAATCTTCCCATATTTTGTGGAATCTTGCTAACACTGACCATCGGATTCCTACCCAGTAACTCAATGGTAACGTGCTGGCCGCAGAACTAGAAGGTTCTGGGTTCGAGCCTTGGCGAGGTCATGAGTACATACTGCTGAGGAACCTCGTACTAGAACGAAACAGCTCTCTAGTTCTTTCAGGTCTCCACTGTTTCTCCATCTGATGCCAGTTCATGATGAAAATGGACCTGAAACAGGTTTGAAAATTAGAATTTCAAAAGTTCAGTGTCACTTATCGTGAACATAAGTCTGATACAAATTTCAGTGATTGTTTTTGGATACGGGCGCATTATATCTCAATGTCAAGTCTAATAAAGAATGTGGGAGATTTATTTGTAAGAATTTGAGCGCTGAGTCTGATTTAATCACTATTAGTATGTTTTAGTATGGTCCCAGTGTTTTGTCAAATGAAAACAAGATTTTTCTAGACTTGTAGCTGCGTATGCCACAGCTTCTTCAGTAGAGTATTCCGTTGAGACTGTGACATACGCAGCGAAACGTTCGGAAGGACCTTGTTTTCATTTCCAAAAACACTCTGGGATAATATTAAAACTTACTTATATAACTTTAGAGATAGCTGTGTGACCGATGAAGTTAGCTAAACCTGCTTATAAGTTTCGGCACGTCATGCAGAAATGATTTTTTTCTAGGTTGTCTGCCACTCTGGTGTTCATTTTACTATCCAAACAAAGATATGAAGTTATCACAGAAATTATCATACTGTAGATAACTTACTGAAAGCGTTTTGAAGTTAAATCTTGAAATCGAAAATTTTAAATGCTTATATTATCCTTATAGCAGAGCATACAAAAAGTACAAAACATTGATTACACTGCACTAAACAAAATATTATACTTCAATCTGTTTGATTTGGTTTGCTTTGGTTGGTATTTCAATCAGTTAAGAATGCTACTTAAGTGCGACAGAAACATAAGCTGTTACTCATAAGGACAAAATCTAGGACCTGATAATGTGTGCATCTAGATCAGCAGTTCATCAGTCTCCTTCTGGAAACTTTTAAGAGCATCGTAAAAAATGGAACAGTTAACGCATACAGTATGAAGTCAGAAAGTTGACTAGTAGAACGTAATGGTTTTCTTGAGTTATCTCAGAATCGGTAATCACTTTTTTAAATATGAACTTTACAAACATAGTGACTGTTGTGCACCAAATGTCCCTCCACTGGAAAAAAACATTATTTTATTTTATCCAAAGCAGAATCAGAGATTTTCTAGTAGACTGTATTTTCTCAGCAAAACTTTGTTGAACCCATTTCCGATAGCATTTCACAGCCCTTTGTAGATCTACAAAGCATGCACAGAATGCTAATGCTGAAAGTTGTCAATGTTTCAGCGAACAGGTGTTATATTTTTTCCAGTTATCGAATGTATTCTTAACTCGAGACCCTCATTCATAACATTGACGAACTAGACACTTCACCACTGATGATTGAGTATTGTTTCATTAATTTACTAGCATGAATGATTTTAATGTCAGCCATCAGATGGCATACAATGCTTATTAGACAGGGAGTTTAAGCACAGAGGATTCTGAGTCAACTCATTTCAAGAATATTACGAAAGAAAAAAAATATTCAAACTAGTAATATTCTCCATCCATAAATACCTCTGACAGTTGCATCTAGGATACATATAAAGATACATTAACCGTGCTACTTTGTTCACGGAATTTCAACATGATTATAGAAGTTTTAAACCATAAAGTTCTGGAACAAGAAAATACATCCACTACATAGGAGTTAAGACTAAGAGAAAATTCATTTTTGTAGCCTTTCAAAGAAAGGTGTGAAACTCAACAAGCATATTTTGTTTGATGACGACGTTTAGTTCAAGTGAAATTTGTCACAGAAGCTATTCGATAGCTCAGTTAATATGTTTCTTTTTTGACTGTTAAGAATGTAAATTAAGACACGAAAGAATACACTTGTGCGAAAAAATTAATTTTGGTGATATGCGGAGTCCCTACGACTGTGTTTATACACACTGATAACAAATGACAGACGATTTCCAATTGAAACGCTGAGGTGCACTAAAAGTGTAGATGATGGAAGTAATCAGAAACGTAAAGAATTTTACAAGGTGAGAACTGTCACCTGCCATCACATGAAATCTTCTGATCATCAGATGAAAAGAAGTAAGAGAAAAGGAAAGATGACAGCTGAGAACTAGTTATTTATGATGGCACTAAGACTATACAGAAAAGAAAAAATTAAGAATACCATCATCGGGTTATCTTTTTTTTCGATTCTTTTCTGGTTGTCGCATTGTCCAATGTTGTAATTGATTGCTATTCAATCAACGTCATTTTGTTCTAAGAAAAACCTATCGTACCCCACTTGTGAACCATTGTACTACATTGGCATGCGAACCGCACACATATACGTAATTGTCAGACCACTGATTATTTTAAGGGAAGTAAGCATCACTTCTATCTCTTGCTCATCAGTCGTTGAGTTGTGAAGTTTGTAACTCTTCGGATTTCTGAATTTTGTGTGAGATTTAGAATTACATGCGAAATTTGCAACATGTTCAGTCAGGACTATAAGAGACTTAAAACCATTAGATATCAGATTGTAACAAAACATCTATCAAGTCTTTCTTGCTTCTGATGAATTTTGCGAGCGGTTCCGTTTTATAAGTATCCATCTCTAGAGTAAACATGTCTTTAAAACAAGGTTGATTCATTTTAAATATTTAGTGGTTTGAATCAACTAGCAGAAAAACCTAGCTCCACGTTTCCTATTTCTTTTCACGTATCAGCAAATTTTGTCTGCAACCTCAAACAAACTAGTGTTTTCTCAGTGATTTGAAACTGTATTACCTAATGCTGAAGTAGCTACCAGTTGAATGTTAAAATTTCACAATCTGAATGTGACTAAATTAACTGACGTAAATTTGTGAGTACATTTTTACGAAAATAAGAAGAAAACCTGTTCCGTTCATCAGCTTAAAAAATTTAGAAGGCCTGATTTAGTCTATTTAGTCCATTTAAATAACATGTTATTTCTATTTTTTCAATTCATCTATTAGATAAGCGGTTACCAGTGAAAAGATAAAACCATTAGATAACAAACACTAGATTTTCTGGATTATTTTTATGCAAGTTTCATGACTGCCTCTTCAATTTATTTGGTGTACAACCTGGTTGGTAAAACTTCAAACAAGGTCTAACTTATTCCTAATCTTCAATAGGTTTATTACCTTTGGATGAAACATTTACATACCTCACAGATGCAGGATCTTTACATAATTCCACATTCGGTCTAAATGTGCGTAGATGTAGCCTTGTTTGAGTAATTTTTAAAGGATCGTCTTTTGCACGAATTGCTTCTCTCAGTTCGTTCAAATTATGCTCCATCAATGAGATTTCACATAATACCTTAAAATGTAACAACAAAATAGTGAATTCAGTGATGAGATAGATAGTTAAGTGCAATTAATTTTGAAACAACTTCTTTAAAGTTTTTAACTGTGTATTAGTTCAAGGTATTTATTACCATGTCAGTTTGTCACAAATATACTAACTTTTAATTATCCATTTTAGAACGATAAGTAACTGAAGCATTGCAATAATCGGTGGAAAACATTCTACAAAGGTACGCCAACTAGTGTACATTATACTTTCAAACATAACTACCACCTAATTCAGGCATTACAACACTTTTACCAAAAAAACAAAGCTTTGAAGAGCATGAAACTTACTTTAGGAGGTAAAATATACTACACTTTTGCTATAAAGTACACTTCCTTCTAAGTGTGTTACAAAAAGGGTATGACTTAATGATACAGTGATAAACTGCAGTCCTCAGTAGTTTATCCAAATACCAGATGCTGTTGCAAACAGCTCGAAGACACGGTTACCTGAAAAATAAATTGTCTTCTATCCATGTAATTGCGATGACACAAAGTGTTCTAGATATTACTATCAACATCCACTTGTTTTTTGAAAGGGTTTATGCTATAGTGTGCAGGAAGATTGACAAAATCTCCATAAAAAGTCGCATATGCCTAAAGCCCTTTTCAACCAATCGCTTCGCTTCGAAGTCTCCGGAAAAAACACGTGAACCAACGTGTAAGTACCAGGTCGGTTGAAGAGAAGGAAAATCAATAGAATTTTAATCTAGTAGGTCTGGAAATAGCCTAGAACATTGTAATATATATAAACAAGGTATTTTGTATATATTGATCACGTTTAAAGTCGTCGTTGTAAATAAACCTGTTTTATTACCGCTTTTTCTATTTGTGTAGAAAATGAGTGACCATTAGGGGGGGACCTGACGGTATTTGTACAGGCGTCGACAGTTACATGATTCAGGCTCTATCAAGTCACTGGTAAAGATATAAAAAGTGGAGACAGGATTCATATAAGTTTAAAATTCATTAAAGTTTTCCGTGTAGTCGCAAACAATAGTTATTGCAAATCACATCATTTAAACTGAGTAAGCTTAGATTCTGAATGTAAATATTAAAAGTGGTCATAGTAAGTTGTTTAAACACAGTAGTCAAAATATCTTCTGATGATCACTTACATGAGTTATACGCGAGCTCTAAACCATTCACACCATACGATCAAAAGCAAAATCATTCAACTCTTCACCTAGACAAGTGAGTTCAGAATAGTTCGAACTACGAAACTGGGTGCCACCGACAGATGCTTACAATTAGTTGAAAAATTCATACTAAATGAATTGATGAGTCCCTAAAATTATTGTCAAAATTGTACTTCATCTCCAGAATTTAGTTAGTGCTAGGTAAGACACATTTACAAGGAGAAACGGAAGCATATTCTCAGCAACATAAATTCATTGTGAGAGGATTGATAATGCGATATCTCATTTTTCACTATCCAAAGTATGTCTATCAAACAATGCAGTTTTACTATTGAATTTGGTGTACTGACAAGGATTCCCATTACATTTCATTGCTACATTTCTAGGAAGCATCAAGCGACCACAATGTTTAAAGTAATTTGTCTCAGTTTTCAACCACTTCATTCATCTGCTGAATCACAGGTAGGTCGCTGCATCATTTTACTTGTCAGTGATAAAGGTAGGGAGACGAAACAAATCTTCTTGCCAGATTGATATGACAGAGAGATCCCTAGACAAACAGATGTTTATTAATATATATATATATATATATATATATATATATATATATATATATATATATATATATATATATATATATCCCGACCGATAGCTGCTACCTTGACGTGGTGGTCGGGCTTGCATATCACAATGACCCAACGAGCTATGCTGGTGGAACGCTTGTTCCCTCGAGGTCCTACCATACCAGAAAGGTCTGTTGGGTAGTGGTTAGACGAAAAGCAGTTACCGTCATAGTGTAAATTGCTACACTATGATGGGGGTCTGAGGGCGAAGTCGTACTGCTGCTAGCTGGATGGGGTGTGACAGCAGTAAGGTGTTTCCCTTGGATGACCAGCAGTGCCAAGCTGATGCTGCCTTCTCAGTGGAAGGGGGGGTTAGAAAAGGTCGGCCCCAAAAATAACACACTCCACCACGCCCCACGGTCTGCCGGGCCGGCGGTGTTGGTTCACTTGTCGTTTCCTTTCGCCCATCCGGCCCCAAAAATACAAAAATTCAAAATAATCATACTCAAAAGGCTGGGTGTGACAGGCCTCAAGCAGATGTCCGATGGGCTCTGCGGTCACACAAATCTCTTTCAGGTACCTTAAGAAGAAATAGCCTTCCACGGTGTGGGCAGCCGGGAAGTGTCAACCGCCCTCACAACTCTGTCAGCACCCAAGTTTCTTCTGACTGCTATCCTCCTCCTCCATCATTACCTTCTAATCTTCCTTCACGTCTCTTAATTAATGATGCTGCATCATCTTCAATTTCTCCTACCTCTGCAGCCTTCGACAACGATCTGAGTCCACAGAACAGCATCCCTGGTCTCCTTAAACCACGCTCCAAATTACATATTGGAGCCTTCAATGTCCGCACCCTCCGTCAAATTGGCCAACAGGCTTCGTTGGCAAAGACTCTAGCAACTCGGGCATGGATGTGTGCTGTGTTTGTGAGACACGCATACAGGACCCAAGTGTGGTTATTCACCTGACCTCTCCTGACCAATCTGGTGAATCTGCAAAATTCACCCTTCGAGTTTCTGGAGATTCGATAGCTAGCTCTCGTGGTCTTGCAGGTGTAGGTATAGCATTAAGCACCAGGGCAGAAAACTCACTACTAGACTGGATCCCAGTTGATAGTCGCCTCTGCGCTATGAGGCTGAACGGCACAGTGAGAACTAAAAGGAATAGTGAGACTCGCCGTTGTCTCTTTGTAATCTCTGCTTACGCACCCACTGACTGTAGTTCGGATGAAGTGAAGGACGAGTTCTACCATAAACTGTCTAACCTCCTCTCGAAAGCCAAACGTTCGGACGTAGTGGTTGTTGCAGGTGACCTCAACGCACAGGTGGGTAGACTGAGTGAGGCAGAAAGGCACTTAGGTGGCACTTTCGGAATCCCAGCTGAACGTACAGATAACGGTGATCGCCTATTACAACTATGCTCAGATAACCGCCTATTTTTAGCCAGCACAAATTTCAGACATAAAGAAAGGCACTGTCTGACCTGGCGTCCACCGAGCTCGACTCAGCGATGGACACAGATAGACCACATTGCTATTAGTCATCGCTGGAGAGGATCGGTGGAAGACTGCCGCTCCTTCTGGAGTACGTGTTTGGACAGCGATCATGCGTTGGTCCGAGCACGTATATGCCTGCGTCTCAATGGACGTAGAAAAAATTTGGCAACAAAACCACTACGAGTTCTGCTGGACAACGAAAACACCAAAGCCGTGTTCAGTGAGAAGTTGGCTAGGCAGTTATCGGAACAAAAGACTGTCACTCATCCAGAAGAAGCTTGGTGCCATCTTCAGTCTACTGTAAAAGCAGCACTGGAGACTGTAGCCGACTCCAAGATAATGGCTAAAAAGAGCCAGTGGATATCAGCAGCTTCTTCCAAACTAATGGATGCACGTGAATGCATCCCTGCAGGCTCTGAGTACAATGAAGAGCGAGCGCAACTTAAAAATAACTGACGAAAAGTCTGCGCAACGATCGTGAACAGTGGTGGGCAGCAAAGGCTAAAGAGATGGAAAAGGCAGCGGCGATCGGTAACAGTAGACAGTTATTTAGACTTATTAAGGAGACTGGGGGGAAATGGTCAACAACAGTTAGTGAGGTTATAGCGGAGAAGGACGGATCGGCGATTCACTCGCAGGGAAGGCGACTGGGACGATGGGCAGAACACTTTGAGGAACAGTTTAACTGGCCTCCAGCCACCATTGCGCTGCCCGCTATCCAGTCGGACCCTGAATGGGACATAGAGACAGGTCCCCCAACACTAGAAGAAGTTGAGAAAGCGGTAGGTAGCCTGAAACGGGGAAGGGCAGCAGGACCAGACGGACTACCTGCTGAGGTATACAAGAATGGTGGTAGAGTTCTCTTAGTCAGGCTAACGGAAGTGTTAGCCAGTATATGGGAATCAAATACGATCCCCTCCGACTGGTCTAAGTCACTCATCATCCCAGTCTTCAAGAAAGGCGAGAAGTCCTCTTGTGATAACCACAGAGGAATCAGCCTGACAAACATAGTGTCTAAGATCCTAAGTTCTATAATTCTCCGACGCCTGAGTGGAGCTCGGGAACAGCAAGCCCGAGAAAACCAGGCAGGCTTTAGACCTGGCCGTGGATGTATCGACCAAATATTCACACTGCGCCAGGTCCTGGAACATAGGCATGCTTACAGACGCCCGACAATAGCTGTATTTCTCGACCTGAAGGCGGCATTTGACTCCGTTGATCGAGAAGTCTTATGGCAGTGTCTGTCACTGAAAGGCGTGCCTAGTAAGTACATCACCTTATTGAAAGCTCTCTACTCGAACACTTGTGGGCATGTTAGAGCCTATGGTGAGTTGTCCAGGGAGCTATACTCATCAAGTGGTGTCCGTCAAGGATGCCCACTATCCCCATTCTTATTTAATTTTATCATAGATATTCTTATGGAGGTTTCCCTCTCGTCACCTAATTACAAAGACGTTGACCCGATCACAGGTGAATTTTCCTTAGATCTAGAATATGCAGATGACATAGTCCTGTTAGGTGAAGACGCTGACAAGATGCAGAGTCTTCTGAACACTTTGAGTGGGAATTTGAGAATGTTTGGGATGCGATTTTCACCACCCAAATGCAAATTTTTGCTCCAGGACTGGTCTTCAGCGGTACCGCGGTTAACAATAGAGAGTGAAGTGGTTGAGTGTGTTGACCACTTCACTTACCTGGGAAGTAGGATCAACCCGGTGGGTTAGTTGCCGATGAGATTTCTGCACGGATACAAAAGGCTCGATTGGCTTTTGCCAATTTGCGCCACCTATGGCGCCGCCGTGATATTCGTTTGTCTATTAAGGGTCGCGTGTACTGCACAGCAGTCCGCTCTGTTCTACTGTATGGCTGTGAAACATGGCCATTGAAAGTGGAAGACATGAGAAGGTTACAGGTATTTGACCACCGTTGCCTTCGTAGTATAGGACGTATTCCGTGGTGTCACCATGTGAGTAATGCAGAAGTTAGGTGTAGAGTTTTAGGGAGAAGAGGTAAGTCAGTCGACGAGGTTGTGAACCTTCATCGACTGAGATGGTTGGGACACGTACTACGTATGCCTAGTCACCGATTGCCTCGTCACACAATGTTGGCTGAGGTGGGTTCAGGCTGGAAAAAGGCCCGAGGTGGCCAGACTAAAACATGGCACCAATGTATGAAGTCTCTGACTGTTGGTTTAAGCCATGTAGGACGATGCAGACTAGGTGGTTGGGGTCCACGGGACAAGAGGAACCAGTGGTTGGAGACCCTAGGTGATATGGCTCAGAACCGAAGTCAGTGGCGCAGATGTATACACACATTATCCTCATCTTAACAACGCTATACCGAATCTCACTATTTTGTCACTCCTCTTTCCTTTCTTCTCGTACTTTATATTTCTTTTGACTGCATTCACTTATCTTCATCCTTCACCTCACTACCTTTTTACTTGATGTGCTGATATGAGGTGTGGCAACTCGGACCGTTACGCAGTAATGCCTGGTCCTATGTTGATAATGATATATATATATATATATATATATATATATATATATATATATATATATATATATATATATATATATGAATTCCATGTAAAACAGTTTAAGGCTACAAGGTCGAAAGCTTACATTTTTCAAATTTTCTTCCAATGTTGCTTTAGCTGCAATTAACTGATTCAAGTTATCTTGGAAAGCAGCATTTACACGATCAAACTGTTGTCTCATATCACGTGATGTGTCCACAATCAAATTCATATCAATGAACGTAAATCCATACTAGCAAAACGTTCAGCTTCAGCTCGTGTAATCACATGGTTTGCATCTTCGGCCCAACTTTCTACAGTTGACATATTTTCCTAGTACAGTAAATGAAATGATTTTAGATGGAAAATTATTGCTTAACAAAGTGTAACAAAGACCTAGGTGGTCTTGAAATATGGTAGTACAAAATAACAACATTGTAAATTTTAAACAAAATATGTATCGCTATACGAAAAGCATAAACTCTAGATCTAAAAAACTAAACTCTCTGGCCACTAGTATTTGCAGTCGCATGAATTGCAACCTCAAAGTAAGCACTTTATCACACCGCTGCAATCAAATGTTAGTAACATCATGTACATGTTTTGCCTTCTACTACTGTAATACTAGGTTTTCAAGCACTCTTTATCTTAACATATTAGGTTTAATACTGATTTTACAGCGGTAAAGGTTGGTGCTAACTCACGAAGCCATCTCCCTAATTACGATTATAATACCGCCGAATTTCAGGTCATATATTCTACGCATTTCATGAAAACAGTGTGATAATTTGCATTCTTGAAGCCTAATAGATAAGGTGTCTATTGATCCTAGATGATCTATAAAATTGCTTAGCGGTTCGCAGTCAGCTTGGCATTATGACGTGTGCAGTAAATCTTCTTAATCTAGTTCATTAACGAGACAAATTACCTGAAGTATTTCACAAACATGAACACAATATTCATATTTTGAATACGAAGATCCTACACTGTCATTTTATATTAATCTGGTTTATCTGGTTCCTCCTGGAAACGATGTCGAAAATGTTCTCCGTTACTAAAATACCTGCATTTCACTTCTGATTTCTAAGATGAACACCAACCTTCAACAAAATCTTCTTCGTGAAAGCACTCAATCTTGGGGTTTTGCTTTGCATTAACTCAATAGAAAACCAAAACTCATTTTTCCATTGCCTCCAGAGATCGCGATATATGCACCATCCATTTTCGTGCACAATTGTCAAAATCTACCTTCATCTTAGTTTTCTAGGGAAGTCTCTAAGCCTCTTTAGATCACAATATTTTAAAATTGACTGAAATTTTTAAATATCAGAAAAATTTCCCCTTTTTGGAAAAACAAGCTATACTTGTATCGAATGAATGATAGATAATCATTCATCAGATCTCTAAACTTTACATGGGTAAAGGCTCCATATTCGAACTTCATCAAATCTAACTACAGCAAGCCACTAGTGAGCATTGAATATAAACTCAATTCGTGATTTGTTGGGATTGAATAATTGACTGCATAGTGAGAAGCCCTAAAGTATAACAAAACAAGTGTTCACTTCTTCTAAGTTTTCAGTGCTTTGGAAACTAATGTCAGTTCTTCATAACAGAGTATTTTGTAATCAACCAGTTAGTCCTCACAAACGACCAACCCAATTATTTAAAACTTCGTTTCCAAGTAACCGATAGTTACCTGTGATTGACATATACGACCATGCAACAAAACAACAATTCCTAGTTATCATTTGACTATCTGAGATAGCCGTAGTTTGGGAGACTAGTACTTATACTGAGTGATGACTGAAGGTGAGATGAAAATCTGGACCGCGGCCGGACTCGAACCCCGCGATCGCTGGTTCGAATCTGGCAACGGTCCAGATTTTCATCTCACCTTCAATCACCATCTAGCATAAACAATTCTTAGCCTTAAAATTGTAAATGGTTGAGATTTATTGCTACATGGGAAACCTGTCGTTTTAGCGTTTCTAGTTCTCGGCTATTCTTCCTCAAGCAGAAGGAAAAACACTTTTTCACCCACTCACGAAATCGTTAAAAATATGAAAAGGTATCTCTCAGCGAATAATGAGACAAATATGTGTGTTCAAACAAAATGTGTGCACCCCTTTTGTCCGCCCTAGACCATAACAGGGTTCTTTATGAACTTTGATACCAAAACTTCCCATTTTAACCACCCAACCTTTTGTTCTACAATTTCACCGCTATTAAACTGGTAACCATTCATTTTCTTCTTTCTTAGTTTGTACCCCTCGTACCACTACCAGTAGTCATTGTCAACCGTGACGTAAAAGTTCACATTTGTTATTCGTTCTTTCCGTATAACAATCGCTTGACTTTTTACCCTGCATGAATATAACTCATCGCTGCATAATTATTCTTTGACCCTTAGTAAACACCCAAAGAAGTGAAGAAGAGTGTGCGTGCAAAGACAAAAGACACTTCAACGACACACTTGAAAGTGAAGCAGAACAGGCTGCTGGTAGGAGACACCTGACAACATTATATCAAATAACCAGGTCACTATCCGGAAGAGGTCAACTCAGACGAGACCAATGAAAGATAGTGAAGGAAAGCTAGTTACCAAAGAAGAGAAACGAAGGAAACGATGGGCTAACCATTTCAAAAAGCTCTTGAATCGACCACCACCAACACCTGCAACTCGTCCAGAAATACCACCAGCAGCCCAGCCATTGAACTGTCAGTGAACACAAACACTCCGACAAAAGTGGAAGTCCTGAATGCCAGAAAGCTACTGAAATGTGGGAAAGCAGCAGTACCAGATGGAATTTGTCCTGAAGCACTGAGAACAGGCTCAGAGACAACAGCGAACATGCTCACACCACTACTGCAGAAGGTTTGCAAGGAAGGAAGGGAAGGTACCTGCTGATTGATTGGAAGAAGGGCTACCTCGTCAAACTCCCGAAGGAGGGAGACCTCAGTGTTTGCAAGAACTTGCGAGGAATCATGCTGCTGTCCACCCCCAAGCAAATTATGATGCCACATCATCCTGGAGAGACTACAAGATGCACTGGATTCAAAACTACGACCGGAACAGGCTGGCTGGCTGACTGACTGACTGGCTTCGGGAGGAACAAATCATGTGTGGATGAAATTGCAACGCTATGCTACGCATCATCATAGAACAGAGTATAAAATGGCAGTCAACTCTCTACCTCAACTTCATCGACTTTGAGAAGGCCTTCGACAGCGCCGACCGAGAAGTAATTCGGAAACTGCTTCAACACTGTGGTGTGCCACTAATCTTTATCAACCTCATTCAACAGCTATGTGAAGACGCCACATGCCAAGTGATCCACAATGGAAAGCACATTGACGCCTTTGAAGTGAAGACAGGAGTGAAACAAGGCTGCCTACTATCACCCATGACATTCTTGATTGTGTTCGACTGGACTGGATCATGCAGCAAACCGTGAGGAGCGAGAAGATGGACATACGCTGGCTGGACCGATGAAAAGACCTCAGAAAAAGATTTGGATTCCGCCCTCGATGATGATTTATGTCCAGTGTCTTGTCGCACAAACTCGAAGATCTACAGGCGAAGACTAACAAGTTGACCGAAGAGGCAGCGAAGACGGGACTTCAAGTGAATGTGGAGAAGACAGAGGTGATGAAGATACCAAAACAACAACAGCATCAACAACAAGCACTAATCACCACTAACGGGAGAAACCTAAAGGAATTAGTCTCTTTCACCTACATACCTAGGCAGCAGTCTTTCATCTACTTTGGCAGCATACTTTCAACTGCAGAGGGCGGCACAGACGAGAATGTCATGACCAGGATTGGAAAACCAGCAAGACAGGCTTTCATCAATCTGAAATCAGTGTGGAGATCTGCTGCACTCAGTATAAAGCATGAATAAGATCCAGATTTTCAACACCAACGTCAGTCAAGTCAGTGTTTCTGTATGGCTCAGAGACTTGGCGTGTCACGAAAAGCACTTCCAACAAGCTACAGACATCCACCAACAACTGCCTACGCTGGCTCGTTACTGAAGCTCAACTGTCCAGGATAGTAAGGATAAGCAACAAGGACCTCTGACTGGCAACAAACCAACCAATAACCTATCGCTCAACAAATATGCAGAAGGAAGTGAAGGTGGATTGAGCATGCACTGAGAAGACCGTTCGGGGACATCACACGCCAGGCTCTCGTGTAGAAACTAAAAGGGATACGACGAGTTGGGCGTTCGAATGTGACATGGAAGAGATCGTGTGATGAAGAAATGAGATTTTCTGGGCTGTCGTAGAGCCGGGTTCAAAAGATTGCCGAAAACAGAGTGAAATGGTGACGTGCTACTGAAGCTTTATGTTCCACTAGGAAGCCAAGGGACAAATAAATATAATAATAAAACACACACTCATGCCCCAGCTAGATGTGCGTAAATGAATCATTAGCTCTAGATCTTGTCTCTTCATTTCGTAATTGTTCTGCAAATACTGATTTCAGTGTACAACTAACACATACCTGTGACCTGGGAGGTCAGCCAGGATGCCAACTGAAGACCCTGAGTGATAGTAGCGCTATGTCACGAATTAGCAGAATTTAGAAACTGTGAACCATTGAGCTCTAACATAGTGGCTGGATGGCTAATGCGTTCATCGTGAGACTTGGTCTTGAGTTCCATCCCTGACCGAACCGTGGGTGCATATTGCTGAGGAGTCCTATTTCAGAACAAAACGTTCGTTCAGTGCTTCTAAGTTTTCAGTGGTTTTCCAACCGTTATCAGTCCGTGATGAGTGCTACTTCATAATTTCTATTCTACCTGATATAAACTCATATCCATTTGATCCCCACACATCTGTAACACTGACTGATTTGATACTTTACATTATGCTTTACTTTCGCTATTGTATTCCACCTATTCTCATGAATTTATAGCTGCAGAGCCTGAAGAAAAGTTATTAAAACTGTCCGCTCAAACTATTCTTCTTCGGAAAAATGTTTCCCAGAACATGATCGCTCGAAAATTTGTCTCTTTTCTACACCACGTTTTTCTAAATTTTGAAGCATGCAATTCCAGCACTAACAAGTCTGATGAAACTTTATATTTTCCAATGAAAGTTTATTGCATTTTTGAGATGAATGGGGATTTTTTAATTTAGAGGTAGTATTCATCGTCGTAGGTGCGGACAGCCAGGGAGTCCCATACTACGATGAAACAGCTGTCCAGTGCTCCCAGATTTTCAATTGTTTTCCAAGCGATGTCAGTCCGTGATGAATGCTACCTCTGAACTGAAATCTTATTACTTCAAAATGCTATTACTTCACAAAAGCTACTTCAGATAACGAAAGAATTTCATTTGACTTTTATTACTTGTCAGCGCGTACATACTTTATGAAATGTTAAAAACGACCTGTTAAGTTGCACTGCTGAACAGCATGAATATTTAGAAAGCATTATGATATGCAAAGTTCAGTAGCCAGATAAGAGGGACCCAAACGTTATACAGTCGTATCTTCCATTTGACGTCAACATCATTACCACCGTAGTCAACTTCAGCTCACATAGCCTCATATTTAACTTCATGTAAACAAACTGAACGACTATTTTCTTTGTTGACGTCTCACTACCAGTAGGGGAAATAGTTCTTGCTCTATGCTTTATAATTACCTATAAGTTGTTGACGATTTACTTATATTATTTTATGAAGTTAAGTAAATTATTTTTAAAAGCCTACTTGATATAGCGCAACTCCAGCATAAAATTGTTTATTAGTAGAACAGTTTTTTAGGTCTCCTGCTTTCGTATCAATGTCTTCAGCTTCTTTCTTATCACTCCAGTTGATTTCTAATGCTCCTTTTACGGCACGATTTCGGCTGTGAAGAAGAAGATAAACGTTGGGACCTAGTGAGAAACAAACCGATATTATTCAGAACTGAAATTGTACACCCTAGTTGCATCAACTTTCCGGTAGATTCAAGGAAAACTAGAGCTGATAGACTCAATCCGGTGAACGGCCGCACGAACTGTATTATTTCAAATTCACATGACGAAGTGCATATAAAAATATATAAGCCGAAATTCACAACTGATTCGACACCTTTTGACCTATATGTCAACTCTTAAGATAAATCCTTTCTTCTTTACTACTACAAGCAGCTCTTCCTGTCGCCACTACTTCTATAGCGTGTATTTTCCTGAGCAACGTTTTAGTGCAACTGTCTGTTTACTGATTGTAAATACAACTGTTAAGTCTCATGACAAAGTTTTTGAAATGAAACATTTTTCTGTGATAAAATCTTGTTCTTCTTACAAATTTTGTTCATGTAGGGAAAACTTTTTATTTCAAATGTTGATTGAGAAATACACTGGATCTGCCCTAACGATAGTTTACACTCCTGATACTTTTTGTCGTCAAACACCAGTTATTTTACTGACCATTACAACTTAACGTAATCACTTCAAAAATCAAGAAAATTCATGAAGTAAGTCCATATACCTCTGTTCGAAAAACCCTTATGTCAATATGAACAGCTTATAATTGTTCACAGTAATTACTACATGTCACTCAGACAGCGAGAAATTTATAGTTTGGAAATATTTCATCCAACTGAGCTAAAATCAAAAGTAAAGTGAAGAAAGCCAACTGAAAATATCAGCCTATATAAACCAAACACGAGTATTTAAAGATGAAACCACCTAAAGTAACCTAATTCAGTAACAAACCTACCTAATTTGTTTTTCTGCTTGTTCAATTGCATTCTTGACCAACTTCTGAACATTTTGTATAAGTTCCACCTCCTTTTTATTCCCATAGTATTATTTTACCAAAATTGCATAAATGAAGAAACGTAAACGGCGAATAGAGCAAACAAGCAATGTTTTTAGGGATATTGTAGCTACGTAGAATGATCAAAAAGATGTTTTGAAAAAAACAATCTTCAACTTCCTAACGAAATTACTTTTCCTTCGTAAATTTATATTTCATTATGGGGTTCACTTCAAGATATCATGTTCTGTGTGAGAATACAAATCCTAAGATTATTTATTAAGTAAAAAACAAGTAAGCTGTCATTAGTGATTACTCATATGTTGAATTCACCTCTGAAAGTTAGAATGTGGATCAAAACTTTAGCACATTTTGTACGCTGATATTCACACTACTCAAAACTTTCAGCGCAAAAACATTACTATGATTTGCATAGGGGAATCTTTATTCTATTCAGAGTACTCAGTTTTAAAATTGAAATAGAGTAAACATCTTCCTATTTTTTATTTCAGAATACTTACGGAAAATAATCAAATTGATGCCCTGTCTAAAAACATACTAAACAGCATGGTCTACACGAAAGTGAAAAATGTGTTCATTGACCTCCCGGTGAACATATAGACAAAACTGACTGACTGACAAAATCAACGTAGAACCTCGCACACAAGTGCAACGGTTCAAGTTAGGTAGAAAAAGAGTGATATCAGGGTAGATAAAGGTGTATGACAGAATTAACAGTTTAAAGATAACAATTACTGCGAATATCTAAGCTTTAGAATACGTCAAGGAGTGAATATATCTGGGCTGATGTGACAGATTGATGTTAAGCCATATCATCGAAAGTCCACAACCACTGATTCCTTCTGCCTCAGGGACTCCAACCAGACAGTCTGCATCTCCCTATACGACTCAGACCAACAGTAAGAAGCTTCCTCGACTGGTGCTACATCTTTGTATGGTCACCCTGAAACCTATTTCAACCTAGTCGATTTTCCCCTAGCATTTCATACTGAGGTAAGTGGTGGCTCATCATGCGCAGTACATATCCAAGTCATCTCAGTCAACTAAGGTTCACAACCTCATCAACTGATTTGCCTGTCCCGCCTAGTACCCTTCTCCTGACGTCAACATTTCTCATACGGTGATTCCACCAAACGCGTGCAATGCTAGGAAGATACCTGTGATAATAACCCTGTAATCACATCATGTCTTCTACCTTCAACGGCCATGTCTCACAGCTGTATAAGAGAACAGAACGGACTGCAGTGCAGTATACTGGTTCTTTGGTAGGTAGTCGGATATCTCACCAATTGGGGCCACTGACAACATAAGTTGACAAATGCTGAATGGGCCTCTTCTATTCGAGATGAGATTTCGTCAACAACAAGCCGATTCGGGTTCATGACAAGTAAGTGAAGTGGTCGACGCAATCCGCCACTTCACTCCCTATCATTAAATTGTGAGGACTTGAGGCAGACCAGTCCTGTAGCATCATCTTACATTTGACAGGTGGCAGCGTGACACATGTCAAACATACTCAGGTTTCTGTTCAATGCGTTCAGAAGACCGTGCATTATGTTAGGGTCTTCAGCTAGCAGGACGATATTGTCTGTATACTGCAAGTCAACCAGATGACATCGAATGAGTAGTTCAATCCTCGTGAAATCAGATGTACATAAGGTTATGTCCATTAGTATTTGTATGAAAATGTTAAGTAGGAAGTGACAGTTAGGGACTCTGGTGGACACCACTAGTTGTCATCAGTTTACATGACAACTCTCCATAAGCTCGAACATGGCTGGATGAGTTCAGGTGAAGGATTCTGATTGGCGTTATGTACTTGCTCGGTACTCCCTTCACAGTCAGATATTGCAACAACTCTTCAAAGTAGATAGATGCAAATGACTCCATCTCCAGGTCAAGAAATATGGCAGATGTCAAACACTGGCCGGTAGGTGTGCGTCTGTTCCAAAACTTGTCGTAGGGTGAAAATATGATCGATGCACCCTCTTTCAGCTCTGTCTGAAACCTGTCTGGTTTTCCCGAGTTTGCTGTTCTCCAGGTCCAGTTAGGTGTCGCATAACTATCAACCTTTGGATTTTTGAGACAATATTAGTCAAACTAATTCCTTTTTGGTCGTCATAAGATTTTTCCCCTTCTTATAGACTGAGATGATCAGGAAAGAACACCAGTCTGACGGCACTACTTCTAATTCTCATACACTACTTAGTACCTCCGTCATTCTAAGCACCGATTTCCTACCTCCATCTTTGAAAACTTTAAGTAGCACTGTAAGGGTTCTGCTGTTTTGGGTCGTTTAAGCTTCGATACAGCTTTCTCAACTTTAAGGAAAGTTGGAGGACCGGCATCTACGTCCGGTTCAGGTTCGGGCTGTATGTTGGGCAACAGAAGCGTTGCTGTTGCCAAGTTGGATTGTGTCTAAAAGTGTTCTCCTCAACGTCCTAGCCTACTGTCTTCAGAGGCTATCAGCATTTCATCTTTTCCGGTTATGGTTTTACTCCCCATCTTATTTTTTCGATGTCCTTAATAAGTCTAAATAGTCGCTGCGTATTACCCAAAGCTGATGCCTTCCCGATCTCTCTGGCTTTAACCACGCACCAATGCTCGAGATCATTGCGAAGGCTCTCGGTCAATTTACGCTTGAGTTGCTTTCGCTCTTCATAGAGGTCAGAGTTACCTGAAACTAGTCTTCTTGAACTAATCAGTTAGAATGAGGTCGCGGAAACCTAATGAGGCTTACTAACCTTCGGGTTTGGTTAACCGACTGTCTTTACTGTTGTCTCTAGTGCAGCCTCACTATCACGCCAGGTTTTCTCAGGATGCTCATCGCTGTCATGTTCAGATAAATACTCGGCTATCTGCCCCCTTAATTTAGACTTGACATTCTGGTCTTTCAATCCACTATGGACAGGCTCTACAATCGCCTGTTTCCTGCTAACAGAGAATTGCCAACGTACATGAGCAAGTACCAACCCATGATGAGACTTCAAACAGGTACGCCAGAAAGAGCGCTCATTCTTAGTCGGCCCTCTCTAACTAAGGCATACAGCAATATGATCTGTTTGTGTCCATCGTTTGTTTGATACCAGTGGAAGCCATGTGAGACAGTGTCTCTCATCATGCGCAAAGTTAGTGCTGACCAGAAACAAGTTACTGTCGGGACGAAATTGCAACAGGTGATCATCATTGTCGGTTCGTTGTCAAAGAATTCCGTAAATACCTCTGAGATGCCTCTCTGAGTGGCTAAGCTTCCTGACTTGAGCGTTAAAATCATTTAATATTATGACTAAACCTGAAGTTTTGCTTTCTGTGGCTTTTTGGATCATCCGTATTACAGTCGGGGGGGGGGGGGGGCATAGTCGGAAATTATGAATAGGCATCGTTTAGTTTCACTAGCCTTCCTAGTTCTCACAGATGCATTCAGTCAAACAGCGGATAGTTTGCTTTACGTCTTGCCACCATACAACAAACATTTCTGGCAGGATGGACTGTCGAAAGAGCAAGGGTTCCACCAGCATAGCTAGTTGGGTCATTGTGATATGCCATCCCGACCACCACGTCAAGGTGGCAGCTAATAACCAGGACGGATAGAACTACCCTCTTTTTTAGGGAGAATCACAAACTCTAAAGAACTGGTATGCTGAGGTGCTTGTAAATTTTTGTGCAAAAACCACTGGTTCGAATATTTCAAGTGATACTTGATGCAATGTCTATACAATATATGATGAATATTATCATCTAAAAAAAATTTTCATTGACACTGTTCTTTATTGACTTTCTATCAGGTCAAGTGAGAGTTTCAGATGACTTTCACTCATGAAAACAATCTAGAAAATAGAAAAGGCAATTAGGTTGAAAGAGTTGGGAACTAACTGCAATGAAACATTTGTACACAAAAAGTGTAATAGGGTTATGAAGAAGGTTTCAAAGTAAGAGGGGATAAAAAAACTCTCCAGATTTATCATGTACAAAGAGAGCAGCCGGTTGGCGTAGAAGAATTTCGAATTAGTTCTAGATCAAACATTCGGAAAAACAAAAGGTACATACACCTAGTGTTTTATGCAATGAAGTTTGAGAGACTGGCTTCTCTCTGCTAGACCCTTTGACATGGAAAGTATAAAAAATTTGGTTTAAGTTCCGGAACAGTAGTAAGTGCATAGGAGAATTAATTCACCAATAATTTTGAATTTAGACTACAAATAATGGCTAATTTTAACCTTCCATGGGCAGGTAACTTGAGAACAGGAAATATCTATCATCTTTAATTCAGAATGGAAGTTTATATTACAGACAGGAAATGCGCCAAAACCTACGACTGTGGCTAAATAGGTGGCTCATCTTTCAGATTTGATGTGAGTTTTTCGCTAAAACTTGTTTTGGTGAATTGTTGCCGAAAAGCATGAACATTTCCGTCGACTTTGAAAGTAATATTCGTTCTCTAGTGTATTTTTCCGGTTTACCTTATAAAAACAAAGCTGAAATATACATAAAGCTTACCAACCTTACTGCTGCTAACGCGTAGAACTCTGTCCCATAACGCCATTTATCTTTGTTTCACTCTTTATTAACAGTATGCCACCTGAAGTTTGGAATCAGATTCGATTGAAATGCTTTCACCGACCGGAGGCATATTCGTACACTAAACAATGAGCCACTCCTACTGAATGAAGACTAGTGATAATACCTAGCAGTCCAAGCCTCGGTAGGTGAAGCTGGGTTTGAGCGCATGGTCCGTTAGTCGAAAGTCAAATGACTAAAGAAAGGACAGTAATAAAGCACCTATCTGAGGAGTTCATTTATGAAACACAACCAGTTTACTTCGTGCTGGATAAAATCATTTTAAAAAGCAATGAATCATCTGTAGTTTTTAGGATAAAACTTACAGCATACAGTTCCGTTTCTACAGTGTCGACAACTTTGTCAATTCCTCTTCTATTTTCCCTAGTATTTAAGTTTTCAGTGGTTATTTGCAAGGGAACATCAGTCTTTAACAAAAACGTCTGCAGTCTATCTTTTTCTTTTATAAGGAAGGATGTCTCCTGTACGATTTCATTTATCTCTCTTTCAAGCTCTTGCTTCCAAAAGAGTATATCGTGAAGCCTTTCCTTTAGCCTCTTTGCTGACTCCGTCTGGAGCTTTTCCGTCAGTGCAGTTGTGTTGTTGATCACCTTAAAATAAAATGCAAGACGTTTTGATTGATCTTAAACTTTTGGTTAAGTCACTAACCACTTCTGAGTGCTCACCGTCAGTAACAGCTTGCCCATACCGACCGTCATGATATGACATCCATTCTTCTGGTGTGCATTTTGAACGTCTCAACCCGATGGAAGTTGTATAGCCAGACACAGGCTGAACTAAATCATCATGAACCTCTACCTCTCCCATTTACGAGACTTTCGAAAAAGCTGTCTGAAGCGACCATAACAACGTAAATGTAGAAAGAGTACTTAGGCTAAACAACAACTATTCAGTGTCCAATATCCAATATTGATAGTGCGAGCGTAGAAAACTAGTAGTTTTTGATCTCTCGCGTCTAGTTCTTAGGGCTTGGTTCCAGTTGTTCGGTTTACTCCTGCAGTGGACGAGGAAATACCCTCTGCTTTCTTGCTTTTAGCTTCGGTGAGGTGGATGTTTTGTGGGTTAGTAGGTTGTAATTTGTAGAGTGATTAGGGAGCTACGGGTTGCTGGGAAGTTTAGAGAACTGCCATGACTCCTGTCTGTGTAGGTACCTGAAAGAGAATAGTAAGGTAGTGGTAAAGGAATGAAGAGAGAATAAAGAAGAGAGTGAAGTAGCACCATAGAGACTCTGGGAGCTGGGTTAAGGCCGTATCGCTAACCATCCTTGCCTTTAAACAGGAGTTTACGTAGATAGCCACTCCCCCTCCTGCTCTATGTTCCCTGTCCCTGCGGAAGAGTTCCATGCCAGCAACACGCATCTCTTCGTCGGAGATGTCCGATGAGAGCCAGGATTCGGTGATGAATATGATGTCGTAGTGCTGATGTTCACGCAGCGTCCTCATTTCTGCTACCTTCCCTCTTAGCCCCCTAACGTTGCTGTACATACATATTAGAGTGTGCCTGATGAGAGGGGAGGTCTGGATGTGTATTTTCGCGGGATGAGCGCTTACGTGGTTGAATTTAGCCTCGCCAGTCCTCATAGGACTGGCATTGTTCCGTTTTTTTGTGTTTTGTTCTTAACTTGGGTGGGGGCTGTAGCAGTGGTGGCTTCTTTACTTGATGTATCTAACTCACTGGTCAGCGCCTGTGTGACGACCACTGACTCCAGAGGTCTTGGTGGTTGCCGTCTCTCCTCTTGCCTTGTGGGTCTAGGCTTACTTTCACATATACGTATTGAGCCACCCATGCGATCTTTCGCATTATACCATGCGTGCAGAACGTCTGTGAGGGAGGCATATGAGTCGAACTGGACGGCAAGTAGTCTGGGATTGGGTATGGTCTTCAGGTGCGCTGGCCTTGGCAGTCTACTGACGCTGTTGGCCGGTATACTGTTGAGACCAACTTTGGTTGAGAGCCATTGCCATTGTTGGACGTCGTGAAAGTACCGATCTTTGACCGAGCTGTCACTTGGCAATTCTGGAATCCCATGTACAACTATAGTGTTGTTTCTGTTGGGATTTCCAACCGCTGACTTTCTCTCCTCCTCTCTTATTGACCATGGCTTGTCAGGCCTGGCCCGAATTTTACAGGCATTAACAACGTCCGGTTGTCGCGAGAGAAGGAGTGTGTCTTCAGCCTCTTTGGCGGTATTTAGGGACACACGTAAAGGGGGTGGCTTATCTCGGGGTGCACGGCTTCCTCGAGAAAGGCGACACAAAGTTGCAGGGAGGGGAGGGAGTCCCAGCATCTGACAGTAGTCGGTCCACATTCGGCTGTCAAATTGTTCCCTCTCGACCAACAATGAGTCTGTCGATACATCGACGTTGAACAAAATGATCGAGTTGGTCCTCCTGTGACCTGGGTTCGTTGTGGGTGGCACGCCCGACTTCCCAATGGGTTTGAGTAATTCCACTGGTTGTTTCTCAGTCACGGTGTGTGGGGTGTTCGGAATGGGTTTCGTAGAGGCTTCGGCGGTCGATGTCTTTGGCCATGCGCTTGACGTCCCCTGGGGCCGGGTAGGGGGTATGGAGACTTGACCTAATATGGTCCCCACGCGAGGTGGCGTGCCCACAGCTGGAGCTCTAGGTCTGTTTCCAGGTCTCTCTGTGTTATCCTTTGGTGTTAACCCTACTTATTCGAGGATGCTGGTAGCTTTTGCGTGGCGGAGAGCTTTCTGTGCGGAGTGCGGGCATTTTCCTGCACTCTGGACAGATGTACCAGAACCACTTGCATGGTTGTCTCTTCATCAGCTTATAGTATTGTCGGGGGACTTTGGTATCGCAGTGGCAATGCGCCCATCGTTGACACAGGTTGCATGCAAATGCCTCATCGACTACCGAAACAACTTTGGTGCAAACACTGCAGCCATCGGGTGTCGTAATACAGCCTTCCTTCCATGAATAAGGTGCTACGGATTGTGGCGAACTGCTTGTGGCTGCCTTGTTCTGAAGCCTTTTACGTCGTCTTCTATGTTCAGGCATGGTATGATCCTTGCTCAAGATAGGACTAGTTTGTGACGGGCTAGTGCTACTCTGTGTCACCTGTCTGATGGCGACTGGAATTCTAGAAACATGGGTTGGCCACTTCTTTAGAAGTTCGGTGTTCTGCCCTACCTCTGTTTGTCTTCTAGTACAGACTAGTGTGTTGTTTAGGGTGTTACTGGCCGTTTTTGTGCACGACCGCGTTATCCGTGTCAAAGCTTCAGACCTAGCGTTTTGGGCAGACATGTCGCTATGATATAAACTTCTTGGGAAAACAAGTAGTTAACAACAATAAGAGGGTTGAAGACTGAATGCAGCAAAAGGACAGAATAGAAAAGGGAAGATAATTTATGTTGGCTCACCTTCAGACACTTGTCACTTGATCCTCTGCTCTTGACCAACGAGTTTAACCGTAAGCTCCAGATGCGTATGTATAACCAGGAAAGATATTTCCTGGGGAATGACCTCCGAGGAGAACCGAGAGCTAAGGCAGTTTGGCAGTTGAAACGCCCAAGAACCACTGACAGGAGGTAGACCGGTTGGTTCAAAGGAATAATAATGCCAATTTTCAACTGTTGAGGAGTGAGCTGACGAATACGCAGGGGTGAGGTGCGTGGACGGACAGAAGTGCTGCAAACGTTCGATGTTTTTAGATTGAGTATTGTAAGTGGGAGTTTTTCATTGTGGAAAAATCCAAAAGCTGAGAGACGAGAGAAACACGTCACTACTCAAGGAGCGCGCCAGACCCAGATCCAATAACTCCAGATGAACTAATGTAAACCAGCTGACTTCTTCGAGCTCGTTAATAGTTCTTGTGGAATGGTTTCAGGTCCTTGATTGTATTCTCCAATGTCTAATATCTTTTAACGAGCTAGTGTAAACCAATTGATTTCTTCGCGCTCGCTTGTAGATCATGCGGAATGGTTCCTGGTCTTTGGTGGATTCGAATGCAGTAGGTCTACCCACCCGACTACTGTAGCTCTTGTTAGCCCGACGGGCGGTTGGGTACTGTCTAGATTTGTAGGGAGTGTTGTTTGTTTGTTTACTTTTTCTTCCGAGGACTGTGGTGCAGATGGGTTCTTCAAATGTCGTGCCAGTAGACAATTGGCCGGAATGGTCGTAAAAAGGAGATGAAAATATGTGCAGAGAAATCAAGGGAGAGAAAGTGTAGAGAGAGACAAAATAGAAAAAGAAAAGGAAAAAGGAAAGGAGAATAATAAATACTTAAAAAAAGAAAAAAAGATTAGGAGAAAGGGAACTGCGCAGAAGAATAAACATTGGTAGCTTCATGGGGAATCGGTGACAGGAAGAGCCTTTGTTGAAGTTTGAGAACGTAGAGTCAGAAGTAAGAAGGACAAATAACATTATAGGACGAACGGGGAATATTGTTGTTCTCTTAGTAGAGGACGGTAACTGGGGTGGGGACGCCTACAGGAAGGTATAAGGTTAGGCCAAGGTCTCGGTGATAGTGGTTTCACTAAGTTTTCAGTAACGGTTGGTCGTACCGAGTTAGTAAGCCGTGTTAGCCTAGTCCACATTCCAGTTGGATGAGCGCAAACCTTGCGTCGCTACGTAACTGTCCAAACTCTTCTTGAAGCTGTCAACAGACCAAGCAGTAGCAATCTCGGCAGGCAATGCGTTTCAGTGGCCGCAAACTCGCGGAAAGAAGAAGTATGATCGCACACAGGTTTTCGCTCTTTGGTGGGCGATCCTCCTTGGGTTACCACTAGAATCGCCATAGTGGCCGTTCGGTAGGATTCCACTGTTCGGATGACTCGGGTTACTGAGTATTTTGTAAGCCGTTATCAAGTCACCGCGTAATCTGCGGTAGTTTAGGGAGTAGAGCCCTAGATCTTTCAGCCTGTCCTGATGTGGTCTTTGCCTCATTCACACGACACCCTTTGTAGCACGCTTTTGGACTTTCTCCAGGAGGTTCACGTCCCTTTTCAGATATGGTGGTGCAATGACGTTGTATACCTCTAGGTGGGGTGGTATATAGGTCTTATGCAGCTTCAAAAAGAGTTCCAGGGTCGGGGCACCCAGTTGTCTGCGCATGAAGTGCAGTGCTGCGTAGGCTCTGGAGGCATCTCCTGGATAGTTGGAACTGGTGTCTAGTTTGTCAGTTAGTATTAGTCCTAGGTCTTTCTCTGTGGTGTTGTGGGAGAGTTGTGTTCCACAGAGAGAATAGGGTACCTTCTGAGAGTCTGGGACGCAGAGAAATGTGGCCCGGCACCTATCTAGGTTAAATGCAACTCCATTACTATCCACCCACTCTGCAAGTAATCTCAGACCACTTTTCAGTGCACTTGATTCTGTTTCTGACGTCACAGCTCTCCATAACTTAACATCATCAACATAGAGTAGAATCAGGGAGCTGAGATTCAGTGGGGTCGTTCACAAAAAGAAGGAATAGCAGTGAACCTAGAATCGCCCCTTGCGATACACCAGATGATGATGTCCTCCAAATCGACCAAACTCTGTTGGCGTTTGTGCAGAACTCCCCATCGTCTAGATGGTCCTACAGCCATGAAAGCACTTGTTCCTTGATGCCCAACCTTTCTATTTTGTGAATAAGAACGGTGTGTGGCACTGTGTCTAAGGCCTTATTGAAATCCAGGAAAATTGCATGGACAGGAATTTAGAGGTCCCAGCATGCCGTCCACTTATCACCGGTCGCCAGAATGTTTGTGGCACAGGACCTACCACTTCTGAAACCATGTTGTGCATCACTAAGTGCTCCCTTCTTTTCTAAGTATTCCCCAACATGGTCTTCTACCAGACTCTCCATTGCTTTTAACACCACTGGTAGGAGGTCTGTGGGTTGGCAGCATTTTGGGTTCTGCCTGTCTCCACCTTTGAAGATGGGGGACAGAATAGCACTTTTCCACTCCTGTGGAAGCATGTGATTGTCTAAGGAGTGTCGAAACAAGTTACACAGCGGACCGCACAAGACACTTTTCTGGAGGTCCTCCACTTGTGCCATGCTTTCCTCTTGGCTTTCAAAAGGCGTTCAGAGCCTCGCTTCAACCATGAGGTTCGTTTCCGCGGTATTGCTGTGATAACTGGAACGTTTTCAGAGACAGCCCTCTTGATGATATCTCTGACTAGTCTCTAATGTTGGTCAATCGACACGTTGCCCACTCCGGAGGCCATGGTGCTGTCGACGGATATTGGTTCATCGGCACGTAGTTAGCTTCAATGTGGCAAAGACAAGGGCGCGATGCCTCCCATGGCGGGTGTTCGGGGAGTTTCAGATCGAACACTACCAAGCCGTGATCGCTGCTGCCTAGGGGGGTTTGAACTTGTACATTTCCTACCAGCAGTGGGTCACTAGTAAAAAGGTAGCCCAGCTTGGACGACTTTCCACCCGACCCCAGCGAGTGTCATCATCAATATTCTCGTGCTGCCCAGCCTTTTTGATAGTGTTCAGTACGATCCGATTGAATCCTCGGCTTGAAGTTTCCCTGTCCTGCCCAAGATTGAGAGTCGGAACATTAAAGTTGCCGGCTGTAATGACCTGGTCATATCCGATGGACGTCACTCCGGACATTACCTGTAGCAGTTGTCGGCTATCTTCCACGCTGCTAGTAGTTGTTCTGTAGACGCCTCCTACTGGGTTCTTGGTGTGTCCAGTCCTGAACTGACACCAGATGAAGTCTGGGAGCCCTGAAATTAGGGTTTCAGTTGCTTGATCACTTTTAAGGTTATCACTCATAAGCATCGCCACTCCGCCTCCTTGCTGAAACTCCCTGTCTCTCCTGAACAGACGCATACCGTCTGTGCTAGTTTCGAAGCCGCTAGTGCCCAGTGATAACCAAGTTTCTGTCAGGATTATGATCGTTGGAGCAAGGTAGGAACAGAGAAATCGTAATTCCCCAATCTTACTTATAAGCCCCCTCACATTACTGTGAAGACACTCGGCTGTGTTTCTAACGACAAGGGGTATCTTGGTGCTGGCATACTGGAGGGAGTCTTGCTTAGTGGCGAAACTTGACATAGGACGGCCAGCCCCAGTGGAACCGGCCCAATTACGTTTTTTCCTGCAATGGTTTCTGGAGATTTCATAGAGTCCAGGCTTGTTTGTACACCTTGTCTGTTGACACTGATGGTGACTTCGGCAGTGGGCGGAGCTGCCACTTGCTGTTGTTGCAGTGTCCTGGGCCTGCTTTCACAGCAGCGGACGTTCTTACTGATGCTATCTTTTACTTTGTACCAAGTTTGCAGCATTCTGGTTAAAAGTTCTTGACAGCCGAAGTTAACAGCCATCAACCAGGGTGATGTTATCGTCGTCAAATGTGAGGGACGTGGCAGTCTGCAGACCGCTGCCATCTTCGCTGATAACCAATGCCATTGCTGGACGTCGTGAGCACACTTTTGTACGGCTGTACCGGTTGTCAGTTCCGGTGTGCCGAGGACAACCATAGTTGTTGGTTTCAGCGTTTGGGGAGCCTCGCGAGGTACTTTTCTTGCTGACCAAGGACGGTTTGGTTTGGCACTAATGCTGGATAACCTGTTGATGACTAGTATGTGTGAAATCAGCAAGAATCTTTCAGCTTCTTTAGCCGAGCTTAGGGTAACTCTCACCGGCGGAGGCATTCCCTGAGGTGGGTAGTTGCCTTTGTAGGGTCTGCACATTTTTGCCTCTGGGCCACCCAGTCCTAGTGTGGTACGTACGGTTTCCCATTGCCGCTTGTCAAACGATTTTCTGTCCTCAACGAGATTATCATGGCACACGGGGAGGTTAAACAAGATAGTGGAGTTCGACCAGTCATCAGCTTCTCTATTTTCACGTGCTGTGGGTGGTTTTTTGTGGGAGGGGTGCACCTTCTTTCCACTGTCACCCATTTTTCGCTATGTACATTGGGGATAGACTTTAAAGTGACTTCAGGGCTAGGGACCAATGTAGTTGGTCGCGTACCTGGCCGCCGTTTGGTCTTTTCGGACTACTCACCGGGTGACTATCCGGTGAACGGTGCTGGCACTCTTGCTACTTGGACCTGGGTAGTGGTCCGTGTAGGTGCCGGCATCACAGTAGTCACTGCGATGTCTTTTTACGGACTCCACCAGCGAGCCTTTAGAAAGGAGTGGCCTTATACGGCACTGTGGGCAGATGTACCAGAACCACGTGCATGAGTAGCGCGCCATGAAGGTGTAATATTGGCCTGGTATGTTCTCATCACACTGACTGTGCACCCACTTATTGCAGATGTTACACCCAAAGGCAGCATCTCTCTTGGCTACGGTGAGACCACATGTGTGACAGTCGTCAGTCTGACCAGAAGGTTTAGTTAACAACCCTCTTTTCCCTCTCTTCCGTCTCTCAGTGGTAGCCTCCACAGGTAGACTGGGGTCTGGGCTGGTGGCACCAGAAGGACATGCTCTCCGATGAACTACAGTACAGAGGTCCAGGGGGACAGGAATTCAACTTCTCCCAGGAAATGGTTGTTGCAACTGTCCTCCTAAGGTAGACCCGTGATCTCTTCAGGCAGCACTAAGCTTTTTGCCCTTGGCCCTCGTTTCTACCACTGATGGGAAGGTTTGTGGCTGGGCGAGGCTTTACCTGAGATGTTCCTAATACCAGATTTGGTTAGGACTCGATTACTACTCATTTCTACTGGTGATTAGGGAGATAAAAATGAGGTACAGAGATGGTTGTATCGAGTGAAATGTAGAAAAGCAATGATAAATAAAGCTGTCAACCTTACCTAGGATCGCCAAGTTGTACGACGCGGAAGAATGACTAAAGCTTCTCGCAGATCCAAGGTATATAGTCGAATGAGATAAGCAGCGCTGCAGCCGCAGCAACCTGAGCTGTAGCAGTTGATCGAGGCAGTAAGACGTACCACACAGTTGTCCGTTCGGAGAGTGATAGTAGAGACCGACTGAGGGCTTTACGTCCTGTAGCAAAACTTTTTTCCAGTGAAATTGTAACTTTCGTAGGGGAAATATCCAACTGGGTGGCTTATATATGGTTATTTTCTAGTAGAATACACACGAGACAAAACACATCAGTATCCAAAGAGGGCGGTTTACATTCTGTTACTGTAAGTCTACCCAATCGCCTCCTGTAGCTATGGTATATGGCATATGGTATATACGGGGTTTGGGTGTTAATGAAATTTGTAGTGACTGAATGATTTGTCCAAAAACTGTGATACAGATATTTCCTTCAGGTGCCACGTCACCAGCCGGTTGTTCGGAATGTTTGCAGAGAAAAGATGGAGAGGAACAAAAGACTTCGGAGTGCGAAGAAACATTTTTCGGCATTTATCACGGTTAAATGCTAGTCCGTTGTTATTCACCCACTCCGCAAGTAATCTGAGGTCACCTCGTGTTACACCTGGCTCTGTTCTGGACGTCACAGCTCCCCATAACCTAACGTCGTCACGGTGAAAGAAAATCGAGGATCCGAGGCTCAGCGGAAGGTGGCACAAGAAGGAGGAACGGCAGTGGACCCAGAATCACTCCTTGAAATACACAAGATGACTATCTTCTCCAAGGCCAGTAAACTCTGTCGACCTAGCCACTGATAGCAAACCTTGCTATTTGCGAATAAGAATTACGTGAGACTGTATTGAAGGCCTTGGAAAAATTCGCGAAAGTTGCACGAACGGCGGCCTGGATTTCCCAGCATACTGTCCAGTTATCACTGGCTGCCAAAAGGTTTGAAGCAAACGACTAACGCTTTTGGCGACCGTGTTGGGCGTCACTTGACGCTCTCTTTTTGTAAAAGTACCCTCTGACACGGTCACCTACCTTCAACACCACTGGTAGAACTGCTAAATATCGATCACATTCTCGGTTTCGCCCGTCAATTCCTCTGAGGATGGTTAAGACTGGTCCCTTGGAAGCATATGTTCGGCAAAAGAGTGTGGAAATGGATTGAAGAGTGGGTCACATACGGCGTCCACATAACACAGACGGTCGAATGTCATCGCACCCCAGTGATTTTCCTGTGCAGAGCTTCGAAGGTTTTTTGAAAGTCATGGTGACATTAACCTGCACTCCATGCAACGCTTCTACACTGAGCAGTGCCGAAGGCTGCTGAGGTCCGAAGCCGAAATGTTTTGAGGGTGGCGCCAAACGTTTCGACAGTATCCTGACCAGAGAAGTTCACTCCGCTCGAGCCTTTCATACTACAAGCTCTCGGGATAGTAGATTTTCTCCACGTCATGTATCAATATGCTTTCTTTGGGTTCAAATCAAGCCTTTCAGCAGGGTTTGTGTGGAGTGACCTACAGTCCTTCCTCCCTTTGATGCTGCATCTATTCCTAAGAGCCACATATGTGCTATGACCTGTTTTTCAGAGTCCTTCAGTGGCTTTTGTTAGCTATGAAGTTAGCTCCTTTGGTATTTTTGTGACCACTGAGACAATTTCGGAGATAGCCGCCCTGATGGTTTTCCTCAACAGTTTCTCAGTGTTGCTCACTCGATAAGGCACTCCACTCCTGGGGCCACAATGATAACGACGGATATTGTTTTACTTCCATGTGGCTTGCCTTCCTGCAGCAGAGGCAAGGAAAAGATCCCCCACATGATGGACTTTCATTGATTGCCAGACCGAGGGCTGCCATACCATGACTGCTGCCACTGAGAGGGGCTTGAAACTGCACCTTTTCCGCCAGGGGGTGATCGCTAGTAGGAAGGTAGCCCAGTCTGGGCGCTCTTATACCAGGCAGCAACAAGTTTCATCGCCAACATTTTCATGCACCCTAGCCTCTTTGGTGGCGTTCAGAAAGTTCTGGTCGAACGTCCTGCTTGAAGTTGTAACATCCCACCCAATGTCGAGAGGCTGAGAAGTGAAATTCTCGGTTATAGCTACCTAGTCATACCCCGTAGTCACACCTCTGAATAACAATTGGGGTGGCTGTTGATTCTACTTCACTCTGCCAGCTGGGGTTCCTGGAGCCCCCTAGCAGGCACTCGGGGTGTCCCACTGCGGAGTGGTACGAAGTGGAGTCTGCGGGCCCCGGTTGTAGTTTCAGCGGCCCCTTCACCTTCGGGATGGTCGCTCATAAGTACTGCCTCTTTCCTTGTGTTTCTTGTCTCTCCTAGACAGATGCACACCGTCTAGACTGGTTTCGATCTCCTAATACCTAGCAGTAACCAATTTCCTTTCAAACTTATAGTTCTGGAAGCAGCATGGGAACAATGGTCGTAGTTCCACCAATGTGCCAATTAGTCCCCTCAAACTACTTTCAAAAAGTTTGGAGGTGGATCTAACGACATGGGGTGTTTTGGTGGCGATGGACCGTGGTGAGTCGCATGCAAACGTGAAAGCTGCTGCCTGCCGGCCAGTTCTAGTAAGGCCAGCCTGGTCAGGTTTTATTTCACAGGTGCCTCTGGAGCTATCATTATATCGGGGTCACTTCGACATCACCGCGTTTATTCACAGCAGTAGTGACCTAAGCAGCAACGACTGTCGCCTTTCGTCGCCAGCGTTCTGAGTTCCCTTTCGCAACAGCGAACCTCCCTGTTGATTTAGTCTGTAACTGAGTGTCGTATCTGCAACACTGGTTATAGGCAGTGTGCGTCCGAAGATAATAGCAACTGACCTTGGTGAAGTCACTTTTATTGGATGTCGAAGACGTGGGGGCCTGCAGACGGCCACCGCCATTCTATCCGACCCTGCGCTTGTTGACAACCACCATCAAACGTCACGAGTATACCTCTTTACCAATGAGCCGGCTGTTATTTTCGTCATACCGTAGATAAACTTGGCCGCTTGCTTCAGCCTGTTGAGTGCTCCTCGAGATATTTTTCTCACCAACCATGGCCGATCTGGCCCAGCCCTAGTGCTGGATAACCGGTTGGTGACCACAACTTATGACAGCTGGAGGAGTCGCTCAACCATCTTAAACGGACACAATGTCACCCTTACCTTCAGGGGCATTTCTGGAGGTGAATAGCCGCCTTTGTTCAACTGGCATGGTTTCTCCTCTAGAGTGCCGTGTCTGGTGTGCGACATAAGGTTTCACGCTACCGTTTGTAAGACTATTCCCTTTTCGCGAAAAAAATGCCATGACAAGGGGAATGTTAAATCAGATGATAGAGTTAGACTCGCAATTCGCGTCCCCATTATCATGCACTGTGGGTGTTTTCATGAAAAACTTGTGCCTTCTTTCCCACTGTAGCCCATTTCTGCGATGTGCTGCGTGGGTAGACGTAAGGGAAACTTCGGGGTTTGAGGCTAATGTTGTTGACCCACGGCTAGTTGCCATTTGGCCTTTTTACACCACTCACAGGCGTTAGTGTCCATGAAACATCACTGATCCACTCTTTATTTGGACTCTCACTTGTAGTGGTTTTTTGGATGCCGGCGTTTCAGCTGCCATTTAAAGTCTGTAAGGAGGGGTAGCCCTACCGGGCACTGGGGGCAGATATACCAGAATGACGTGCAAGGGTACAAGGGTGCCACGAAGACGCAATATTGGTCTGATCCGTTTTGCACCGGGAATGTACCCACTTGTCACAACCGCGACATTCAAAGCTGCGTCGTCTTCGTCCAAAGTGAGACCACATGTGTGGCAATCAATGCTATGGCCAGAGGGTATATTCAGGAACTTTCGTTTCGTTTTCTACCGTTTCCTTTCGAATGTCTATGCAGACAGACTAGTGATTAGGTGGAGTCGAATTTTTCACCTGGCTAATGCATAGTCTGATTTCCATACACCCACCTCATGACCTTACAGAATGGTCCTAGATCTCTTGGGGATTCAAACACGGCAGGCTTAGGGGCTCGTGGTCCGCATTTCCTGAGAGATTGAATATGGCCGGGTGTAACTGGAAGTCTTACGAAGATGTATGACCCTTCTTAAAACCTTGGTAAGCAAATAACCCACAAATCTCGTTTCCGCGAACAGTTATTGTGATTAGTAATGCCGAAGGTAAGAGGATTGAAAATGAGAAGGCCGGTGGTGAAAAACAAAAGCTTTAAAAGTAAACAGGAAAATTAAATCTTTGATGAACTAGGTGGAGGTTAACGAAAAACAGTGCCAGAATGAATAAATTTGAATGAGATTGCAAGGCAGCGATAGAAAGAGAAAAGGGAGCAGGGAATAATATATTTATAGTGCCGAGAACAAAACTTTTAGTGGTATTAACAACGAGACAGACACCAAGGGTTAAGACTCCCAATACAGATACGAAATAATCTGCCCATCACAGAAGGCCCATATATTGGGTCGCATCTACAAAAATACTGGTAAACGAAGGAGACTGTTACGAAGAACCGGATTTGCCCGGCGAAAGTATCTCGACTTTCCACTGGTTCTCTGAGGCGGGAAAGGTGCTATAATCCGAGTCTTTCACACCACTTTTCGAGGAGCTGTGTTCAAAGGGTAATTAGGCGAGATAGACAAGTGAATTTGAAGCTGCCCCATCATCCGGTCTACTGTCCACGACAGCGTAGGAAGCATTCTGTTGAATTCGGCTTTTCTGCCGGACGCAAATGCCTATCAGTAAATCAGATCCTACTTGGCGAACCTGAATGTGTTGTCTGACTAATTTTTTCGTTGTCAAACTTCCGAAGGCCTCAATTTAGGATTGCAGCAGATGTTGCGGAGTTGTTGTTGTCATTACACCAAGCGGTGATAGGGAGCATTTGGGGCTTTTCCTAACTCGAATTTAGTTCGAAAGGGAACATATGGGGATCCAGAATGGCCATGCGCCCATCTGGATCTGCATATGCACGTTTCTGTGCCGACTTTGCTTCACGTAGAGCGTTCCGTCCCTATTCTGTTCTTAAAATTTGTCATTGAAAGATCTATGTACTGCGTGGCATCTTGCACGAGAGCCATCATAGCAAGGAACGAACATCCAGGTGCCCTTTGCCAAGTCTGGTTTATGGATAACGGAATGAATATCTGAGAGACAAGAGGTCCTGAATGACTTTAGACTAGATGATCGAAGTTCCGTGGCGAGCAATTTGCTAGTCGATTCACAGTCTGCTTACCACGCTCTCGGGCTAGTTTGAAATACTGATATCAACATCCCTGAGTTTAATCTGCGCAAGTCCATTAAACCGGTCACTTGTGCAGGTGTGCTGTCAACTCTGTCATTTTTACCATGTTTAACCTTCTGGCATCCCTTCTGGGATACGCCAAAAATAAGTTCAAAAAACACCCAGTGGAATGATCTACTCCGTGAAGAATGGGCTGAGCAGAAGAGATGTCTTTCATTAATAGGCCACCTATTCACACTACGTCCTCCCAAACCAACAGCTGGTCAGCGGTTTGGTGGACTCAGGGGCGCTTCTGAAATTTTCGGATGCACCTAACACCCACATCTCATCTAAGTTTTAGGATAATATTTACGTTCTACTGGCAGGGGCTAAGCCAATGGCTGCACTCCTCTTGACTACTTCCACTCACAGGTTGGAAGTTAGCGCCATCCCACTGTCTGTACAAGTTGTTTCCGCGGGTCGTAGTGGGTTGAACAGCAAGCGACCAGTTCATGTTATCATTCTAGACCTGGCCGATGCCATCGGAACGTCGTGCAACGCAGCGTGCTCGCTTAACCTGCAAAAGTGGATGTCACTGAACCATTCAGAGTGTGGTCCAAAGTGCATCTAGAAGACATAGAGTGCCGTACTAAATCAAGCAGAACCAGGTGAGCCTGGAATACCGAAAGAGTGGGAGTTTCTCAATGTGCAATCCTTGGGGTGCTTTTATTTTTACTACCCTTGAGTGATCTCCCTGCTCATATCTTTCCATCTACCCTCTTACTTGCCGACAACCTCAAAATATGAAAGGCAACTAGTGGCGAAGAGCACTCTTGGTACTGCAAAACGACCCACTGCTGTTAAAACCCTGATCATCTAGAAATGGCTTGAGGTAAACACTTGTCTTTGCACACTGGAAGCAATGAAAACCAGCCAGACCCCCGAAAAGTGACCGATCACCAGCGTGTTCACACTGAAAGACCGAGATACGCCAACTGTAATAGAATTGGGGCGAAGGAGAGCGCCCCCATGCACTTTCCAGGAGGGCAGCTTGGAGCACTAACGCCTGAAATATTCTTCAGTGTATTTAGAATTCAAGTAAGACCACAAATAGAAGTGTTCAGCACGATACCGTAGACTCTACTAAACAGATATACGAGCATTCTAAGAAAGGCGTGGGGAAAAGCGTTTAGGTCAGCTATCGGGATAACAGGTAGAACACATGCACACTACTTTGGACAGCTCAACTCGTTCACCCTAAGGCACTGAAGGAAAAGAGGCAACCTGCTAATACCTCACAAGATCACCCATCAAGTATACTACCGCAACAGGTTAACATTCTTGGTCCAAAACCAAGTCTTGTGGGGACTTCACTCTCGCAGCCGATCAGAAGTCAAACCTGAGAGTGTAATCTAACTTCTTCTTTTGAAGTATGTGCTTTATGGAACCCTCTGCTGAAAGAAGTAGGTACAGCCACATTGGCTGACTCCGACAAATGGCTGCTCTATAAAAACCTGAACGCGAACGGCTGACCACGAACATTCGCTGGTGGTAACTACTTATGTCCTCATCCATCTTTGTGTAATCCAACCACAGAATCTGAACTAAGACCTATTCATCCCCTTATCATAATTATTCATACTATTTTTCATCCCACTTTTCTCATCCCCTACTCACCATGCTTCTCGCATTACTTTTGAATGACGTCTAGTAATTACCTACAGGTGCTTACAAAAACAAGGACTGCAAAATGTTAGTTGACCTTATCAGCGGCCCAGTTGCTCTCCCAAAGCGGCTAGCATTCCACTTATAAAAGAAAACCTTCAAAGTAACAGTGACTATCCCAAGGCCACCGGCAGGTGAGCTTTGAAGACCTCTGTTACTATCGAAGGAGCATTGCCTGAAAGAAGGGAACCAGGCCTCAAGGCAGAGAAACAGGAACTCAAAGACCAAAAGTTTCCTTTACCCACACTCTTGATGGTTGGTATTGTTGGACGGTGTTTAAGCTCACGTGCGCCTTTTGGATACACTTGAAGCCTTACTCATCCGCTTTTCAGTTTCGAATTCCAGACCGCCTCACCTCTTCACCGTCGAGCTCTACCGTCTATTACTTATCATTTGTTACCAAATGTACGCACTTCATCTGTAGCTGCCAAGGCGCCGGGTCACACTTTTATTTTCCTTTTTCCCCTCAAGATTCCTGTGGTCACCACTGAACTCGCATTCCCTTGAGTGTTCCCCTACAGCAATGTGCCTACCTACAGGTTGGTTGAAAACCCAACAATGACTGGTCTTTACATCCTTTATTCATGACTTATTGGAGGCTGTGACCTGATCGTGAAAGCATGTTGAAGATTATGTAGTGTATTCGCTGGTTGGTGGTTTACATAGGGGTTAGTCTGTGATTTTAGTGACCATCTAGGGGGAGGCTTGGAGAGGAGTAACAGACGTGAAAATATTTGTCATTTTCTGAGGCACACAACACCAATGCATGGACCGGCTCCAACTGTTTTTGGCTTAGCTATCAGAGCGGGCGGATGTTAACGACTGCTACAATCGCCGTGCTCCCAATTAATCATGCTGTCACTGATCTCATGGTACAACATCACTCACTGGAAGGTCACTCGAGCAGACCGCAACTGCTAGGTAGTATAAGATGCGAATATTGCACAACTAAAGGAGGAGTAATAGTACTGTGCCCAAGTGATAAATGTGTGGAATTTTAGAAAAATGCACATCTCACTTAACGGATGAAAGCAGCCTTGCCAACTTGACAGGAGAGTGAAGGGAGTCATCCGTCTGAGTGCAAAGTCGTAGACTCTTTCAGGACATTTATAATTCCAATATCCAATATCCAATATTGATAGTGCGAGCGTAGAAAACTAGTAGTTTTTGATCTCTCGCGTCTAGTTCTTAGGGCTTGGTTCCAGTTGTTCGGTTTACTCCTGCAGTGGACGAGGAAATCCCTCTGCTTTCTTGCTTTTAGCTTCGGTGAGGTGGATGTTTTGTGGGTTAGTAGGTTGTAATTTGTAGAGTGATTAGGGAGCTACGGGTTGCTGGGAAGTTTAGAGAACTGCCATGACTCCTGTCTGTGTAGGTACCTGAAGAGAATAGTAAGGTAGTGGTAAAGGAATGAAGAGAGAATAAAGAAGAGAGTGAAGTAGCACCATAGAGACTCTGGGAGCTGGGTTAAGGCCGTATCGCTAACCATCCTTGCCTTTAAACAGGAGTTTACGTAGATAGCCACTCCCCCTCCTGCTCTATGTTCCCTGTCCCTGCGGAAGAGTTCCATGCCAGCAACACGCATCTCTTCGTCGGAGATGTCCGATGAGAGCCAGGATTCGGTGATGAATATGATGTCGTAGTGCTGATGTTCACGCAGCGTCCTCATTTTGCTACCTTCCCTATTAGCCCCCTAACGTTGCTGTACATACATATTAGAGTGTGCCTGATGAGAGGGGAGGTCTGGATGTGTATTTTCGCGGGATGAGCGCTTACGTGGTTGAATTTAGCCTCGCCAGTCCTCATAGGACTGGCATTGTTCCGTTTTTTTGTGTTTTGTTCTTAACTTGGGTGGGGGCTGTAGCAGTGGTGGCTTCTTTACTTGATGTATCTAACTCACTGGTCAGCGCCTGTGTGACGACCACTGACTCCAGAGGTCTTGGTGGTTGCCGTCTCTCCTCTTGCCTTGTGGGTCTAGGCTTACTTTCACATATACGTATTGAGCCACCCATGCGATCTTTCGCATTATACCATGCGTGCAGAACGTCTGTGAGGGAGGCATATGAGTCGAACTGGACGGCAAGTAGTCTGGGATTGGGTATGGTCTTCAGGTGCGCTGGCCTTGGCAGTCTACTGACGCTGTTGGCCGGTATACTGTTGAGACCAACTTTGGTTGAGAGCCATTGCCATTGTTGGACGTCGTGAAAGTACCGATCTTTGACCGAGCTGTCACTTGGCAATTCTGGAATCCCATGTACAACTATAGTGTTGTTTCTGTTGGGATTTCCAACCGCTGACTTTCTCTCCTCCTCTCTTACTGACCATGGCTTGTCAGGCCTGGCCCGAATTTTACAGGCATTAACAACGTCCGGTTGTCGCGAGAGGAGGAGTGTGTCTTCAGCCTCTTTGGCGGTATTTAGGGACACACGTAAAGGGGGTGGCTTATCTCGGGGTGCATGGCTTCCTCGAGAAAGGCGACACAAGTTGCAGGGAGGGGAGGGAGTCCCAGCATCTGACAGTAGTCGGTCCACATTCGGCTGTCAAATTGTTCCCTCTCGACCAACAATGAGTCTGTCGATACATCGACGTTGAACAAAATGATCGAGTTGGTCCTCCTGTGACCTGGGTTCGTTGTGGGTGGCACGCCCGACTTCCCAATGGGTTTGAGTAATTCCACTGGTTGTTTCTCAGTCACGGTGTGTGGGGTGTTCGGAATGGGTTTCGTAGAGGCTTCGGCGGTCGATGTCTTTGGCCATGCGCTTGACGTCCCCTGGGGCCGGGTAGGGGGTATGGAGACTTGACCTAATATGGTCCCCACGCGAGGTGGCGTGCCCACAGCTGGAGCTCTAGGTCTGTTTCCAGGTCTCTCTGTGTTATCCTTTGGTGTTAACCCTACTTATTCGAGGATGCTGGTAGCTTTTGCGTGGCGGAGAGCTTTCTGTGCGGAGTGCGGGCATTTTCCTGCACTCTGGACAGATGTACCAGAACCACTTGCATGGTTGTCTCTTCATCAGCTTATAGTATTGTCGGGGGACTTTGGTATCGCAGTGGCAATGCGCCCATCGTTGACACAGGTTGCATGCAAATGCCTCATCGACTACCGAAACAACTTTGGTGCAAACACTGCAGCCATCGGGTGTCGTAATACAGCCTTCCTTCCATGAATAAGGTGCTACGGATTGTGGCGAACTGCTTGTGGCTGCCTTGTTCTGAAGCCTTTTACGTCGTCTTCTATGTTCAGGCATGGTATGATCCTTGCTCAAGATAGGACTAGTTTGTGACGGGCTAGTGCTACTCTGTGTCACCTGTCTGATGGCGACTGGAATTCTAGAAACATGGGTTGGCCACTTCTTTAGAAGTTCGGTGTTCTGCCCTACCTCTGTTTGTCTTCTAGTACAGACTAGTGTGTTGTTTAGGGTGTTACTGGCCGTTTTTGTGCACGACCGCGTTATCCGTGTCAAAGCTTCAGACCTAGCGTTTTGGGCAGACATGTCGCTATGATATAAACTTCTTGGGAAAACAAGTAGTTAACAACAATAAGAGGGTTGAAGACTGAATGCAGCAAAAGGACAGAATAGAAAAGGGAAGATAATTTATTTTGGCTCACCTTCAGACACTTGTCACTTGATCCTCTGCTCTTGACCAACGAGTTTAACCGTAAGCTCCAGATGCGTATGTATAACCAGGAAAGATATTTCCTGGGGAATGACCTCCGAGGAGAACCGAGAGCTAAGGCAGTTTGGCAGTTGAAACGCCCAAGAACCACTGACAGGAGGTAGACCGGTTGGTTCAAAGGAATAATAATGCCAATTTTCAACTGTTGAGGAGTGAGCTGACGAATACGCAGGGGTGAGGTGCGTGGACGGACAGAAGTGCTGCAAACGTTCGATGTTTTTAGATTGAGTATTGAAAGTGGGAGTTTTTCAGTGTGGAAAAATCCAAAAGCTGAGAGACGAGAGAAAACATTTAGGATTTGTCCTGGTGCGAACTTGACAGACGCAAAGACCAATCACTAATTATTCGAACTTGTTATATACCCACGAATACGAGACCAAGGAAGAACACGATAGCGTAGTCGGATGGAATAGTATATTTGGATGGTTATGCCAAAATACCGATGCGTTCCAACTAACTGGCTAGAGAGTCGAATACGAGCAATGCAACGTAACACGACAGCGTGCCAAATGGCGAGGATGCTTGACCGGATGCCTTCAGCTTAGCGAGTCCAGTTAAACTATCAAGGTCAGCATCAATGTCGAAGTCGTCAAACCCTAGGCTATTGATTTTGGGGAAGTGTATGACGCTACAGATCACTCCCCCCCTAGTGGGTTCGTGAGGACCCTAAGACGATACCAGCCGGAAGTAAAAACCCAGTGGTTTCTCCACTGGTAAAACTCTCCCGATGGGCTCACTGCGTGAGGTGGCCCCTGGTTGTCTGAACCTTATTCTAGGGTGTCGTGGCGATTAAATAAATAAAATACAATAAATGAAATTGTACGTCGGTCGCGGTCATCTGTTCCTTTCGACGTTCCGTCCAGTGCTCGTTGCACCTGGAATATAAATAAAAGTCTTTAATACCACGAAAACGTTGCGTAAAAATGGGAATTATTTATATATAAACGTGTCGAAAAAGAAAAATTTACGCTTATCTTCGCCGGTTGTTTTTAGTTTTTATTACATGGTAAATAAAAATTGATATAAAAAGGCAAAGTGTACGAGGGTTTGTGCCGGTAAATAAGAAAAATAGTGCCTCGAAAAAAATGGTTGGCACACACATAGCTAAGTTGAATATGACTTCAGGTACTCTGGGAACCTGACGGTTCGACCTGATCGTGTTTTTTGTTGCGCCGATGGTTGTTGCAGCTGTGCATTACCAGGCACATCGTCGAGAATTTCGATAATTGAGTCATCCGTCGGCCGGATGTAGCGAGCTGAAACGTCACTTACAATGGGGTTGCCTTCGAAATAAGCTGGTTTCAAACGGTCGATACTGACAGTATCTTCGCGTCCGCCTCGCTCAATTACATAGAATTTCTCATGTCGCTTAATCACTTTGAACGGCCCGTCGTAGGGTGGTTCAAGTGGTCGACGAACAGCGTCGTGGCGAACAAACACGTGTGATGTCTTCTGTAAACTGGGGTGGACGAAAACATCGGTCGTTTGCGGTCTGGGGTTGTTTTGGCGTTGAGCCTTTGGTAATCACCGGTTGGACGCCAGTCGTTGCTATCCTTTTTGGGAACCATGTGCAATGGCGATGCCCAAGGACTGTTCGACGGTCTGATAATGCCCAGTTCGAGCATATGGTCGAATTCATTTTTCGCCGTTTGGAGCTTATCGGGGGCTAAACGGCGCGCTTTGGATGCCACAGGTGGACCTGTGGTTGTGACGTGATGCATAACATTGCTGGTTATGCACGGAAGAGTGTGTTTCGGTTGTTGTAACTCTGGATATTTCTCCAGAACTGCCTGGTAGGACGCGTCGTCTGATTGTTTAGTCCTAACGATGGCTAAACTCGGACCTACATAGGTGGTGCCGCCAATAGATAACTTTGTGTTGTTATCTATCAGTCGTCGACGGCGAGCATCTACGAGTAGATCGTAATGGTTCAGCAAATCTATGCCAATGATAGGCATAGAGACGTCTGCCAGGAGGAAAATCCAGTGAATAGGTTTGCGTAAACCTAAGTTGAGGTAGGCATACCGTCTCCCGAATGTCGCGATTGCCTTGCCGTTGGCTGCTTGAAGATTGAAGGATGGGTCGAGATGACGCTCCTTTGTCGTTGCTGGAAGAACGCTAACTTCTGCGCCGGTGTCGACGAGGTAGCGGACTTTCGTTTTAATGTCGGTGACGTAGAGCAAACGGCTTTTTCCGCCGGCTACGGTTGCCGTGAGCACGTGCCGGCGTGACCGTTTCCCGAGTTCGGTCCTTCTTAAAACGGCATGGTTTACGACATTTTCTGGCTTCATCCCCGTAAGTGTTATGAAACCAGCACCATTCAGGGTTTTCCACCCTGTTGGGTTTCGTTTTAGGGCTACCACGCGACTTGCTGCGATGCGCCAAGGTGCGTTTCTGTGAAGTGCTACGTGATCTAGGACTTCGAGATCGTAGCAACCGTTTCACAGAGTTGCACAACTTGGTCACCTCCGAATCCTGGCGCTCTGTTTTGTCACAGATAGAATATACGTTGGAGACGGGTCTGCTGGATATCTCCAGTATTTTATCTGCTGAAGCTGCCAGGTCGTCGAGTGGGACTGACTGGAGTGTCACCAACACGGTTTGCACCGGTTGTGGTAGTTTCGAGAGAAATAGTTCTCGGAAGAAACCATCGTCAAATGTTCGTGCACCGATTACTTCTCGCATGCGTGCGAGGACTTCAGTAGCTGAGTGGCTGCCTAGCTCGATGTTACGAAGCAATTCGTCTAGACGTTGGCGATCTGTGAGATCGCTTTTCTTCAAGAGTGCAGCCTTTAGAAGTGCATAAGGGTCACTTACTTCAGGATTAAACATGTTTGCTGTAACATACCTGTTTAATTCTCGCGGTAGTGAACGTATGACAGCAAGAAATCGAGAATGAGGATCTGAGACACCCTGTTCTCGAAAATCGGCCTCGGCATACAGAAACCATGTTTCTGCATTGTCTGGCCAATATGGCACGAGTTGGATCGTGTTCGAGGTCGGCTTAATACGAATAAGCTTGGGAGTGTGGTCGGACATGAGAAAGTGTAGTAAATGGATATATAAATGTTATCGAAATGAAAACAATAAACAAATATAAAATGGAACAGGCTCACCAATTCAATACTTGCTATTGTTCGGGATATGTGATCACGTCGGGATATTTGATCACGTCGGGCTCACCAATTTAGGATTTGTCCTGGTGCGAACTTGACAGACGCAAAGACCAATCACTAATTATTCGAACTTGTTATATACCCACGAATACGAGACCAAGGAAGAACACGATAGCGTAGTCGGATGGAATAGTATATTTGGATGGTTATGCCAAAATACCGATGCGTTCCAACTAACTGGCTAGAGAGTCGAATACGAGCAATGCAACGTAACACGACAGCGTGCCAAATGGCGAGGATGCTTGACCGGATGCCTTCAGCTTAGCGAGTCCAGTTAAACTATCAAGGTCAGCATCAATGTCGAAGTCGTCAAACCCTAGGCTATTGATTTTGGGGAAGTGTATGACGCTACAAACACGTCACTACTCAAGGAGCTATTCGGACACACATCTGAGAGGTGTCAACACTTTTTCTATCGATTCGCTTACTTTTACCTCGGGAAGATTAACTAATCTTCAAGGCACACCTAAGACAGTGCCCAGTGGTGCTGAAAGTTACCTGGCCGGTTGTTCTGCTTGGTTGAAAAGACATCTTAAAGATTTCCCAATTGACACCTACGAGGAATTGTCAAACTCCGACGTGAAGTAGAGATCCAATCCACACTGAGCAATATCTTGGTGGCTTTCGAAAAGGGTAAATTGAGATTAACAATGAGAATAAGTCTTGATTATTAAAAGGCAAGGCATAGATGATGAGACGCTCGAAACATTTCTTAGTAACTCAAAGAGTACCACTTCCCCTTGAAAAAAATGATTTGCTTTGATGTTCTTATGGCCAAAAGGTTGGCGACTCTGTGAGTGAATTTAGCGCCTCAAACGAGCAAAACGGAGATCAAGATTGGAACAAGCAAAGTACACGAGACTCATATTGTGAAAAAGGTGGCTGAAAGTGTGTACTAGTTCTGTAGATGAGAGGAATGAGGAAAGCTTTGTCAAAACTAACAGGTTGGACATTTAGTGTTAACGTTCCACAAGCCTTTGGTTGATGACTACGTTGAGGTTGATCGAGTGTCAAGGTCAGTAATGATGGCTTCATATGATCGATTTGCCGACACGAAATGTGTATTGAGTTAAAGGCTGTGAAAGAAATTATTAAGTGTGTAAGCACCAGGCCACTTCGAGCAGTGGTTTGAAGACAATAGGAGTGATACAAGGAGATATGAGATTTTCAATATATCCGCGGATAACACTGATTTATTGCCCCATTATTGATAAGCTTAAGATTGTGTGCTGTTTCCAGTCAAAGTTATTTGATAATATGTAATTAAGAATAACCTGTCAACTCAGGCAACAGTGAAGATGAGGTGGCACATGAGTGATGCAGGCTAAAGTGCGATTGCACATTCCTGTAGCATGTCTGTCTTTCATGTTTGCTTTCCGTTTACTTTCGCTCCATCCAAGAGTGGTTAAGACTGCCCTCAAATACAGATGAAAGATCAATAAGGAAGCGGATCTCTTTTTTTGAAAGAGAGTGTCAATAATGTCTGGTCATTGAAACAACAACGTTCGTTTGTGCAGACAAAATTCCCTTCTATTGACCTACTACAACCGTTCTGTGATATATGCTACCGTTTGTTGTATTCAGTTCTTGAGAGGAAAACGACCAAAAGAAGTACTTATGTCATCAAACTGTTACCGTTGTGGAATTGAAGTCAATTAATTTAGACCTGGAAGAAAGAAACTCTGGATTATTTAGATTTTCCTTTCCAACTACGTTGTTTCACACATCGGCGTTCACTGGAGGTAAACCGACCACTTGCTATCATTAATATCCTAGCGCGTGACAAAATTCGTTGTATAAGGGACGTCATTCTCACTCGTCCCACCTATCTTTACACTTTTGTTAATTTTAAAAATGCATTTACAAGATTTTGTCGTGATTTTCAAGTTTATTTTTCCATGTGGCTTAGTTTTAATTCAGTGGCTCGTCTCCAACTGAGGTTTTAGTCTCTCCAGTTCATCTCTAATCATCCGACGATTGCTCGTAGATGCTGTCCTTTAGCACAGGAACTGATACCACTATTCTGAAATTGTGTATACCACTTCAGATAGCCACCTCCACCGTTTACACTCTGACGCGGATCCGACGAAAAGCACGTTTCACTATGACTAAAGAGCACCTTGCCAAAGCTATATGTTACACCACGGTGACCCGCATACGGCGTCTCCGTGAAGTGCTGCAGATAGTTTTCTCATCTTGCAGTTCATCAAGACTACTAACACTGCACCTACTCTGAGGCTGTGGCGTCAGAGACCGACGCCGCTGGGGCTGATGCAGAATTAGGCAATAAAGCCGGGGTTATGCAAACTGTTTGGGACCCCTATGACAGTTTTCTTTATACTACTGAGCTGGACAATTCTGTTGCAGTGAGAGGTGTAACAAGCAAAACGTGGTCTCGACACCAAAATCTGCCCTGCACTAAGTGGCTGCAATCGTGATGTAGCTAAGGTTGAACTCCACTATCAATTAAGTGGCAATCTTTGCCAGAAGTGCTTGATACTTGAGTGCGCAGGTCGAGTATCTAGCCCTAGAAGAAGGTCCCAAATATGGCGTGAGCCATTCCTATGGACAAACAAGTAATACATATGTTTTGTTACCAAAAGAACACTAGTTCCGATCTCCTGGTAAGTAGAAAATTGATCAGCTTCCAAATTTATTAAAAGAATGGTAAAATCTCCCCTGTCATTAAATCTACGACACTGGAAATTAACAGACTCATCTAAATGATCGAGAAACCATAATGGTCTGACAGTGAGTCATATTAATTCCGCATGTGAATGTAAATAAAATGAAGTTATACAATCATCATTACCATTTACATCTTAGTTTGGTGGAGCTTATAAAGTTAAGATGTTACTTTTGTCAGTATGAGATACCGAAAACCAGTTTTCGCTTCGAAGAATATTACCGCTAATAAGTAATCCTTATTGTTAGTCACAGGCCTCTCTTGCTGTTTTGCTGCCCTCTTCTGAATTCAGTTTGATTGATTTATGCTGATTAGAAAATAAAAATAGGGACAGCTACAGGTTGCAAATGCTTTGCAACTACTTTGACAGAAAGTAACAAAGCTCGTTGAAATATGTTTTGTCCTCACCATTGTGTCATCGAAAACATCGAACCTTTATTTAACTGAAGAAAATAGCACATCTTATTAATATTCAACTAAATTCAGATGATACGGCAAGAAATCGCTGGATAGCATCACTATGGTATGATCAAATATGAGCGAACACTCACTGAAGTTTGTACGTTCTGAAAAAAGTAATGTTAAAATAACTGTGTGGGGTTAACATCAAAAATCATCCCTCATATAAATTGCAGCCTTCACCGCCAAAGGATGTCCCCTAACCAAGATGGTAATCCTGTTAGCCACCTTGATTTATTTGTCTTGAACACATACTGGTAACCGGTTTAGTGTGGATTTTAATTTAGTGGGCTAATTTGAAGTTCTGAGAAATAATCAATCATATCCTAGCATGGATCTTCCACCGGACACCCACTTCAACTCAAATTATCGCTGAGTGATCAAGCAGTCATATACTTCTTCCTCAACAGATCCTTAAAAATCGATGCTGTTCGGTCATATTTAAGATCAATAAGTATGAAAAGGCATGCTTTCATAGCTATCTTCACTCTTCCTTTGCTGAAATGCAGTAAGTGCGGTCAGTGACTTAGATTGTTAAGTTTCGTCCCCAATACACTTTTAAACTGACTTTTAAGCATCGGTTACCAGTTCAGTCGCTCGCCAAAAGCATAAAGTCTATCTTCAGTAGATAGAAGCTACTCACAACTGGGATCAAGAACTTCCAAGTCCGTCACTCAGTCCTTAGTGCCATAATGTGCAATGGAAGTTTCAGGTAGTCAAACAGTAGTATTTACTCCTAAATAATTCCCAACCGAATCCTTGACATTCGACGTCATGAAGCTCCGTAAACTTTGACCTAGATTCTCCTTCTAGCTTATGCCAAGTTAGCGAAGGCATGGGTGTCCTTTTTATTCAGATTATGCTCACCGTAACACGAACCACCCATACTAACATTAATATCAGTCACTTTCTCCTCATCATCTAATACAGTGTCATTTCTCACGGGCAATAGTTTCCTTCTAGATTCCTGTTTTTGCGTTGTAATTTCACCTCAAAATTTCTTCATTTTCTGTGATCGGTTGACATTGTAGTACATTCGGAACGCAATTCCAATAAGAAAGAAACCGTTACAAATGTCGACATAAAATGGATGGAGCTGAAATGAAGAACTTTATGTAGAGACAAAAACTACTGAATAACCTGCAATAAAGAAACAGGTTTCAGGAGTACGTTAGCGCGAGTCAAAATTGACGACATTCAGAACACCTGAATTATAAACAAACAGCTTATGTTCAGGATATGGGACAACTTCATCAAATTTGTTCTTTACATTGGGGAGTATATATACCAAGCCGGCCAAAAATTTTCACTTATACAGAGGATGTAATTTACAAGCAAAAGGGGATACAATGGTGCGCTAAGGGGAAAGAATATGTTGATTGACGCGTACAAATAAATTGGATGAAATCAAATACAGACAAATGACCAGGATTTTAGATTTCATTTCATGTATTGTGAATTTGTCGTTTGCATATTTTTTCCGCAATCTCCTTAACTCCATGAATTACGTTTTGGTGAGTAATTCCTTGTGCTCAACTGCCTTAATTTTCCTAACGCTTCATCTCTAGTTTTCTCTGATTCTTTTATTGATTTATTATTGCATCATCTCTTGCTTTACCTGTGAATTTTCGGCACGAGTTTCCAAGCGTATTGGAATTGCAGGACTATACTCATTGACGCTTAGTGCACACGATAAACACACGCTTCTATTTGGAATAAATGCAAATCAAGTCCTAGAACACTACTCAGAGCTCTGAGGAAACCGAAGAATCATCGAGACCAGAAGTCTTACTGCAGTTAGAAAAAAGTGTCCTAAATTCAGAGGCAGTCATCAGAACTGGAAACGCTTTTCAAAAATTGGAATCGCCGCCAGAATCACTGACTATCATGAAGGTTGACTTCTTACAGGAATCGTGAATTTCTCCGGAGAAGTATTCACACTGAGACAGCATATTGTGATAACATAAATTAACGTTGCTTTGGTACAGACTTGGTGCATTCTCTGGCATTCCGTAGTTCCGACACGAAATTCGCTCAAACAGGAAGAAATCTTGAGAAATAATCTCTCATTAAAAGCTTTATCCGGAGTTGGTTGACGGCATTTACAACAATGTTTCTCTCAAGTTGGTATTCATTGTAGACTGACATCAGTTGAAGGAACAAATGAAGCCTGGGAGCATTAAACAGATGTTTTGTCCCAGTATGGGACTCCTCAGCAGTGCGCACCCACGAACCCGTCAGGCATCGAACCCGCCACCTTCAGGCTCCCTGGCCAGCACGTTACCACTGACCCAATTGGTCACAATCCAATCCTCCATATTTCTAACTTCTGTTAGCTCACTCACGATATAGCACAACCTCCAGCCAATGTCATCGTTGAATAACTGTCCTCACCACCATCAGGCTTTTCCCCCACCGGTCACAACTTCTCATTGGAACTTCGGGAATACCTCTCAGATCTAGTAACCAATGAGCACCAGTTCAATTGAATTTTCCAGTACGACTGGTCTTTTCCCTCGTAGAAACTTTTTTCCCTGCAGTAAGATGTATGCCATGATGAAAAGGTAGTAATAGATTTTTGCGTTATTAGACTGCCTTTGGTCCAATTAGGAAGTGGTAAGTGATATTATCAGTTGCACTGTTAGTTTTCAAACGAAAAATGGAACAAATTATGCGCACAGCATAGTCTGGACTTTGCATCAGAAATAACAGAATCACATACTGCATTCATTAACTACTGTTTTACCTTATTCATTGTGGGAAAGAGCATCTGCTAAAAATGAATTACCACTTCAGTGGTTGGTATCAGCTCAAATCTAGAGAAATGGAATAAACCTGCATAATTGTCCTACAATAGCAAGATAATGAAGATAATTTTTTCTCTTAGTTTCAACTGAAGACCATTTATCAAACAGCTAACACTTCACTAACAACATAAGCCCATTAGGTATATCCAAGAGTAACGCCTACGTGTTAGTAGTTAGAAATGCAACGCACACAAAGATCCAACTACTTTAGTAGTTCAGAATATTTGTTAAATCTTGCTTATACTGTGAATGATTCGAGTATAACTCGACTGATTATTGTTAGGCAATTCAAATAGTTAAATCCGCGTCACTTTGTCTTACAGGTTTCGAATCAAGCATACTTTGATCGTTATATGTCATTATTTAGCCTCTGTGTGCTGAAATTTTTGTGGTATTCGTTGAGTCAGCGGAGTTTTAAATTAAAATACTTTCATGGATGATAAAGTGGTCAATATGAATTTCCTGAAAAAAACTTTGCCAGAACACTATGTCATTACATCTGAGTTCTCCACTATGTGTTCGGTAGAACGGAAACAGGTAAATATGGGACGCCTATCTTGAAGTGAATGAATTGCAAAAGAGTAGACAGCCAGTCTGTGCTATCAAGGAAATTAAACGACCTTAAGCATACCATGCGAAATATTACAAATCAATATTTTTAAAGCCTAAGTTCTATCATTAATTAATTTTCAAAGGCTATTTAAGGATTGTTTCAGTGTAAGTTAAGATCCAAAAACAGGGTCGATGTACGTCTTATTTTAGTACATAGAAACAAAATATGTACCCTGAAGACTCATCACTTTCAAATGAATGACTTCAAACTGGCGTAGGTAATAAAATACTGCTTAAAATCAAGAGAATAGTTAAAATACGATTGGCTGTACGTTCGTCTTGTTACATAGTACGGCCGATGGAGCAAATTTTCATGCATGATAAGATAAGTACACAATACCAGAGATTCTAATTACGTACCAACCAAAATCCTCTTTAAAATTCACAAAAATATAAAATCTGCGAACAAATAAATGAATACTAAGATTTCATAGCTGACAAATACCTCAAAGATAAGTGGTGTACATCTATGGCACCAAAATACAATTAGCGCTACAAAAAAAAAGAAAAAAAAAAACAAAAAAAAAACAAAACAAAAAAAAATTTCCAGCATGTATCCGCATGTCCTCGACGTTTAGCCAGGCATACACGATCATGCAAATGTAGCGAAACACACTTCCCCAAAATCAATAGCATGGGGTTCGATGACATTCAACATTGATGCTGACCCTGATAGTTTAACTGAACTCGCTAAGCTGAAGGTACCCGATCAAGCATCCTCGCCAATTGGCACGCCATCGTGTCACGTTGCACTGCTCGTGTTCGACTCTCTAGCCAGTCAGTTGTGACGCATCGGTATCTTGGTACGACCTTGCAAATATACTATTCCATCCGACTACGCTATCGTGTTCTTCCTTGGTCTCGTATTCGTGGGTATATAACAAGTCCGAATAATTAGTGATTGGTCTTTGCGTCTGTGAAATTCGCTCCCGGATAATTCGCAAACATCGTAGCGGGCTTGAACGCCATTTTGTTGTCTATGGCGCTGGTTACGTCGCGCCTTCTCTGAGCCTTAGAATCCAAATCATTGAGTTAACTATTCTCCCATCCATATCTATTTTATTTACGCTGACTAAATATATGGCTTCTTGAAATATATTCCCGTATCAGTTCTTTTGATTTGTGTTTTGTTATCAGTGCTTACGCGTTAGGTAAAGTATTGTTTTAGCAGGTACTAGAGCACATCGAGTTAAGTAGGGTTGATCAAACGTTATGTAATTGTAATAAGCACCCTTACACTTGGTGAGGCGGAGTATCACTTACTTGCCTTGTACCTTTGTTTTTCTCCATTCGTTCATTTATCTGGCCAATTTTTTTGGCACGGTCTTGCGTTTTTTTATTGCCCTCCTCATTGGTTATTTTTACATTGTGATTTTTTTTGCATCATCATCGTGCCTCTTTAATTCCTTTATCACTGGCTGACAACGAATCGACCGAGCGGATGGCTGTAACCCTTCAGCTTCCCACCTTCTGGGCCCACAGAGCATCCGCTTGGTTATCCCATGTGGAAACTGAGTTTGCCTTGAGACATATTCAATCACAAGAAACTAAGTTCAACTTAGTCATCGTCAGCTACCGGAAAATGTGATCGAAGATGTCTCAGACGTGCTAGATGACCCAGCACCGAATCTACACGATCGCCTCAAAAACGCCCTCATCAAACGCGCTGCACTTACTGACCAGCAGAAGGTGCAAGAACTTCTCAGGGATGTGCATCTTGGTAATCGCCAGCCGACGCAACTGCTTTGTCAGATGGAGCACCTGTGGCTGACTTCAACATTAATGAAGCATTTCTCAAGCAACTGTGATTACAGAGGTTACGACAGTCAGTGCAAGGGATCCTAGCACCCTTTGGTGAGTGTCCCTTTATAGAGCTGGCGGAAGCGACTGACAGCTGTGGGACGCTACGAAGCTCAACACCACCATCTCAGCTGCATTGTCTGCTGCCACGGATTAGTCCAAAATCTCGTACCCTCCTTCAGCAAGTGAGCCAACAAGTTTCGATGATATAGCTCACATCTCGAAATTGTATGAGGAGTTGTGCAGTATTAGGAGAGAAATGTGGTCTAGTACCTCTTCCAACGGTCGCACGTCTCGCTCGCGCAACAAATCTGCCTCCCGTACAGGTAGCAGGCGTTCCAAATCGCGACAATCCCAAACCAGGTTGTGCTGGTACCATAAACGTTATGGTGCCAACGCCGAAAGGTGCACTCGACCTTGTACCTTCGAGGCTAACCAGGCGGGAAACGTGAGCCAGCACGTGACGGTGGCTAACGTCGCTGGCGAACCACTTCCATGTCGCCTCTTCTTCGTCACTGATCGACATTCTGGGATACGCTTCCTAGTTGACACTGGGGCAGAAGCTAGCGTCATCCCACTTACGAGTGAAGAGCGTCTGTGGCTAATGTCTCTGGAACTTCGCGCCGCCAACGGTTCACCCATTACAACATGTGGTCGGAGATTCCTCGACCTCAACTTTGGACTGCGTCGTTCCTTCCGTTGGGATTTCATAGTGGCTGATGTGACCACCGGCATTATTGGTATGGATCTCTTACAGCACTATCAGCTGCTGCTAGATGCTGGCAAGCATAGGTTGACAGAACCTACCACAAGACTCTGTGTCTCCGGTATTGTCATCAAGACGCCGTCCCTCAGTCCCATGCACTCCACAAAGGACGCTTCTAGTCCTACGCATCTATTATTCAGTCCTTTTCGAATGTCTTTAAGCCAGGTGTTGTGTGACTTCGAACGTTACTCATCACATAACGACTACTGGTCCGCCAGTGTTTGCGAAACCACGTTATAAAAGCTGAGTTTGAACACATGCTTGAAATGGGAATAATCAGATCATCCAACAGCCCATAGTCTTCACCCTTGCATGTGGTACCGTTTGATCTTTTCGAGTTCCTTCGTATGCCCTTTGGTCTTCGCAAAGCAGCACAAGCTTACCAACATTTCATTCACGATGTTTTACATGGACTAGACTTCGCCTATGCTTATTCAGACGACATATTAATCGCTAGTACAGATGAAAACACTCATTTAACCACTTGAAACAGGTTTTCGCCAGACTGTCAGAGCATTCGATGACAGTCAACCTGGCCAAATGCCAGATTGGCGTTCGTTCACTAAAATTTTTGGGACACGTTATCGACGAGCAAGGCATTCGCCCACTACCTGAAAAGGTACAGGCGATCCAAGACTTCCCAGTCCCAGCGTCACTTAAAGCTCTGCGTGTGTTTCTGGGTATGGTGAGCTATTATCGTCGCTTCGTTCCCCATGTGCGCACATTTTGACTGCACTGACCGACCTGCTGAAAAGTAAGTGTAAAACTTTCAGCTTGACTCCTGAGGCACTAGAAGCATTTCGCAAGATCAAAACCGCAATAGCAGACGCCACGATGCTGGTGCATCAAGACGTAAACCTACCTCTTAGCATTGCGGTTGACGCCTCTAACACGGCCATTGGAGCTGTGTTGCAACAACTTTCGGATCACACTTGGATCCCAGTTGCATTCTTCTCCCGGAAGTTATCCACCTGCGAAATGCGGTACAGCACTTTTGGCAGGGAACTGCTCGCCATATATGCCTCAGTGAAACATTTTCGTCATTTTGTGGAAGGTCGTGATTTCATCATCTTTACCGACCATAAACCTCTGACGTATGCCTTACACACCACTACTGACAGATATTCACCGCGTGAATTACGTCACCTAGACTATATTTCGCAATTCACGTCGGACATCCGTCATATTTCTGGTGCGAATAACCCTGTCGCGGACGCACTGTCTCGCGTTTGCACCACTACTTTGCCTCGAGCAGTCGACTTACGGAAGATTGCCGAACTTCAGGATTCAGACGAGGAGATTGAAAAACTTCAACACTCAACTCTCTGAAGATACAGCGTTTACCGCTCCTGAACAGTGAAGTGTCAATATTGTGCGACACCTCCACAGGCACACCCAGACCGGTTGTTCCTTTACCCTTGCGTAAGCAGTTTTTGATGCTTTGCACAATCTTTCACATCCTGGCATCCGTGCCACTGACAAACTCATATCTGCTAGGTTTGTTTGGCCTGGTATTAACCGTGATGTTCGAAACTGGACACGGTCATGTATTCAGTGCCAACGTTCCAAGGTGAATCGTCACAACATCCCACCACTTGGAACTTTCGCCAAACCAGATTGACTCACCTATGTCCACTTAGACATTGTCGGCCCACTTCCACCCTCCAATGGATATAGTTACCTACTGACATGTGTCGATAGGTTTACTCGCTGGCCGTTAGCCATCCCATTGTCTAACATTACTGCCGAAACAGTAAGTCGGGTCTTCGTCGAAGGATGGGTTTCACAGTTTGGATGCCCTTCCACCGTGACAACCGACAGAGGCCAACAGTTCGAATCCGCTACCTTCCAGAAGCTGATGAATCTGTTGGGATGCAAACGCATCCGCACTACCGCATATCATCCAGCTTCCAATGGTTTGGTGGAGCGATTCCACCGACACCTTAAGAGCGCACTAATGGCAGTCGACAATATGAAATGGACTGAGTCTCTGCCGTTGGTTCTTCTCAGCATTCGTTCTACACTCAAGACGGATATACAGTGTACACCTGCTGATTTAGTTTACGGCAGTAACTTACGTTTGTCGAGTGAAATGGTCGCTTCAGATTGTAGTGACCCAACTCCTACCGATATCCATGGCTATGCGCAAACTCTTAAGTTACACATGCGTCGCCTCCAGCCCCCGTCCACACGGATACAGTGTAGACGGGTGCAGTCGGATAAAAGACTCCAAGATTGCACTCACGTCTTTGTGCGTTGTGACGGTGTACGTAAACCCTTACAGCCACCATACGACGGACCTTTCAAGGTTCTCAGTAAGAAAGAAAAGTTTTTCGTCATTGACAGATCTGGACGGCAGGATTCTATAAGTGTCGATCGTTTGAAGGCAGCTTATATAGAGGACGACCCACCTTCCTCTACACCGACACAACTAGAAAAACCCTTGCCGCCAGACTCCCAAACAGACTCGTCTAGTCGCGAGTACCCTGAATTTCTAAAAGAGCCACGTCTAGTAGCACTGATCCAGTACCCTCTACACGTGCTGGGAGGCGTGTACATTGGCCCAAACGATACGCCGATTTCGTTAATTAGCCCCAGCGCAACTTCACACTCGGCAAATTCGGAGTTTCAACTATTTTGTCGTGGCATGCACTATCAATGCGTTTTCATATCTAAAGTTTTCACAAGTCTTGTTCACTACTTTGAAAACAAAGTTTTATTTAAAAAAACCCGAAAACACAGTTAAAATTTCAGAAACTTTTTTTGGTTGGTCATTATCTTTTTCTGTACTTCCCCCACTTCGAATTGTTAGGTTTTTTTTCTTAGCACTCTAATGTCCTATTTCTTTCTTCTTACCTAGGAAATGCGTTGAAAATTGGATACAATTGGCCGCTGACGATGCTACTTGGATATTTCTTCGGTTCTCTTTGTACCAATTTCCCCTGTACACTCCCCGGTAGATTAAGAAGCAATAGGGAAAAGTAAACGGAGGCTTTGGGTCACTTTCCACCACTGCGAGAAGGGTTGCGTCTAGACGCAAAGTTCTCTCACCTCGTAGGTGTTCATAGTTGCACTAGCTTCAGAGACCCACACGTCACCTACTCCATCATCAATGTGGAAAGGTGTTGCGTGTCCGCCTCGCAGTCGCCTTCTAGGATCGAAGGTTGCCGGTATCCCAACGACCTTCTAGGAGAGGGATAACCTGTAGTGCACCTTCCTGGCACCAAAATATAACTAGGGCTAAAATAAATAGTTTAAATTAAATCAACTAAATAAATCTCTAGCTTGCCTCCGGATGCTTAGGGTGTTTTAAGTTTTGTTTTAACGAACATGCATCCGAGCAGGCTTGGACGCCATTTTGCGCTCCATAATGCTGGTTACGACCCGTACTCTGAGCCTTAGAATCCAAATCATTGAGTTAACTATTCTCCCATCCATATCTATTTTATTTACGCTGACTAAATATATGGCTTCTTGAAATATATTCCCGTATCAGTTCTTTTGATTTGTGTTTTGTTATCAGTGCTTACGCGTTAGGTAAAGTATTGTTTTAGCAGGTACTAGAGCACATCGAGTTAAGTAGGGTTGATCAAACGTTAAGGAATTTTAACACGCACTTCTATAGATTAAACCATCAACCGGACTATTTGTTTTAGTGACCGAAATACAACTGAATCGGTCGTTGAGTTAATCTGGTTATCTCTCAACACTGAAATCTAATTCAAATTAATCAAGATGACATGTTTCAGTGGTCAAGTAACATCTAATTGAGAAAGGATAACTTTTAGATACCTGGAGCTATTCAACAAAAAGCCCTGAAGTTAGATTTCATAACTGCTGGCAGTTATCAGTTGTACATATCTGCCAAAATAAAGCGACGGATGCTTCATCTCTTGTCTTGGAAACCAAGTCTCTCAAAATCGATGCATTCACCTTGGCATTTGGCTACTTAGGTTACAACTCTATATCTGTATGTCTTGAGTAATATCATGGGTCAGTCACCGTATGATAACTGGTTTGAATTGTATGATCAGCACTTTTATTGGTCTGTCCATCAAGTAGTTTGGTTTGCTGTGCGGTTAGGGGACAGAACACTACTATTATTTGTCCTTCGGGTTCCCAGTGGACAATAGGGCATTAGTAGCATATGTCCATTTCACTCTGTTTTCTGTAGTCTTTTGAAACTGGCTCCACGACTGCCCAGAAGATTTCATTTCTTCCTCACAAGATCTCCTCCATGTTGTTGAACCATATTTTGATGTTATATGTTTAGCTTCAGTGGGCAGAAAGCTATGACAGTGGAGATTATATCAGTTGACGAGGAAATTCATTTCCAAGGAAATTCCAAGTTTAAAACATGTTTCGATTAAGTAAGAAAAAGCTAAGTGTGTTTACAAATTCACAGAAAGGAAATAATTAATCTACAAAGGGTGTATTTATTTTAATAAGAATGAGTATATTTTAAACTGATAATTTCAATTTGCTTCCGGTAAAACACCATGTATCCTTATTATATAATTTCTTGGTTTAATTTCCAGTTTTTAAACTATTTTGAACCTTAAGTGGAAATAAAGGAAACTTGCCTTTGAAGTGTTCTACACATTTTCACTCTCAATTATTACTATTATTATTAACATTGACAGTAAGATAATACTATTGCTACTACTAATACTACCAATACTACTACTACTACTACCACCACTACTACTACTACTACTACTACTAAAAATAGTACTATTACTCACACTATTAATACTAATACTACTACTAACACTACTACTACCACTATTACTAATACCACAACAACTACTACTACTTCTACAACTACTACTATCAATACTACTACTACTAATGCTCACACCGCTACTACTAATAATACTGCAACTACGACTACTATTACTACCACTACTAACACTACTACTAATACTCCTACTAAAACTCACACTACTAATACTACTATTACTAAAAGCACTCATGCTACCACTAATACTACTACTACAACTGCTAACAATACTACAACTAATATTAGTACTATACTACTACTCACAATACTACTACTAATACTACTACTCACACAATTACTACTACTAGTATTACCACCATTACTAATACTACTACTATTACTAATACTAAAAGTACTACTATTACTACTACTAATAATAATAATACTAATACTCACACTGGTACTACGACTAATACTACTACTACTACCACTACTAATAATCACACTAGTAATACTAATAGTAATATTGCTACTACTAATAGTACCACTACTACTACTACTACTACTACTCACACTAGTAATACTACTAATACTGCTACTACTACTACTAGTATTACCATTAAAACTACACAAACCACTACTACTACAACTACTGCTACTGCTGCTACTGCTACTACTACTACTACTATTAATACTGCTACTACTACTACTAATACTACCACTAATAGTACTACTACTACTACTAATATTCATACTGCTGATACAATTACTACTAATAATACTACTACTACTATTACCAATTCTATAGCTCACACCAGTCCTACCACTAATGCTACTGCTGCTGCTGCTACTAATACTACTACTACTACTACTACTACTACTATAATTACTGATACTAATATTAGTGATAATAATCACACTACTAATACTAATAATACTACTACCACAACAACCGCTACTACTACTAATACTACTACCAATAATACTCACACAACCACTATAATACTACTACTGCTACTACTACTACTACTACCACAATTACTACAATACTACTACCACTACTACTAACACTACAAAAACTGCTAACTCTACTCCTATTACTAATGCTAGTACTACTACTAAAAAAAATACTCACACTATTATTACCCTATTGCTACTGCTACTATTACTACTACTGCTACTACTACTACTACTACTACTACTACTACTACTACTACTACTACTACCACTACTACTACTACTACTACGACTACTACTACTACTACTACTACTACTACTACTACTGCCACCGCTACTGCTAAAACTACTGCTAAAACTACTCCTAATACTAATACTAGTATTACCACTACCAGTACTACTACTACCACCAATAGTACTCACAATATTATTAATAATATTACTACTACCATAACTACTACTACTACCACTACTACTACCACTACTACTGCTACTACTACTACTACTACTACTACTACTACTACACTACTACTACTACCACTACTATCAATACTAAAAATACTGCTAGCGATACTGCTAATACTACTACTTATAGTAATACTACTACTCACACTACTAATACTGCTGCTACCACTAGTACTCACAATATTATTACTCCTATTATTACTGCTATTACTACTACTACTGCTACTGCCGCTAATACTACTACTACTGCTGCTACCACTAGTACTCCTAGTCACACTACTATTACTACTGCTTATACTAATACTACTCACATTACTACTACTACTACTAGTAATATTACTCACACTACTACTGATACTGCTACCACTACTACTACTAATACTCACACTACTACTACTACTACTACTACTACTCAGAATACTACTACTAATACTATTATTACTACTCACACTATTACTTATACTAATACTCACCCAACTACTGCCACTCACGCTACAAATACTACTAACACTCACACTACTACTTCTACTACTACTCACACCGCTTCTGAGAATGCTACTAATAATAATACCACTACTCACACAACCACTAATACTACTACTGCTACTCACACTAATAATACTGCTACTATTACTACTCACACTACTGCTTATTCTACTACTCACACTTCTACTACCACTCACACCACTACTACTACTCAAACTGCTACTACTAATACTACTGCGACTCACACTACTACTACTACCACTACTAATAGTACCGTTACTCACACTACTACTACTACTACTACTACTACTATTCACACTACTGCTACCACTATTAGTACTGCTATTCATACTACTACTAGTAGTACTACTCACACTACTACTATCACTCATACTGCTAATACTACTAGCACACATACTGCTACTTATACTACTAATCACACTACTGCTACTATTACTCACACTAGTACTGCTACTACTACTACTCACACTAGTGATACTACTACTACTCACACTACTAATGCTACTACCACTCACACTACTAACACTACTTCTACCACTGCTCACACTACTACTTTTCATAATAATAATACTCACACTACTACTACGACTGCTACTGTTACTACTACTACCAGTATTCACACTATTACTGCTACTACTACTACTGACACTACTACTAATACTGCGAGTATTACCCACGCTGCTACTGCTACTACCTCTCACACTACTACTACTACTACGACTACTGCTACACAAACAACTACTATTAATACTACTATTACTACCATTACTCACACTACTACTACTACTACTACTACTACTACTACTACCACTACTACTAGTCACACCAATACTACTGCTACTACTACTAGTACTACTACCACTACTCACACTTCTACTACTACTACTACTACTACTACTAATACTACTAGTGCTACTACTGCGCACACTACTACTACTTCTTCTCATACTAGTACTACTACTCGTACCAACATTACTACTATCACTCACACAACCAATCATACTACCACTCACAATACTACTACTACTAGTACTAATCACATTACTACTAGTAATACTCCTCACACTACTACTACTACTACCACTACTACTACTCACACTACTACTACCACTGTCACTAATAATTCTACTACACCTCACACTACTAACACAACTACCACCATTCCTCACAATACTACTACTACTGATAATATTAATACTCACACTATTACTACTACTACCAATACTGCTACTACTAATATTCACACTATTACTACTGCTACTACTACTACTACTACTAGAAATAACCCCGCTGCTACTACTACTACTACTGACATTACTACTAATAATACGACTAGTACTACTTGAACTAATACTACTACTACTATTACTACTACTAGTTACACTAGTACTACTACTACTACTACTACTACTACTACTACTACTACTACCAGTACTACTACTACTACTATTACTACTGCCAATACTACTACTACTACTACTAATAGTACTACTCACACTACTACTACGACCAGTACTACAACTACTCACACCACTACTACTAATATTACTAATACTCACACTACTACTACTAGTACAACTACTACTCACACTGCTACTACTACTAGTAATACTACTACTCCCACTCCTACTACTACTACTACTACTACTACTACTACTACTACTACTAGTACTACTTCTAATATTCACACTACCACTAATGCTAATACTACTACTACGCACAATACTACCACTACTCACACAAGTACTACTACTACTACTACTAACATTCCTACTACCACTCACAATACTAATAATACTGCTGCTATAACTACTCACACTAGTACAACTAATATTACTCACACTACTACTACCATTGACACCACTAATGCTTCTACCACTCAAAATATTAACACTACTAATACTACCACTCACACAACTACTACTACTATTACTAATAACAGTAACATTACTACTACGACTACTACTGCTAATATTACTGCTACTACTACCACTAATATTCACACTACTACTGCTCCCTTTACTACTACTGCTACTACTACTCACGCTTATACTACTACTACTAGTATTAACACACTGCAACTACTAATACTACTCAAAATACTACTAATAATACGGCTTCTACTACTCACACTATTACTGCTACTTCTAATACACACACTACTACTATTCACACTACTAATAACAGTAACACTCACACTACTACTGATACTACTACTAGTTTTACTACTATTAATACAACAACTCGCAGTACTACTACTACTACTACTCACACTAATAATATTACTGATACTAGAACTACTAACATTACTAATAGGACTACTACTACTCTACTACTATTACTAATACTAATCGTATTACTAATATTACTACTACTACTAATACCACTAAGACTACTACTACTAAAACTACTACTATTACTACTACGACTCACAATACTAATACTACTGCTCTCACTACTACTACTGATACTAATGCTGATACTCGCACTACTACTACTACTACAGTCACATTGCTACTAACACTCAGGCTACGAATACTACAACTACTCACACTACTACTACTATTACTGCGAGTAGTCACACTACTACTAATTCTATTACTAATCACACTATTATTATTATTATTACTACTACTACTACTACTAATATTAATAGCATTACTCACACCAAACCTAACACCACTACTCCTACTACAACTACTACTCACACTACTGGTACTACTATTACTACTATTATTCATACTACTACTATTACTACTACTCGCACTACTACTACCGCTGATACTACTATTACTACTACCACTCATACTGCTACTACTACTACTAATATTACTACCCCTGCTCACACTACTACTACTCATAATAGTACTACTAGAACTACTCATACTAATACAACTACTACAACTCACACTACTACTACCACTCACAGTACTACTACTGCTAATACAACTAATACTCACACTGCTAACAATATTAATACTACTAGTTCTAATACCACTACTGACACTAATACTACCACTACTACTAGTACTATTGCTGCTACTATTCACGCTACTACTACTAGTACTACTAATATTCACCCTACTACTAATACTAATAGTGCTACCCACAATCCTACTACGACTACTACGACTGCCAATACTCACACTACTAATATTATTAGTATTATCAAAACTACTACTAATATTACTACCACTACTCACACTACAAGTACAAATACTAATACTATACACACAACTAATACTACTACTAATAGCACTACTCACACTACTACTGCAATTACTACTACTACTAAAATTACTGACGCTACTACTACTACTACTACTGCTACTACTACTACTACTACTCACAGTACTACTACTATTCTCGCAAACACTACTACTATTACTCACACCACTACTACTAATACTACTAATTATACTAATAATATTACTTCTACTTCTACTACCAATACTAATACTACTGACACTACTAATACGACTACTACTACTACTACTACTACTACTACTACTACGAGTACTACTACTATTCACAATGATAGTACTAATAATACCACTACTTATTTTCACAGAAGTACTACTGCTAATGCCACTCACACAACAACTAATACTACTAGTACTGCTCACACTTCTAATACGACTACTATTGCTACTGCTCTCACTACTACTGCTTCTACTACTACTCACATTACTACTACCAATATTACTGCTAATACTATTACTCACACTACTATTACTACTTCTCACATTAGTACTACCAATATTTCTAACACTACTCACACTAATACTACTACTGATCACAATCCTACTAATACTAATACTACTACTCACACTACTACTCCGATAATACTGCTACTACTACTCACACTATTAATATTGCTAGTATTTCTACTACTCACAATACTAATACTACTACCGCTACTCACACTACTACTACTAATATTACTACCGCTTCTCACACTATTATTACTACTATTAATCACACTCACACTACTACTACTATTAGTAATAATCACACTACTAATACTACTACTACTATTACTACTACTCACTATACAACTACTACTAATACTACTACTATTCACACTGGTACTAATAATACTTCTGTCTCTGCTCACACTACTAATACTATTACTAATCAAACCACTAATACTAATACTACTACTACTAATCACACTAATAGTACTACTACTACTCACAGCACAACTGGTATTACTACTGCTACTACTACTCACACTAATACTACTACCGCTACTTCTAATATTAATACAAAAACTGCTACTCACACTACTACAACTACTACTACTACTCACACCACTACTGCTAATACTACTGCTCACAATACTACTAATACTAATACTGACGCTAGTAATACTATTACTACTACTATTACTACTACTACTACTACTACCAATACTCACACTACTAATACAACTACTCACGGTACTACTAATGCTACTAAAAATACAGCTACTCACACCACTACTAACACTACTAATACTGCTACTCACACTACTACTACTACTCACACTATCACTACTACTACTTCTATTACTACTGACACTACTACTACTACTATCATTAATACTACCCACACGAATAGCACTACTAATACAACTACTACTGTTCACAATACTACTACTACTACTACTATTTTTACTACGACTCACGATACTACTACTACTACTACTACTACTCACAATACTACTACAATTAGTGCTGTTCACAGAACTACCACTACTACTACAGCTCACGCTGCAACGACTATTACTACTCGCAATAATACTACCCGTACTAGTACTACTAGTACTACTAGTACTACTGACACTACGATTATTACTACTACTACCCACACTACTACTATCACTCACACTAGTACTACTACTACTACTACTAACATTACTACTACCACGAACACTACTAATAATACTACCACTCACAATACCAATACAACTGCTAATCACATTACTACTAGTATTGCTAATCACACTACTACTACTACCAATACTACTACTACTACTCACACTACTACTACGACTCACACTACTAATGCTACAACCACCCACACTACTAACACTACTGGTACTATTACTGACACTACTACTACTACTAGTACTATTATCAATACTACTCACACAACTACTACTACTAATACTACTAGTATTACCCACGCTGCTACTACTTTTACTACTCACTCTACTAATACCACTACGACTATTACTACTCACACTGATACTACTGCTACTACTAATCACACTACTACTAATACTAGTACTACACACACTACTATTTCTGCTATTACTTTTAATAGAATTATTGCTAATACTCACACTAATACTGCCATCCACAATACTAATGCTACTAACACTCACTCTACTATTACTACAACTACTACTACTCACACTACTACTAATACTACTACCACTTTTACTACTATTACTACTAATACTCGCACTACTACTACTATTACTGCTACTAATATTCACGGTAAAAATACTACTATTACTATTACTCACACTACTTATACTACTAGTACTACTCACACTACTACTACTAGTACTACCACTCGCACTACTGCTAATACCACTACTCACAATACTACTACTACTGCTAATCACACTGGTACTACTACTGCCACTGACACTACAACTACTAATACTACTACTCACACTACTTCTACTAATACTATCATTAATTTTACTAGTACTGCTACCACTACTACTACTACTACTACTACTACTAATAGTACTCTCAACACCAGCACTACTACTACTACTACTACTGGTACTACCACTACTACTACTACTACTCACACTACTAATACTACTTCTAATACTATTACTGCCCACACTATTACTACGGCCGTTACTACTGATAATTCTATTACTACTACTACTCGCACTACTACTACTACTGCTACTACTATTCACAATAATAATACTAATACAACCACTAATCACACTACTAATACTACTACTATTAGTACTACTCACACTACTAATACGACTACTACTATTGCTACTCACACTACTAATATTACGACTACCACTACTCACACGACTACCACTATTATTACTAATAATTTTGACACTAATGCTACCAGTACTAAAACTGCTACTACTCATACTACTACAACTACTAGTACTCACCCTACTATTAATACTACTTCTGCTACTCCTGCTGCTACTACTACTACTGCTCACACTAGTGCTACTACTACTACTACCTCTAATCACACTACTAATACTGTTACTACTCTCACTGCTACAATTACTACTACTACTACTACTATATCTCACACTATCATCACTACTTTTACTACTACTACTACTACTACTACTATTACTACTCACACTTGTACTACTACTACTGCTACTACTTTCACTACTTATACTACTACTCACACTACTAATACTGCTGCTATTGATACTACTCAAACTACTACCAGTACTGCTGCCCACAGTATTACTGCTACTCACACTATTACTACTGCTGACTCTACGACTACTACTGCTCACACTCCTACTACTCCTACTAATACTGATACTTCTAATACTACTACTACTGCTCCTACTAATACAGACACTAATACTACTACTACTCACACAACTACTAACACTACTCACACTACAACTACTACCACTAATACTCACACTACTAATGCTACTACACTACTCACAATACTAATACTGCCATTATTACTACTACTATTACTACTATTATTCACACTAGTACTATTGCTACTGCTACTCACACTACCACCACTACTACTACTATTCACGCCACTACTACTGCTCTTACTACTCACACTACTACAACTGCTACTACTCACACTACTACTACTGATACTACTCACACTACTACTACTACTGATACTGACACTACTACTACTGCTACTACTCACACTACTACTACTAATACTACTACCTCTAATCACACTACTACTACTATTACTACTCACACTACTACTACGATTACGACTGCTACTCACGCTACTTCTACCACTACTAATACTTCTACAGTTCACACTACCTCTAATGCTACTACTCACACTACTTCTACTAATAATTCTACTGATACTGATACTACTGCTCTCACTACTTCTACTGTAACTACTGCTACTCACACTACTACTACTACTGCCACCACTACTACTCACACTACTACTACTTCTACTACTGCTACTGCTCACACTCGTACGACTACTACTACTACTACTACTACTACTACTACTACTACTACTCACAGTGCTACTACTCACACTACTACTGCTAATACTACTACCTCTAATCACGCTACTACTACTATCTCTACTCACACTACTACTACGATTACGACTGCTACTCACTCTACTACTACCACTACTAATACTTATACTACTCACACTACCACTAATGCTACTACTCACACTACTGCTACTAATAATTCTACTTCTACTGCTACTACTACCCTCACTACTACTACTGTGACTGCTGCTACTCGCACTACTACCAGTATTACTACTACTACTACTGCTCACACTCCTACTACTGCTACTTCTACTACTGTTACTAGTACGACTACTACTACTAATGCTACTCTCAATACAACTGCTACTACTACTACTCACAGTACTACTACTATTACTACTACTACTACTGACAATACTACTACTGCTACTACTAGTACTCACACTACTACTACTAACACTACTCACACTACTACTACTAATACTACTACCTCTACTCACACTCCTACTACTATTACTACTCACACTGCTACTACTACTACTACTCACCTTACTACTAATACTACTACTACTCACACTACTACTACTGCTACTACTCACACTACTACTACTACTACTACTACTACTCAGGGTACTACTACTACTTTTACTAGTAGTACTGCTACTCACACTACTACTACTACTACTAACGCTACTACTACTACTACTACGACTACTTCTAATCACACTAGTACTACTCACGCTACTACTACTACAGCTCACACTACTACTACTTCTACTTCTCATACTACTACTACTACTACAACTACTGCTACTACTACTCTCTCCACTACTACTACTACTACTACTACTACTACTACTACTACTACTACTACTACTACTACTACTACTACTACTACTACTACTACTACTACTACTACTATTCACACTACTACTACTAGTACTTCTAACAGTTCTGCTACTAGTACTACTACTCACCCTACTACTGCTACTACTACTAGTACTACTACTCATGCTTCTACTACTTCTACTACTACTACTCACACTACCACTACTTCTACTACTACTAGCATCACTTTTATATTTTATTATTAATGGTATTTGAATAGTGGAAAAAATATGGGTAACTTGGTTATTCATAATAATACTGGTCATACAACTTAACCAGCGAGTTTTCTTTTCTTTACTGATTATTTGAAGGTTAAATTTAGGTAGTTATCCAAGGCAGTGAAAAAGGAATATTGAACAATGAACTGTTCATTAGATAAACATCATAATTATGATTAAAGATATCAACCAATAAAAATTATGTCTATAGTGTTTGAAACGTTTCTACCTAATTATTATTGAAGCAAATAGGGTATAAAATAAACTTAGTCGGCTTTTTACAAGCAATAATTCACTAGCTATGATGCTCATCTCTATTCGTCCTTTCATTATAACATATCATATAATTCTTCTAAGATTTGCTTTGAAGAGAAGTTATTTTCCGCTGGGTGTAAAGTTAGTATGCGAGAGATCATGACTTCTTCTTTTTATTGATTCCACAATCGTCTTGATTCTCGTTGAATTTAACATGAAACTTTTTTCAGTTGAACATCATGTTGACTACCAGTAAGTATTTTTCCTGGTCCTGACCAGTTATCTAAAGTCTTTGACTCTTGTTCAACTGAACCACTTTGAAGTGTTGTGTATCCAAGACGGAAACCGATACCTGTTGATGTTCCAGTGAATGTTGGGGCTGGACCAATACGCCATTCCTCTGTAGGTTCCCTTTCATGTGAGCTCATCTGTTCAGTTGGATAATTAGGATTTATAGTAGACTGGCGTTGAGTATAATCAGGATCGTTGGGATTTAAATAAGCGAAATTTGTTCTGTCACGCTGTGACTGTACAGCCAAATTACGGCCCAAATCAACGTCGTCTAGTGGATTTCGTTCTGCAAGACGTGACTCAGGGTACACACCTGGAAATGATTCCACTTCTGCAAATTATAAGTAAAATGACAGTTTGTGCAAATATTAGGGTGAAGGTTGCAACAAGACAAAAAGTTGTGAAGGAAACTGGTTTCAAAATAGACAGGCAGTTTGGTAATCAGTTAAAAATCTACTGTGCACTATATTAGGTACAAGTTCAGACAACATAATAATTAACTTCCCGTACTCAATTGTCTGATCCAGTCTTTCATGTCGTGAGCCATATCCTGCTAATACCGCTACTGATGAATTGTGTTAAAAATTTAATCAAAGCTCAGGATAAAGGTTTCCTGACCTTTCGTAGAGGCTTATTTAGTGAAGTAGGCGAATCTTGTCAGCTTTTGATATGAATAATAAGACGTACTGCATATTCTGTGGACAATGAATGAAGATATTCTCTTATAACAACTCGTTGTTACAAGATACAAAATATTTTAACAGCTTGAGCAAGCCATTACCTGTTGCTAATCTACACTGTAATAAAACTAATCAAAATAAAATAAGCAAACTACAACATAAAAATATTCGGGTAGTACCGCTGCATTTGCATAGGAGCCTATCTGTTAGCAAAGGTCAAGTAGTTCGACACAATGTAGCAGCTGGAAATTACAAGTATCAAACAACAAGAAAGGACTAAATGCAAATGCAGTTCACTGAAGCTACCAACGAATCGACAGCTGGTTATATCAAAAACTGCAGAAAGTGCTTTTGTCCAAAGAATCTGGTAAATATTTCTACGAACGAGAATAACGGATAGTGGGTACAGTGCTATAGCGAGTTGACCTACAGAATAGAAAGACCTTTAGCTTCGCAATATCCAAAACATGCTTCATCATAAAAAGCATATTTCTTTAGAGATTAAGATCCACCTGGATAACTAGTTCACCAGCTAATAGCCGGTCCTAAGCCCGGATAAAGAGGGAAGGTTGGGTATAGGGCTAGCAACCCTACCCCGTAAAACAAATCTAACCGCTGAAGAAACTTCAAAGCACAAACAAAATATAAAAAGTAAGAACAAACTTATTCCTAGCTGGAATCGGAGAGACAAAATGACGCCGGTTGATGAAAGCCTTCGGGAAGCCAGTCGGCCGATGTGTCTTCTCTCTCTCAATGAAAACGAGAGTAAATGTGGGGACATAGAATGTCCGCACCATGCATGAACCTATCAAAGCTGCTCAGATTTCCAAAGAGATGAGGAGGTATGGCATGCAAGTGCTTGGAATCTGTGAAAGCAGATGGAATGGAAGTGGAATCTCCAAACCGTCAACTGGAGAATCAATAATCTACTCCGATATTGTCACCCAGACGACAACCACGAGCACACTGAGTTTTGGAGTGGCTATCATGATGTCCTCAAGAACATCGAAGGCTCTCCTGCAGTGGGAACCAATCTCCTCCAGCATCAGGATCATGACACCAAGATTCAACTCAAAAGGAATGAAAGTCACAATCGTACAATGCTACCCAGTGCACTTACAAATAATGCGAATCAAGAGAAGAAGAAGGAATTCAACAGACAACTGCAATCAGTAATGGACAAGACCACAATCCAGTTAATGACATCAAAATTCTAATAGATGACATGAATGCCAAATTGGGAGCGGACAACACAGGAAGAGAACTCATCATGTGTCGAGAAGCACTCGGTGAAATGATGAATGAGAATGGAGAACTGTTTGCAGATTTCTGTGTATTCAACGATTTGGTGATTGGAGGCGAGGCAGTGTGTACAAACACAAGGATATTCACAAAGCGACATGGATTTCACCAGACACCAGGACACACTAGAAATCAGATCGACTTCATCTCAATGCGAAGAAAGTGGAGACGCAGCCTACTTGACACGAGATCAAGAAGGGGAGCAGATTTAGCTTCACACCACTCACTATCTAGTGCAAGGAACCTTCCAAATCAAGTTGAAGACCTTCAAAGAAGTTGATGATAGACCACAGTCCAAGTTCAACACCCAGAACAGAAACTGAAGGATGAAACTACTGCAGAAGGTTTGCAAGGAAGGAAGGGAAGGTACCTGCTGATTGATTGGAAGAAGGGCTACCTCGTCAAACTCCCGAAGGAGGGAGACCTCAGTGTTTGCAAGAACTTGCGAGGAATCATGCTGCTGTCCACCCCCAAGCAAATTATGATGCCACATCATCCTGGAGAGACTACAAGATGCACTGGATTCAAAACTACGACCGTAACAGGCTGGCTGGCTGGCTGGCTGGCTGGCTGACTGGCTTCGGGAGGAACAAATCATGTGTGGATGAAATTGCAACGCTATGCTACGCATCATCATAGAACAGAGTATAGAATGGCAGTCAACTCTCTACCTCAACTTCATCGACTTTGAGAAGGCCTTCGACAGCGCCGACCGAGAAGTAATTCGGAAACTGCTTCAACACTGTTGTGTGCCACTAATCTTTATCAACCTCATTCAACAGCTATGTGAAGACGCCACATGCCAAGTGATCCACAATGGAAAGCTCATTGACGCCTTTGAAGTGAAGACAGGAGTGAAACAAGGCTGCCTACTATCACCCATGACATTCTTGATTGTGTTCGACTGGACTGGATCATGCAGCAAACCGTGAGGAGCGAGAAGATGGACATACGCTGGCTGGACCGATGAAAAGACCTCAGAAAAAGATTTGGATTCCGCCCTCGATGATGATTTATGTCCAATGTCTTGTCGCACAAACTCGAAGATCTACAGGCGAAGACTAACAAGTTGACCGAAGAGGCAGCGAAGACGGGACTTCAAGTGAATGCGGAGAAGACAGAGGTGATGAAGATACCAAAACAACAACAGCATCAACAACAAGCACCAATCACCATTAACGGGAGAAACCTAAAGGAAGTAGCCTCTTTCACCTACATACCTAGGCAGCAGTCTTTCATCTACCTGGGCAGCACTGTTCCAACTACAGGCGGCACAGACGAGAATGTCATGACCAGGATCGGAAAACCAGCAAGACAGGCTTTCATCAATCTGAAATCAGTGTGGAGATCTGCTGCACTCAGTATAAAGCATGAATAAGATCCAGATTTTCAACACCAACGTCAGTCAAGTCAGTGTTTCTGTATGGCTCAGAGACTTGGCGTGTCACGAAAAGCACTTCCAACAAGCTACAGACATTCATCAAGAGCTGCCTACGCTCGATACTGAAGATCAGATGGATGGGCAGAGAGAACAAGCAACAAGGACCTCTGACTGGCAACGAACCAACCAACAACCCATCGCCCAACAAATATGCAGAAGAAAGTGTAGATGAGTTGGATTGGGGATACACTGAGAAGGCCGACTGGGGACATCACACACTAGGGCAGACCGTCGAGTGGAATCCAAAGGGGAAGCGACGAGTTGGGCGTCTGAGGTGAGGGTGACATGGAGGAGATCGTGTGAGGAGGAAATGAGAGCTTGTGGGTAGTCGTGGAGCCAGGTTCAAAATATTTCAGAGAACAGAGCGCATTGGAGACGTGCTACTGAAGCCCTATATTCCATCAGGAACCCAAGGGACATATGATAATAATATAATAATAATAGTAATTATGATATTAATAGTATCAGCTTATGCTTCAAAAGCTTAGGCAAACTACGGAGTGAAATAATTGATGATAATTCTTCAGTCAAGCAATTCTTTTATATCATATTATAATTTTCAGTAGCGTGTACTTCCCGGATTCAATTGAAAATCCATTAAGAAGCACGGACCCTCTCCAACCTACTTGTTGAATGCAACCAATTTATGTTTTTTACCACGTCATGATTATGGAGGCATTAGGCGGGATATACTAAGAGGAAATAGTACGCAATTCATAAAAATCACATGAGTTATTTACAATCAGGTATTCTTTGGCTCTCAGCTACCACTCATACAACACCAACACTAACAAGATGATAATATTTGACATCAACATCGCAAAATGCCATTTTATAAGCTCACTGCATACTATCTAGATACAGTCTGAATGAATTTTCACGAAACTCAGCAGTCAAAGCCATACTATTTGTTCGAAAAAGTCCAAGTTTCTATTGTTACTGTATCTAGTAAGGATCAAAAGAATATTGTTTAATGAAGGCTTAAAATAGTGTCCATAAGAAACACAACTATTACTTCAAAATTAGGAGTCAGTTTACCTGTATATACGTATTCGAACTAAGTTTCACTTTCGACTAACATCTCTTTCCTGGAAATACTTGGATGCTTTTGAATATCTTGATACAGCAGGTGGACTCCGAGCTAGGCTTGCGTTAGCTCATACTTCATTGTTGAACTATACATGATATTTAGAAAAACCTCAACTTAGTGTACATTTCCATCGTCTATGCTATTAGGTCTTCATACAGGATGACGGTCCAAGACTATTAAAATAGTTATTGACAGAAAAGTTTGTATGATAACTAACACTAAGTAAGCAGAAAACTTACGACATTCATATCCTTGTGCCTGTGTCTGAACCAGAGATGGTGTAGCCTTTTGTTCACTATCTGCTGCTACTACAGTATTTTTTGAATCCCCTAGCGAAGTACGAGATGATTGTGAGAGATTCGGTAGTAGTGTTGGTTTGCCAACATGATTTTCATTCATCACTGGAACAGGAGCAGGCAAACAAGGGGCATAGGCTAAAGAGTCTGAAAATGATCTCTTTTGATCACCATCAGTAGACAAGCAACTAAGAGGAGGTGGAGGAGGTAGATACGTAGCGTCTTCAGCTGATTGACTACGTACACTTGAGCAAGCCATGAGAAGCGGAAATCACGAGCAATCTCTTCATGTAAATTATGCTTTTGAATATTGAACATTCAAACAAATAAGTATGTATAAATGAACATTGAAAAGCAAGGAAAATATGATAGAATCGTAATTAAAGGGAAGTAAATCAGAGTATATTTCAACTGAAAAACAAATAACTGAATACAAATCATCAGCTTTATTAGCATCTATTAACCTGTAAAACTAAAATGGATAACAACCGAGAAAATTTAAAAAATGTAACATTTTAAAAAAGTGCCTTTTCAGTATTCCCATAATCTTTGCATTTCTTAAAACCGCTGAACTTACTGACAAACAAGTTAAGTGATAAATTTTGTAACAAAATATGCAGTTTGCTGCATACTGCTCAATTATATCCACGCCTATCTACGGTAGGTTGATTTATCACCCGAACTTGATGCTAATAAGATTGGTATTATTATCTATTCATTTACAATAATTGCATGTAATTTACTGTCAGGTGAAATGTTAAACTATTGCAACAAAACAGTCCGAAAAGCTGTAGCTACTGGATACTTCCTAGGTTTCTCTATTTGTTGATAAACGAATAACAGACAGGTGTCAGTAATTCGGAAGTGAATTCATCAGAAAATTAGCCGGAGAAAGGTGCTGGAGAAAAGAATTATCTGCACTATTTAAACCCCACCTGGATAAGCAGATGAACTGAATCGCGTTTAGCTCATATTTATCCTTTCATCTTATTCTTGTACTTTTACTTCAATAAAACAAACCCTACATGTTAATTTCAATCCTAAAGGTAAAGCAAAAATTAGGAACAACATCTCTGATGGATAAGCACAAGAAAATTGTCTGAATACTTTCAAATTATTCCCAAATTACTAAAACCTTTTCGAAACAGCAGGTACTCTCAATTTACAAAAATGAATCACCAGTAAATTTTATTAGAAACAAAACAATAAGAAAGACATGGAAAACTTTAGGTTTAACTTTTTAGAATGTATGTCTGACATAAACATATATCAGTCACCTTCAGTTTTTGATTCCTCAAGAAAGACTGATCACCAATCACTCCTTAGTAATGGAATATGGTTTTTTCCCTACTTTGATCATTTTACTGTGTGTGATAACAGCACTCAGACATATCAAATGCATATATTCGACGTCATTGTTTCCAAGGCATGAAGGCGTTTCAAGTAATATACGACCTTACTTGAAGCTTTAGACCATATCTATTCTTCTGGGATTGTAGAAATTTAAAAACTGTCTAGGTTTCGGTTACCTTGGTTGCATAGTATTCGGAAAGTATGTCCGCTTGTGTTTTGAGTTAGTATTTAAATACTTTTCCTATTCGAAGATCATTCATATCTTCGATTGTACACTGAATACTTGATGCTGAAAGAAATGTTAAGTTATTCTGATCACAACAATAATAAAGTCCTTTTAGACAAACACAAGGGACGGAGAAGATAAACACCTTTAAATCTGTCATTTAGCAACTCTTTCTAAAACACAAGAGTGTTTCAGGATTGGTCTGTACCTTTGAATACTTTGTCTACACAACGAAAGATAACCTTGAATGTTTGCTAAGATACATATCAAGGTACTGTATACATCATTTGCTCGTAGCTGATCTGCCACTTGGCAACTGCTGAGCGTTTTCCTTAAACAACCTTCGATTGTTAGAAGAAATAAACTGGAGACATTCATTCTTATATTTTTGCTTATAACCAATTTTGAAGTGAATAAGGAGCCAGTGGGTATAGTCTACTTTCCTAGAGTGCATATCTTTATGCAAGTCATGCGGTAAATAAAAGTAATCTAGATAGCCACGAAAATACAAGATCTTGACATGATCTGCAACCGTGTCTCGTTACTTCATTTTCAAACGTTATTCACTGGCTTTCATTTATTCCTGAAATCCTATCAAGTAGATACTAAACTGTGACTAATTATCGTGCCCAAAGTGACAGGGTTACGAGTGGTGATTTTTTCGTTTTTCAATTGATTTTTTTAATGATGCTCAGATTTTCATGCCTGCATTCAGTGATGGGAATAAAATTGTCATTTAAAAACCATTATTCCACCTAATAAGCAATTTACACTAGATAATTCACGTACTGGAAAAAATCAGCGAAACTAATTACTAATACTTGTTTATTAGTATTTCCATTCAAATAGTCAATTAACGTTCCTTTCTTATAAAGCTGCTGTATTTGAAAACCAACTACTGTGTTCAGTCAACTGAACAGGCATCCTAATAATTAAGTACGGTCAAATGGTTCATTATTACTAGCCGGTCCTAAGCCCGGATAAAGAGGGAAGGTTGGATATAGGGCTAGCAACCCTACCCCGTAAAACAAATCTAACCGCTGAAGAAACTTCAAAGCACAAACAAAATATAAAAAGTAGGAACAAACTTATTCCTAGCTGGAATCGGAGAGACAAAATGACGCCGGTTGATGAAAGCCTTCGGGAAGCCAGTCGGCCGATGTGTCTTCTCTCTCTCAATGAAAACGAGAGTAAACGTGGGGACATAGAATGTCCGCACCACGCATGAACCTATCAAAGCTGCTCAGATTTCCAAAGAGATGAGGAGGTATGGCATGCAAGTGCTTGGAATCTGTGAAAGCAGATGGAATGTGAGTGGAATCTCCAAACCGTCAACTGGAGAATCAATAATCTACTCCGATATTGTCACCCAGACGACAACCACGAGCACACTGAGTTTTGGAGTGGCTATCATGATGTCCTCAAGAACATCGAAGGCTCTCCTGCAGTGGGAACCAATCTCCTCCAGCATCAGGATCATGACACCAAGATTCAACTCAAAAGGAATGAAAGTCACAATCGTACAATGCTACCCAGTGCACTTACAAATAATGCGAATCAAGAGAAGAAGAAGGAATTCAACAGACAACTGCAATCAGTAATGGACAAGACCACAATCTAGTTGGTGACATCAAAATTCTAATAGATGACATGAATGCCAAATTGGGAGCAGACAAAACAGGCGAAACAAATCATGTGTGGATGAAATTGCAACGCTATGCTACGCATCATCATAGAACAGAGTATAGAATGGCAGTCAACTCTCTACCTCAACTTCATCGACTTTGAGAAGGCCTTCGACAGCGCCGACCGACAAGTAATTCGGAAACTGCTTCAACACTGTGGTGTGCCACTAATCTTTATCAACCTCATTCAACAGCTATGTGAAGACGCCACATGCCAAGTGATCCACAATGGAAAGCTCATTGACGCCTTTGAAGTGAAGACAGGAGTGAAACAAGGCTGCCTACTATCACCCATGACATTCTTGATTGTGTTCGACTGGACTGGATCATGCAGCAAACCGTGAGGAGCGAGAAGATGGACATACGCTGGCTGGACCGATGAAAAGACCTCAGAAAAAGATTTGGATTCCGCCCTCGATGATGATTCATGTCCAATGTCTTGTCGCACAAACTCGAAGATCTACAGGCGAAGACTAACAAGTTGACCGAAGAGGCAGCGAAGACGGGACTTCAAGTGAATGCGGAGAAGACAGAGGTGATGAAGATACCCAACCAACAACAACAGCATCAACAACAAGCACCAATCACCATTAACGGGAGAAACCTAAAGGAAGTAGCCTCTTTCACCTACATACCTAGGCAGCAGTCTTTCATCTACCTGGGCAGCATCCTTTCAAATGCAGAGGGCGGCACAGACGAGAATGTCATGACCAGGATCGGAAAACCAGCAAGACAGGCTTTCATCAATCTGAAATCAGTGTGGAGATCTGCTGCACTCAGTATAAAGCATGAATAAGATCCAGATTTTCAACACCAACGTCAGTCAAGTCAGTGTTTCTGTATGGCTCAGAGACTTGGCGTGTCACGAAAAGCACTTCCAACAAGCTACAGACATTCATCAAGAGCTGCCTACGCTCGATACTGAAGATCAGATGGATGGGCAGAGAGAACAAGCAACAAGGACCTCTGACTGGCAACGAACCAACCAACAACCCATCGCCCAACAAATATGCAGAAGAAAGTGTAGATGAGTTGGATTGGGGATACACTGAGAAGGCCAACTGGGGATATCACGCATTTTTTCCACCATTTTTTCATTGTCTTCTACGTGCAGGTCATTAAGTTTTTGTCTCAACTCGTTAGAATTTACGAGTCTAGAGTTGGAACGGTCTCTAACAGGACGTAATACTGATGCTAAATACTTTGATATCTCATATGTTGGTGTGTTCGGAAGTCAACTATCGGCCTAATGGGATAACCTGCTTTATGAACCTTAATAGTACCGTAAATTCTGCTAGGATTATTAGTTTTTGGCATTAAAGTAAACCATTCGGACTTACCTAGAGATGGCTTCAGTCGGCGTATCAGATCTGTTGTAGATTTCTTAATTTTATTCATGACAGTATCTATAGGTTTCTTAATCTCTTCATATGGCCCTGTTTGGATATGTTCATCCATTTTTTTAAGATAATCCGATTTGTCCATAACTACTGTTGAGTTACCTTTGTCAGATTTAGCAATTACTATACTATTATCCTTTCGTAGATTGTTTAAAGCTGAATTTTCCAGTTTCGTTAAGTTTCGCTGTGTCTTCTTTTGTTTTTTAAGTGCTAATGCACACTGCGCTCTAACCTGTTCAGCAGTTGTCACATCCATCGAGCTTAATGCTACTTCTATGCTAGGTATGACATCTTCTGGTTTTAGATGATCTACTGTTATGTTGAAGTTTAGTCCTTTTTCAAGTACTTTCATCTCAGCTGAGCTTAAGGCTTTCGAGGAGAGATTGACTACCCACTTTGTTTTATCGATGTTCGATGATGTTTCCTTTGTAATTTCATTGTTTTCCGAAGCATATTTTTCTTGCATTAGTTTATTGAACTTTTTGATTTGATTGCTTCTAGATTTCTTGAAAGTAGCTAATCTTGCTTTGTCTGATGTTTCTACTATAAATCCATAGTCTCTGCAGTTTACTATCTTCATAATTTTACATTTAAGTTGTTCAATTTTATTCCGAATGGTACTTAATTTCTTAATAATCCTGTGAATTCACTTACGAAGTAGAAAATGAACAAGGAGAATTACCTATGTTGGATTGCAGAATAAAACGAAGGATAGATGGTGGTTTAGATACTACCGTCTACAGAAAACCAACACATTCTAACAGATATCTAGACTTCAAGTCATCTCATCCAGTGTCAGTTAAAGCGGGTTTAGTCAAATGTCTAAATAACAGAGCTGAGAAACTCACTAGTCATTGTAAGGACTTAAATAAGGAATTGAAACACATAAAAGAAGCGTTAATAATAATAATTATCCCCATCATTTTATTAAGAAATTCACACGGACGCATAAGAAGCAAAATAATAACACTAATACAAATACAAATAATAGTGACAACATAAGTAGAAAGGAAATCAACACCTCTATTGTGATACCATACAAGGAAGGAACATCAGAAACCATACGTAGGATTCTCAACAAGGTTGGAATTAGGGTGGCATTTAAACCAACAAACTCACTTAGAGGTAAGCTTTGTCGGCTAAAAGATCCGATAGAACCAATTAAGCAAAATAATATAATCTACCAAATTCCATGTAATGACTGTGAAGTCAAATACATAGGTCAAACTAGCCGGTCGGGGTCAGTTAGATTAACAGAACATAGGAATTTAGCTAAACATAGAACGGCAGACCCCAATAAGATCAATAACCTAGAAAAACACTCAGCCATTGCATTACATTCATTAACACACAACCACACAATAGGATGGGACAAAACCACTGTACTTAAGTCTAATATAGCTAGGTGGAGAGAGAGATTAATTACTGAATCTTTGTTCATCGAATCCACACCCAACACATGTAATAGGAATGACGCAACACCTATACCAGAGATATGGAAAACTTTACTACCAATCAAAAAAAAAAAAAACAAAGAGAGATCAGGTGACAGGACTATAAAATCAGATGTCGAAAGAAGTGTGATTACATTGATATGATTATGAGCAATAATTTATGCTCGAAACGTAATCAATTAAATAATACTGTATCACTGTGCGCTTTATATCAAATAAACAAATCTAATATGGAACTATATCTTTTTCGTTCTATCTTTGGGAAAGCTTTGAATGGTGAACACTTCAGCAGTTTTTGCTTATGGATCCAAGAATTTCTATTTTGTATGATAAGCTAAGTCTTGTTCATCCTAAATGATTCTTATGCACATCTGGACCTGAAGATTTTTTATTCCGTTATGGTGAAGAAATACAATGCACTGTGAGAAAGTTTTTATTGATAAGCATAACCACCAATTGTAATCAGGTTTATTATATTTATTTAACTGGTAATAATAATTGGTGAAAACTCTTTTGCAATACAGTTGCAAAAGGAGCAACACGAAGGGGGGGAATTAAAACTAACCTTTTTATTTGCTACACGACGATATGCATTGCATACAAATTCTAATAGGCCAACAAGTAATGATACAGCCATACCAATCAGTAGCATAACAAAACACCCGCCAACTTTTTCAACACCTAGGGAATTAGCATCTGAACTCTTTGTTGGTGATGTGTCACATGGTTTTTCAATATCATGCTTTCTCCACCAATAGAACTTCAACTGTTCTAATACTTGAGACTTTTGCAATTTTAAAATAGTTTCAGAAATTGGATCCCTGTACTTTGATCCTTTAGGTGAACAATGTGAAAAGACACATAAATATATATATATATATATATATATATATATATATATATATGATGACAAATATACCCTCGTAAAGAGTAATAATATTGAAAATGTTGCACACGATACAATCTAATCGCAATACTCGTCTGACACTACGCTGTAAATGAAGTGCTTTAGTTGCAAGTCGAAATTAATACTCAGAAGACGTCGCCAGTGGGCGAAATGGGAACAGTTGACCAACTGACTAGCCAGATATATTTTTTAAATTGAAAGTAAAAATAGGTAATCCTAATTAGGAAATTGAGTAAAGTCTGGAAATAATGATGGACAGTTGCATGTATTGGAATCCAGGATTTGACATGAATGATTCAATAAGACAGACCACAGTGATATCCATGAAAACATCTTGAAGAGAAATACTTCAAAGTTGTTAGGTGATTTATCTGCAGAGTTACGTGAAATAAGAGTCGCAAGAGATACTGACCATATATCTTCTTATTAGTGAGTAAGTAACTGGTCTAAAAATTTGAAAAGACTGCCAACCTACCATATCTAAATTGGTTTCTCTGAAAATCTTTAAAACTTCGTCAGAAGTGGAATTTACTTTGAATAGCTACGTATGTAAGGAATGAAAGCGGAAATTTGATTCGCAAAGCAGAACGAAATCTAGATGATCATGTGAATTGAAAACTATTTTAGAAAGGTAGTGATTTTTTAATTTACTCTAAGCTTAACTTCTTTGGGAATATTTCTGCATTAGCATGTCCTGTTTCAATCAAATTTCTTAGAAAAGTACAAGTGAATTCACTAGAAACAGCACACAAACAACTCTATTTTGTTTTTAGGCGTGCGATGCAACTGGGATGTTGAAAAAGTTTCAATAAACATACTGACAGATGCAAGAAATCCAAAATCCAACAAGTAATGACATAAGCTTGCTTGATTTTTAGATCACAGCTGCTGACTATGTAAATTTTCTTGTTTTGAGCATTTATTCTTTGCAATTTTTCCTTTCAGTCTTTGATAGTCTGTTGGTATTTCGGAATGCGATGACGGGAGTTGGTGAGCATCAGCTTTATCATATGTATTCCATTTCTTTTCACGATCTTGCAGCCGAGTGTATAGTCAATTGATGGTCACTGTCCCACACTAGTTGGCAGAAAATGCTGATGTGGATACTCCTTGAGAAAATATAGTTGCTGTTTTGAGTCAGCCTGCTTCCTTTCAAAGTTCTTATTTTTCCGAATAATGAGAAGCATTTAATACTCAAAGGATTTTGAGATAACCACAAATATTTGAAGCACAGGAAAATGGTTTTAATGGTGCTGTGTTCTCTGAGCCAGATGGTCTAACTAAGGAGCTTGCATTTGATTCTAGGCTCCATCATCAGCTTCAAGAAAGTCAGAATGAGAATAAAAGCCTCTTGATAAAACCATCCAGTTCGGAGAAAATAACACCACAATCATAATGATGTCAAAGCCTGTCTAAATTTTTATTTTGTCAATTCCTGTCTACCAGTCAAAAGAAATGACATTTCCCTCCATACATAACTATTTCATTAGTTCATAAATCGCATTCATTAATTATCAGAAGTTTTCGTGACTTGATTAATATGTTGTTCATATCTATTCCTGTTTCAGCCTGATTAAAATTGACATCACATTTTTGGCCTACTTCAGTGGAATTGACATTCAATAAAGTAGTAAAATTCGTAAAGGTTTTTCTAGTTCAGCAATAATTTTGAAAGCCAAACATTTTCAAGGCTATACAGAAAGTATGGCATGTTGAAATGTGCTTTTAATGTGGATTATCCAACAGTCTACTTGAAAATTTCTTTGAAAATATTTTAAGCTTAAGAATGAGAGATTACTTTGATCCATTCTAAAAATTGTCATTAATAATGATAATATCCTCTACTCACCAGGTATTTAGCTAGACACTTAGGGGAATATAGTACTAGGCCAAAAACTTACGAAGAGTAAATTGAAATCTTTTATCAAGCTACATTTTATTTTGTATTAATCGTTGAAAATATGAAGATTTAATCCGCTTAATATATATGAAGATTCTGCCCAGTTTTAGTAGTGTGATAACTGAAAGTACACTAATTCTATGAGAATAAAACAATATTTATTTAAGGTCAATAAAATCACTTTCTTATTCACAACCGTAACGCGGCGCCTAAAGTTAAGTCATTTTAAACAATTACAGGCATCCTTCTGCGTCTGTTTTACATTGGTTTCAGAGCAAACTGGGGGCTATTAGTTTACGTAAAACGCAAAATACAAAGTTGCAACCAATTACCCCTTATAATATTCTGTGTTTAAATAGATAACCCAGTCATCCCTAAAAAATGAAAAGTAAACAAAACCCTGATTAAAAGAAAAGTAACAAATATAGCATTCTTGAAACATTAAAAGTAAAATTGGACTACGAAGTGAAGAAGAGTGTGCGTGCAAAGACAAAAGACACTTCAACGACACACTTGAAAGTGAAGCAGAACAGGCTGCTGGTAGGAGACACCTGACAACATTATATCAAATAACCAGGTCACTATCCGGAAGAGGTCAACTCAGACGAGACCAATGAAAGATAGTGAAGGAAAGCTAGTTACCAAAGAAGAGAAACAAAGGAAACGATGGGCTGACCATTTCAAAAAGCTCTTGAATCGACCACCACCAACACCTGCAACTCGTCCAGAAATACCACCAGCAGCCCAGCCATTGAACTGTCAGTGAACACAAACACTCCGACAAAAGTGGAAGTCCTGAATGCCAGAAAGCTACTGAAATGTGGGAAAGCAGCAGGACCAGATGGAATTTGTCCTGAAGCACTGAGAACAGGCTCAGAGACAACAGCGAACATGCTCACACCACTACTGCAGAAGGTTTGCAAGGAAGGAAGGGAAGGTACCTGCTGATTGATTGGAAGAAGGGCTACCTCGTCAAACTCCCGAAGGAGGGAGACCTCAGTGTTTGCAAGAACTTGCGAGGAATCATGCTGCTGTCCACCCCCAAGCAAATTATGATGCCACATCATCCTGGAGAGACTACAAGATGCACTGGATTCAAAACTACGACCGTAACAGGCTGGCTGGCTGGCTGGCTTGCTGGCTGGCTGACTGGCTTCGGGAGGAACAAATCATGTGTGGATGAAATTGCAACGCTATGCTACGCATCATCATAGAACAGAGTATAGAATGGCAGTCAACTCTCTACCTCAACTTCATCGACTTTGAGAAGGCCTTCGACAGCGCCGACCGAGAAGTAATTCGGAAACTGCTTCAACACTGTTGTGTGCCACTAATCTTTATCAACCTCATTCAACAGCTATGTGAAGACGCCACATGCCAAGTGATCCACAATGGAAAGCTCATTGACGCCTTTGAAGTGAAGACAGGAGTGAAACAAGGCTGCCTACTATCACCCATGACATTCTTGATTGTGTTCGACTGGACTGGATCATGCAGCAAACCGTGAGGAGCGAGAAGATGGACATACGCTGGCTGGACCGATGAAAAGACCTCAGAAAAAGATTTGGATTCCGCCCTCGATGATGATTTATGTCCAATGTCTTGTCGCACAAACTCGAAGATCTACAGGCGAAGACTAACAAGTTGACCGAAGAGGCAGCGAAGACGGGACTTCAAGTGAATGCGGAGAAGACAGAGGTGATGAAGATACCAAAACAACAACAGCATCAACAACAAGCACCAATCACCATTAACGGGAGAAACCTAAAGGAAGTAGTCTCTTTCACCTACATACCTAGGCAGCAGTCTTTCATCTACCTGGGCAGCATACTTTCAACTGCAGAGGGCGGCACAGACGAGAATGTCATGACCAGGATCGGAAAACCAGCAAGACAGGCTTTCATCAATCTGAAATCAGTGTGGAGATCTGCTGCACTCAGTATAAAGCATGAATAAGATCCAGATTTTCAACACCAACGTCAGTCAAGTCAGTGTTTCTGTATGGCTCAGAGACTTGGCGTGTCACGAAAAGCACTTCCAACAAGCTACAGACATTCATCAAGAGCTGCCTACGCTCGATACTGAAGATCAGATGGATGGGCAGAGAGAACAAGCAACAAGGACCTCTGACTGGCAACGAACCAACCAACAACCCATCGCCCAACAAATATGCAGAAGAAAGTGTAGATGAGTTGGATTGGGGATACACTGAGAAGGCCGACTGGGGACATCACACACTAGGGCAGACCGTCGAGTGGAATCCAAAGGGGAAGCGACGAGTTGGGCGTCTGAGGTGAGGGTGACATGGAGGAGATCGTGTGAGGAGGAAATGAGAGCTTGTGGGCAGTCGTTGCGCCAGGTTGAAAAGACTGCAGAGAAGAGAGTGGAATGGAGGCATGCTACTGAATCTTTTTGTTCCACTAGAAACGCTACGATGAAATAATTAGTCTTTATAGGCGCGAAATTTGCTTTTCGTTTCTCATCTCACTTATGCTATATTATGTCTCTTTTTGAAGCACTGGTTTGTTTCGCGCTTTACTCCTGCGCATGCTACATTTGTTGAGATGTGTGAGAAAGAAAAATCTATCGATGGAATTTAGTGATTGTAGAACTTTTTTTATGTTAGTCTTCACTTTTGAAGATGAATGATGTCACAGACTTAGCGTCTTCTAAACTTTCGTATTAAGTGAAATACTTAGTTTGGTTGGACGATGGTCACTGTTTGCATATCATTCAAAGTGAATTAGAAATGAAAGCAACGGGAAACTACAGGAGCAGTAAGAGAAGTTAGGATCAGCATTGTAGAGGTTTTCATATCTCTTGTAGTGACTCTTATAACCACATGTTGATGAGCGGCTACATACCTCTCCACAACATCTGAACATTTAATCCCCTCCTTATATTTGAACGCACTTCACAATCTTATATGAGTTATTTAGCTGACACAATGAAGTAAGCATAAATGTATGTGGCTTCCTAAAGTACTTCGTTCATTGATGGTTGAAAAAATAATTGCAAGATTCTAAGTTCATTCTGCAATTGATACAAACGAGTGCAACTATAGGACATTTAAGTCAGCTGAGCCGTTTTGAAGAGCATTACTGATTCGCCTGAGTTGTTTCCACTTACTTCAAGAGTATTCATTAGACAATCCCATAACTCTGTTCATAAAGATTCTGTGTACTTCGCATAAAGAAAGAGGACATATTCTGCAGAAAACGCTTTGCTAGTTTTTTCAAACTACAAATATATGTTTTGTGAATGGCACAAAATATATTTTGCCTCACTCGTGCATGATCATTTCGAACTGCATGATTTTATTCTTGATTACTACATAACTTTTAAGCAATAAAGTAGTATGATTACTATACACAACTTATGATATGTCTCATTCAAGTTTTATGGTAAAAATTAGAATTAAAATGACCATCTCACCTTCTGGTAATCCTATTCCATAGCCTTTTGAATCTAACAGTCCTCCAACTTGCATTAATTCACAGTCACGTTGTGTATAGTATTCATTCATTGTTGATTCAAGTAGAAAAGCATATTCTTCTCGTTTAACACGTTGTATTGCTTCCAGTGTATTATTCATTAATAGTCCTTTCTGTGAACTCATAAACTGCCACATTCGCTTATAGGTGGAAAAGTTGGATTCCTATAAAATGAAACAAGGTGAAGTCCTTGTAGACAGGTGAGGAGAGCGTCGCCAAAGAAGTTACTGGTCTATGTAAAACAATGCTCAGTTAAGAATGGTTGAACATGTACCGAAATAGCTCCACAAACGAATGACCTCTAACAGTTTAATAAGTGCAGGTGATAAACGTCCTTCCTCATCGATAGCAAAACACATAGTAGAAACTGGTCATAAGATTGATATGAAGACAGCCTTTACTTTAATGTACAGATATGGTCAAGGACGAATACTTAGATTTATCGAAGTACTTGCTATCCATAAATCTAGCCCCCCTCTTTGTATTCAGAAACAATTTGTACTTACACTGTTCAAATCTTTAAATTATTGGTGGTGGTGATTTGACCTTTTATTATTTTTCTCCTCTCTTGATTTTGTTCAGCTCTTGTTATATTTCTTAATTATGATTCCATTGGCTTAATTAACCTTTCTAAGTTTTATATAAGTCATTCGACAAGTTCATATGTGATCGGACTGCTCGAAATTTATACCGCTAATACAACGCATACTTCAGATAATCTCCATCTTCTCACTACGTTTTTCAAATGCTCATAATATGCGAATGAATCTCACAGCTCAATCACTAGAGCAATGGACTGGCAATCTTGAAGTCCGGTAGTTCTAACACGGTACTGAAATGCCGACTCATATGGTTTAATTAATAACCTATATTTATTCAAAATCAGCGACACCTGTATGAGAAATGATCACCTCATGGTTCTGTATATGAGCACTTTAAGATAAGTGTTAATTTTCAATTACAATCCATTTTTTTTTGCAAGAACGATTTGTTCAGAAACTGGCGATTTTCTGTAAGCATTAGGCCATGGCTACGATAAGTGAAAAAGCAAAAGGTCAAATGAAACCAGTTATGCATGAATTCTATCGAACGCATGAGTTCAGTTAATACGAATCAGCTCAACGAGATACTACATCAGAAGATGAAATGTACTTAAAATCTACAGAGGAATTTTCTTTTTTACGATGAATTGTTTATACCTGGATTCTCGTTCACATATGAAACCTGAAGGTAATCAGTTGCATTCCCATCAGTGGTCTTCTTTTCAGAACAAAAGCCACGATTGTAGTCCACTCAGAGTATGAAAGTGTACTACCTATAACCTGGTATAGCTTGGTTGCTACCAGTTACCTTGAGAGTGAAATAAACTGAATATATCAAGTCGACCTAATAATGTTTTCAGAAACAACTGGATTTCACATTTGGTGATGACGATGTCAACTGTGGAGTGATAAAAGCAAACACATTATCAGCTTTCACTAAGGCGTAGCTCCACTTTACTATGAAGCTACTTGTAATATTTTCAGGACAGCTGAAAATTTTTTGCATTCATTTAAGATTATGATGAACATTTTAAACCTACACGTTAGAATCTTAACTCTGTACAAACCTAATCAAATACCCTCGAGAGAATTTCACTTTTATTCTTTGGCATATAAGTTGGAAAGTACTTCCGATGAAAAACATGGCATAATATTTATGAAACAGACATATAAGTTCAAATTATAGAAACAAAAACTAGTTACTGGTCACTTTCCCAACTTGAGATGAAAGAATCAAGCTGTTTACAAATTAAAGCTTTAATTTACGGTAAGCTAACACACAATACACAAACCTAGCAATGACATCTGGTAAGTAATTAATGGGTACGGACATAATGAATGGAGATACTATGCAAAGTCATTTTTGTTTCAGATGAGGAGAATTCAGAATGTGGTACGTACTTGGTATCCTTAGTGTCGAAATAGTATAATAGAACTGGATCGCACTTCCACTGAGATCATTGACAAACACCAGAAGAAATAAAAGTGTTAGATGGAGCATGTATCAAGTGCCAAAGTGAATACAAAAAACGCGGAAAATGAAGTCAGCATCTATCATAGCGCATTTCTCAATATGACATTCATGTATCTACTTGCTGACTAAATGCTGAGCATTAAGTTAAGCTACAACACTGGTTGTGATAAGAAAAACCATGCTTCAAGTGTAAACAGCTAGGCCAATTCATGTGGAACCATATACAGAAATGGTTGTGCCAAAATTAACAGATTTTCTTTACAAGAAAGCACGAAAAGCCAATAAAAGAAACCAAATGGATTAACCCAGAAATGAGCATTGCATTTTCGACCACAAATCATAACAATAATTATTATACTGCTTATCCCTTGTATTCCAAGTGGAACAAAAAGATTCAGTAGCATGCCTCCATTCCACTCTCTTCTCTGCAGTCTTTTCAACCTGGCGCAACGACTGCCCACAAGCTCTCATTTCCTCCTCACACGATCTCCTCCATGTCACCCTCACCTCAGACGCCCAACTCGTCGCTTCCCCTTTGGATTCCACTCGACGGTCTGCCCTAGTGTGTGATGTCCCCAGTCGGCCTTCTCAGTGTATCCCCAATCCAACTCATCTACACTTTCTTCTGCATATTTGTTGGGCGATGGGTTGTTGGTTGGTTCGTTGCCAGTCAGAGGTCCTTGTTGCTTGTTCTCTCTGCCCATCCATCTGATCTTCAGTATCGAGCGTAGGCAGCTCTTGATGAATGTCTGTAGCTTGTTGGAAGTGCTTTTCGTGACACGCCAAGTCTCTGAGCCATACAGAAACACTGACTTGACTGACGTTGGTGTTGAAAATCTGGATCTTATTCATGCTTTATACTGAGTGCAGCAGATCTCCACACTGATTTCAGATTGATGAAAGCCTGTCTTGCTGGTTTTCCGATCCTGGTCATGACATTCTCGTCTGTGCCGCCCTCTGCAGTTGAAAGATGCTGCCCAGGTAGATGAAAGACTGCTGCCTAGGTATGTAGGTGAAAGAGACTACTTCCTTTAGGTTTCTCCCGTTAATGGTGATTGGTGCTTGTTGTTGATGCTGTTGTTGTTGGTTGGTATCTTCATCACCTCTGTCTTCTCCACATTCACTTGAAGTCCCGTCTTCGCTGCCTCTTCGGTCAACTTGTTAGTCTTCGCCTGTAGATCTTCGAGTTTGTGCGACAAGACATTGGACATAAATCATCATCGAGGGCGGAATCCAAATCTTTTTCTGAGGTCTTTTCATCGGTCCAGCCAGCGTATGTCCATCTTCTCGCTCCTCACGGTTTGCTGCATGATCCAGTCCAGTCGAACACAATCAAGAATGTCATGGGTGATAGTAGGCAGCCTTGTTTCACTCCTGTCTTCACTTCAAAGGCGTCAATGAGCTTTCCATTGTGGATCACTTGGCATGTGGCGTCTTCACATAGCTGTTGAATGAGGTTGATAAAGATTAGTGGCACACCACAGTGTTGAAGCAGTTTCCGAATTACTTCTCGGTCGGCGCTGTCGAAGGCCTTCTCAAAGTCGATGAAGTTGAGGTAGAGAGTTGACTGCCATTCTATACTCTGTTCTATGATGATGCGTAGCATAGCGTTGCAATTTCATCCACACATGATTTGTTCCTCCCGAAGCCAGTCAGCCAGCCAGCAAGCCAGCCAGCCAGCCAGCCTGTTCCGGTCGTAGTTTTGAATCCAGTGCATCTTGTAGTCTCTCCAGGATGATGTGGCATCATAATTTGCTTGGGGGTGGACAGCAGCATGATTCCTCGCAAGTTCTTGCAAACACTGAGGTCTCCCTCCTTCGGGAGTTTGACGAGGTAGCCCTTCTTCCAATCAATCAGCAGGTACCTTCCCTTCCTTCCTTGCAAACCTTCTGCAGTAGTGGTGTGAGCATGTTCGCTGTTGTCTCTGAGCCTGTTCTCAGTGCTTCAGGACAAATTCCATCTGGTCCTGCTGCTTTCCCACATTTCAGTAGCTTTCTGGCATTCAGGACTTCCACTTTTGTCGGAGTGTTTGTGTTCACTGACAGTTCAATGGCTGGGCTGCTGGTGGTATTTCTGGACGAGTTGCAGGTGTTGGTGGTGGTCGATTCAAGAGCTTTTTGAAATGGTCAGCCCATCGTTTCCTTTGTTTCTCTTCTTTGGTAACTAGCTTTCCTTCACTATCTTTCATTGGTCTCGTCTGAGTTGACCTCTTCCGGATAGTGACCTGGTTATTTGATATAATGTTGTCAGGTGTCTCCTACCAGCAGCCTGTTCTGCTTCACTTTCAAGTGTGTCGTTGAAGTGTCTTTTGTCTTTGCACGCACACTCTTCTTCACTTCTTTGTCCAGTGTAGTGTTTTATACGTTGCACTCAGTTCCTCTTCTCGTTGTGCATCCTTGCACTGCTTCATCTTCTGCTTCACCATCCTCCTCTCCTCTATCAGCTCCCATGTGTCCGTCGAGATCCATTCCTTGTATTGTCTTGTTTCTTTTTCCTTCCTAATGCGGTTATGCAGGTTTCTTTCCACATAGCTTTCAAAGAGTTCCAGTGTTCTTCCACGCCCGATCCTTCAGGGATGCTGCTCAATGTCCCCCATTTTGTTCCGATGTTTGACGTGAAGATGTCCTTTGTAGTTTCATCCTTCAGTTTCTGTTCTGGGTGTTGAACTTGGACTGTGGTCTATCATCAACTTCTTTGAAGGTCTTCAACTTGATTTGGAAGGTTCCTTGCACTAGATAGTGAGTGGTGTGAAGCTAAATCTGCTCCCCTTCTTGATCTCGTGTCAAGTAGGCTGCGTCTCCACTTTCTTCGCATTGAGATGAAGTCGATCTGATTTCTAGTGTGTCCTGGTGTCTGGTGAAATCCATGTCGCTTTGTGAATATCCTTGTGTTTGTACACACTGCCTCGCCTCCAATCACCAAATCGTTGAATACACAGAAATCTGCAAACAGTTCTCCATTCTCATTCATCATTTCACCGAGTGCTTCTCGACACATGATGAGTTCTCTTCCTGTGTTGTCCGCTCCCAATTTGGCATTCATGTCATCTATTAGAATTTTGATGTCACCAACTGGATTGTCGTCTTGTCCATTACTGATTGCAGTTGTCTGTTGAATTCCTTCTTCTTCTCTTGATTCGCATTATTTGTAAGTGCACTGGGTAGCATTGTATGATTGTGACTTTCATTCCTTTTGAGTTGAATCTTGGTGTCATGATCCTGATGCTGGAGGAGATTGGTTCCCACTGCAGGAGAGCCTTCGATGTTCTTGAGGACATCATGATAACCACTCCAAAACTCAGTGTGCTCGTGGTTGTCGTCTGGGTGACAATATCGGAGTAGATTATTGATTCTCCAGTTGACGGTTTGGAGATTCCACTTCCATTCCATCTGCTTTCACAGATTCCAAGCACTTGCATGCCATACCTCCTCATCTCTTTGGAAATCTGAGCAGCTTTGATAGGTTCATGCATGGTGCGGACATTCTATGTCCCCACATTTACTCTCGTTTTCATTGAGAGAGAGAAGACACATCGGCCGACTGGCTTCCCGAAGGCTTTCATCAACCGGCGTCATTTTGTCTCTCCGATTCCAGCTAGGAATAAGTTTGTTCTTACTTTTTATATTTTGTTTGTGCTTTGAAGTTTCTTCAGCGGTTAGATTTGTTTTACGGGGTAGGGTTGCTAGCCCTATACCCAACCTTCCCTCTTTATCCGGGCTTCGGCCCGGCTAGTAGCTACTGAATTAGTTAATCGGAGGAGGTTATTATAGAGATTTAGTACATTTTATTTTTCTACTTTGGTTTTTCACGCCAGCATCTGTCTTTCTCCGCTTTTTTCTAACCTTTCGAAATAAACTTTAATCCACCGTACTGGGCGCTAAACAATAGCCTGATCTTTTTTAGGTCCTTATTTTATTTTATATGGACAAATTTTGCTTCATTCGAACAAAGTCTTACCAGTACTTATACTGAACAAGTTACGCTTTCTGCTGCATTTTATCATACACTTTTATTCAAAGATGACATAAGTTGATTAGTTCACAAAGTGGTCCGTTTTATGGAGACTGACACTTCGTCATGAAGCACTCCGTTAAATCTGAGGCAACTTATGCATGAAGTGAGATATTCATCCCATTCCCTTATGTTTTCCTAATCCATAAACGACAATTTGTTGCCACCCAGTCCTTAAATATGTTTTTATGTCAGAAGGGTAAGAAATACCTACAAAAGGGGTAAGATTTCTACGACAGGTGAGTGTAAAAATGTTTGTTTTGTTGAGGGAATCTTCAAGCTTTAATTCAGTAGCCCTATCAATACAATTGTAAAAAGGTCAAACAAAATTGTTAAGAGTTCCCATTCTTGATGGACGCCACTGGCTGCTAACATTCCTAATGAGTACTTTTTATAGGCCCTTACACTTGTGTTTAGATTAGAACAGAAAGTCCTGATTATCATAAAATACTTGTTTGACTGTTAGACACAGTTGTTGAGATATGGTGGATCTCACTAACTGATAACTTATTTTGAAAGTTGATATGAGTTCAAGAACTTTTCGATTTCAAACAACTGATCTGGTTAATACTTCGACCGTGGCAGTGGGAGTAAATCTAAATCAATAACTGTTTATAGTCTATCTTTTAATGAAGGTTAGTGTGACAACAAAGCCTCCAACGGATGGTTGACAGTTTATTGAAGAAGTGAGCAAAAGAATCAGGAATCATATAAAATTACCTGATACGTTTTATTATTAATCTAATTTAATGTCCTGTGACTACTACAATCCTGTTGGCTATCACTGTCTTAATGTAGTAGTATTACGAAATTCCATTTTTCATTCACTTAGTATAAGGTGACCTGTGCTAGACAAATTGTTTGTAATACTGAGATAAATTAGCCTCACGGAATCATGTAGGCATCAGTGAAACTGACCTCAAAAAATGCTGTAGTTGAACCACCCTGTATAGAGCCATATTTAATTTTTGTTTGCTTAGCCAAATCTTCGGCATTTTCAATCGGTGCAACCATTCGTGCCACAGTGAGGAAAGCAGCTAAGTTAGCTGTATACGACGAGATGACGATGAGTGTAAAAAACCACCAAAATCCAGCTATAATGCGAGTTGATGTGGCATGAGGTAAAATGTCTGAACCTGTGGGCGAAAAAAGAAACACTTGATGATTATCACCTTCAGCTTGTCAAAAAGAGAGGACAGTATGCTCGACTATGACCTACGGAATGACAACTAGTGTCATGTCCGAATGCATCAACAAACTTTTCAAAATAGTTATCCAGTTTATCGTGTAGGATGTTATTCCTTTTTGGATGTTTGAAGCACTGTTGGGATCATATTTGATATCGTTCCCTGGCAACGTTTTAGACCACAATGCTATAAGATGCGTATTTCAGTTGATAGCATACCATAAATCCTATGAAAACTGTGAGACACAGAACTGACAGAAAAATAAAAGGAAGAGATAGATCAAGTAAAATCTCGTATCCATTGCTTCTGTTCGCCCAGTATTAAGACAAAGTTTATTTCGGCTTCTGACCGAATTCCTAACTTCCAAATGACTATTATCCTTAGTTAAACAGCTATTGAGAGTTATAAGCTGGTAACTAGTTACTTCACTACATGACAAGATTGCTCGATAATAATGCACACAAGAGGTTTTTTGAAGTCGGTCCCTATCAGATCTCTACTTTCTTTTGTTGTTGGGAGATTTTCTGAGTTTCAGTCGTAATCATAATCACAGTAGCTTTAAAGTGACCTCCCTTCTAATTTAAATTTAGCCCAATCGAAAGAACAGAGATTATTATTTTGGCTGAACTGCTTAAGATAACCTCTATCAGCAAACTGCCTATGATGTACGGTAATGGTGATTGAAACAAAGTACCTGGTTGGTAATCCAGAAATTATGCTGACCCAGATTTTCCTTAGGCTTTGCTTACCAAATCCGTGATTAGTTACTGTCATCAAATTTCCTATTTACGGCAGAATTAAAGGTTGTAGCAACACATGAACTATTTAACTAATGAATTACTACATTAATGTTTTGAAATGAAATGACTGTTAAATACTAGGGGCCAAATTTCATTACTGTAACTTATAGCTTCTAGCCAAATAATCAAAGTTTTTAGCAGAACACATCAGTTACAAGTAGTTCCAACTAATCAAAATCCAGCAGACATTACTTTTTTTACTTTAATGATCTCCATTTCTCCGTTTCATTTAACCTAGACTGCTCTTGTGATCTATGATAATATATTCGTCTAAACATATGTCTACAACTCTGTAGATTATCATCTCAATTGAACACGGATTGCTTTTGGAAGTACCCGATATAGCGTAGTAAGCCAGTTGTCTATCTTAGTGATGAGATTTATTCCGCAGCATTTTTTGGACGTTCACAAAAATGTTTGATACTTGTATAGTTGCCTACAGATCACATAATGATCTCATAATGTATACAATGTATATTGACTTTAAAGGAGTAAGATAAGACAGTAAGAAATTTAACAACACTGAAGACTTCAACTCTGAATAATCTACAAAGTGACAGTAAGATATCATTATCTTATTCGATTCCTGCCTTCCGAAGAGTGCTAATTCTGTTCAAAAATATTTTTTCAACAGTGCCTATGAAAACATTTTTAAATATTTACACTTATATGACACGTGATTGATTGTATTGAAAAAAACTTGTGCGAATTTACGTAACACTTCATTTTAAACATAGATTGCAGAACTAAGACAGATATGAGAACGGATCATACAGTGAACTCATGGAAATCAGACTGTCTAACAACTACATAGATTAAAACATGCAAGTAATAAGTACTATTATTCAGCAAATATTTGCATATTATCTGATAATTTAAGAAGGTGAGAACCATAGGTATCGTAAATTTTGTTGTATGACTGTCCAAATGAATACTTTTATTATTCTGTCAAAGAGCTTATGGATCTGGAAGTATATCTCTTTTACAAATGACATTCATCACCACGAAACTTTAGTCAGTAAAGCATTAAAATAAGACCATGGTTAGTCTTAGATTAAATATTCTCGTGGAAAATTATTTGCCTAATTAAATTTTTAAACGATATAGTTTTCGTTCCCTGGAAATGAGCATGTCGTTCTTGTCAATTCAACAACAAACAACTTACCTTTCTGCATTAATGAACCGAATGTGAACCAAAGACTGTTGGACACATTAAAATTGTTTTCAACAACTTCAGAGTCCACATTACACGGATGTTTCACTTTCCACTCGTATGGACTAAATCTTGCCACAACAAACAATACTAAGCTAACCATGATTAGCGCTGCTAAGATATAGCCCCAAACCTAGTCAGAATTAAATAAATATATATGAAAACAGGAGTCAGTTGTATTCATTTAAACCGTTGACTCAAAAAATTAGTTTTTTTGGGATAAATTGGCGGAATGATTACTGTTCACGAAAACTCAACCAGTGACCCAAGTTTTACTCATTCAGAAAGACGATCAACATAAAATCTGTGATAACGGGTTATTTTACAAATCGGTTTGAGCGTTTTAGAGTTTATTGAATGTCAATAATTAATGATTTACTTTACAATCAGACTGATCCTCTTCTCACCACTATATCACTAATTAAAAAGGACCGCTGAAGCAGTTTTGAGGTTGGCAATACGTAATTCCAACTCAGTTTGTGAGTGCTGCAGTGAGAATGCTTAGATGGATGTCGAAGGTTTTGCTCAGATAAATTCATGCTATAAGAAGAACAGAACCAGCAGAAAAATGTTGTAAATACTAGTCATAAGATGATAAATAGGTGTTCTACTGAAATGGCATACTCCGCTGAAGATGTTTATATCTTGTAAGGAAGTTCAAACTCTGCCACCAACTTCTTTGATTCATAGCACACTTCCGTTAATACACTATTTTGACAAATATTTGAATACGAATTCCGAAGCCGTGATCGTGTTCGTAGCACAACTAAAGGATAGTACGTTGTTCTTGCACCCGCCGTTCTCTTCCCAAATAAGTAAACCTACCAGCCTACGTAACATTACAAATGAAATCGAAATATCATTGCATAGTTTAATTTTAATTCATACTTTGAGGCACTGAATGTATATGACAAAGTAATATCATTGACATTTGTTTTAATCGAGACCCATCGACTACAACGTTTTCATTTTTCGTACTGACCTAATGGCTGGAACAAATAAGTGGATTGCTTAAAATGTCTTTTCGAATCCTACGACTGAGTTCAGTCATAGATAGCATGTTTCACTTCGGTAAAAGTTTCATTAAGATAGCTAGAAAACTCGGGACCGTCACCATCATCATATGACATTCTGTTCTTAAACTTCAGCTTTAACAGTGAATTCCTACTGCTGACACTGTCTTAGTGGAGCAGGACTCAGCCAAAGTTAATAGTACCACCAACAATAAAACCCTTTATGTCTTCCGTTAGAAAATTTCCAATAATTTTACCACCCTATACGTGTGGTATGAACAAATTTTGACCATAATACAGAAATCTTGTTCAGAATAAATTCACACAGAAGCAATTATCACGATATATCAAGGATTTTGACTTTATACAGGTAAGAATGTGGATTTTAATAATACTTATCACGCAAATTAGCTGTGAGTCACTGCAACTTAATTTAAAATTTCACAAGTCTTCTTTTGTTCTTTTATTCTTTGAAACAATAAAGCAATAACTATTTCAACTGTCTTACATAATATTTCTGCGGACCGAAAATTCTAGAAACAAAACAAATGACGCTATCACACTAAATAATGCAATTGAGTATGATTAAACTGTACATTTTCTATCAGCAGGATTATCACAGGAGGACTGTGTTTCTGAACGTAGTCACAATGGTTAGTCGTTAAATTAAACTGGAATTAGGCGCAAAGGTCTAGATGAACAAATTGTTCAATCTGTTACTCAAGGCTATTGGGACTACCTGTGAAGTACACTTTTCATTGCAGTTATGTGCATCACTGTCGGTATATGATTTGACGGCTTCCGTAAGTTGACTAACTTGAGTCATTAACCGTACTCAACTGAAAAACTACTGAAAAGCCTATACACTGAACTGTTTCGCCCCGATTTGATAACGTTTAGTAAAGTACATAAACGAGCCACTACAGTGCTTTTGTTTTAACCACTCCCTATACCAACAAATTAGGTACTTCGTTTAAAAAATTCACTCAAAGTATATTTGTTGACTAAAAATGTCTTAAGAAGACAATATTATTTATTCAAGTTGAAAACATACCGGCGGTGAAAGAGGCGTTAAAAAAGAAAAAAGATGTGATTCTTTGTCTTCTGGGCGTTTGTAGATAATACTTATCCCCAAGTACATGAATGGTGTTGTGAAATCGATAACACGTTCACGATCATAAGTGATAGTAAATGATCCAACAGCTAAGTCAGCACGCTAAAACAAATGAAATATGAACTCAGCAAAGGTAGTTAAATTATTTCAGGAAAAATCATTTTCAGATGAGTCGTCTTAGAAATAGTCATGTCAACATGTCGCATATGAAGTTTCGGGAACAAGTAGGTTGCAGCACCTCACAATGAAGCTCTTTGAAAAGCAGGGATTATTTATTTGTATACAGCACTCTGTATGGCGTATTATGGGTTAGAAACAAAACCAAAGCTGCGCAACACTATATTCTATGCAAATGCTCCCGAGAGTTAAGGTTTTTGTTTGGCGTTCTATGAAGACTGACCGACTGATTTCAGGGCAGTATTCTTCATCAGTTAGGGAACCATCGAAAATCTGGGAACACCGGACAGCTGTTTCGTGTCAGTATGGTTCCCCGACTGGTTTTAGATTTGTGACGAACACTGCCTTAAAATTAGTCAATCCCTGAAGGTCCGTAAACTGAATTACTGTCTACTACTCCTTATCGGGATGTTTCGAGATACATCTCACTAAGACCCTATGAGATATGACTGCGGGGTCAGCCAATACGCGCATGGTGACAAATACTTACCCATGGTACTGAACAATGGTCCCGCTGTGTTGATGGGATATTGACAGAAATTGAAGAATGTGGGCCGTTGGATCAAGACTCAGTGACTCAGTGGTGACGTGCTACACACGAGACCTAACGACCCTGCCATCGGTCCATGGGGAAGGGTCGTTAATGATTACTGTTAGGGTGTTTCACGCTAAGACAAAAGATGAGTCCAGTGATCCCAGATTTTCAATGATTCTTCAACAAATGTCAGTCCCTGATGGTTATTATGTCGAAATTAAACTTTTATTTTGAAATACCCAATTGGTTAAACTACTACTCCAAAGAGGATTTCACCACTCGTCACAGACATCAACTGAATGTAGCCTCTGTGGTGAGTATGAGAATAAATTACTTTAAAATTTACAATAAACCTTCGAAAACAAAGCTAATTGACGTTCAAAATTTTTGAAAAATTAAAAACGGAGAGAAATATCACCTAATTTGTTCATTATTGGAAAAACTGCAAGAGTAAATCATTATTTTATCGTAACATTTAACTTCACATGTCAAAGTTATTCTGAAAGGCTATGTGGTCAAATAGTGTTCATGTGGGCCTGTTTTTCAGTGTTAAAAGTGCAATATTCGATGATTGTAAACGTTGAAATAGAAGAAATATGCAAATACCCAGTTCTTTTCTTTTTACTCCTGTTCCGCCTACATTAGTGATACGATTCAATAACTCACTACTGATGCACTTTAATCCGTGAAACCATTTCCGTAATGTAAAAAGAAGATGGAGGGTATCTGATAAATGGCATGTATTTGCATAATAAAATTTCGAAAAAATACACCACATCTCTCGAATAATTTCTGTCTTCTTACTTGTTACATTATGCGAATTCATCAAAGGCACTAGTCGTTTCAAAAACCATTTTCAAAGGAATTGCACTTCTCAATCACTGATAGCATATCCGTCCTACAAAATCGTTTTCAATAAAAGGAATCTTCAGTATAATCAGTGTACCAAATCACCAATTAGAGGATAAGAAAATCTCTGCTTTGCCTTAAGCACTGACTTCCAAATAACCTAGATATTTTCGAGTCGAGCTATGTTTCCGAATCAAGAGAGCAACTACGGCTCTATTGAGGGCCTAAACCAAACTCATTTGGCGATTTTCAATGACTGACCGATTGGTTTGAAAGTAGTTCTCAACGAAGATTGATGTCGACTAGAGAAATGTTGAGAACCAAGAAGCAATAGAGAGTTGTCTACTTTTAGTACCCCTAGGTAGTGCTTACCCATGACTAACTACTGGATCCACCCCAAAGACGGTAGGACATAGCATCAAGAAGGTTACCATCCAGCTACTGAATCCACTGTTACACACTTTCCATTCCTGCTCATTCATGACCTATCACAAACGTCATTCAATATGATCAGTGGTGACTCTTATTTGTCGAGATAATCAAAATACTCTAATCTTTTTATATTTATGTTGCTTTCCAAAAATCAAACAATATGCTGTCATTACTTCTGGGGAAAATCCCAAACTCATTTCGCAATTCATTACTTTCATTTGCACAAAAAAGCACTATATATGAAATCTACAGATATCCAATCATATCTCACCCGAGTTCGTAGTTCTTGCACCATTCCATCCCATGTCTCAACACCGTCAACAATTTTCATATTACCATATGTTGAATCTGGGACCAAATTAATTGTGTATGTGAATTGCAAGTCTTCACTGATATAATTTAATAAACTAATGCAAAATCCTTCCCAGTCTTTAGGATCTGTCGACTTTGGCTGACCAGGTAATGTTTTTCCTTTATACATCATATAGGGCTTTTCCTAATACAAAGGAAAACAGAGTAAAAACTTAACAAATGAAGACGTTATTCTAGTTAAATGTAATGCAGAATACAAGAAAAGATTTCCCTTTACTAAACTTTGAACAAATGTTTAGGACTCGCAAAGATACATTAGTGCGAAATCACGCATTTTATAACTCAGATGACGTAAACGCTGAAGAGATATTAAAGTTAGTTTGTATCCGGTATGTTTTGAAGAGTGAAGAATACTGCATGGAGGTATCCCTCAACTGCAAAACATGGCGCCCGGAGAAAATAAATCTGAAAGCTTCATTATCCATGTACAATTCGTGGTGGCATTAATGCACACAATCTTGCACACAAGTGCATCGATTCAACTTGCCACAATTCAATGTAATACATAGAAAACAACCGGAAAGTGATAATAATATAACCTAAGGTTTAATTTATAAAGTAAGGTTAAAGTTTTAGAAGAAGTAAAGGAGTGAATACGTTTGAGCCGTTGTGACAGATATTCAGCCGTCACTAAGAGCCCTTAACCACTGATTTCTATCGTCTCAGGGACCCCACCCAGGGAGTTTGTATCTCCCCACATGACTCAGACCAACAGTCAGAAATTTCATTGACCGAGTCTCTGTGTTAGTCTGGTCACCCTAAAACCCTATACCAACGTAATCTAACTTTCTTCAGAATGTCAAGTCGAAGTATGTGGTGGTTAGGCATGTCATGTCAAAGTCACCTCAGTCGACTGACTTCCACAACCTCATTGACTGGCTTACCTTCGTTGCTCAGTACTCTTTACTTAACCTAGACATTAGTTAAATTGTGATTCCACTGAACGCGTGCAATGCTACGAGGATACCTGTGATAAAAAAGTTGTAACTGGTACAAATCGTTGGGAAGAGGGAGTTTCAGAACTGTTCCGACTGAATTGATAGAAATAAACAATATTTCCTACCAATCACGTCTTATGTAAATAGATCATGATATCTACAGCTGCACTGAAAATAAAAATATATTTTGTCCAAATTAAGATATGCACCAGTCCTTAAAATCCCTTTCTCATGAAATACTTCATGGTAAAAACTGTACTCCTCCTGTTTTGGGTCAATGTAGCAAGCAAAACAAATGTTTCAAGATATTGGGCTATACAGCTCAGAATAATTCTATGCGGTGTAGAAGTACTTACACGCTATCTGTCCCAGATCTTGATAGCACTGCTTCTGTATTTTTTTCAACCTTTTACAATATTTGCGTAGCACTTCTCTCAAATGTTCATTATATTGCCTTCGTTTATTCGTCACCTGCTTGATTTGGTGTTACTACCTTCTTTAAGAATGTAGAAACATCAACTAATGTATAATTACGGTATGTCCTACACTGATGGCTTTCAAGTGTTGAACAGTCATAGAAGGACACTTTAGGGTGACTTCAAAGGCATAAAACTGCCTTCTCAGCTGAAAGTCCGAGATCTGATTACGTATTTTAGTATTTGCTAAGGTGGTTCTTAAGGCTAGTCGTAACTTTACTGCAATTTTAAAATTATTCGTATACTTTACAAGTTCAACCCCATACGTATCAAGGAGTAGTAGTAGTAGTCCCACTCAACATCACATGCAGATGAGCAGATGAGCATCAGTGATATTTATGGGACGTTATGTAGCTAACATGTGTAATCCCTATTATCACTAAGGCAATTTGCAAACTAAGCTAGTAATAGCTGAAAACGTTCATATTGTCGAGGATACAAGATGAAACCACCTCGGTAGAAGAACATTTAGTATTCTGCCTAAAAGGCTTAACTTGATGCTTAAATTAAAGGTCGTCATTATTATCTCTTAAGGCGAAAGAAATTCGTCAGACAATGAACTTCTATACGCACTTTTGCAGACGGAAACGGAGTTCGGTTTGCATCAACCAAAATGATACAGTCATCAGCACGCAAAATCGTTGGAAGCAATTTGACCCTACACATAGCTTTAACCTGACTCTCTTATTTGTCTTATAACTTTGAAAAGCATTCTATCGTCTGTTGCTTAAGGCGACTTAGTAGGTAACTAATGAGCAGCTGATAGTGTTAGGACATGTACTTTCTATCTACTGCCCACCTTTCTAAGGAAACGTTGAAATCATTCACATTCAGTCAGATTATTCGGAATTTTTCAGGTAAACACATGCTTTTAAGGCAGATTATGATTTAACAAGGATCAATTATAATATTCTAAAATGTTTTGGAGTTTCCTAACTACCTCTGGATATTTAAGTAGCCAAGTATGGTTGTAGGGAGTTGAACTTCTCGACAAATTTTATTTTGAGAAATTCTTATAAATGAAGCGTGGAAGTCAAAAGTTTTCTTTCAAGTGTTCGAATATAGGGAGTCAGTTCACTTAATGATAGTCGGCGAATATACTGTTGCATTTATGTTGAGAAGTAGTGTACTTGTTTGTCTTCTAATAAAATAGCTTTAGATGTCATCTCTTTATTACAGTGAGTGATAATCTAAGGACTTTCGGGTGGTAGAAAAAGAGATCATGTACTCCATCCACGCTAGTTTTATATCTACACGCGAATGTACAATGATTTCAATCTCTTTCAAACAACTGTTATTCTTGAAATGCAACCTTTTTAAATAAACTTTATTCTAATAATATTATTAGGTTTATAGGTTACTGGCGGTGACTATATGGTAAAAGTGCATGCAACGCCTAAGAAAGTTAGTGTTTGAGGTTTTCAATTCATTTACCATGCACTTTTCAAGATCACTCAATATCTATACGTACAGCTTCCAATTTAACACAAGTAATATAGCATCACCTTTTGAATGCAATCACTTGACAAGCCTACCTCAACGTCTCATCTGTAATTTCACCGTTTTTAAAATAAACTGTTGGACAATATTTCAGAGATATTGGAGAGGTACTTTCACGATATCGACTTATTTGATATTGTGCATATATCCAAGTTTGCATATATAATTTTAAAAATGCCTTTCTGCCCAACGACATAATGCACAGAATGAAAATGTCGAAACTTTAGAGGACAAATAACCATTTTTCTTGAGAACGCACTGTTTGTTCAAGCACTAGAACTGATTCCATGTCCAGCAGTTCCCATGCGCTACAGTTTCCACTGGTAGCAATACAAGATGTGTGAATTAGGAATCCCCACGTGAACTAGCTAGTGATGGCTAAGAGGATAAAAGTGATTATAAAGCTGGAAAAAGAAGAATGCGTTTTTATTATAAATGCGAAAACATCACTTACTTCTTGTGTAGTTATACGTAGCACCTTTCCTTTTAGTTCAGATTGATATTCTTGTTTTGTTAGACTGAAATTTTTTGTTACAACCAGACCTTCATCCATATTCCAGTAACCATACTGTTGCATATAATAGAAACAAAAGGGCTTGATTGTATTTCAATTTTCTCATTAATAATTATCACAACCCTTCAATGATATAATCGCATAAAATGTTTCTGAATTCAAAGTAATGAAGATTGCGAACAAGTGATTTCGTTTCGTAATAAACATTTTAGTAAAGTCGAAGTCTGGCCACATTTATAGCATTCATAATAAGATTAGCAAAAATTACCACGTCAAAATAGCTCGAGTTGCTTGGTGGTAACGTTTCTAATTTGAGGACTGGATAGTGTGATTTCGAGTTTCTCAGGAGTATCGGTTCCTTTAAAATTGCAGGTACACCTAACTGAAAAGTAGCAACAAGCACAAAACTTATGTCGCCTACCTCCATCCATCTAATATCAGTCAAAGTAAATCGCGGTGGTGAGTTGTTTAGACTGATGACTACATAGCAATATGAACGATACAGTGAGGTTAGTCCTTTGGACTAGACAACCTGAAATTGCTTACTTTCCACTCACTGATGTTTATAAAAGCTATAAGCACAAACTGGTGTGATTCGTTAACAAACGTGCATCAGCAATACAAAAACCACTGCTAAATGTTGAAAAGTCAGAGATCGTTGAGGGGAAGTAAGTGTATTAGTGTCGCAAAACGTTTTTGACTTTACTGTCTTGTGATGAATTCTGACAAACTTCTCTCAAACTTCCATTTAAGATTTGAGACAAGGTATATCTATGCAGCATACAATTTTCTTTAATTCACTTCTACTCGGCCAGCTGTAAATTACTATTTATAAACATCCTAACCTTCGTAACATTTTTCAGTAATTTAGGTGAACTGATAAAGAGCTAACTACTTCCATTATAACTAACTCCGCCAAACAAAAGCGCCACGTGATAAAGTGTAAAAGATGAGGAAATATCCAACAACTTTGGTGTCACATTTAAGTAATTCGTACAACATATCCAGTGATGAAACTTCCCCTGCAAGATAAAGGGTGATATCAAAGTAGACAAAGTAGTGTAAGAGAATAGACAATCTAAAGATATTGAAGCTTAAGAAGATGTTAAGGAATGAATACATCCACACCACTGTGACAAACATTTGCAGCCATGTCACTAAGAGTCCGTAACCACTGATTTCTTTCGTCTCGGGGATCCCAGACAGACAGTCTACATCTCCCCACACGCCTCAGGACAACGGTCAGAGACTTCATCGACTGTGGCTACTTCTTTGTCTGCTCAACCTGAACCCTCTTTCAACTTAATCCATCTTCTTCCAGTGTGTAAGGTCGAGGTAGGTGGTGGCTGGGCATGTGTAGTTCCTGTCAAACCACTTCAGTCCAATGACGTCCACAACCTCATAAATTGACTTGCCAGTCTGTTTTGTCTAGTACTCTTTTTTTGACTCCAAAATTGCTTACAAAAAAGGAACTCATAGAATCAAGTGATACTTGGTCCAACTTCACTATTTTCCTGAAAATAAATTCTTCAGTTGGATCTTTTTTTGAAAACACTTCTTTCCTTAAGACAATTGCTCTCTATGAATTGGTATTTTATTTGCACACTTTTAAGTTTTCCTTTAGGAGACACCTGATGATGTACACTGAAGGTACAGCCAGTTAAGCAGTCTTCGCTGGATTTCACAGTTCTATTTTCATCAGTAGCATTAAAATCAGTCTATCACCCTCTAGTAACCATAATATACAAAGACAAAGAACTTTTCATTTAGGGGATAATAAATAATTTCATATTACTAAATCGCTGGTATTAAGTAAAGTGGATGAATTGCTCTTTTGTAACCTAGTTTCTAAACACAAAGACGCAGTTTTTCTTGATGAACTTTGTTTGACATCTAGTTAGTGAAATGCTTAGTCGTAAAGCATATAAAAGATCACATAACAATGAGGACGTACTTCCAACTTTGATGGAGGTACCTCCATACAAAAGTTCACATTCAGACCACTAATTGTTGCACTCAAATCATTAATAATTGTCTATTCACACTGTATTGCTACTTACAAAGTAAGTGAATACGCCGGTCTTTATTTCTAAGGAAAGATTAGTTCTCCTATATCTGTACACAAGTAGTCTCTCAATAAACATGAAACATGTTAATCACTATTACAAAATCTTTACCTATCGAAGGCCAATAATCGTCATCGATTTTTGATAAAGATGGATTACTTACTTGCTTGATAAGTTCAGAGAAAACATTGCGCTTTTGGGCTCTATTTTTACTTTGTTTCACTGTCATGAAAATTATCTCCCTACTTCTTCTAAGCAGCGCAATTTAATTTTTCATTTTCCACATCACTGATAAACATCTCATAGAAATTTAATTCACAAAGTATAACTTTCTGTTTCGCTATCATAACATTTGATTTCAGTAGTTAGAAACACAGCTTCAATCTAATAGGGAACATGAGATTTTTCGTCACTGCAGACATACTATGCGTATAAGTGCTGTTAAGCATGAAAGCTGAGACGAGTGCTTCTCAACTTATCTTGTCTCAGAACCGACCACCAAACAAAAGATAACACGCAGTCACCTAGCTAACTGGTGACATTAGTCGACTTCGATCAGCAGATAACACCAACAGCTACACTAGTCGTAAAATGGGAACAAATTTACATACTAACATCAGTCCTACAAGTGTTTTTGCTTGCTTTCAATATACTAATGGTATAAAGTTTTCTTCCAATCAACTCAAAACTTCAAAAAACAAACATATTAAGCAGCACTGTCACGTCATATAACTTAACAAGCATATTTGGAACTTGATCGATGGGATAAGGTGGTAACTGTATCGAACATGATACGATACCAAGAAGGAGCACATGAAAGTCTGCCAACAGATGTTTACAGGGATGGAGGCAGGAAATTGATGATAAGAAAGAAAAGGTGCTAGGTAGTGTATAGAAAACAGAGACAGCCCGGTCAGATTGGTCTGGTTCACTGATCATTGAACAATGAATGAGTAAGGAGAACTGTTTGCAGATTTTTGTGTATTCAACGATTTGGTGATTGGAGGCGAGGCAGTGTGTACAAACACAAGGATATTCACAAAGCGACATGGATTTCACCAGACACCAGGACACACTGGAAATCAGATCGACTTCATCTCGATGCGAAGAAAGTGGAGACGCAGCCTACTTGACACGAGATCAAGAAGGGGAGCAGATTTAGCTTCACACCACTCACTATCTAGTGCAAGGAACCTTCCAAATCAAGTTGAAGACCTTCAAAGAAGTTGATGATAGACCACAGTCCAAGTTCAACACCCAGAACAGAAACTGAAGGATGAAACTACAAAGGACATCTTCACGTCAAACATCGGAACAAAATGGGGGACATTGAGCAACATCCCTGAAAGGATCGGGCGTGGAAGAACACTGGAACTCTTTGAAAGCTATGTGGAAAGAAACCTGCATAACCGCATTAGGAAGGAAAAAGAAACAAGACAATACAAGGAATGGATCTCGAAGGACACATGGGAGCTGATAGAGGAGAGGAGGATGGTGAAGCAGAAGATGAAGCAGTGCAAGGATGCACAACGAGAAGAGGAACTGAGTGCAACGTATAAAACACTACACTGGACAAAGAAGTGAAGAAGAGTGTGCGTGCAAAGACAAAAGACACTTCAACGACACACTTGAAAGTGAAGCAGAACAGGCTGCTGGTAGGAGACACCTGACAACATTATATCAAATAACCAGGTCACTATCCGGAAGAGGTCAACTCAGACGAGACCAATGAAAGATAGTGAAGGAAAGCTAGTTACCAAAGAAGAGAAACAAAGGAAACGATGGGCTGACCATTTCAAAAGCTCTTGAATCGACCACCACCAACACCTGCAACTCGTCCAGAAATACCACCAGCAGCCCAGCCATTGAACTGTCAGTGAACACAAACACTCCGACAAAAGTGGAAGTCCTGAATGCCAGAAAGCTACTGAAATGTGGGAAAGCAGCAGGACCAGATGGAATTTGTCCTGAAGCACTGAGAACAGGCTCAGAGACAACAGCGAACATGCTCACACCACTACTGCAGAAGGTTTGCAAGGAAGGAAGGGAAGGTACCTGCTGATTGATTGGAAGAAGGGCTACCTCGTCAAACTCCCGAAGGAGGGAGACCTCAGTGTTTGCAAGAACTTGCGAGGAATCATGCTGCTGTCCACCCCCAAGCAAATTATGATGCCACATCATCCTGGAGAGACTACAAGATGCACTGGATTCAAAACTACGACCGTAACAGGCTGGCTGGCTGGCTGGCTTGCTGGCTGGCTGACTGGCTTCAGGAGGAACAAATCATGTGTGGATGAAATTGCAACGCTATTCTACGCATCATCATAGAACAGAGTATAGAATGGCAGTCAACTCTCTGCCTAATAATAAAACATTGCTCCGTCAAATGAAGATGCAAAATCTATTTGAATTAATAATTACGCATAGCAATTCAAATCTACCTGTCTACGCAGAGGCAGATGCAATCAAAAGTTCGAGACTTGAAGCTTGCATTCAGAAACCATCATCTATTGACCTTCAGACACCTTATTACAGTGTCAGCTACCTGATAGCTTTTGTTTTTTGTATGAGTGGGGTATTCGTCTTCATTTCTCATCACTGGCATATTTCTGCTCATTCCTTCATTACAAAGTCTGACATCAGGATCATGTTAAAATTTCTAGTTCAATGAATGATAAAACTCTGCATGCAATAAAACTCAACATTTTTACAAATAGTTCTCTTAATCTGCGATAACTGGGCAATATTTTGGTTTCCACTTTTGCTCACATTTGTTTTAACTGTTTTACTTTATTAACTTAAGGTATTAAATTCATAATGGTGACTAAGAATGGAATAAAGAAAGCACGTTTCCTCTTACTTAGGACTTGTCAGATGGATGTACCTGCCTCCCAGTGAGTGAGGTTGTATCCACTGAGACTCGAACCCAGTACTAATCGCTACCAAATTCAAAGCATTACCCAGCAGCTTACAGGGCCCTGATAGCCGCCTCTTGTGCAATAACAGTAAGTTGCTTTGATACTTCGGCGTTTGAAGTGATAGGTAATGGGTTTTGATTCTTAAGGGCCATAGCATCACTCAAAAGAGTGCAAGTGAATCCAGCTGACGATATCCAAGTAAGATAAAACGCGAATCCAGGATTTCACTCCTAGACACAAACATGTATATAAAATCATAAATGTCCACCAGTATCGAGGCATCATCATCATTATCGTAACTAATTTCCGCTTTATTCCGGTAAATGAATGACAAGAAATTTCGCTAACACTTCACGACTTTACACATCCACCTGATCATTTTGAGTTTGTACTTATAAAAAATTACCGAATGACTGTCACCATTTACCTTTTTGTGTGATATTTATAATCAAGACGAAGATGAATTGGGGTACATATATACATACACATGTAACGTACATACAAAGGCATACAATCTCACACTGAATGATTCGTTATCATAAAATTTAGAAAGACAATGACTATACGAAGAGGATTGTACAAGGAGAAGAAATACACGTTTTCTGAATTTATTTCCCTGGAGAAGATCGAACTAGGCTTCCGTACGAAACGTTGGAATTATTTGACTTCGAACCCGCTGTGACTTAGACATTCAATCTATATCTAATATCAGCTTAAATGTAGTTGAGGATAATGCAATGAAATACAAGAGTAAAGCCTGGGCACTGAGGTTGAATTTAGTTCCGTTTTATTCAATTTATTAAATGTATCACACAATGAAACAACATTCTATCTCTACAGTATTTCTTTGTTATTATTAATAACATTGTTATTATTAACACTTTTGCTACTACTATTATGATTGCTAAGTAATTTATTGATTCTTTTAGGGGGTAATTATTCATAAGTAATGTGTTTTTAATGTATCTGAAATCTTGTCTTAGAACTACTACTTAGTTTCTTGTCCCTGTTGCTTAAAAACTCTACTAAGCCAACTTTAACTGACAACGGGTGAGATGATTTTAAGTCCAAGTAATGGTTTGAGCCCGAAGGCTTTCTAAAGACAAGGGCAGAATTCGAGACCTCTATAATATTACTATAAAATGAAGACAACTCAGAAGCATTACGTAGGATTCTGTATAAGGCCGGCATTTAAACCTACGAACTCATTCAGAATAAGCTTTGTAGGTTAAGAGGGCCTGATGACCCATTTAGGCAGAATTATCTAGTTTACCAAGTCCCCTGCAACGTTTGCGAGGTCAAATACATAGATCACAGTAGTCGGCCAGAGTCAGTCAAGTTATCCGAGCACAAAAGCCTAGCTAGAGCAAACTTGGAATTTAGAAGAAAGCTAGACCATAGCCATGCATGCCATTATACACAACTGAACAATAAAATGGTACAAAATGAAAAGCCTAACAGTTAACTTAGTGAGCTGGAAAGAGAGATTGGTAACCTAATCAACACATAATACATGCAACAGGAATTGACTCCACCTGTTCCTGATGTATGGAAAATCCTACTACCTATATCACAATGAAGGCAAGAGAATTAGAACTATGTGAGCTAAGTCTCAAAGTTGTGGAGTCATCTTGATGTGACTATGAACAATAAATCGTGTCTAGGTGGTAATCCAGTAAATAACACTCACTGCGTGTTACATGCAATAAATCAACTGAAATTGGACTTCATCCTACCAGTATGCTCAAATTTTACTGTCATATTTATTTATGGTTGGCACATCACCAAGAAAATAATAATGTATCATCGTGTGTTATATTACATACACATTATTAACATGGAAAGGACGTCATTTTCATCAATCTGTAGCACAATGTCTTCAGCAACACTTTATTTATCATTTCTATGGGGAAGTAATAATTCTAACACCTCAACATTTTAAAATCAATTCAGTTAATAACTTGATACTTCTTAAGCTGAGCAGTCCAAACTCATATTCAAAAATAATCGAATTTTATGTGCTGGATTACTTTGAAAGCATTTCCAATTATCAATTTCAAATTGGCAGACCAGGTGGCAGAGCATTTGCATTATATGTTAGCTTTACTTCACTTATTATCGGCTGTATTCAGGTTTACTCAATGAACTTAATCGAATAATAAGGGGAAGCATTCGAATCCTGGATTCTGAGTCGATCATGAAAACGTCATCACCAGCAATGATCCTGAAACTCATTGATAAAGTAGTGCAGTAGCGTGGGTACTTTCATGACTAGGATTTGTAAAAAAAACTGATGTGTTAAATAGACGTCTGAAAAATAACAATGGGTTCACCTACTTCTTGAAAACCATTTCGACCTAGTTCCAGAATAATCAAGTAAGCGTTTGAACGCCAACCATGTCCATCAAACTGAAATGGTCCAGTCAGACCTCGGAAACTGGTTGGGCGTACCTAGATTTAGGAGAGCAAAAGAATAGCAAACCTTATAGATATTCATAATACTACAGTAGTCATAATGGGTAAATAAGTTAACTGTTACGTGTTTTCCCAACCAGACAGATCTTAACTTCGAATACTTCATCAAAAAAAATATTTAAATTGATTCGTAGCATACATTTTGAAACATGAGACCATTCATTTTCCGCTAAATTGATGGACACTGGCAGATATCAACAGATATTTTTCAAGTCGCATGAGGAATAAAGTTGCAAGTCTTTACGAAATTGAAAGGACTTCACTAATCTACGAAGGTCAAGGTTTTTATTATGTTTTATGTGGCTACCTTAATGATAGATTTTTTTAGATTTCAGGTGAGGACTAAGTTTGAATAAAAACCCGTTTAACTTCAGGATTCCAGTTAGTGTCATTTTCCTTAATAGATGAACTACGTTACAGAGTGAAAGACGAGATCTAGTCAGTTTATGGTTTTACTCCAATCCTTCAAAGGCTTCCTTCTAAACATTAGAAATGAAACCATTTTTAAATTATTATACTTTCTCGTCTACATTCATCTCAGACTGAAGCATATGACTGGAATTACCTGCTTATACATTTAGGTATCGTAGTTCAGTTAGACCTCATCTTACAGTTACATCCGAATGAATTAGTTGTATACCTCTCAGAATATAACGCCTCACTAGTAATGCTTCTATATTCGTGCTTGTATGTCTCAGCGCAATTTGAGTGTCTTTCATACGTTATTGAAAGAAAAGTGTACTTAACATTTCAGCAAGCTTATCGTGATGACCAGTTAACCAAAATGACATTTTCATGTGCGTTCAAGAACTCACCTATCCAATATAAATAACATGAAATCCCACTTAGAAAGGAAAGAAACTAAAAAGTCATCAGTCCAGTGGTTGGTGACCTAAATCTCGGCATTAGACCGTTTTATTCAAATATATATCGAGATTTTAGTTAACCTGCTAATACTGCTACGCTTTATTGTCTACCAACACTGGTTCCTGCTCTCAGTGTCAACCTTAGAATGAATATTATTTTAAAAAAACCTTAGGCTTTTAAAATAGTCTGGCCGTATTTTAAATCATCTAACTGGACTATTCTAGTTATTTATAAAAGGTGAATGGGAATACTTCAAATTATTTTACATAGCACCCCCTTTATTAAGGTGAAATAAAGCCGAACTTTGGCATCACAGTCTGCTGTCAAAATTATGCATCACAATTATGCAGGTGATCGATCTAAATTTCTTGATTCATGTCTGCTAAACTTAAGTGTTATATCTAACCATCTTATTGTCCTCTAAATACAAATAGTTTAATATAGACAATTAAATTTGAAGGACTGCACAGCTCTAATAACAAGCGAAAAAGCTTTTCCTCTTCAAAAAGACGACATAATTTCAAGTGAATCAGGTCCAGAATCACAACCACAAAAGATAGTATTTCACTTGTCGTATAGCGTGTAGCACTCCTTAAAAAAAATGCCCGGAGAAACCCAAGTTGAAGTCATGGAATCACAACGGCTCTGTAAAATAATAAATAGTCCCACACGACCTGCAAAAAGAAACATAAGTCAACCTAAAATCCTCAACAGTCATGAAACGGTTTCAGTGGTACCAGTAAAAGTAAGGTAATTCGACAAAGACAAGACACCAAAGTACAAAAAACAACATGGTTAAGAGCTCACCAGTTACTAGCCCGTCCTAAGCCCGGATAAAGAGGGAAGGTTGGGTATAGGGCTAGCAACCCTACCCCGTAAAACAAATCTAACCGCTGAAGAAACTTCAAAGCACAAACAAAATATAAAAAGTAAGAACAAACTTATTCCTAGCTGGAATCGGAGAGACAAAATGACGCCGGTTGATGAAAGCCTTCGGGAAGCCAGTCGGCCGATGTGTCTTCTCTCTCTCGATGAAAACGGAGTAAATGTGGGGACATAGAATGTCCGCACCATGCATGAACCTATCAAAGCTGCTCAGATTTCCAAAGAGATGAGGAGGTATGGCATGCAAGTGCTTGGAATCTGTGAAAGCAGATGGAATGGAAGTGGAATCTCCAAACCGTCAACTGGAGAATCAATAATCTACTCCGATATTGTCACCCAGACGACAACCACGAGCACACTGAGTTTTGGAGTGGCTATCATGATGTCCTCAAGAACATCGAAGGCTCTCCTGCAGTGGGAACCAATCTCCTCCAGCATCAGGATCATGACACCAAGATTCAACTCAAAAGGAATGAAAGTCACAATCATACAATGCTACCCAGTGCACTTACAAATAATGCGAATCAAGAGAAGAAGAAGGAATTCAACAGACAACTGCAATCAGTAATGGACAAGACGACAATCCAGTTGGTGACATCAAAATTCTAATAGATGACATGAATGCCAAATTGGGAGCGGACAACACAGGAAGAGAACTCATCATGTGTCGAGAAGCACTCGGTGAAATGATGAATGAGAATGGAGAACTGTTTGCAGATTTCTGTGTATTCAACGATTTGGTGATTGGAGGCGAGGCAGTGTGTACAAACACAAGGATATTCACAAAGCGACATGGATTTCACCAGACACCAGGACACACTAGAAATCAGATCGACTTCATCTCAATGCGAAGAAAGTGGAGACGCAGCCTACTTGACACGAGATCAAGAAGGGGAGCAGATTTAGCTTCACACCACTCACTATCTAGTGCAAGGAACCTTCCAAATCAAGTTGAAGACCTTCAAAGAAGTTGATGATAGACCACAGTCCAAGTTCAACACCCAGAACAGAAACTGAAGGATGAAACTACAAAGGACATCTTCACGTCAAACATCGGAACAAAATGGGGGACATTGAGCAACATCCCTGAAGGATCGGGCGTGGAAGAACACTGGAACTCTTTGAAAGCTATGTGGAAAGAAACCTGCATAACCGCATTAGGAAGGAAAAAGAAACAAGACAATACAAGGAATGGATCTCGACGGACACATGGGAGCTGATAGAGGAGAGGAGGATGGTGAAGCAGAAGATGAAGCAGTGCAAGGATGCACAACGAGAAGAGGAACTGAGTGCAACGTATAAAACACTACACTGGACAAAGAAGTGAAGAAGAGTGTGCGTGCAAAGACAAAAGACACTTCAACGACACACTTGAAAGTGAAGCAGAACAGGCTGCTGGTAGGAGACACCTGACAACATTATATCAAATAACCAGGTCACTATCCGGAAGAGGTCAACTCAGACGAGACCAATGAAAGATAGTGAAGGAAAGCTAGTTACCAAAGAAGAGAAACAAAGGAAACGATGGGCTGACCATTTCAAAAAGCTCTTGAATCGACCACCACCAACACCTGCAACTCGTCCAGAAATACCACCAGCAGCCCAGCCATTGAACTGTCAGTGAACACAAACACTCCGACAAAAGTGGAAGTCCTGAATGCCAGAAAGCTACTGAAATGTGGGAAAGCAGCAGGACCAGATGGAATTTGTCCTGAAGCACTGAGAACAGGCTCAGAGACAACAGCGAACATGCTCACACCACTACTGCAGAAGGTTTGCAAGGAAGGAAGGGAAGGTACCTGCTGATTGATTGGAAGAAGGGCTACCTCGTCAAACTCCCGAAGGAGGGAGACCTCAGTGTTTGCAAGAACTTGCGAGGAATCATGCTGCTGTCCACCCCCAAGCAAATTATGATGCCACATCATCCTGGAGAGACTACAAGATGCACTGGATTCAAAACTACGACCGGAACAGGCTGGTTGGCTGGCTGGCTTGCTGCTGGCTGGCTGACTGGCTTCGGGAGGAACAAATCATGTGTGGATGAAATTGCAACGCTATGCTACGCATCATCATAGAACAGAGTATAGAATGGCAGTCAACTCTCTACCTCAACTTCATCGACTTTGAGAAGGCCTTCGACAGCGCCGACCGAGAAGTAATTCGGAAACTGCTTCAACACTGTGGTGTGCCACTAATCTTTATCAACCTCATTCAACAGCTATGTGAAGACGCCACATGCCAAGTGATCCACAATGGAAAGCTCATTGACGCCTTTGAAGTGAAGACAGGAGTGAAACAAGGCTGCCTACTATCACCCATGACATTCTTGATTGTGTTCGACTGGACTGGATCATGCAGCAAACCGTGAGGAGCGAGAAGATGGACATACGCTGGCTGGACCGATGAAAAGACCTCAGAAAAAGATTTGGATTCCGCCCTCGATGATGATTTATGTCCAATGTCTTGTCGCACAAACTCGAAGATCTACAGGCGAAGACTAACAAGTTGACCGAAGAGGCAGCGAAGACGGGACTTCAAGTGAATGTGGAGAAGACAGAGGTGATGAAGATACCCAACCAACAACAACAGCATCAACAACAAGCACCAATCACCATTAACGGGAGAAACCTAAAGGAAGTAGTCTCTTTCACCTACATACCTAGGCAGCACTGTTTCAACTACAGGCGGCGCAAACGAGGACGTAAAATTCAGGATCGCGAAATCAAGATAGGCCTTCATTAGCCTGAAATCAGTGTGGAGATCTGCTGCACTCAGTATAAAGCATGAATAAGATCCAGATTTTCAACACCAACGTCAGTCAAGTCAGTGTTTCTGTATGGCTCAGAGACTTGGCGTGTCACGAAAAGCACTTCCAACAAGCTACAGACATTCATCAAGAGCTGCCTACGCTCGATACTGAAGATCAGATGGATGGGCAGAGAGAACAAGCAACAAGGACCTCTGACTGGCAACGAACCAACCAACAACCCATCGCCCAACAAATATGCAGAAGAAAGTGTAGATGAGTTGGATTGGGGATACACTGAGAAGGCCGACTGGGGACATCACACACTAGGGCAGACCGTCGAGTGGAATCCAAAGGGGAAGCGACGAGTTGGGCGTCCCAGGTGAGGGTGACATGGAGGAGATCGTGTGAGGAGGAAATGAGAGCTTGTGGGTAGTCGTGGAGCCAGGTTCAAAATATTTCAGAGAACAGAGCGCATTGGAGACGTGCTACTGAAGCCCTATATTCCATCAGGAACCCGCAGGGCAAATGATAGAAATGTAATAATCAAAGAGATGATGGGTTTATTAATGTTCATGAAAATATTCAATATTTCTGTACCCTTGCTAGAGTTTTTGAGGATTGCTACCGAGATGAGTTGAGATAAACTTCTTCCAAATATTGAATATTCAAAACGGCGATCAAATTCTTCGGCTTGATTTTCTGTTAATAATTTGTAACCCGAATCCCGCCACTCCTCAATTCAATCTGAGTACACTGTAGTTGCATTGGCTTGAATTATAATTCTTAATAGGTTGTATCATTTTATTACTTGATTAAGTTTCCACGTGTCTATGCAGTTGCACGCGAAATTGCATTGTACTCCCAGCGAAGTATGCAAGTTCTTGAGATAAGCATCTTAACATATGAAAGAAGTCTTGGAGTAGAACGAATGATTATTATGCCTTAAATAGATGTCTAGATTTTGTCGGTCAATAATGTGATATAACGTTCTGATGTCCACTAACCCAAGTTTTATTCCTAAATTATTCAAGTTTAATTAATAAACAGTTGACAATTATTTACTTTAACTTACAGTTTCCAGGCTAGTAAAATCCTTAACCGCCAGTTAGCCTTGTAGTGAATTCATAAGTGATAAACTGACCCGCTTCATTTCATGACCACCCTATATACAGCATGATTTTTTTCATGAAGTGTGCATCGAATCTCAAGATTCTCACTTGATATCCTAACATTTTGAAGTGTCGGTCAGTTCACTTATCAGTTCAGAGTTACTGCTTTTCTCATTTTCTACGACTAATGTTTTTTTAAAAACTTAAGTTATTTTAACATAATTCTGGATTATTTGAGGTGGTTAGTAAGAAACCTTGTTAAACCTAGGTTTGGCAAAGCACATACGTACTCAGTGTTCTTTACTTGCCCTTGATTTATTTCTAATAAAGATTTTTGTAGGATAATCTGAGGTAGGGTAGTGATGACTGAAACATATATATAATCCGGATTCATGGCAGGATTCAAACCAACAGTCTCAACTGATTGTGTAATCCTATCCATTGAGACCTCAAACCACAATAAGTATTGATATAAATAAAATGCAATATTTTCTACTAACTTAAAAGTTTATTGGAGATATAGGAAACAAGTACTTGGCGCTCGTAGTTTATGCTACAACTCTTTTAGGCTTTGGTCGAAAATAACGAACAAAATATCACTAATACAACACATGAACGTCACAATGTAATTGGGATGAACAACAAATTTTTCAGTTATCCCATATGGTTCCTTTTTCGTCATCGAATCATTAAAACTTGTTGGTTTGATTAGATTGGTCAATAAGAGAGTTTTAGCTCTTCTTTAGACTAATCTACGCATAGTATATTTGTTCCTAAGGGAGAGAGAAGACTCATGTGCTCATCAAGATCAGACTATAATCACTATCATAATAATTATCAGCATAAGTCATGATTGGAGAGTATTTTTATTCGACTATTATCAATTCACTACAAAGAACACTTTGGCCGAGAAGCCAAAAGGAAATTGTGGAATTATCCCTCATTTCCCTAGAGATATGATACACTTTTTAGCCTTATAAATATGGAAACAAGAATGAGATATGTATATAAACTCTCGTTATCATATTTACATCTTTCTGTTTTCAATGAAATAATTTAAAAACTGAGACTTTATTTTCAGTCTTCGTAGTTTCAGCACAAATTTCACTTAGGAAAAAGAGTTTGTGAGGTTTTTTTGGTGATTAGCCTACTCATTCATTCGTTACACCTGGTGACAAAAGAATATATTTTGTGGTAAGTTTGCCTATCGTTGTTGAAGTTAAGTTCATCGTGTCTGATTTCAAGTCATCTGTTAGTTCACAAAGTGAATAAATAGATGACAGCCTAGGAGAGTTGGCTAAATCCTATAAAACTTTAGAATTTAAACTGAAGCTGACATGAAATCGAAAGATTTAACTCCAACAGAAACTAATCGATCATTTCCTTAAAGTTCTTCAACTGTCTACAGTCCCAGAAAACTTCCGCTGTGTCAGCTAATCATATCTTGTTGCAAGTATATGACATACACTGAGTATTTGATTCAATTTTCTATTCTACTCTCATTCAAATGATGGTTTACATTTAATACGGTACTGGAATCCATCTAAGTTACGGCATACATTTCGACGTCAGTTCACACAACAATATCGTCTAATAAAGATAAACAATAGATATTAACTGCAACTAATTTAGTTTAACCTATCCAGTCTTATGGTAAGAAAGAATCTCAGTATACTACTAAGACTGAGCATAAGAAGTAGTGGAAAAACAACAAAGAATCTCTAAGTAGCAAGTAATCCTCCTGAGGAAGAAGTCATTACCTACCCATGGAATCATATTCATTAAGAACATTTAGTGTTATTGATATTATTATAATGATCATAATTAAAATAGGTATATACTTAATCGACTCACAGCTTTTATATCATTCATCAGCGTCAGTCCTGGATTCCAAACACGATTAACTAGACAGGAGAGACCAGCTGGTGGTAGAATATTTGTTGAACGTGACGATGACAGAACACCCATTGCAAGCAAACTTAAACCATCATAAAGAAGTGCAGAATGTGTCTGTAAAAGAAAGGTTATGGAACAGTGTTAATTGCATGCATATGGATTGAAAAGAAAACTAGTTTTGCCTCAGTTCGCTTTCTTCCTTAAATGCCTAAATGAGAATTTGAATATGGAAAAATATTTCATTTTATTTCTGTGATTACATGGCAAAGAATGACATGAATAATAATTGAATATTTTTAGTAGTCAGCGTGCAATAGTTATGCATATTTATATTTTCGCCTAAAAGAATCAACAAACGTAATTTAAGCAGGATTGATGGAATTCATAAATTACAGTATGACTCGTCAGCTTTTTACTCTACTTACATGATTTTATATACTCTTGTCCAATAAAGGAACACACAATACAGACTAAGACATGACTGAGGGATGGAAACAAGGAGTGAATCACTTACTCATGTCGAAGCGAATTAAGATTAGGTTGGGAGGGGTAACGACTTGATAATGAAAAATAAAAGGACTAGGGATGGATTACATCATTTCGAAAGAACAATAAGAAGTCGGCTAGGCAGCTTGGTAAAGATGCACATTAAGAGAACATAGGTGTTAGGTAAACAAAAATATTGGCTACAGTAGTAATAATAAGAGTGAGTGATAATATTGATAGTGATAACAATGAGAATATGAATATTGAAAAGATTTAAATTACGTCATTTTGAAACAAGGTAAATGAACACCAATTAAGAAGCTTGGTAACAGTGTAAAAATAAAGGAGGCTAGAGTAGTACTTGGACGATAACAATGATAATAACGGCGGAGATAAGTCATTTGGCTAGTAGGTGAAGTTCGAGAAGACATGATAGTACAGTAGAATGATGGTGAAGAGGTAAATATAAGAAGTATAGGAAGAAATAAAGTGGAAAAACAAGACATTTACAAGTGAAAATAAATAATTTCAACACCTCTACCATGGTAGATTCTGGGTGACTACCATATTCTTCTGTATATCTAGGCTCGGTTTAAGAACTCTAATCACACGTGCTTCTACGATAGCAAGCATTTTCTTATTCCACTGTCTGCTGACAACCGAGAAAGCCTTAGCGGTGTCAGCATCATGTTGACAATTTATTAGATATTTCGTGATCGAACTCAGCCGGATTTTTGATTCTGTTTGACTCAACCATTTAAGTAAATTTTCAATCATGCGAGTAGACAAATGCCTTTCCGTACGACCTATGTATTTGCTTCCACAGGTGCATTCGAATTGGTACATACAGTTAGATGTGTCGAGGATTGGAGTCATATCTTTTACTGATTGCTGCAACACCCACCTGGTGGTGCTCAAAAGTACTAGCTTAGCTGCATAATAAGTTCTTTTGATGGTCTTGTCTAGCCTTCGCTTAACCACTTCCAAGACATAGTCTCCTTTGGAAGGCGGTTCAATAAAAACTGACTTTCTTGGTGTCATGAGAACTGCTGTTTCGCACTGTCTACTTTTCGAATACATATTGATAAAGATTTCAGAGTAGCCATTTTTAGCTAGGATATGGTTCAATGTTTTCATTTCATAATCAAAGGTACTTTCAGAACAAATTTTCTTTGTTCTACCAAACAGGGTTTCGATTAAGTTCCTTTTTTTTGGAGTGGGACAAAACTCTTGAAGTGGAGATATTGTCCAGACCATGAAGGTTTTCTGTAGATGGATCTTTCTATAGACCCATCATTCCCTTTTACTAAGGAAACGTCTAGGAAGTTGACATGATAATTTTCGTCGTGTTCAACTGTGAAGTTGAGGTTTACAGGAAAAGAGTTGAAGTTCTTCCGTAAGGTTTCTACTTCCACTTTTCTTTTACATATAATAAAAAAAATTCCATGTACTGCTGGTGCAGTTTCGTCTGTTCTATCAATTTCTCAAGATTACTGGCCTCAAGACTTAAGAGTAAATAAGTCAGAGAAATATGTCCACTTAACAAGTAGACGGTATCACAATCTTACCACAATAAGTCCGCATCATCACTTACTACATGAGTCTGAACATGGCTGCTAATCTGCATTTCATTCAGTCCCCTGAAATATTGATACTCAGTTACAACATGCCAGTACCACTCAGATGAGTAGTCTTCAATGATTTCCGGTTCGCCCTTGAAACAGCATCAAGAGAGCGACAGAGGTCTAACAGTCTATTTACAATGACTGAATCATACCAAACACACAGTGGCGCTGAATTTATGGCGAAACTTGAACACCGCTGAAAAATTAATGACATTACTGCATTCCTATTTAATGCACAAGGGGTGGCAGGTTCATTTCTTACTAATTTGGGAGAAATTTGAAAACGAACACAATTCAAGCGAGAATACATCTGAGAACATTCACGAAAAACAGGACCCCTAAAGATAATCGTGTTCCACCGAAAAGCAAACACTTTACAAATCACCGCCTGGTTAATTACTTCACTAGTTACTAGCAGGTCCTAAGCCCGGATAAAGAGGGAAGGTTGGGTATAGGGCTAGCAACCCTACCCCGTAAAACAAATCTAACCACTGAAGAAACTTCAAAGCACAAACAAAATATAAAAAGTAAGAACAAACTTATTCCTAGCTGGAATCGGAGAGACAAGATGACGCCGGTTGATGAAAGCCTTCGGGAAGCCGATTGGCCGATGTGTCTTCTCTCTCTCTCAATGAAAACGGGAGTAAACGTGGGGACATAGAATGTCCGCACCATGCATGAACCTATCAAAGCTGCTCAGATTTCCAAAGAGATGAAGAGGCATCACATTGAAGTGCTTGGAATTTGCGAGAGAGATGGAATGTGAGTGGACTCTCCAAACTGTCAACTGGAGAATCAATAATCTACTCCGATATTGTCACCCAGACGACAACCACGAGCACACTGAGTTTTGGAGTGGTTATCATGATGTCCTCAAGAACATCGAAGGCTCTCCTGCAGTAGGAACCAATCTCCTCCAGCATCAGGATCATGACACCAAGATTCAACTCAAAAGGAATGAAAGTCACAATCATACAATGCTACCCAGTGCACTTACAAATAATGCGAATCAAGAGAAGAAGAAGGAATTCAACAGACAACTGCAATCAGTAATGGACAAGACCACAATCCAGTTGGTGACATCAAAATTCTAATAGATGACATGAATGCCAAATTGGGAGCGGACAACACAGGAAGAGAACTCATCATGTGTCGAGAAGCACTCGGTGAAATGATGAATGAGAATGGAGAACTGTTTGCAGATTTCTGTGTATTCAACGATTTGGTGATTGGAGGCGAGGCAGTGTGTACAAACACAAGGATATTCACAAAGCGACATGGATTTCACCAGACACCAGGACACACTAGAAATCAGATCGACTTCATCTCAATGCGAAGAAAGTGGAGACGCAGCCTACTTGACACGAGATCAAGAAGGGGAGCAGATTTAGCTTCACACCACTCACTATCTAGTGCAAGGAACCTTCCAAATCAAGTTGAAGACCTTCAAGAAGTTGATGATAGACCACAGTCCAAGTTCAACACCCAGAACAGAAACTATAGGAATTTGCAACTGAAGCTAAGTATTCGAGGCATTGAAATATGATGTAACTTTGCGCGCAAAATAGTTTACTTCTTTATAACGTGACATTGTTTTCTTTGTTTCGCTACTAACTCCGGAAACAGTGAGTTGCAAAAATTTTCAAAACATGTTACAGTACATAATGCATGTAGACGATATATTTAAATGATTGAAATAAAATGAAAGGTGAAAATTGACATTTATGTTGGGTGGGAAAATTTGGTAGCCCAAGGTTGAAGCAGTTTGTCGTTATTAACAGGTAAGCGAACAAATTTGTTTTCCATTATATCCCATCAGGCTTCACCCTAATACATACAGCTTTTAGTATATATCCAAAATACGAACCGCTCAAAGACGCTTCTCAGCTGGTGATGACAAAGATGCCCATAAAGTGATTTATTGCATCACATTCATAAGAAGCAGATGAAGCAGTGCAAGGATGCACAACGAGAAGAGGAACTGAGTGCAACGTATAAAACACTACACTGGACAGAGAAGTGAAGAAGAGTGTGCGTGCAAAGACAAAAGACACTTCAACGACACACTTGAAAGTGAAGCAGAACAGGCTGCTGGTAGGAGACACCTGACAACATTATATCAAATAACCAGGTCACTATCCGGAAGAGGTCAACTCAGACGAGACCAATGAAAGATAGTGAAGGAAAGCTAGTTACCAAAGAAGAGAAACAAAGGAAACGATGGGCTGACCATTTCAAAAAGCTCTTGAATCGACCACCACCAACACCTGCAACTCGTCCAGAAATACCACCAGCAGCCCAGCCATTGAACTGTCAGTGAACACAAACACTCCGACAAAAGTGGAAGTCCTGAATGCCAGAAAGCTACTGAAATGTGGGAAAGCAGCAGGACCAGATGGAATTTGTCCTGAAGCACTGAGAACAGGCTCAGAGACAACAGCGAACATGCTCACACCACTACTGCAGAAGGTTTGCAAGGAAGGAAGGGAAGGTACCTGCTGATTGATTGGAAGAAGGGCTACCTCGTCAAACTCCCGAAGGAGGGAGACCTCAGTGTTTGCAAGAACTTGCGAGGAATCATGCTGCTGTCCACCCCCAAGCAAATTATGATGCCACATCATCCTGGAGAGACTACAAGATGCACTGGATTCAAAACTACGACCGGAACAGGCTGGCTGGCTGGCTGGCTGGCTGGCTGGCTGGCTGGCTGACTGGCTTCGGGAGGAACAAATCATGTGTGGATGAAATTGCAACGCTATGCTACGCATCATCATAGAACAGAGTATAGAATGGCAGTCAACTCTCTACCTCAACTTCATCGACTTTGAGAAGGCCTTCGACAGCGCCGACCGAGAAGTAATTCGGAAACTGCTTCAACACTGTGGTGTGCCACTAATCTTTATCAACCTCATTCAACAGCTATGTGAAGACGCCACATGCCAAGTGATCCACAATGGAAAGCTCATTGACGCCTTTGAAGTGAAGACAGGAGTGAAACAAGGCTGCCTACTATCACCCATGACATTCTTGATTGTGTTCGACTGGACTGGATCATGCAGCAAACCGTGAGGAGCGAGAAGATGGACATACGCTGGCTGGACCGATGAAAAGACCTCAGAAAAAGATTTGGATTCCGCCCTCGATGATCATTTATGTCCAATGTCTTGTCGCACAAACTCGAAGATCTACAGGCGAAGACTAACAAGTTGACCGAAGAGGCAGCGAAGACGGGACTTCAAGTGAATGTGGAGAAGACAGAGGTGATGAAGATACTCAACCAACAACAACAGCATCAACAACAAGCACCAATCACCACTAACGGGAGAAACCTAAAGGAAGTAGTCTCTTTCACCTACATACCTAGGCAGCACTGTTTCAACTACAGGCGGCACAGACGAGAATGTCATGACCAGGATCGGAAAACCAGCAAGACAGGCTTTCATCAATCTGAAATCAGTGTGGAGATCTGCTGCACTCAGTATAAAGCATGAATAAGATCCAGATTTTCAACACCAACGTCAGTCAAGTCAGTGTTTCTGTATGGCTCAGAGACTTGGCGTGTCACGAAAAGCACTTCCAACAAGCTACAGACATTCATCAAGAGCTGCCTACGCTCGATACTGAAGATCAGATGGATGGGCAGAGAGAACAAGCAACAAGGACCTCTGACTGGCAACGAACCAACCAACAACCCATCGCCCAACAAATATGCAGAAGAAAGTGTAGATGAGTTGGATTGGGGATACACTGAGAAGGCCGACTGGGGACATCACGCACTAGGGCAGACCGTCGAGTGGAATCCAAAGGGGAAGCGACGAGTTGGGCGTCTGAGGTGAGGGTGACATGGAGGAGATCGTGTGAGGAGGAAATGAGAGCTTGTGGGTAGTCGTGGAGCCAGGTTCAAAATATTTCAGAGAACAGAGCGCATTGGAGACGTGCTACTGAAGCCCTATATTCCATCAGGAACCCACGGGACATATGATAATAATATAATATTTCAAAGGACAACGCGTAGGATACTTGAGATACTGACGAAGCTAGTTAACAAGGTACACATGTGTAATTTCTTTAAAATTGTTGATTGATTCCTTTTACTTTTATCAGTGCAGTGGTGTACCTTGCACAACTGGTTATTTTAACATTCATGAAACTATGAACGACGAAACCAGCCCTTTGATTCATAAAGAAAAGAGGAGATTATTCAAGGAGGAAGATTTTCTTCGTTTGAACTTTAAAAGGGAATAGGTCTCTATCTTATCAGATAAGCGTACATTTTTAAAGGAGTTTGCTCAAAATGATGCCAATGAGCGAATTGAACGAAAGCTCATCCAGATTCTGAAGGAATTGAGTCTATCACCAGCCCTGGACTATTCAAGCAGTTGTGACCTAGTTTGGTGACTCCTCTCAAAAACACACAAAGGTCCCTCTCTGCTTCATATTTCAGACATGAACAACTCACTGTACCATTCTGTTGCCAAGTGACTGTCAGATGTCCTTCAGCCAGTCAGAAAACAACTAATACACATAGCTTACTGAAGTCCTTCGACTTAGCCGACTCAGTTAATGATGTCAATATATCCGATAAGTAAATGATTTCTTAGGATGTGGTTTTTCTCTTCACCAACGTCCCTTTCATGGAAACTATCGTTTCCACAGAAGATAATATGTCTCATTGAAGTATCCAAAAGCACTATTTAAAAAAATATCTCTAAGATGTACTTTCAACGTGCAGTTCAACTTCGACAGTGAGCTATGTAGACAAAAGGATGCAGTCTCTATGGGATCACCACTTGAACCCTTGCTGATTGATTGCTTCATGACAAACCTAGAGAACAGTGAACTTCATTGCACAATTTGTAGTTTCTATCTATATAAAAGGCGTATGAATGATTCATTCATCATATGTGATTAAAATGCAGATATTTGAACTGCAGTTAAAATTTTTAATGATTGTCACTCGTTGATGAACTTCTCGATGTCTTACTGAAATGCAAGGCAGATGGAACTCCTCATGGATCGATTTATAGAAAGCCTACATGGAATGGACAATACCTGAATTTCCATAGGTAGGTGGCTCTTGGCAGAAAAAGTAATCTGACTCATTCTTTGTCTTCAATAGTCAGAAGAATCTGCATGAGTGATACAATGGGTGATGAACTAGACAAACTAGGAAAAATTTCTATGTAAAATGGATACCCATCCATATTTATTGAGAACTTGAAATTAAAGTGGAATACAGAACAAGTACTCACAGTTCCGAAGAAGACCTTGTTTATAACGTTGGTTTCAAAGGCGATACAGGCAGCAAAGATCCTGAAGAATCGACTACCCAAATCGCCTAAGAAGACGTTCTTCTTTGTGAAGCTATGGATCGACATACCTAGTCAGCATTTGGTTCAGGAATGCGTTGAGGACAAGTTGCGGCTATGGGTCAATTCAATGTGTATCTTCAAATTTATTCTCTCCTATAAGCCGCATAAAGCGTGCACTTCCAAACGGATCTCTGCGCACTATCCCGCATGGCTGTCTAGGGGAGTCCTGCTTCAGCATCATCTATAGCGTCAAATGGAATGGTTAAAAAGGAGTACGCCCTCGATAGTTGTGCAAAGTACAAGCACTAGCAATTCACCAACTCAAACCTGATCTCTGTGTGCAAGAGAAATATCTTAAATCTCTTATCTTACCATGGTCTTACCATTGACAATTTTTCAGTTTCATAATAATTAGTTGGCTTATTATTATTATTATTATCACCTTCATTAGGACCTTCACCTTTTTTATATTTATCTATCCATCCATCAAGTGGACGCTCAATATTCGCATTTCTCAGCTACCAACAGTTTTCACTTTGTCAAACTCTTTACCTTCCTCGTTATTTCCACTGTCTAAAAGATTATTACGATACCGCTTTCCATTCTTGATTTCGGTTTCTCAGCACTAGCTTAGTGATGCAATTTTACACTATTGTTTGGTAATAGACTGTTATGTGTTTGTGATATATATCATTACTACTGTACAACTTTAGAAAATGATGTCGAAAACGAAAATTTTCTTCGCTTACTTATCTCTTCTTTTCTCTATTCATGAAACTAAGTCTCATACTAAACTACGTGGTCTAAGGAATCTCATCCTGAGCAGATATGAAAATCCAAGTGTAGGATAATTTCGTTTCCACGTTGGGAATTTCTACAATAACTTAGAAAATAGCTGTTATTTTCCATCCTCCCATGTATTCAGCAATCCATATTTCACTCCATAAACTTTTACGTGACACAAGTAAGGGTGAGGAAAAGTTCTTACACTCGAATCATGTTACACAGATAGAGGTTTTCTTTTGTGACTGGCCCATTATAGAATTCTTAATCAAAACGATTTCACATAAAATGTTTCCGAATTAGTAATTCTTATGAAAATACAGACAGAGTTGTCTAGACCTAGATGAAACAGTGACTATTCAGATTGATGAGCTACATTTCTACCATTAACTCAGAAGAATTTCAATCATTTCCAGAACAACGTATTTCCACTAAAGACACTAATCAACGAATCTGTCATTATTGTTGCAAATGTTTAAGCAAAAGCTGTAGGCAATAAATTCAGTCTGTCACTTAAATCACATATCACATTTTTTCAGTGATATAACTGGCTGTTTAACTTTGTGATAATTTCGGTCAGAAGCATAGGGCCCTGATATCTTACTGCTAATCATATGTACACATTTGAAAGCATATCCATTAACTACAACATAACACGTTCTTTTGCGCATTTTAATGATAGACACTGATTCCGGACAAAGTTTGTACAGTTTTGTGTTCACTTTCATTGATTACTGGATTATTTGAGCGGAGTTGCTTGGAACTCAGATTACTGGCATATACGAACCTATAATTGAAATCTCTGTTCCTTCCCATGAGAATTTCAGGTCAGGAGTCTTAGTCAAGAAAAACAGTGAATAGTGATCGTTAACTTTAGCGTCAGAAAGCACATTTTAAAAGATCACAACCCATATATATTGTACTTCTTTCGAATTAACTGTCACGCAGGTGGAAATATGTAAATTGAGGTTTTAAACCGAGACCAGCTGTCTGAAAATCAGCGGCATAAACCAGTGAACTGTATCTTTACGAAGGCTTGTCTTTGTGCAAATACACCTTTCTGATACACTCTAGGTATGGGAACTGCTTACTATAACTGTTTTTCAAGAAACACATTTATTGCAAGTCTCATTACTAGATATACGGGTAAGACTGATTGACTTGAGGATCATCGAACTTAACTTAGAGGTAGACACAATATGTCAGTCCCCACTGGTTATGCAGCTAATGGAACATGCTAGTAAGTCTCTAGCATAGGCAACTTAGTACCAAATTCAGTTTGCCGTAGAAACAGTAGTATAAACCCCAAGGAAGTTTCAACAGAAGTTAGACAGAAAACAATAATTTTTTGAAAATTCATCCATATTCATGCACTCGTTGTTCATCTTGAATGATTTAAGTACGTGCATAAGGGAACGTAAGAGAAGTACGGAACTACAAAGAGATAGTGCAGTTACGCTGTGCAACTTACTCAGGAAAAGTAAAATAAATAAGGAAAAATCAGGTGCAGTCTTTTCAGACCAATAAGTGGGTGTAAAGTCTTAAAGTCGTTGGTCAAGGAGAATAAACAAGAAAGGTGCGTGTAAGATTTACTCATGAAGAGGATAATAAGATGAACTGATAAACAACTGTCAGAAATACTTCAACTACCTTTCAGCTATCTACCATGCAGTTGTAGCTTGCGTGAAAAATACCGCCAACTCCAAAATTGTCACCTTAATCATGAAATTTATTTCAGGGTATCATCAACAACGATAAAATTCTCAAAATAATTACAAAAGATCAACTTATTCAACTTGGTTCTACAGCAGCCGGGACTCCTAATAAATAAGTTAATCCCTGTTCTCTGTACTTAATGTTGATTGCATCAAACCATCTAGCATTTGGTAACCATTACTACAGTAGCACTATTAGTGTGTGTGCACTTCAAAGTTGAGGCATACAGTAGTAGACAAAAGTCTGCCATCAGTCTGTGTCCATGGTAGCACACATCAAGGAATATGGTTTACAATCAGCTGTGTCAGCATATATGAGTCAATAATTTATTTGTCCTTTGTCATTGAAAATCACATGGCTCTTTACACTTTATTCTTTTCACCTCTTCTGTTTGCTTATATCCTTCAGTTTATATACTAATACTGGTACCCAGTCTTCATCCCTTTGTATTTCCTTTTTTTACTTCTCCTTGGATCTTTACGCAGTTATTTATCAACGACTGACTTTTCAAAACGTATGCCTTAATAGATACGCACTGAAATGACACAAGTAAGAAGCCTCTGACTATGTATGCTGATAATGTAAGTTCACAGTAAAAACAATTTATCGGTAGAAACTTACAGGACTAATACTTCGTGATGTTGAGCTACGCGTGAAACGTTTATCTTGTAAAGCAGTTACACGTATATCGTCTAGTAATGCGGCTACTCCATATCCAGACTCCTCATTCATAGGATGTAAAATTGAGAAGGTTGTAATATTAGCTCCTTGAACAGATTCAAATGCCTTCGGATCGACAGTTGAACATCCTGAAAAAGTATGAATATATGATAGCATTTGAGTGTGTTAACTAGTAATCTGAAGTGGTTTCAGCTGATAAAAGAGTTGAACTAAACGACCACTTCCAACATTATTTTGGTCTGTCCATACGTTTAATATAGTTACTACTGTCAAATCTCCTTGCATAACCGACAGCCAGTTGTATTCCTGGCTGTTCCTCTCGTTATTCTTCTTCATTATCTGCAATGAGGTGGTCATATCTACTGCTTTTATTTTGAAGAAAATAAGGAGCGAATTCGAGTGTCCGCAGATTTTCCTTACCTTACTGGAGTTAAACTCTTCACCTTAGAGAGCCAAGAAAACTCAATTTCAAACAGTTGATAAATACGGACTCAGAAATCGGGAATGAAAGAAAACAAAATGAGCCTGCTGTATGTAAAAGCAATTACGAGAACAACTGTTAGTTAGAAAAGTATGTTTCATCTACAGTTATCACAGCATGAACCGTTAGCTTATGTTTACTCAAAAATAATTTGAAAATGAAAACTAATATTTACTCAGCATTTAATTTCGAATAAACTTTTTTGCAAAATTTATAAACAGTAATAAAACTTCAAAATGTATCTTAGTACCGAAACAAACATACTAATTTCAGAAATAACTAAAGGAAATAGTATAATCAATCAAGGGAAGATAACAATTATTATTCTACTGACTATTACAGAAAATCTAACCTCGTCTCGTTGACTAGTTCACTAGTTACTAGCAGGTCCTAAGCCCGGATAAAGAGGGAAGGTTGGGTATAGGGCTAGCAACCCTACCCCGTAAAACAAATCTAACCGCTGAAGAAACTTCAAAGCACAAACAAAATATAAAAAGTAAGAACAAACTTATTCCTCGCTGGAATCGGAGAGACAAAATGACGCCGGTTGATGAAAGCCTTCGGGAAGCCGATTGGCCGATGTGTCTTCTCTCTCTCGATGAAAACGGGAGTAAACGTGGGGACATAGAATGTCCGCACCATGCATGAACCTATCAAAGCTGCCCAGATTTCCAAAGAGATGAGGAAGTATGGCATGCAAGTGCTTGGAATCTGTGAAAGCAGATGGAATGTGAGTGGACTCTCCAAACCGTCAACTGGAGATGATATCCCTAGACGTATCATCCCTATTCACAAATGTCCCTCTGATGGAAACAGTGGACTTCATATGTAGCGAACTGGAAAAGAGAAACATAGAAATTGGAATTACGGCATCCACCTTGAAAGAGCTTCTCTTACGATGTACAATGAATGTACACTTTCTCTTCAATAAGGAATTCTATAGACAGTCAGACGGTGTCGCTATGGGGTCACCACTAGGCCCAATCTTAGCGGACTTCTTCTTAGCAAAATTAGAAAATGGCCCTCTGGAAAGCATCATAAGCGGGTTAGAATTTTATTGCCGTTATGTAGATGATACATTCTTGATTGTGAATAATGAGGACGATGCAAGGATCATACTGGATGAATTCAATGGCGTCCATCCAGCAATAACCTTCACTATTGAAACAGAAAATGACGGCAGCATCACCTTCTTAGATGTCCGATTGACAAGGAAGGTGGATGGAACTATAAAAAGAAGTGTGTATCGGAAACCAACGTCAACAGGTCAATACACCCACTTCTTGAGTTTCGTCCCCTTGCAATATAAACGAAATCTCGTTAAATGTTTGGTCCATCGGGCGAGACTCATCTGTTCAGATGATAGTTTTGACGAAGAGCTTCAAATTATCCACGATCTACTCAGTAGTAATGGATATCCAGAAACGTTCCTGGCTAAAAATATGAACACATCCAATATGAAAACCAGAATGCCTACAGTCTCCAAGAAACCATTGTTTCTAAGACTACAATTTCGAGGTGACATCATCAGCGAAATTGTGACACAACGCTTAAGAAATGCCATAAGAAGATCATTTAATGCCGCCAAGTTATGTTGTGTTTTCTACAGCCGGCCGATGATGACCACACGAACTAAAGACAGACTCCCTGACTTCTCCTCTTCTATGTGCATTTACCAGTTCAACTGCTCCTGTGGAGCTAGTTACATTGGACGTACAGTTAGGCAAGTCCGTCGTCGAATCGCCGAGCATCATCCTTCATGGCTAAGTAAGGGGGAAACCAGACTGACACGAAGCTCAATACTCTCTCATCTGATTGACACCGGCCACCGAGTTAACATTCATAATGCCTTTAAAGTTATTTATCACATTCCTTCTCACCTCACCCATCCTCTACGAGTCCGTCTTTTACATACAGCAGAAGCCATAGGAATCCACCTACACAAGCCAAGTCTGTGTGTTCAGAAGAGATTCGTACAGCCTCTTTCTTTGCCTTGGCCATCTGTATAGCTCATTTATTACAACAAGACTCTTCATTTCATCCACCACACAATTCACTATAACTAGTATTTCAATAGCTCCATTATTATTATTATTATTATTATTATTATTATTATTATTATTATTACAGACTTAATCATCTTTCTCTCCCCCTACTGTCTCTAATTACCGTCAACAATTTACCATTTTACGTAACAGTTCATTTTTGCTCTTTAGTTATCATTATATAAAATATCAATTATGTAAGAACCTGTTCGCAAAATCTTTCTACGATAATTAATCTTTGCTTTAGTTAACTGTCTTAATTACCTGACCAATTATCACCTTCTTGAAACTTTGAGATTGATAACCTTTCACTGAACAACTCTCACCACTAGATTGGTATGTAATTTTACGTTTGAAAATGCTATATTAGTGTAGAGCCATTGATGAGGAACTAATTGAAAAGAAATATTTCTTCGCTCACATTGTTTGTTTTAATAAATGTCTAAATGGGAATTTTTGCATAACTGGAGAATCAATAATCTACTCCGATATTGTCACCCAGACGACAACCACGAGCACACTGAGTTTTGGAGTGGTTATCATGATGTCCTCAAGAACATCGAAGGCTCTCCTGCAGTAGGAACCAATCTCCTCCAGCATCAGGATCATGACACCAAGATTCAACTCAAAAGGAATGAAAGTCACAATCATACAATGCTACCCAGTGCACTTACAAATAATGCGAATCAAGAGAAGAAGAAGGAATTCAACAGACAACTGCAATCAGTAATGGACAAGACCACAATCCAGTTGGTGACATCAAAATTCTAATAGATGACATGAATGCCAAATTGGGAGCGGACAACACAGGAAGAGAACTCATCATGTGTCGAGAAGCACTCGGTGAAATGATGAATGAGAATGGAGAACTGTTTGCAGATTTCTGTGTATTCAACGATTTGGTGATTGGAGGCGAGGCAGTGTGTACAAACACAAGGATATTCACAAAGCGACATGGATTTCACCAGACACCAGGACACACTAGAAATCAGATCGACTTCATCTCAATGCGAAGAAAGTGGAGACGCAGCCTACTTGACACGAGATCAAGAAGGGGAGCAGATTTAGCTTCACACCACTCACTATCTAGTGCAAGGAACCTTCCAAATCAAGTTGAAGGCCTTCAAAGAAGTTGATGATAGACCACAGTCCAAGTTCAACACCCAGAACAGAAACTGAAGGATGAAACTACAAAGGACATCTTCACGTCAAACATCGGAACAAAATGGGGGACATTGAGCAGCATCCCTGAAGGATCGGGCGTGGAAGAACACTGGAACTCTTTGAAAGCTATGTGGAAAGAAACCTGCATAACCGCATTAGGAAGGAAAAAGAAACAAGACAATACAAGGAATGGATCTCGAAGGACACATGGGAGCTGATAGAAGAGAGGAGAGGAGGATGGTGAAGCAGTGCAAGGATGCACAACGAGAAGAGGAACTGAGTGCAACGTATAAAACACTACACTGGACAAAGAAGTGAAGAAGAGTGTGCGTGCAAAGACAAAAGACACTTCAACGACACACTTGAAAGTGAAGCAGAACAGGCTGCTGGTAGGAGACACCTGACAACATTATATCAAATAACCAGGTCACTATCCGGAAGAGGTCAACTCAGACGAGACCAATGAAAGATAGTGAAGGAAAGCTAGTTACCAAAGAAGAGAAACAAAGGAAACGATGGGCTGACCATTTCAAAAAGCTCTTGAATCGACCACCACCAACACCTGCAACTCGTCCAGAAATACCACCAGCAGCCCAGCCATTGAACTGTCAGTGAACACAAACACTCCGACAAAAGTGGAAGTCCTGAATGCCAGAAAGCTACTGAAATGTGGGAAAGCAGCAGGACCAGATGGAATTTGTCCTGAAGCACTGAGAACAGGCTCAGAGACAACAGCGAACATGCTCACACCACTACTGCAGAAGGTTTGCAAGGAAGGAAGGGAAGGTACCTGCTGATTGATTGGAAGAAGGGCTACCTCGTCAAACTCCCGAAGGAGGGAGACCTCAGTGTTTGCAAGAACTTGCGAGGAATCATGCTGCTGTCCACCCCCAAGCAAATTATGATGCCACATCATCCTGGAGAGACTACAAGATGCACTGGATTCAAAACTACGACCGGAACAGGCTGGCTGGCTGGCTGGCTGGCTGGCTGACTGGCTTCGGGAGGAACAAATCATGTGTGGATGAAATTGCAACGCTATGCTACGCATCATCATAGAACAGAGTATAGAATGGCAGTCAACTCTCTACCTCAACTTCATCGACTTTGAGAAGGCCTTCGACAGCGCCGACCGAGAAGTAATTCGGAAACTGCTTCAACACTGTGGTGTGCCACTAATCTTTATCAACCTCATTCAACAGCTATGTGAAGACGCCACATGCCAAGTGATCCACAATGGAAAGCTCATTGACGCCTTTGAAGTGAAGACAGGAGTGAAACAAGGCTGCCTACTATCACCCATGACATTCTTGATTGTGTTCGACTGGACTGGATCATGCAGCAAACCGTGAGGAGCGAGAAGATGGACATACGCTGGCTGGACCGATGAAAAGACCTCAGAAAAAGATTTGGATTCCGCCCTCGATGATCATTTATGTCCAATGTCTTGTCGCACAAACTCGAAGATCTACAGGCGAAGACTAACAAGTTGACCGAAGAGGCAGCGAAGACGGGACTTCAAGTGAATGTGGAGAAGACAGAGGTGATGAAGATACCAACCAACAACAACAGCATCAACAAAAAGCACCAATCACCACTAACGGGAGAAACCTAAAGGAATTAGCCTCCTTCACCTCTCTGGGCAGCACTGTTTCAACTACAGGCGGCACAGACGAGAATGTCATGACCAGGATCGGAAAACCAGCAAGACAGGCTTTCATCAATCTGAAATCAGTGTGGAGATCTGCTGCACTCAGTATAAAGCATGAATAAGATCCAGATTTTCAACACCAACGTCAGTCAAGTCAGTGTTTCTGTATGGCTCAGAGACTTGGCGTGTCACGAAAAGCACTTCCAACAAGCTACAGACATTCATCAAGAGCTGCCTACGCTCGATACTGAAGATCAGATGGATGGGCAGAGGGAACAAGCAACAAGGACCTCTGACTGGCAACGAACCAACCAACAACCCATCGCCCAACAAATATGCAGAAGAAAGTGTAGATGAGTTGGATTGGGGATACACTGAGAAGGCCGACTGGGGACATCACGCACTAGGGCAGACCGTCGAGTGGAATCCAAAGGGGAAGCGACGAGTTGGGCGTCTGAGGTGAGGATGACATGGAGGAGATCGTGTGAGGAGGAAATGAGAGCTTGTGGGTAGTCGTGGAGCCAGGTTCAAAATATTTCAGAGAACAGAGCGCATTGGAGACGTGCTATTGAAGCTCTATATTCCATTAGGAAGCCAATTGACTATTATGAATAATAAGAAATTTCAGAATGTCAGTGTTTTCTCTTTCCACTAATCGTAAGTAAATTGACAGAGAAAAGCGTCTAAGTAATGAGGTTTTACGATAAATAGCGTTGTGATAATACATTCTTTTCGTGGTATTATTTTGCAATCACACTTATTATGTGTTTTTAATCATTAACTGTTGTGGTTTATACCTTTCTTTAAATGTGGCACATATTTAACCTTAAATGTTTTGCTTGCAGTCACTCATGTAGTGCTGAAAAGTATAGAATAACTCAATTTGAACATGTACAGCTGCAGATTTGAATGATGTGGATTCATTTGATATGTCGACAGATTATGTAGGCCCACCTTGCCCATGATTCCTAACAGAGAACAACTTTTATTAAGCAATGAACTCAGTTAGAAAGGGACGGTTCATCTCGATGCACTCTACTCCACTTACGTCCTGGTTTAAAAGTTTTTAACAATATACAACCATATAATCTCTACCTGATGGTTTTCATCTCCATCATGTGTACAGAGATTGATCCGTACCGTTGACAGCTTTTTAAATTCAGATGCAAAGGTTGCTAACAGCTCTTGATTTTCAGCTGATTTCGGTTTCCGGTGTAGACTGTCTTGACACTAATCGTTTTTAAATGAACCCGTCATTTAAATAAAACTGTCTCTTGTTTTTCTCCAAAAACGTGCTGCATTTTCAGTTCCCACTGACTGCTTCCAACCTACTAACAACAATGAAAGTGCACTAAGCTGCTGAACCACCTAGTCTGACGATCCAACTACAAAATGACCGATGGATTCAATAAACAGTCAGGACTAGTCAACCTTGAGGCAACTAGTGTACTGAGAAGTCGTTACATATGCTACCTGAGAGATATTAGTCAAAACTGAAAGCTAGTATGACTTTGACACTTACATGGGAAACCAAATAAAAGAGGAATCGTATGCTGCACTATTTATTGATAGCATAGGTAAGCTGTGATCTGAAATTCACTTGAAATTCAATGGAAAAATAAAAACTACAATAACAACAGATAATCAGAGTTCATAGACTTATGCGTTGTGCCAGTAACTGAGAATTCAAGTTCTTCTGCATACGACTATGAGTTCCATATGATACTTGGTATATAAAAGCAGGTAATATGCACGATAGGATTACTATGCATTTACCAACCATATTCTATTCAGAATCACTTTTAGGCAAAACCTACAGGCTGCATTTCATGATTAAAAGCACATTTCATAAAGGATTACCTTTGATCTGCTATAATACAGGTACTCAGTTGAAAAGACGTGATCATGTATTTATTTGTCTTCACCTAAACTAAACATAAAATGAATGAATAATTTGGCTCATATTTAACAATTCAGTTTTGTTTATCATTCTAATTCCATCGTTATCCATTGTTAGCTCAGTGGCTTTTAGTTAACTCACGTCAAGTGAATAACTTTCAGCTATACGTGTATATCAGCTCTGTTGTTATAATCGTCATTCTGAGCTTGGTGTGTTCAGTGGCAGTCATTATTCATCGATACTGAAAAACAAATAGTATTCAGTGATATCGCACTGACTGGTTAACATATTTAGCATTCTTAGCCAAAATCTAATTTACACCATTGTTGAATTGCTTACAGAACTCAAGCAAACATCAGCAGAACAGACATGAAGTTCAGCTTCCGTGAGATTTTATAATTAACAAATACTTTTGTCAGGTAAATTACAATGAAAAAGTTGTCTTACCCAGTCTGTAAACACATAACTATAATATTGTGACGTCATGTTGTACGAATTTGCCTTGAAAGATAGAAAGAAAATTCGGAATGAATTAACGTCGGAAAGAGGTAAACTGACTGGACACACGTCCAGTCGTAAAATAATCATCTATATGAAAAGTATAAATCGTTCAGGTAACTTTTTTCACTGAAAACAACAAACCGTAACTGTCAGATTAGCATATATCAATTTAACAATTTTATTATAGCAACGCCAGCTAAAATGTATAGTCACAATATCAGGAGCTACTAGATAGTCTTAAAATAAACAGAAATAACTGTCCGCACACTCTTCAATTTGCGACAGTTCCGTAGGCAATATTACTTAACCGTTAGAATCATTCATATGCTAACTGATTACCTGTTATATACGGAGGTAAGTTGCTCACTAGATATTTTTGAATGTCTGATACTTTTCATGTCATAAAGTGTTCAACGGATATTTGTAGGTATCTTTTCTGTCTGCGAACTTAACTTGATCATCATCAGCTAAAATAAGACAATTTACTCTTTTAAAATCGACTTGCACGTGTTTCATGGAAAAACAACTGTTTGCGGCGAAGCAAGCTTTTCATATACGTATTCCACATTAAACATTTAATGCTGATAGACCATAATGTTAATTTTGTTAATTATTTTTTTACATTTGCTGATTCTGTAGTTGATTTCATGCAATACACTTTATCAAGAAGTCGCTTTCTCATAAAATCAACAGTATCCTCCCTGCAAATTGAGGAATCCACAGTAGGCTGGAGCTTCACACGCTAAAAGTGTCTCTATATTCTGTTGTTACTTTGTAGCCCAAGTATAACTCGTTTCCTCTACGGTGCATCAAGTGTGTAGATAATTTTTTATACCAGTTCATGTGAATGATATATTTTTCAATCTAGTTACCTAAATTTGGTTTCTACCCTCAGTTCATCAGCATTCATTGGTTGTAATAACGTGTTTTAATCCTCCTCTGTTGTGTGAATAACCTAAACTTCGGTGTTTCAAATTGATACACGACTCAGTTCTCGAAATCAGCTAATTGTATATGCAACTTTCATGCTTCATTTATTGATGCTTGTCATTTTCCGTTGATTTTTATTCTGGACTGAATTTACCAGTCCAATCGTCTTGGGGATGTTAGGTACTAGTTTCATCGAGAACTCATCACTCCATGAAAGAAAACTGTACCTAGCTAACAAATCCCAATCAGCAGGGAATGCACTTCCTGGATTCTACTGTTAGTTGCCATTAAACAATCAACATCAAAATATCAAACTTCCTATTTACATGACCATTTAATGCCTAAATGTTGTTAAATTATTATAATCAGTTGTACAATTCGTTGAAGTACTAACGAATATAAAAGTTTCCCTAGTTTCATACATTTTCAGTGATACGCATTATCTGTAAGTGGTATCAGCAATTCACTAAAGTATGTTGCGGAATTATATAACAGACAAAATAATTCTCAAAACTTGTTTCTAGTGGTTTACGGCAAGCAGAACAGCTGTTTAACGTCAAATTCAACTTGTGAGTCCTGCGGCCTATTTCGAGGACTATTTAGTGATGCATTAATTACACGAGTATATTCAACTCAGACTCAATACTTATGGTAGGTTAAAGTTCAGTTAAACTGAGCCTCACTTTACTCCTTGGAAAAAATGATTAATTAGATGTTTTTCATAAGACTGAAACATTTTACAAACAAAACATCTCGTGCATTTAATGGTATTTCTTATTGAATAAAGAATAAGTGAACATTCAGTATGTTAACTGATGAATAAAAAAGTGGTTTGAATATCATCAGAGGCAAAAAGATACTTGCAACGTACAAGTGCTAGAAATTCTTGAATCTCCCAGAAAGGTATATCCACAATAAAACGAAAGTGAGTTTGAGTAATCTTAAATTGTTTGATTACATATTTTGATTGTCATTTAAAACGTCCCATTTACGTAGCATTAATGGTTGATCAAACGTCCTCAATAAGTAATCGAATTCAATAAGCCTATTTGTGCATGAAAACAGACAAATGTAATAGCGTTTTGAGTGGTATTTACAATTCAGCAGATTAATTATCACATTAGCAAAAGATTTCAACGTGGTGCCTTCATATTCTGCTCAAAAACTATGGATGGCTGTTACTGTAGTTTCTTCTATCCTATCTCTTATTAGACTTTGTTAACTCGTTTACTTTAAAAAATCTTTGACTAGTTTTGCAGTTAACTTTGATGAACTGAGGATAGACTAATTCAGCAGTGGCTAAAATTCTCCACTGATTCATTCACTTTGTAAGTTGTTTCTCTCAAGATGCATTATGTGAATATAAATAGCATCTGATGAATCCAATAATTAAAATAAGAACATTATTTATATGAATAATTAAAAAAGCTGTTGTTTGATACCTGTTGCACAAAAGGTGATTCTCGTTCCCCAGTGGCCTAGTGGGTAACGCTTTGGTGTTTGGAGCGATGGGTACTGGGTTCGAGTCTCGGCGGTAACAAGATACCAATGGGGTGTAGATACATCCAGCTAACTAGTACCAAACAGGACGAAAACGCGTCCTGGATGCCACTGCTAGTCACCAAGCTGAATAAGATTAACGCAGTCTTCATTTACACTAACTAATATGTTACCAAAGAACTAATCACCGTTTTCCATTACTTATAATATGAAAAGAATTGGTTCTTTTAAAACCGTTAATACCCTGTAAAAACTACCTGTGCATTCTGTTCAGAAGTTGTAGTGTAATCTGAATCTGGCCAGAAACTGGGAAGTTTTAACTTTCACAGAGACAAAAACCAGCTTGTAATTTGTTGAGTTACCGTCTCTTTACAAATCGCTTCAAACTTACCACTGTGGCAGACAAAACTAAGAAATAGGCGCTCTTAGTCAGAAAAAAGTACGTCAAGATATGACGACATTAACTCTTGATAGAAGTAAAAATGTCAGATGATTTATTAGCATGTGGTTTAGCGATGCTATTGTCCACTGATCAAGTAAAGTTTGTAACTACAGGTTACACTAAGCTTAGGGGACAGAAAGTGTAATACCAAAATGTGAATTCCTAACATTTGCTTGAACTTCAAACGCTCATGAGGAGCGATAGCTGTACTATTATCGTATATTGTGTATACTTGTCTTCGGTGACATTTAACTAACTACGTATCTGTTCAGTCTTTGAGAACAAACTCCGACATAATTGTTTGCACACACCATTCTATCCATGAATATTTCCTTCAATCACCCGCAACTTCGAAGACGATGGAAAATAATTCTTAGTGCCTTTTTCCTGAGAAATAGTTTTTATAACATTGAATATATTACAAAAGAAATAATAACCATAAATAAAACTGTAAGATGAATAGCGTTCAACGTATTCATCTAAACATTACATAAACCTACTTTCTTCTTTGGAATAAATAACAGCTACTGTATCCCAATATTCAGCTTTCTGTACATAATCGTATAACGCCTGTCCAAAAGCTAAATAATGCGGATGTACATTTAAGGCATAACCACGAGATGTTTGACGATAGCCCCAGTCAATTTGTAAATGCGGTATACCGAACTGATTGCACAAAGCTTGTACTGCTGATGAAGCATGCGGTGTTGATGGCCCGTAAACTGCGATCACCTGTCGTTCAAGAAGCTGACAGGCTAAACGTATGATACGCGAAATCAAAATAATAGTTAGTCTTTGCAAAAATAAAAACTAACACCCAAAACATTGTAAATCAGTTGATTTTGTTGTATGGTATGACATGTGAATAAACAATATTGTTTTCATCATGGACTGACATCAGTTGGGGAAGCATTGAAATTTTAGGAGCACTGGACAGCTGTTTTGTCCTGGTATAGGACTCCTCAGCAGAACGCGCTATGTCATGAATTGACAGAAGTTGGAACTAGTGAACCACTGGAAACCGACCCGTGGCTGAATGGTTAACGCGTTCGCCGTAAAACCTGAAGGTCCTGAGTTCGGTCCCTAGCCGGTTGTGGGTGCGTACTGCTGAGGAGTCCCAAAATAGGACAAAAAAGCTGTCCAGTGCTCCCAGATTTCCAATGGTTCCCCAACTGATGTCCGTCCATGATGAATACTACTTCTAAGTTAAAAATCGCCATTCATTTCAATATTGTTTCATTTAGATCTTCCAATGCTTCACTACAATATACAAACCTTCCAACATTTATACAAAATATGGACCAATCAAGATAATTTGTCAGTCAATGATAACGAATTGTGTACTTTGAAATAATAATGGTGAAAGTATAAGGTTTGATAAGAATTTTGAAAATGACATGACAATGTAACCAGGTGTTTAGACAGATAAAGTAAATCAAAAAGGACAATAAATTTCCATAATACTAAAAGATGAATGCAGTGAGCAAAAAAGTTTAAATTCAAGTAAAATAACAGTTTGAAAGGAGTAATAAAAACAAAAAAAAAGAAGGGAACTGAGACTTATATAGACAATGCAGAGATAAAAATTGCAAGAATCTCAAAAACAAAGCTGCGGGTCGCTGATTCCAATTCCTAGAGCTTCAGCTATGCATAAATGGTGGGTTCGAAGAATATCGGAATCGCTCAACATTGTAATTATTATAATTATTATTATTAATATTATTGTTATTATTCTCGATCCCCTGGGTTCGTAATGGAATATTGGGCTTCAATAGCACGTCTCCAATGCGCTCTGTTCTCTGAAATATTTTGAACCTGGCTCCACGACTACCCACAAGCTCTCATTTCCTCCTCACACGATCTCCTCCATGTCACCCTCACCTCAGACGCCCAACTCGTCGCTTCCCCTTTGGATTCCACTCGACGGTCTGCCCTAGTGTGTGATGTCCCCAGTCGGCCTTCTCAGTGTATCCCCAATCCAACTCATCTACACTTTCTTCTGCATATTTGTTGGGCGATGGGTTGTTGGTTGGTTCGTTGCCAGTCAGAGGTCCTTGTTGCTTGTTCTCTCTGCCCATCCATCTGATCTTCAGTATCGAGCGTAGGCAGCTCTTGATGAATGTCTGTAGCTTGTTGGAAGTGCTTTTCGTGACACGCCAAGTCTCTGAGCCATACAGAAACACTGACTTGACTGACGTTGGTGTTGAAAATCTGGATCTTATTCATGCTTTATACTGAGTGCAGCAGATCTCCACACTGATTTCAGGCTAATGAAGGCCTATCTTGATTTCGCGATCCTGACTTTACGTCCTGTTTGCCCGCCTGTAGTTGAAACAGTGCTGCCTAGGTATGTAGGTGAAAGAGACTACTTCCTTTAGGTTTCTCCCGTTAATGGTGATTGGTGCTTGTTGTTGATGCTGTTGTTGTTGGTTGGTATCTTCATCACCTCTGTCTTCTCCACATTCACTTGAAGTCCCGTCTTCGCTGCCTCTTCGGTCAACTTGTTAGTCTTCGCCTGTAGATCTTCGAGTTTGTGCGACAAGACATTGGACATAAATCATCATCGAGGGCGGAATCCAAATCTTTTTCTGAGGTCTTTTCATCGGTCCAGCCAGCGTATGTCCATCTTCTCGCTCCTCACGGTTTGCTGCATGATCCAGTCCAGTCGAACACAATCAAGAATGTCATGGGTGATAGTAGGCAGCCTTGTTTCACTCCTGTCTTCACTTCAAAGGCGTCAATGAGCTTTCCATTGTGGATCACTTGGCATGTGGCGTCTTCACATAGCTGTTGAATGAGGTTGATAAAGATTAGTGGCACACCACAGTGTTGAAGCAGTTTCCGAATTACTTCTCGGTCGGCGCTGTCGAAGGCCTTCTCAAAGTCGATGAAGTTGAGGTAGAGAGTTGACTGCCATTCTATACTCTGTTCTATGATGATGCGTAGCATAGCGTTGCAATTTCATCCACACATGATTTGTTCCTCCCGAAGCCAGTCAGCCAGCCAGCCAGCCAGCCAGCCAGCCTGTTCCGGTCGTAGTTTTGAATCCAGTGCATCTTGTAGTCTCTCCAGGATGATGTGGCATCATAATTTGCTTGGGGGTGGACAGCAGCATGATTCCTCGCAAGTTCTTGCAAACACTGAGGTCTCCCTCCTTCGGGAGTTTGACGAGGTAGCCCTTCTTCCAATCAATCAGCAGGTACCTTCCCTTCCTTCCTTGCAAACCTTCTGCAGTAGTGGTGTGAGCATGTTCGCTGTTGTCTCTGAGCCTGTTCTCAGTGCTTCAGGACAAATTCCATCTGGTCCTGCTGCTTTCCCACATTTCAGTAGCTTTCTGGCATTCAGGACTTCCACTTTTGTCGGAGTGTTTGTGTTCACTGACAGTTCAATGGCTGGGCTGCTGGTGGTATTTCTGGACGAGTTGCAGGTGTTGGTGGTGGTCGATTCAAGAGCTTTTTGAAATGGTCAGCCCATCGTTTCCTTTGTTTCTCTTCTTTGGTAACTAGCTTTCCTTCACTATCTTTCATTGGTCTCGTCTGAGTTGACCTCTTCCGGATAGTGACCTGGTTATTTGATATAATGTTGTCAGGTGTCTCCTACCAGCAGCCTGTTCTGCTTCACTTTCAAGTGTGTCGTTGAAGTGTCTTTTGTCTTTGCACGCACACTCTTCTTCACTTCTTTGTCCAGTGTAGTGTTTTATACGTTGCACTCAGTTCCTCTTCTCGTTGTGCATCCTTGCACTGCTTCATCTGCTTCTTATGAATGTGATGCAATAAATCACTTTATGGGCATCTTTGTCATCACCAGCTGAGAAGCGTCTTTGAGCGGTTCGTATTTTGGATATATACTAAAAGCTGTATGTATTAGGGTGAAGCCTGATGGGATATTATGGAAAACAAATTTGTTCGCTTACCTGTTAATAACGACAAACTGCTTCAACCTTGGGCTACCAAATTTTCCCACCCAACATAAATGTCAATTTTCACCTTTCATTTTATTTCAATCATTTAAATATATCGTCTACATGCATTATGTACTGTAACATGTTTTGAAAATTTTTGCAACTCACTGTTTCCGGAGTTAGTAGCGAAACAAAGAAAACAATGTCACGTTATAAAGAAGTAAACTATTTTGCGCGCAAAGTTACATCATATTTCAATGCCTCGAATACTTAGCTTCAGTTGCAAATTCTGGCTGACTTTAAAGGCCGCTCAAGCACCTGATGAGACAGCCAATCACATTGCTTTATTGTGTGGAAAATTATTGTTGCAGGCGAAGTACTGGAAGCTGATTGGTAATTTCAGCAGTTGCTGGGGTAGCTTTTAAAGTCAGCCCAAATGCTCATACTGGCTGCATGAACTGCCCCCAACCGAATTTATGTCAGCATTTCTGATGATTATTCACTATAAACCGGGCGCTAATCCAAAACCAACTGACTGCTTCACATTATTGCTTTGAATAATGTTCTTATTAATATTATTCATATCCAATAACCATTTCGTCTGAAATTAATGTCCTCGTAGTAAACTTGCTGAGAAATTACATGCTGAGAATGCTACACTATGTTGTACATATAGTTTGGAACAAAACGATTATTATGGTTATTATTAATTTTCAAAATGCAAATTTTTAGTATTTAGTCGCAAAACTCCAAAATTATCTTTCTGAAACCTACGTGTTCCCTCACCCAATCGTAAAAAATGATCCCAGAATATAGTGCTACTTCTAAGACTACTTTTAAAGCCTTAATGAGTTTCTTAGTCTTCCGTGATGGTTTGAATTAGCCACACTACACGCATGTACCATAGTTTCACCTTTTTGTTTGATATATAAATAGACCAAGGACATTTGGGAAAGGAGAGATAGTCTTTTTATCAAGCTGCTAGCCCCCAAACATGGTTCGATTTGCATGTGGATACTTTGACTTAGCTATGCTCAAGCCCCTTTTGACACCACGGAGATTTAAATTATTGTCAGTTATGCAACCTTTGAAAAACAAAACAGTGAACAGATGTTTCTCCATGTTCCAAGACAATTTATACTCTTATACCTAAATTCCTTATGCCCTTCTTTCAGTTCATCTTATGATTTCACTGTCCCAGTTACCTTAAGAAGTGGGACACAGAACGTTGGTCTAATGTTCCATAAGATTATTCTGTTTTATTAAGTCAGTTACAAATATTGATAATCAAACCCGGTTTTTGCTGTTGAAAGAAATTTGAAGTTAAAGTATAGCAACCATTTAGTCTCAGAATTATTCATCGCCAAAACATCTTGAGCACTACCGAAAGCTACATCGGAAACATAATTTACTGAAAAGCAACATATCAGAAGGTCCATATACTATAGAAGTCTTTAACTTTGGTAGTTGTCTGCATCGGTAGGGGTGGCTTTAGAGGTCAGGTTAATTGTTTGAGTAATAATCGAAATTCATATGGCATAAAAATGTTTTAGAAACTTTGTGTGTTTCTTTTTTAAAGTCATAAATATTCATAAATGTAACGGAAAAAAACTACGAGTTTTTAGCCGGGGAGTACTAATCACTGTGATTAGCCGAAAAGGAAGCGAAGTAGTGGAAGCGAAGAAGTAGAGTACAAAGGAATAGAATAGGAAGTGTGAAAAATAAACAACAGGAAATAAGGCCCTAGTTACTTATGTACATGCGCTCTCACACAGTTTCACATGTATCCAAGATGAATATGCAAATTTTAGTCAATAAGTTAGAAAAATTTCATGAATAGAACAGATTAAAAGATAACATGAAATCTTTCGATATGGACGATCGTTTCCTTCCATATACACCAACTTAATACTTAATGCCTACTAGTCGGTAAGAGAGTTAGCAAATAAGGAAGGGATGACGTTTCTGAAAGGGATACTTTAAACTGAAAGTGAGACAGTTACATCTTCGAGAGACCATTATTTCTCTTTCTCTTTCATGCTTTAATTTATACAGCAGTTCGATTTTCCCCACTTAGAACGATTTCCAAATATTTGGCACATTACAGTGTGCCATTCAAATATTCCCTTCATTGATGAGCTAGATCTGTGCTGCTGAAAGGTTACTCAGAAATATGTGATCCAAACATTATCGTACTATAACTTCTGCAAGTTCAGTGGTAGGTAAGTGTTAGAAAGGTGTTTCACCCTACTGTGGTACTCATGAATTATATACCTAGAAGAAAACTCTGGAGACTGGGACGATTCCTTGGACGTTTTAGTACTGCCATATTGATTTCAATGACTGGTATGTTGGAGGCAAAACCTCTTGATGATCCTCAGAAGTAAAGCTCAACCACTAAAAGTACTACCTGAAGTTGAAAATGGAATCCAGATTAACTTCGCATTTTCGTGTTTTGTTTACTTTTCTGCTTAAAAACAATCTTATCTCTCTTGAATTATTTTAATCACTGTTGTGACTATTCATTCTTTACAGGGCTTTTATTTAGGCCAGTGAATATCGAACGCTTACATTTCAGAGGAAATCGATGTTATGTGTGACTGCGGTCAAAACAAAAAACAGTTGCATAAGAATGTCTGCACATAGGATTGACTGGAATTCGAGTAGCTCATATACACAGGCATTTATTGTAGTTAAATAATAGTTACCAATTTCTTTAAAGACATTTTGAATGCGAAGAGTGTAAAATTTGCAGTAGCTAAGCGACAAGCTTATAAACTATTTCTATGTGAAAATGACTACAGACTGGAAGCTGTCATTCACTTGTAGGGAACAAAACTTTCACTAGATATTTTATATTTCGTAGTACTTCTACTTGCTATGCTACTTAGACTAATCACAGTTACCCATCTAGAGATTTGGAGATGAATTTAGTCCGAAAGAATAAACTCGCAACGGTGTGGTGAATCACAGTATTAGCTCAGTAGTACCGATGAAAACAACTGATAAATGTCCTAAAGTAAGATGCAATTATGTCTCCTGAAAAGCAGCTGGATCATAGCATTCAGGAAATCAGGTCAAAGTTCACAAGTTAACGTGTGATAATTTCAAACACAGTTGCCGATATGACAGGATTTCAAATTATACTGATCTAAAGATGCTGTACAAGAGAAGAGTAAGCTTCTGTTCAGCATTTAGGATATTTCAAAGGAAATGTCCTTTTGCATTTCCCCTTGATTCCTTAGAATTTGACAACCTCCAACAGTTCTCATTAGTCTATACTATGATGTAAGCTGACCAAGCATCTATATGCACCCAAAAGTTTTAATAAATGGAACAATGATTATCTAGTCTATAAAATTGTCACTAATTCAACACCTACAAGATCACTCTAGTTAATTTATTAAGTTTATATCCCAGTATCATAGCAACAAACTCCAATTAGCCTACCATAAAAAGCAATTTTTATCAATACAACATATCAAGGACTGCAAATAAATGTCAAGATTGAAGCGGATGTTGTAGGAGGGTTGAAAGTTTAGTAGAATGAGGACTAAATACGAATATAGATTAAAACGAAAATACATAGTGGCAGTAGTAGTAGTAGTAATAGTAACAACTGTATTAAATGACACCTAAATTTCATCATGTCATCCGACGCTTCCCACTAGTTTGCGAACACACTCACCTAAAGGGACACATTTAACTATTCAAACGATGTGATCAACGTATGAGATTTTCACAGTACTCTTTTGTTTGAGAATAAACAATTCTCTTCCCCTCTTTGGTTATTCTCCTTGAGACTACTGTTCTACAGCGTTTTAAGTATGAAGATTTGGATCCTTGTTTTGGTCTATTTATAAGTTTTATCCACACACATTTTCAGTAAACACCTTTATTTTAATACACTTCACTTATCTATTTTTGTTAATCGACTAGAATTTGAATAAAATATCAAAGCAAGAACTGTTGCATGTATCATCTATAAATTACTTCCTCCTAATCAGAACTTTATTTTAAAATAAGCATGAATTATTCCGAGATATTCTAGAAATAAAAAGAGCTAATAATCAAACCAAAGAAGACTGACTTAAAAAGCTTCTTTTTGAGACAGATTTTCATACGACAATATCTTATTTCCTATTAAAATAAATACCTTCGGCTTAATTAAATCACAAAATTTTTCACGTGAAACAAAAAATAAGGAGTAAAAAAGCTCATCTTGTGGAGACAAGGAAATAGTCACTTGAACAAATTATATTCCGTAAAAATGCCTAAAATGAAATAGCTCAATGAAATACTAGTTAAAGATTCAACTGACAGTTACTTTTATCTAGCTGTAACATCGAAGACCCTTTTCATTACGTTTTAAAATAAGCTTATAGGCCATTTAATGTTCGACAAACCATGTTATTCCAGTTTGACACTATTCTAAAGTGCACAACTCCGACTCTATATGGAACCAAACCCTGTCGTTCAGTCTTAGTGAAGAGTGCTCTGATTTTTGACCTCGGTGGTTTATAGGTACAAAGCGAAACTGATTTGAAGACAAATGTCGAATAATGACTTCAAATTATGATCACCATACATTATTTTTGGAAATATGAGTTTATTAATTCGATTAAAATGGTTCATGTCTATTTCGTAATGAGATAGTAGAAGTGAACACAGTGAAGGCCATCGTTATGAAGAAAAACTGAAATATGGTTAGCGCTTAATTTTCACATCTTTGTCCGAAAATTATCTTAAGGCCTTATTCCCCATTCGTGAGTGGCAAAATTATCTGATTTCATTGTGCTGCTTTAAAGGCCTACTCTTCATTGCATACGAATTCCAATGGTTTCAAGATGTTGTTAACCAAATACAAATACAGATACTCAATGACAATACTGTATAGAGGTCATACCACGTCATGAACCAACAGAAGTAGGAAATGTGAACAACTGGGTCCCTACCCAGTGGTTCAATGGCAGCATGCTGGCCACGTGACCCAAAGATCTTAGGTTCGACCCCTGGTGGGTAATGGGTATGCACTACTGATGAGTCCCGTCTAGGACAAAACACCTGTCAAATGCTTCCAACTTTGTAATGTTTCTCCAAATGATGTCAGTTCATGATGAATACCAACCTGAAATTGAAAATAAATTCCACAAACTTCCGAATTGAATGTTGCTAACCAGTTTATCTACTTTGAAAAGCTAAACTACACCATCGATATCTACTTTTTAAGTGTTCATTACGCTGATACTCTCCCTTGTATTATCATGTCATCTTTAAAATAAGGACTATATTTGACCTGTAAATTGATAATTCTTCAGACAGACTGCACAGCTTTTATTCGAAAAAGATAGACAAAATAACACTAAAAATCACTATATCACATGAAATATTTTATCCACCTCAAAACTTATTGTGGAATGAAATTAAGGCATATTTAAAAGCAAAAATGAATTGTCATAGATGTTTCTAGTCTCTGACTGTAATCGAATTCACCCTAACTTGGTATATATGCATGCAGCGAGTAAATACACGTAAGTTGATTGTACTATGTGGTGAAATATTGACTACGACAGCAATACTGTGAACTACTGGAAAGTTCCCACCATTATTTCCGGCTATGTTAGTCGGTCAAATAATATGAAGGCAATATAAGGACCCTGACTTTGATCTAACTACTTACAAAGCCAAAAAACGTTTATCCGCAAAATTCCAAACGTATCCTGAAGGTAACTTTATAAATATATATATATATATATATATATATATATATATATATATATATATATATATATATGCATATATATATGTGCACTACTGATGCCTTAGGAAACCAGATGTATTTTCTCCAGTCATACATCTACTCAATGTTGCAGGAGAATATAGCAGTTGATGTTATTCGTAGTTCACCTTTACGCATCAATACCTTTTTGGACCTAGCTTTTTATCAGAAGCAGAAGATAATTCATGCTAGAATCTACCAATTGTTTTCCATTATGAAATGATCAAAGTAACAAGTATACATTTATGACAAACAAAATTATTCCCATTATAGTGAATCACACAAGGGGGAGTAAGATGTATCACATACCTTTACGAGTTGCTTCGAAACTGTCGTCTCCATCAATTGTCTCTATAATCGGTATAAGCTGGAACCGATGATTTGATGAATCGTGTTGTTGTAGAAGTTTATTAGCTGCTTGTATACTCTTCTTAAAACAGATCTCTTGTGCTACATCATCTTTTTCGATTAAAGCACCTGAAAACAAACAAAAAGGAAAATGGTTCTTTTTTGAAAAATATTCATTCTACAAGACAATATTGATTTGCATGCAACCAGTTGATTTCATAGACGATAAGTGGTGAATGTGTCTTGAAGTCAAGCTGAAACATTTTTAAGGATTGCATCTCAAAGTTTAGTTGGAAGAATGGTAGGTCAACAAAAAGTGACTGTTAGTTCAAAACTTAATAAGATCTAGTTCTTATTTCTGCATCATTCATCACTTTTGCATAAACAGTCTCATAAATAGGAATTTCCTATTCCTGAATGCACTACTAACAAGGATATCAAACAATTCCACCCACAGACTAATGTACACAAAAACAACATGCAATGAACGATTAATCAAAGCTTTATACGTCTTAAAAACAAATAGATCCTTGTTCTTTCATTATGTTCAAGGGTTCAGAAGCGCTCTTCTTAGGATATACTGGGCGTTGAGGTTAAATTTTCTGCCTAGCATCCTACTGGAAAACGCAAAGTATCAAGATCCATTGGTTCTAAAATAAAATAAAAGCCACAAGTGTAAGGTAATCGACCGTTTCAAAGACAGCTCTGTATGTGAAACATATAAGTGAAGACATTTCATGTAAATTGTGTGATAACTACATTATCCAGTAGACAATTATTCCATTAACGTGTTGATCACAGAATGCCGCATTTTGTCTTATCAGTGTGCATTTATCAGTTTACTCTACACAGCATCAACTCAGGAAAAACATTTTGGAACGTTGTCCATCTTGGTTTTTCAGAGAATAAAGGAGGAATATCAACAGTTCTATTTTCGAACAGTTTATATCCAGATACCTAGCCCCTCCTGGCATTTCCTTCAAATAAGTTTGCAAACTTCCGCGTGCCATTTTCAAAGGCTATCGAGTCATCAACAATTCACAACTTTAAACTTGAGCTTTGCGCTGAATAACACCACGTGCACTCATTAGCTTTACCACAGCTTGAGTAAGGATTTCCTCCTGTCTTTCGGAACAACTTTTTATCCTACTATTGAACAACAATGCAATCATGAACTCCTAATGGTTAATGCTAAACTGTTATTAGCTTCAAATTATTATGAATACGATTATATAGCTTTAATAAGTGAAACTGCCAAGGAGTAAATTTTCTTTTCTCTTACATCTTTATTCTATGACTTAGTTATATATTCTTAACAATGGAAATCTGCTATACTATGTGTTACTGCGACCACTATATAATAATCATCGCTGACTAGCATACGTAAACAGTCGCTCTAAATAGTAATAAAAATTCGTGGCTTTTAAACACAACTAAGTGAATCGAAGTGGAAGTAGCTCATATGATGCAATAAGTCAGTGTACACAGTGCTTAATGTGATAACTCCTAAAGTTAAGCTCACTGATTCAGAGAAAAGAGCTCACATTTTTATCACAATAAATGTAAATTGATTTATTTTAGGTAATCAAACCCACAGAGCGAACGTCTTCTCCACTATTTCTTCAGTAGCCAATGAGTTATTGTCTTGTGATTAAAATGGGAACTACCATTTATAAAAGATAAATGTCAATTTAATGATCCTGGATTATCTGGAAAAGCTAAGAAGTAGACCTTTATTTTTGGGCGGGCGGCAGCTGAAAATAAACAACGTGACTGTACAGTGCTTGCGCAATACTGAGTAACAACAAGAAAGATAATTAGGTAGAACCATAAATCATATCGGAAATGTAAACTAGGCGAGGGAATCGTGAATCAGTTAAAAGTTTGTTCCACTTGAATACACTTTTGAGGAGGCTACTAAGCTTTTCCATTAACTGTTGTGTTAGTTAGGTTACTGATCTTATATCATTATAAACTTAGCTAAATCCTTATACTCTATCAACCTGATTTACTCTGTTTGACTAGTGTGACCTTTGTACTTTACCTCAGAAAAGATGCACAGTATTTGGCAAATTCTTTTGTCTAAAAGAGTCGGTGGAATCCATAAGCTGACTAATTTCGTCACTGAGTGAATTTTTAGTTGATAACTACTTTGTAGCAAGAAATTCATTAGGAAGTGAAGTATTTCACATTTTATGAAGGTTTATGAAGGATATTTACCAACCTTGAGAGTTATTGCCTTGTGGACAGTGATGTCAGTCTTTCTTTCTTATCAGAGGTTGACCTTCATAACTGTCGTTATCATTTGACCTGGGCTGTTGACCTAATGTCTGATTACTGATTTGCTTGATTGATTTTCAGTTGACTTTCTTAGTAGTCCGTATGGGCAGTTTGATTGGAGTCCATGCTTCCAGGACCTTATTGCAGCTTTTGAGCTTGCTTTTTGTAGTATTTCCACGTTTTACTAGTTGAAGTTAGGGTTAAGCTTGTCTACTTGAATTAGTGATAACATGTCAAGTCATTTGACTTAATAATACTGACAGTTAAATGTCTAGACTATGTCGGTCTTGTCTTCATTGAGTAATGGATCCTTTAGCTTGCGTAAGACGTTCTACATGAACTTGGTTGGTTTTTGTGTCACACTAATGCCAAAGGAGTGAAATAATTGGTTGACGGTTTCTGAGACATCTTTGATATATAGTAAAATTATGCAATTTGTAGGTTAGGTTGATTGTTCTGGTGTATATTCTGTCGATAAGCATTTCTTGATTAATTTGTTTGGAAAGCCATTTACCCTAAGTACTTTGTATAGCTGATTCTCCTTCAAATTCCGCTGTTGTCGAGTGCTGCAGTGAGTGTTGGAAAGTGTATAGTGCTTCCACACAACTCTTCCTGAGAGACGTGAAGTTGTTAGTTAAGTTGTTCACAATTTGTTCTGTCTTTGTCAACTTCTTGAGTTCTTGAGTCTACAATGTTCTGTCACGTGTTCTTTTGAAAAGCAAATCCTGGAAAGCGATTCCTCCGTTTTCTTCTTCCTCTTCAGGAGATCGAGTGCATTCACAGATTTGATTGATGTGATTGGAAGTATTTTCCAACTTGCTTATTCCAATAATTGCTAACTCGTCTTAAATGGAATGAATTCGAACCTTCGGTTTGATTGCTGAAATGAATTTTTATTCTAGTTTCTGGGCTATTGGTTCAGCAGTCGGTCCGGATATTGGTGAGCCCATGGCATTTCTTTTGGTATGTTTATAGATCTTCCCACTGAACTGAAAGTAAGTTGTGAGACATTTGTTGATTAATTTGGTCAATTTTTTATTAGTAGTTTTCGCAATCTTCTGAAGATTTTGGTTACTGGTGAGAAGGACGCTCATTCTTATGTTGTCGAAATTTCGGCTGTTAGACGTAAAAGATGCAGACAGTATCCCATATTACTTGAGGAACTAGGTTATTCAAATAATTGAGTGTTGGCATTCATCAATAGGATGATTTAGTCTGTTTTATAATTCTCTAAGTAGATTAAATTACGATACTCCTGATATTGATACTATTGGTGACAATCGAATATCTACATTGTGTACTTCTAGTTGGCAGTAGAATCAAGATAAAACTACACCATTCACCTACATTCGCCTCTAATCCTCTTTCATCGCCTAAATAGATAAGCTGACTTATTTTTCATCAGTTATCCAGTTAATTGACACAATTCTTTTCTATCAGCTGATAGCTTCATTTGTTACTGAGTAATTCCTATGCGTTCTTCACGCAATTCGATATCCTAATGCAAACCGATAGTATTAAATTGAATGCAGTTCATTATTCGAATGAAAATTCTTCCCTCAGGTTCCTAGCGTAAAACACGGATTCATAACATATCGTCATTTCAACACGTTCTAAGAAATCTTTTAAACCAGGTCCCATGACTACCCACAAGCTCTCATTTCCTCCTCACACGATCTCCTCCATGTCACCCTCACCTCAGACGCCCAACTCGTCGCTTCCCCTTTGGATTCCACTCGACGGTCTGCCCTAGTGTGTGATGTCCCCAGTCGGCCTTCTCAGTGTATCCCCAATCCAACTCATCTACACTTTCTTCTGCATATTTGTTGGGCGATGGGTTGTTGGTTGGTTCGTTGCCAGTCAGAGGTCCTTGTTGCTTGTTCCCTCTGCCCATCCATCTGATCTTCAGTATCGAGCGTAGGCAGCTCTTGATGAATGTCTGTAGCTTGTTGGAAGTGCTTTTCGTGACACGCCAAGTCTCTGAGCCATACAGAAACACTGACTTGACTGACGTTGGTGTTGAAAATCTGGATCTTATTCATGCTTTATACTGAGTGCAGCAGATCTCCACACTGATTTCAGATTGATGAAAGCCTGTCTTGCTGGTTTTCCGATCCTGGTCATGACATTCTCGTCTGTGCCGCCTGTAGTTGGAACAGTGCTGCCCAGAGAGGAGAAGGAGGCTAAATCCTTTAGGTTTCTCCCGTTAGTGGTGATTGGTGCTTGTTGTTGATGCTGTTGTTGTTGGTTGAGTATCTTCATCACCTCTGTCTTCTCCACATTCACTTGAAGTCCCGTCTTCGCTGCCTCTTCGGTCAACTTGTTAGTCTTCGCCTGTAGATCTTCGAGTTTGTGCGACAAGACATTGGACATAAATGATCATCGAGGGCGGAATCCAAATCTTTTTCTGAGGTCCTTTCATCGGTCCAGCCAGCGTATGTCCATCTTCTCGCTCCTCACGGTTTGCTGCATGATCCAGTCCAGTCGAACACAATCAAGAATGTCATGGGTGATAGTAGGCAGCCTTGTTTCACTCCTGTCTTCACTTCAAAGGCGTCAATGAGCTTTCCATTGTGGATCACTTGGCATGTGGCGTCTTCACATAGCTGTTGAATGAGGTTGATAAAGATTAGTGGCACACCACAGTGTTGAAGCAGTTTCCGAATTACTTCTCGGTCGGCGCTGTCGAAGGCCTTCTCAAAGTCGATGAAGTTGAGGTAGAGAGTTGACTGCCATTCTATACTCTGTTCTATGATGATGCGTAGCATAGCGTTGCAATTTCATCCACACATGATTTGTTCCTCCCGAAGCCAGTCAGCCAGCCAGCAAGCCAGCAGCCAGCCAGCCTGTTCCGGTCGTAGTTTTGAATCCAGTGCATCTTGTAGTCTCTCCAGGATGATGTGGCATCATAATTTGCTTGGGGGTGGACAGCAGCATGATTCCTCGCAAGTTCTTGCAAACACTGAGGTCTCCCTCCTTCGGGAGTTTGACGAGGTAGCCCTTCTTCCAATCAATCAGCAGGTACCTTCCCTTCCTTCCTTGCAAACCTTCTGCAGTAGTGGTGTGAGCATGTTCGCTGTTGTCTCTGAGCCTGTTCTCAGTGCTTCAGGACAAATTCCATCTGGTCCTGCTGCTTTCCCACATTTCAGTAGCTTTCTGGCATTCAGGACTTCCACTTTTGTCGGAGTGTTTGTGTTCACTGACAGTTCAATGGCTGGGCTGCTGGTGGTATTTCTGGACGAGTTGCAGGTGTTGGTGGTGGTCGATTCAAGAGCTTTTTGAAATGGTCAGCCCATCGTTTCCTTTGTTTCTCTTCTTTGGTAACTAGCTTTCCTTCACTATCTTTCATTGGTCTCGTCTGAGTTGACCTCTTCCGGATAGTGACCTGGTTATTTGATATAATGTTGTCAGGTGTCTCCTACCAGCAGCCTGTTCTGCTTCACTTTCAAGTGTGTCGTTGAAGTGTCTTTTGTCTTTGCACGCACACTCTTCTTCACTAGTTTGTTGCCTCTGTGTCCTGACACTTCAATGCGATACCTTCTCATCTGTTTTGCAATCTGGGCAGCCTTGGTAGGTTCATGCATGGTGCGGACATTCTGTGTCCCCACGTTTACTCCTGTTTCCATCGAGAGAGAGAAGACACATCGGCCAATCGGCTTCCCGAAGGCTTTCATCAACCGGCGTCATTTTGTCTCTCCGATTCCAGCGAGGAATAAGTTTGTTCTTACTTTTTATATTTTGTTTGTGCTTTGAAGTTTCTTCAGCGGTTAGATTTGTTTTACGGGGTAGGGTTACTAGCCCTATACCCAACCTTCCCTTTTTATCCGGGCTTAGGACGGGCTAGTAACTAGTGAACTAGTTAACTGGGCGAGGTCTGGTATGTTGTTAATATGGCAATTTTCTTTTCTGATGTTAGTTAATTCGGTTATTTTCTCTTTTTTTTCTTCATACTCCTTTCACTGGATTTTCGAAACCGTATCACTGGTTGTCATAGTTCCTGTTGTTTTTCAGCTGTAACTGCTCAAGTTTTCAACTAGGACTGAAAGGCTACACACATATCCAGTATGTTCCCATTTTTTGCATTCAGTTATGTCCTTTTGTGAAGTAAATCAATATTTATAGAAGATAGAGCTCTTTCTTAACGGTTCACCACCAAATCCTGATTTTCTTATCCACCTATTTGAGAAATTTATTGATGTGTTTTCCTCTTCTTCTGCTTTACGTTTTTCTTTTTGTGTTTATGAAGGTGGTTTCTTGATTCATTATCTCCGTTCTTAGTACTGGTCCCAGGATTTATATTTGAATCCTGATTATCCTGTTGTGTTTCTTGAGTCTGTTGTATACATCTGATATCATTCCCCGTCCCTTTTTCCTCCAGATTGCTCAGTGATCCTTCATTCAGTGTGACAACTGATAGACGATTTATATTTTACACTTCGTGTCAACATATGCTTTTGCAAACACTCAGGTAAAAAGGAAAGTCGTGCTTGGATGGAAGCAATCTATTCGGCGAAATTCTCTTTCTTTCAGGTATGAAGAAGTACACTGCACCAAAAGGTTTGAGGTAGGAGAGTAGATCTACAGGTCTAAATACCACTCTAATCGCAGTCCTATCAGGAATCATGCGCAGGGTTTCTTATGTACCATCCATATACAGCAAAACAGTAAAGACCTTAAACTGTGAATTATTTACCCATATTACTACTCCTTTTCTTCTGAGGTCTTATGAATTTCTCAGTGAGGTTCCTAGGGTATTTGTTAATTAGTGAAAGATAAACGTTTCGTTCAAATTTGTAGGCTTACCAGTTGAACTCCTTGCTCGATTACTTAAGCATTTAACCAAGACTGCTTTTACGGATGTGAGATGGGATGACTTACAGTCAAGATATAAAACTGAGTGTTCTTCTGTAAACACTAGTGTCTAGACCCCCATCTTGTATTCGCTGTTTTTTTGAAATCCAGCACAGCAAATTCTTTTTGTTCCTTTTCTAACTCATAAGAAAGTTGAATCCTTTCTAACACTGAGTTTATGTTTGTGTTGAAAGTATGAATATGTTTCGATTTTAAAAAAGTGAAGGCGTGACCAATTTAAGTCCACTATATCATCGGAGTAGCAAAAAAATGTTAGCACAGTATGAGAACTTGACTAATTCTCTGCAGTACATTTATGTAATTAATAAGTGAAATGAGAACCCCCCTTTAATGTGAAAATTAAGGGCTGCCTTGCGTAAAATGTTGAGTTATCCGGGAACGTGTAAAGTAATGCACGAAACAAAGTTAGTCCATCATTTTTCCCAGTCCCCAAAACTGGTAGTTAAACTGTTGTGCTTTCTTACGATGTATTAACGTGTCGAAACAAGTCATGAGCTTCCTTGAAATAAATTCAGTCCCCAGTCACGGTTAGAAGAACGCATAGACTTTTCATCATCTTTATACTCAACATGATTTCATAGTTAATGACTCAGTATGAAACACTGTTTATAGATAGGGGAAAAGTTGTCGATTCACAATTTTTGAGTTCCTGCCGACAGCAAAAGCCAACAAGAACACAGCAAGTTCACATGAAGCCAATAAGAGATAAACAAGAGGATATGTGATAAAAATGTCAAATATCAATTTTTTTAGCATAATCAAATAAGCATCATCAGTGATAACTGCTTACATGTGCCCTGTTTTATATGAGAAATACTTCTTGTCCGTATCGACAACTGGATAAACACTATAGGATTGAACGCATGTTTCTAGATGAATGAGAGTAAATTCAAAATGTCAACCTAAAATTGTCGGAACATTCAAAGATGGTTTTCACGATAACTCGATATCAGCAGAACAACTGTCGTTCACTAATTTAAGGATATTTGCCTCAAGCGCTATAACTAGAAGTTGCAAAATCTAAATCTCATCTTATAATGTACAGAACCATCTTTGAGATGGCATTTCACTACTACTAGTTTACTATGACTTACAATTTCAACTGATAAGAGTTTTTCGTTTGTTCGGAAACTGTTCAATTTAGCCATATTTTTTAGACTTGAAGATGATGGCTGGTAACAGATACGCATTTACTAAGTGCTTAAACAGGGATCACACTCATATAACTTCCATCCATCTAGTATTGAATTGGGACTGAAATTGTGTTCATATTTGCTTAACAATAACAAAATATTATGCACCTATGACATTAGGTGAATAAGCATGCACTACAGATGGTCATAAATGCACTAATACACGATCAGTGAGAAGCAACCGTCTAAAGCTTCTTATTTCACTTATAGCTGTGATAACATTTCAGAAAGTTATTACATTGACCTGATAGGTAGTTTGTAACACTTTAACCAATGTGCATACCGAAAATATGCTTGGACTACTTAAAGTACTGATTACATCGAAGACAGCTGCTGAATTGAGAAATCAATCATTAGGTTGAAATCGTCATTTCATCAAATCTCAACAACCAGTGACCATATCTTCTATCATCTTAATATCGCAAGTGAAATTACTGCTATTGAATGGCAAATATTCCTGCAACTCAGTGGATTCATTTGAATTATATAAACCTTGCTTGAATGAATCAGTTTTCTGTGCAATAGGGATTTACGAACTTCTGACAAGTAAAATTCTGCTGGCAGTCATCAGCAAGGCATTGCATCAAATTTGACAAAACTGACATCCTCATAGATATCTGAACAGATAATTACAGAAATTACTTTTCAGCAATTCTAAGCGAAACAAAATCCACGTACAAATGGATTGAGAGTATTTATCCGTTAGTGAAAGTAAATAAGTAAGTATACCAAGAAAAGCCGCAGTGCATACGATTTTCTACCAGTTAATGCAGTCTCCATTGAATTGACGGGGTTGCATCACATGCTGCATGATATACAGAGATGCACAACATCGCCTGATTAACTAGTTCACTAGTTACTAGCCCGTCCTAAGCCCGGATAAAAAGGGAAGGTTGGGTATAGGGCTAGTAACCCTACCCCGTAAAACAAATCTAACCGCTGAAGAAACTTCAAAGCACAAACAAAATATAAAAAGTAAGAACAAACTTATTCCTCGCTGGAATCGGAGAGACAAAATGACGCCGGTTGATGAAAGCCTTCGGGAAGCCGATTGGCCGATGTGTCTTCTCTCTCTCGATGGAAACAGGAGTAAACGTGGGACACAGAATGTCCGCACCATGCATGAACCTACCAAGGCTGCCCAGATTGCAAACAGATGAGAAGGTATCGCATTGAAGTGTCAGGACACAGAGGCAACAAACTAGTGAAGAAGAGTGTGCGTGCAAAGACAAAAGACACTTCAACGACACACTTGAAAGTGAAGCAGAACAGGCTGCTGGTAGGAGACACCTGACAACATTATATCAAATAACCAGGTCACTATCCGGAAGAGGTCAACTCAGACGAGACCAATGAAAGATAGTGAAGGAAAGCTAGTTACCAAAGAAGAGAAACAAAGGAAACGATGGGCTGACCATTTCAAAAAGCTCTTGAATCGACCACCACCAACACCTGCAACTCGTCCAGAAATACCACCAGCAGCCCAGCCATTGAACTGTCAGTGAACACAAACACTCCGACAAAAGTGGAAGTCCTGAATGCCAGAAAGCTACTGAAATGTGGGAAAGCAGCAGGACCAGATGGAATTTGTCCTGAAGCACTGAGAACAGGCTCAGAGACAACAGCGAACATGCTCACACCACTACTGCAGAAGGTTTGCAAGGAAGGAAGGGAAGGTACCTGCTGATTGATTGGAAGAAGGGCTACCTCGTCAAACTCCCGAAGGAGGGAGACCTCAGTGTTTGCAAGAACTTGCGAGGAATCATGCTGCTGTCCACCCCCAAGCAAATTATGATGCCACATCATCCTGGAGAGACTACAAGATGCACTGGATTCAAAACTACGACCGGAACAGGCTGGCTGGCTGCTGGCTTGCTGGCTGGCTGACTGGCTTCGGGAGGAACAAATCATGTGTGGATGAAATTGCAACGCTATGCTACGCATCATCATAGAACAGAGTATAGAATGGCAGTCAACTCTCTACCTCAACTTCATCGACTTTGAGAAGGCCTTCGACAGCGCCGACCGAGAAGTAATTCGGAAACTGCTTCAACACTGTGGTGTGCCACTAATCTTTATCAACCTCATTCAACAGCTATGTGAAGACGCCACATGCCAAGTGATCCACAATGGAAAGCTCATTGACGCCTTTGAAGTGAAGACAGGAGTGAAACAAGGCTGCCTACTATCACCCATGACATTCTTGATTGTGTTCGACTGGACTGGATCATGCAGCAAACCGTGAGGAGCGAGAAGATGGACATACGCTGGCTGGACCGATGAAAAGACCTCAGAAAAAGATTTGGATTCCGCCCTCGATGATCATTTATGTCCAATGTCTTGTCGCACAAACTCGAAGATCTACAGGCGAAGACTAACAAGTTGACCGAAGAGGCAGCGAAGACGGGACTTCAAGTGAATGTGGAGAAGACAGAGGTGATGAAGATACCAACCAACAACAACAGCATCAACAACAAGCACCAATCACCATTAACGGGAGAAACCTAAAGGAAGTAGTCTCTTTCACCTACATACCTAGGCAGCAGTCTTTCATCTACCTGGGCAGCATCTTTCAACTGCAGAGGGCGGCACAGACGAGAATGTCATGACCAGGATCGGAAAACCAGCAAGACAGGCTTTCATCAATCTGAAATCAGTGTGGAGATCTGCTGCACTCAGTATAAAGCATGAATAAGATCCAGATTTTCAACACCAACGTCAGTCAAGTCAGTGTTTCTGTATGGCTCAGAGACTTGGCGTGTCACGAAAAGCACTTCCAACAAGCTACAGACATTCATCAAGAGCTGCCTACGCTCGATACTGAAGATCAGATGGATGGGCAGAGAGAACAAGCAACAAGGACCTCTGACTGGCAACGAACCAACCAACAACCCATCGCCCAACAAATATGCAGAAGAAAGTGTAGATGAGTTGGATTGGGGATACACTGAGAAGGCCGATTTGGGACATCACGCACTAGGGCAGACCGTCGAGTGGAATCCAAAGGGGAAGCGACGAGTTGGGCGTCTGAGGTGAGGATGACATGGAAGAGATCGTGTGAGGAGGAAATGAGAGCTTGTGGGTAGTCATGGGACCTGGTTCAAACGATTTCGGAGAACGTGTTAGGTGGCGATTTGCTACTGAATCCTTATGTTCTTTTGCTACCTATGGGACAAATATGAGTATGAATGTTATAGGTGTGCACTATTAAGAAGCGTAGATTGTTTGTTAGAATTTTATATATTTGTCATCGGAAAAGAAAACGGAATTGCTTTTGATTTTTTTGGTTATCCTTATTTTTATATTCTTGTGTTTAAAATGCATGCCCAGTGAACAGCAGGATTATTAAGACGTTTATTGTATAGAAATAAATTCAAAAGAACAATAGATTTTTCAAGTGGAAAATGGTCTTATTGGCGGAATTGATATCTACATCATTATACTAACAGTTTAATCATGTTTAATTTTGATACTGGTTGATTTTTGAAAGTAGAATGGAAATCTGGACTGCGACTGGATTCGGACCAGCGACCTCTGAGTTTTCGGCCTGATGATACTCTTCTAACTGAGCTGCTAGACCCAATTTCTATCTAAGATAGTCAAAATAATATTTTTGTTTGTCAAACATTCATCTGACATTTTAATTTTACCAATGATAATTTCTATTTTGTTGATGCAGTAACACTGATCTTATTGGCTTCTATCACGCGGACCGTAAGAATTTTGTTAAACACCTCCTGCACTGAACGAATATACTTCAGCTCTTGCTCTCAACTTATTTAACCATTTGCAGTTCGTTCCACATTCTGTAGCGTCATACCATGCAATTAGAAAGTGACTCTTTGAAGTTAACTACTTCACTATTTCATGCTACATTTTCGTCGGATGGACCTTCATGGCTTTGGATTTATTTAGGAGGGTCAGGTGAGACCAGTCGTGGACTGACATTCATGAAAAATGTCTTTACGTTCGCTTCCTAAGCCGGTGTGATACCTCATTATATTCCATCCTCTACATGCCAAAATTCCCATGAGAACTACCACACTTCTGTTTAAGATAAGCTACAGAGTATGAGTCGCCAAGTGTTTGTGATCCTGTCACTTCATCCATAACTAATGGCAGTGTTCTAAAACCGCACTTATGAGGTCAGTGAGGGAATCTGCTCTGTAGAAATTGACATTCCCATGAGCATATAAACGGTTAGTACATTTCAGTGATATCTTACAGGTTGGTTGCATTCTGATATCGAGTTTAGTACAAACAAGTGCGTACATATTTAACAATTAAAAATTGAAACGATCATCACAATTTTAAACAAATTGAATCGAGGAAGCGAAAACCACAGAGTGCTAACACGTTTTATGGGGGAAGTGACAGTAAATTACTTTTTTTAAGGAATTCGTCATACAATCTGAAAGCACATCTTTCAGTACATGTTTCGTATTTACGAGTTGAATCTACAATACATACATAGTATTTGCAGGTTGTCTTGGCAACTAGAATCAGCATTCTAATAGCTCATTAGATTATGAAGAAAAATATCGTTTGAAAAGTGCACGATGCCTGCACAACTAGCACATTACAACCTGAAGTAACTGATATCAAAACCACCAAACTGTGTAGTAGTAATAATAATAATAATAATAATAATAGTAATAGTTCAGTCCTTTGAACCACTAGAGCCAAAACTTTGTTGTCAGGTAAAGTCAGAGTCGCAACATGGAAGGAACAAAAAACGCTGCAATCCAACATGATTCATTGTATTTCATCAAACTTATTTAAAACGCGTAGGCTAAGAGCAATTTAATAATATCATTCAAAAGTTCTTATCAAAGACTGATATTACTTAAGAAAACCTTCAAATAAAGTTTTGTAGTGGTTAAGGCTTCCGAAGTAATGTGTACTCACTACTAAGAAAAACATCAAGACGTGAAATGGAGAGCATAGTACTGTTATATGAGTGGGTCGCAAATCAAGAATCTGTCATTTTACGATAGGGGGTGACGATCATTAAGTGGTATTAGTGAGCATCCGTCCTTACTGTTGGCCTGGCTGGTGCTTAATAAATATAAGGTCTTGTTAAGTAAAAGAATGCCCGAGAAACCTAGCTCAGAGATAGTTATTTATGAGTTCTGAATTATCATTCATCTTGCTGGTCTTCAGGAAGAGACATCAGTTGTGATTAGTATTTGCCATAGATCGACATCAGAGTAAATTAAAGGTCATGACGGTTTGCATGTTTTAGTGACTGAGAAGTAGATAGTCGAATGATAAAAATGAAGCAGGACGAAATAGTGCATGGAAGGTTATGGCTAAATAATCGGTTGCTGAATCAAAAGTTATTTAATTTTTCTGCAGTCCGATTGTTACCGTTGAACATACAAAAAGTCAAAATAACAGAACTGAAAAAATACTTAGGTTAATGTGATAAACTGCCATAGGATGGGTATAAAATTAAACTGATATGAGTTGCAGCTGATTATGTCAGTCGTTTGGAAACAACAGTGGGGTAAGGAGA